>CM060904.1:389900025-391150025 GCA_030737815.1 Allium fistulosum
TATTTTCATGGCAACATTTATTTGTAACAAAATGAATCATTTGTTGTTACATGCTACCAATCTCATATATATGTTCATCTTTTTTAGAATATCATGAGATGTGGGACTAACCATAATCCAATCTACGCACCCACTCTACACACCAAACAGTTCGTTGAAATGTCTGTATTGTAAGGAGATTATGATGAATTTTCGCCAATCAGAGAGTGCATTTCACTGCCTTAGGTGTAGCATAGACATCGGACGAAGTCGCCGCGGCTTGCTGCGGAGCTGTTACATGGTAGCAGTTTGAAGCTGTTGCCTAGTAGCAGCTTGCTGCTACTATTGTAGCAGCGTGAGCTACTTAAGTAGCAGCTTGAAGCTGCTATTTAAAAGTAGCAAGTCATATGAATTATAATTCATGTGTCCACCTGCATCCGCAGGTGGACATATAATTATACCTGCACATGCAAGTGGACATATGTCATATAAGTGGGCAGTTGGCTTACTTGCAACACTAAGTGTGCCAAACAGCCTACTTACTAAAAAAATTAGAAATGAAAAAAAATATTAAAAATATAATACGAATAATAGATTTAATACTCCTTGCTATTTATTTTTAAGTAGTAAAACTATTTATGAAAGTTGATAATAGAAGTTGTTAAAAGCGGTGTATGGAAAAAAATTGTTTTTAAAGCTTTGAACCTTATTAAAATGGAAGTGTGTTTGGATATGTTATGGAATATTAGTAAATAGATAAATATGGAACTATTTGATTTTATAAATATAGGTATTTTGCAATTAATAAAGAAGGTTGAAACAAGTATTTAATTAAATAAACAAAAAAAGATAATATTATGTGAACACTCTAGAAATAGATGAAATATTTTATGTTAAAACCTTTATAATGTTTGGGTATACGATAATTATTCTGTGTAACAAGAAATTTGAATAAACGGAGTTACAAAATCATCTGGTATGAGACTGTTGGTTTTATTCCTCAGATTATTCTCTAGACTTGTAAGCAATTGAGTAACACTGAAATGCTCAAGTGATATTTGATTGGTTATTATTAGCAAGTAAATATCAGTTATAAGGTACAAGGGCATCGAGAATCGTATAGAGGTGTTTTGTTGAATTAAACAATCGAGTAAGTAAATGTCACATCGAGTGACGTCTTCACTCTAAGGACTGTAAGATGGTATGTGTTGAGTAGTTAAATTATATTACGCTCTCATTAGGACACGTAGGTCAAGAGTGCCTGAATTTACGTCATAGGGTCCACATCACTATGGAGAGCGCGTGATAAGGACTGGCCAGCTAAGCTAGTATCCATCCTAGCGGTCCTGATCGCGGGGTCACACCCCGGATCCATATTGTCACATGTTTATGTATTGGGATTGAGGGATAATTTCTTCATTAGAGCTATTGCTCAGACGACACATAGGACAACATTCTGTTACCAAAGGCAAGTAGTAATCATGACCCATGCTCATCGTAGTCTGACAACGTGTTTATGACATGCAGATAGATAATAGCGTTGCGAATCTGGGAGTAGCTAAGAGACTGTAGAAAACGGGCTTCGGTCATTAGCGTTTCCTGGAGCAGTAATGTGGTACGTTAGTTTCCCATCTGGATGACTTAGATAGGTTCACATATGATGATCATTTCTATTTGGGACCTCGTTGGAGGGACGATGATGGTACGAGACACTAGAGGTTAGATGTGTGTTAACTTGAAATCCGTGTACCCTTACCCTACTATCACTTGTTTGTTTCTATTGCATTGCTTGCTTCGATGCTTACATGTTATTATGTGTAAACTCTGCATTATTCTCCTTAATGTATGTATTCTTATACGCCTCTTTGGGAAAATTAATCGAGAGCTCTGACTCACATTAGGATTGATGGTCGAGGTGATAGTCTTCTTTTATGATTTTGTTATTGTATGTGATGTTTATATTATGTGACATGTAGATGATGTTTCTTTTATTATTTCACCCTATATTCTCTGACGTGTTTTTAAACATAGTCTGACTCGTGTGTTATTTTATAATATTTGGATCACCCAGAGATATTTCAGGTCCAAATACCCAATAGTTGCTTTACTTATGGAACACTTTTAGAGGCTAGTATATACCTTAGGATAATAGTTTCCCTTATGTGTTTTTGTAGCCTCGTTATGTATGATGATGTATCTATTTGACTATGATATGTATATTTGATAGAGTGAGCATTGGACTAGTATTTTGTTGCTCATTTTAGACATATACTACTGATGTGTTATATTTTATCGCTGCGTTCTGATTCTATGATCTCTGTATATTATTTCTATGTTATATATTGTTATGTTCTGGAAACCACACGTATTTATTACTATGTCGATACCGCGTACATAAGAGTTGTATTATTTGATTTGTGATATGCACCAGTGTTAGCCCAATGAAATATTCACGTGTAAGCCCCTTATAGCCTCATTTTCCATAATATCAGACGATGTTATTTATAATACTCTTTGGTGATATGGGTATAGAGGTTGGGTGTTACAATTGGTACCGAACTATTTTTTTCGTGATATCTTAATTTTGACCAACTCATCCTGCTGAAACTTCAGATCTTGAGACGAGAACGTGTTCGAATTGGTCCCGACGATTTTGGTGGTCGATTTCGTCTACAAATACCTAAGCTAATGCAATGAGAAAAATTATCTTTTTGCTTATTGATTTTTGCATAGAAACTCTGTCGGATTCTTACTCGCACGGTTAGAATCTTGTCATTTTTGTAACTCATTTGTAATTGCATAAGTAACCGGTAACAAAGCTAATAGTGGAAGGCTATTGAATTTGGCCGAACCACTCTAAAATCGTGTGTTCTTTTCTCTTTTTTTATTCTTAACTTCCTTCGATTTTCATTTATTTTTAATTGGGTATTTGTCCCATTTTTGGAGCAAACGGTTATCTTTTAAGATTGACCAATCTTTGTAACCTAAAAGGATACACGCATGGAAGAAAACTCTTCAACAACACAATCATATGCAAGTTTCAACAAAAGTGATCTCAACTTTAAGGAATATTTAATTCTGAAGGATTCAAGGACAAGTCTAGAATGTATATATTATACATACAGTTTAGTCTATGTGAGATTCTCCATCCCAACTTGTATCTTCTGTCCCCACCGAATCATAACCTTTCTTTTCATATTTATTACTTAAGTCAACAAATTCAATTTACTAATTGATTGGTTTGATGAGCTAGACATTTTATAACGAAAGATTTGAACTCCATCTTAGTGGTTATAAGTTCCGAAGTAAGTCTCTTCAAATAATAGGAAACTATCACCAATGTAAACATCAACAGCCAAGTAAATACTGATTTCAGTTTGTTGGCGAATATATGTTTTAGCTTTTCCAAACGAGGTGAATATAAATGAGACATTGGTTTTTTTTTCAAAAAAATGCAGCTTATATTACTCCGAAGTGTTCGTTTCTTCAGTTTTACTTTCTAACATACATCACGTATTTGAGATTATTATATGTTTCAAATTGTAGATACCACTGAAAACATGATATTTTATCTAAAGTGTTATAAATGCACGTACTAACTTGATTATTATTGATGTAATAAATATTACAAAAATGAGAGGAAGTGTATTACTGTCCGATTTATTAAAGTCTACTTTACCGTATATTCTTTTAACAAAATTGCTCCCTCACAGTCGCACTGAAGGAATAACAAGAAATTGCTTACCAATATAAAATGGATTACTCTGCAAGGAAGCATTTGCGATTGCAGAGACGAACGAACACAAGAATCAATTGTATTTGAAACAAAGAAGGAGTAAGTGTGAGTTCTATTGTAAAAAAATTGTTACCTCGAATTCTACAAGGAGCCTTCTTATTTGTGAGGAGATGCTCGTGTCTTTTTGTTTCAAACGGACATGATTGTTGGAAAGCCTACGACGCTTTAACCAACTGGTATATCAGTTCGTTCAAGTTTTCAAAAAAGAATAAAAAAAGAACTCGATTTTACTAAGGTTCCACTAGAGTCTGACCTAGCCCAACCCAATACAGTGCAAAGTGCCAAGCGAGCCTACAAGACGCCTCAAACGCTCATTCACCTATGTCATGCGCACACGTCTCCTATGGCTTCCATAGTTCTCTCTCTTCCATTATTTTAATAAGCATACAACAAGTTAGTTTATATGCTAAGAGTTGATAGAATTTCTCCCGCCACAACTTGTTATGCTAATATAACATTGACTATTATTTCTTTCCCAACGAAGAAATCATTAACGGACTCCAAAAATGAATGAGAGAGCAAATTTGAATGTGATTCCATTCAAAATGCACTTTATATGAGGAGCTTATTAGTGTTATAAAGTATTTTAATTGGATAAAGTATTACCTTTTTTCTTTGAATAACTTATCGTGTTTATTTCCTATCTTCTTTGACCTCAAAAGTAAATTACGACAGTTTGAACAAGAAATAACCACATTTAAATCCACCATATCTATCTTCAACACATTAACATATCTATCTTCAACACATTAACAAGACGATGTTGTTAGAACAAGCCGTATGATCACCACCTAAAAACATCAAATTAAAAACTGAAATTTTAAAACCAAACTTTTTCAGTTTCTAATTTAAAACAGATCATAGACTAAAAATTTCAGTCTTTAATTTTTTATATTAGCGACTGAAATTCAGTATGTGATCGGTTGCAACAATTTGAGACTATATAGAAACTAAATTTTAGTTACTAACTCAATTTTTAATCAGTTTCAAAAAAGAATATAATTCTAATAGCTGAGATCTCTATCTTTTCAAATCTAAGGGTTAAATTTAGTGATCCATGTGATAATATTTGAAATAGTTTAAAATTCAACTTTCCTTCTTTAGTTGGTGTATAACTTAAATAAATAATATTTTATTTTAAAAAGAAATAAAGATATCGTTACTTTTTTCCATAATCTTACAGGCAGCTGTTGTATTTCACGTGGAGGAAAAACAAATACCATTAGTTCCTTAAATTAAGGATCTCATAATCTCACACAACGCTAGGCCTGTAAAAAATACTTTCGAATACAGATAGTGTCATATTTGTATCCGTATCCGAAATCATTTTTGGATATCGGATATCCGCATCTGCGGATATGAACGGATATCGGATAATTATCCTATCCGCTAACGACTATTAAATCAAGAAATATAAATGAAAAATTTTAGTTTAATATAAACATTTTTCAATCTGATTGATTGTTAAAATGTTAAAAATAAACAAATATGATGATAACAAATAGTTTTAAGCGGTTAATATGCATTACGTGCATACAATATTAACTTCTAATTTAATAAAACAATAAATATCTTTCACTATTAAAATACACATAATTTGAACTATATCTTGCAAAAAACCGGATGGATAATTTTCGAATGCAGTCATCGTATTCGCATCCGTTTTTTCCAGATATCAGATATTTATTTTCTTTTCGAATACGGATGCGTATGGATTTTAAATTTTTTGAATATCCATTGACAGCCTTACACAACGCACTTAGCTTCACTCTCTCCTCTCTTGTTTTAAATTCTTCTTCAAATAAAAATAAAGAGTTTAACTCCGGATTTCCCTTCCGTCCACATTCTGCTCCTCGCATCTTCGGATCGCGTTTCTCAAATCAAAGTTTCGTCGCCCAGTTTTCTCGAATCGCGATTTCTCAATTCGGATCGCGATTTCAAAACGGTGGCTCAATTCGCGGCCTCAACTCCGGCAGCTTTTCAAATCGGAGCTTCTACCTAGATTCTCATTCCTCATATGGATATCGGTGTTGCGGTTGCTCCCTCCCCCCGGGCATGGGAAGGCAAGCTGGGACTTGCACTTTCGCATAGGTTGTTGCTGGCCAAAAGCCGGCGGTTGTGGAAACTTTGCAAGTCGAGGTTGGTGGCTCTGTTTCCATGGATGTTGGAGGTTTGGCGAATGATGTTAGTGCTGG
This sequence comes from Allium fistulosum, assembly GCA_030737815.1. Lineage (NCBI taxonomy): Eukaryota > Viridiplantae > Streptophyta > Magnoliopsida > Asparagales > Amaryllidaceae > Allium > Allium fistulosum. The sequence goes on from CM060904.1 coordinate 389,905,996, forward strand.
GGTTGATGGTTCAAGGCTCTCTAAGGTATTGCCTGCCTCGTCTTCCTTTTCTAAAAGCGATGTCTGTTCCAATAATGTCGCTAAAATTCCTAATCGAGTTGGTGTTTGGTCTTCTCTGTTTAAAAAATGCCTAGTAATGCAGGCTCTTTTATTCCCAAGCAATATGATATTGGTTTTTATTGTTAATATCATGCCTCCCCCTAAGGAAATTATTGATGCCGGTATTGCATTTTGGTAGGACTATTTAGTCGGATTCTTTTTAGATGATGCTCCCCTCTACTCTATTGTGAAAAAACAGATCCTTGAGATATGGAAATTGCACGATTCAGCTACTATTAGATGTGATAACTCGATGTACTTTTTCAAATTTTCTAACTCTCAGGAGAGATCTCGTGTTTTAGAAATGGACCTTATTATTATTGAAGGTCAAGTGTTTATCATTACCCAGTGGAATCCTTCTGTTGACTTTGCTCGTGAGCAATTTTTTTCCATTTCTGTCTGGGCTCATTTCTAAAATTCCCTCAGTTTTCCAATCTCTTGAGGGAATAAATTAGATTGTCAATCACATTGGTCAGCTTATCTGTTTTGACATCTCCACCGAGCGTAGGCGACTTCTTCGGTTCGTAAAAGCTCGAACTGAAATTACCCCCTCTAGGCAGCCACCTATTCGCATTCCAATATCCCTGACCTTGGACGGGATTTCCTTCATAGACATATCGTACCAGTGGAAGCCACTTATTTGTGATCACTGTCATTCTTTTGGTCATATTATTACTTCTTGCCCTCTAGGCGTTGCCGCTCTGATGAGCTTCCCCTTAAGATTCCAGTTCTAAAGCCACCTTCCAAACGTTGGTAGATCAAAAATCATGCCTTTCCCCGCTCCGACTCGGCTGCTCGGTCTCGCCCCTCATCACCTGACCCTCCCCTTATGCTCCATAGTCACCCTACCCCGATCCCTACTACACCGTACGTTGTCGTGCCGCCCCAACCCCTCTTGACCATCTGGCCTCTCCTTCGCCACCCGTTCTGGTAGCTTGTGCCCCTGATTCCAAACCTACCTCATCTTGCGATACCCCTATCACTACTCTCAAAAAGAAATATATATATGTGATGTCATTTCTGATCCCCCTTATGCAGAAGGCATCGCTCTGGAGCTGTCTGAAATATTAGCTGAAGGTACTAAACTGACTTGGAACAGTCGAGCCGGGACTTGATTCCACAAGGATAGTGGTCTATGCTACCATTTTAATTAGAAGATTTTCTCTTTGTGGATTTCTAACGATGAGAAGAATAAGCAGGAGCTCTACTATTTGGATGATGGATGTCGATCTTGTCCTCCGCAATGATGGCGAATTTATCGCCAACAACGAGGAGGTTCTTGCTGCTTCAGACTAGAACCGGAAATATATCTTCTCGACTCGCATCTTGGTTTTTTCCCAGAGCTACTTGGCTGGTTCCACCGTTGTGTGGGAATTTAGTTATGTGATCTTCTTGGTATATTCTCAGAGATTTGTTATATTAGTGTTGTTTTTGACATTATGCTATGCGGTTCTAGGACCGGGTAAGTTAATTTGTGCTTATTTGTTGATTTTGCTTTCTGGCCAGGCATGTTGGCAATTAGCATAGTCGTTGAGGTGCCTCTGCCTCACATCTGTTCTTTAATGTTTGGACGGTGGGCAGTCAACCTTAAAAACCGTTTGGCTATCGGTCAAGCCTTGTTGGCCAAATATTTATACATATATATATATATATATATCTCTAGTATGCATGTATGATCTTCGGATCATACAAGCTTTAAGTCAGAAAAAAAAATTAAAGAGTTTAACTCAAAAATGAAGATATCAATTCAAGTTCGACAATGAAGTTAACATTGTAGAAGATCCTGATAAAGTTAATGAACCAATTATTGTTTTGAAGAAGAGTGTAATGATGTTATCATTTTCTTTCTTTGTTGTGGAGTTTAATAGGTATTTTGTGCACTTTTAGAAAAAAAGCTTAGTTTGATTTCGATTGTCAGCTTAAGTTTAGGAATTCCTATTTCCAAATGAGTAAAGTTAAGTTGAACTTTATTGTAAGGGTGGTAGTAGGTGGTTAATATTTATTTAGGGGTTTTTAGACTCAAGAAAAAAGTTGAAAAAAAATTTAGTCTCAGGGACAACAAGCTTGCTTTTTAAGCTGAAGGACACTTTCTAGTGCAAATCACAGAATGATAGTTGTAACTATCATTTTCTGTTTACACTAAAAAATGTCCGTCAGACTAAAAAGCAAACTTGTTGTCCTTGAGGCTAAATTTTTTAACAACTTCTTCCTTGTGCCCATTTTCCTGATTTATTTATATGTAGTATTCTGTGTAATAGTTTATTTTGATTAAAATTGTATTGCAGGTTATCAAAAATGAGAATTATTTGAATTTATATTGCGGGTTCCACCAAAGTATCATGTCATCTGCTTTGAACAAGCAGAAGCATCGTACCTGACTGCCTTTATAGGTAGAAATCCCAAGCATCAAATTACAAATGAGAATGATAGGTCAGATATTAAACAAGTTGATCATGATGAATATGTAAAATCAATTGTGGTCAAGATGAAATGAAAACATACTCAAGTATACGAGCATAGCGTGTACTATTAAAGTGGCAACAAGATTAATGGTTTAAATTATAAAAGTATGGGCATGAATTATAAGAATGGGAAAAAGAAAATTGGCTCATGAATTCAAAAACAAAAATAGATATGATATACTGATGCGATGGAATGTGTATTCTGGTTGTACTGTAATAAATAAAATTTGTTCAGTGATTTTGTTTTTCATGTAAATAGCTCGTGATATTTGTTATCTTCTCAAATTTCATTTCAGTTTGCACTTTTAACTATTTTTTTATGAATGTTCTATAATAAACAAGTACACATCTATATAAAGCAAGTTACATAAATAAAATATATTTTTTTAAAATTTTAAATAAATTAAAATTAAATTATTTATTATTTAAAACGTATATAATTTAAGACTGACCAAAGACCAAAATTCAATCTTTACGTGTCAATCTTTAAAAAAGGTTAAGACCGAAATTCTAGTCTCTGCATTTTGTGACTGAAAACTCAGCTTCAAATTCTTTTTAGGACAAAGGATCCAGAGACTGAATTTCAATATCCAACCCGTCTCTGATATTATTTTAGAGACTGAACTGTGTAATTAGAAACTGAAAATCTCAGTTTTTAATTCAATATTTTTTTGTAGTGGATGTAAGATTATTTTCAACTTTTTGTAAAAATAAACTGGGATTTTATATCACAAATTATTGTGTAAGATTATATAAATGGTCGATAGCTCATTTTATAATAACAAAATATATAATATTTTGGAATGGGATGCTTACGTGTAACAAAAGTAAAAAATTCGAATGCATAAAAGGGGCTGACATGATAAGGAAATTATTAAGTCATTTGGGAATAATGATTTATTAGTTGATATAAAAGTGAGCCAAATATTTAGTGACCCTTCATCTTTATCAATAGTTGTAATATATTTATGTCGTACCTTTTTTAGTGTAGACGCAAATCACCAACAATACTCTCGCAGATTTAATAAAATAAATATTTTAAAAAATCTCGATATCAATAGTTGTAATATATTTATGTCGTACCTTTTTTAGTGTAGACGCAAATCACCAACAATACTCTCGCAGATTTAATAAAATATATATTTTAAAAAATCTCGATGAATCATGACTAAGTTTGTCTACTATGTGTATAATAGATTTAATTATCATCGACTTAGTTGATTTTCAAAGTTATATTATATCATAAACATCGGACCTTTGAATATATTTAATAATCGTGAAAACTCATATAGACCTTACTCTTCCAGTCTTCCAAAAAACAATTAATTTTGTTTCTCTCTTTTCCTCTCTAATATCTCGATCAAAACCTTACTTTCCATTTTATTGCTAAAAAACCTAAATCACTTTGTTACTCTCTTATCTCTTCACCATTGAGTCTAAGTTACTTTGATCCTCTCCAGCTTCTTTAATTTTGGTATCGATTTCTCCAATTTTAAAGGACATCACTTCAGAATGATGATTTTAAGTACTAACGAATTAAATTTAACTTAATTTGAATACAAGATTATTATAATGGATTTGATTCAATAAGAATCCATTTAATATTGTGGATTTACAATAGACGGGTGCTCTTGATCGATTTAGGATTTCAAACTTCAAGTACTGACATTTTGAGTCAAATTGTTGATGCTACTTATTGTTCAAACTTCAAGACAATACGTTTGGATTATTATTAAAAAATTATTTTTCTTGATAGAAAGCTATGTTTAGAAACTATTGAATAATAACTACACTAAAACTTGATTTTTCTACTATCACTTTTTTGGGTACTGATATTATATACAAGGCTTATCAAGAGATAGATGTAATTCAGATACTATACAAGTTCTTACGTATATTTTTATGCTTAGTACGTTTATAAACCGAGCTTTGGCGTTTATTTTTGCACATGAACGGTATGATCTGAATAAATTTACCGTAACACGTAATAAATAATACTTTTATGTACATGAACGTTGAATAGTTTTAAGGTTTTATGCTATCTTCATGTGTCTAAAGTCACATAGATTTAAATTCACAAGGGTAGCGTAGTTGGTTAGGCATGCATCGCTCACATGTAAAGTCGAAAATTCAATCCTTGCTAACTTCATATTTTTTTGGTAATGAACAATGTTGCAAAAAGAAAAATCACATAGATTTCATTCTGAAACAATTATGGATTTATAAATTCTAAATTTTAACTTTGCATCCATAATCTTCTACTCGTTATATTTTACTACATCATAACGAATTTTTTTAAACCTTTTGTTGCATATATGAAATTATTTTAACTTTTGAATTTTTACATTTTTGTTTATAACATTCATCATTTTCTTTCTACAAAGTACCAATGAGAACATAAACTCATACAATCAGATCATTTTCTTTCTACCAAGTACCAATGAGTATATAAATTCGTACAATCAGATCATCAAACATATAAAATCTTAAATACAAATTCACAAACTAGATTGCAACTGGATACAATGAAAGTGATAAGATTGGAACAAAGTCGTCAAACAATGATAATAGGACTTGAAGCCATATAACTCATTGAGATGTATTTATTTTGTCTTTTTTATTTTCTATCATCAATACATTCTATTGCCTTTGGATCAAAAGCTGCTATAGTTTTTATGTTTGGCCATAATATTTTTTCGAGCACCTGAAGTTATTAAATGAAGAAACTTTCTGATCTTCTCGGCTGGAGTTGTCGTTGGCTAGTTCGCTTAACTACCAGCCGGATATGTTAATTCATGAGCAACTCTAACCAGTGATTCAAGAAGCACTTTAGACTTCAGAGTGCATATAAAGCTGCCTAAAGACATCATTACACTAATGGACAACAATCAGAGGGATGGAATACCCTTGAAAGAGTACGTTGCACAATTCAATGCGGAGGAGTCACTAGTTGAACAGTCATTATGATGGTAAAATGTCTAAGACAATTCATACCAAAGAAGAGTGCAAGGTCGACGAAGAATACCTTTGAAACTGAAATGGACCTCAACCACCATGGCATAGACATACAGTGCCTCGACAGATTCAGTAAAGAATATTTACTTGGAAAACCAAAACATGATTTCATATCGGAAACTATCATAAAGACAAGATACAGAAAGAAGGCAAGAGAACAACCAAAATTACTGTTGTTTTCATGCAACCTCCAGATACGACACGGATGAGTATCATCGGTTGAAAATGTTATCAAGGAGTTGATTAAACAACATACTACAATAGCATGTTCATCAACCAATTCTGTAATAGAACAGCCTCAAGCTCAACAACCACCTCGCCTATTAATGTTCCATAAAGCGAACTAAAAAAGGTCTAATGTTGAATTTCCATGTCTCTTACTGGTTCAATAAGACCGAGACCGTTTATTTATTATCTTACTCATGGACGATATCTCTATAAATCTCAATTTTCAAGACATGCTTTGAGAACAATCACAAAAACACTAATTGTCCATGTTATTATTTCTAACCTTTAGTTCTTAATCTTTTATTTAATCATGTAATACATTTATCAACCCGTAAAAACAATCGATGCATAAAAAACTAAATTGCTTATTCGATATATTTGTTGTTATTACTAACAAGTGATTATACTTATAATGATTCCTTAAAACTGTCTATGAACCTCTACTTTCCGATCAACGATGGATATTTTTGCAAGTTACATGTTCAGGCATACGAAAAAACTTACGCTCTCAAATGTTTGTGCTTAGGCTCTTGGCTCAACACACGATTCAACCCAAGGACCTTCGCTCCTCGACCAACAATAAATCCTTTCATCCAGAAACCTTCACTTTTCGACGAATGATAAAACATGTTCATGCAAATTCTGAACATTCCCTTAAGCTACCAGGGCAGGCGAGAATGACCTGAACACCCTAAGTCATTTCGATGACTGATCATTCACCTCAACACATGACTATATTTGATCTTCATTAAGTAGGTGCTCTCAAGAACGAATATTTGATTCAGGTTCCAATTTGAAATGATCTACATTGAATTTAGAAGAAAAAAAACACATGCTTTAAGTTTTCGCTATAGTGTATCATTAGTCTACGTGGTGAAACTTGAAGGATGGAAATTAGATCACCCACAATAATGTGTGACTAGTTCATGCAATAATGATCAAAAGAACCAAAAATTAAAGGGTTTTGTTCCATCTCTATAGCATGCTTCGCGTTATGCGGTGATGGCTAAAGAAGTCGAGATTCCAACAACTTCTTTCCACTAATGTAGAACGTTATACAATGATGCATGAAGAATTCAAGATTCCAAGTTTATTCCATTGCTCTAGCACGCTCCCGGTTATACAATGATGTCTGAAGAATTCAACATTTCAAGAACTTTGTTCCATCCCTTTAGCATGTCCCGCACTTTGCGTTGATGTTCGAATAATTAAAATTTCAAGAACTTTGTTCCATCACTATAATACGCTCCATACTATGTAGTTATACGAAAGGATCCCAAGATTCTTAAAATCTTGTTTCATCATTGTAGCACTCTACGCTATGCATTGATTTCCAAAGAATACAAAATCTAAGAGCTTCAACTACTCAGTGTAGCACACAAAACGTTGTGCAATGATGATTAGAGAAATCAAGAATCAAAGAGTACTCGGTGATAAACTAAAATTGGAATCTGAATGAAGAGTTCAAAGTTGTCACTGATGTATGGCATTTGTGACTTGAAAAGTCAATTTTATTGATATAAGAAAAACTTTTAGGAGCAAGTGATATACCCAAAATTCCACCAATAAAGGCCGAAGAAAAATTACTGAAACTAACTTGAAGAAGTACTTGAAAACGTCAACAAAACCCAATCGAAACTATTTCTTAAACCAGTTGAAATTTGTGCCTCAAAGGCGCTAGAAATGAGCACTTGGTGGCACCGAAGATTGGCCTAAGAGAGCGCTTGAATATGAAGACAGAAAGGTGCTCGAGAAAGAACGAGGCCCATCGAGAACCATACAATGTCAATTGACATTCAACCCTAATGTTAAGTTTTGATCCGTAATATTTTGGGATATTTCCACTTGGGATTCAAAGTGGAGATCCACCTTTTTTTGGAATATTTCGGTTGAAAATATCTTTGTTGAAGGCCTATAAATACCACAGACATTCAAGAGAAAAGTAATCCAATTTCTAACTAAAGTTTTTTTTTTTGCTAAACGGGAATTAGTGAGGTGAAGCCAGTGCACAAATTGGGTTTGAATGAAGAGAGAAATATAGATCACCTGAGTTGAGACTTGAATGAGTTGAGACTTGAGATAGTTTTCATTTTTATTTATATGTTTTATAGTTGGGTATGATTCTTGGGTTTGTTTTGGATTAGAAATATTTTATGTAGAATGAATTTGTATATAAAATATTAAAATAAATGAATATAGATTAACAATTCGACTAAAATAATTCTATAAATAAATTTAGTATTTCATAGCATGTGTACCTTACATGTACTTCAAAGGATGTAGTATAAATTTAAGTTAATATTTAACTTTGTCAAACATATTTAAATATAATTTGAAAGAAAAACGAAATTAAAACGGAATTTGAAGAATGGAATTAAAATGAAATTTCCGGAATTTTCGAAACTGGAAGAGAATCTCATAAATTACCAATGAGCGAAACGAAAACAAAAAGCGGAATTTTGAACATTGATTCTGCCTTGTTCCATTGCAATCCATCTGAAAAACTTTGTAATCGAAATTGTATATAGAAGAACAAAAATAAAAGATAAAGTGGACGGATAGTTATGAAAGGCGCACTATGACGTGCGCCATGGCGCAAGACGTAGCACGATGTTTGCACCTTGTTTCTGTATGGTGCGGCTCAATGGCGCAACGAACAACGCAAACGGCGCACAACGCAAAAATGACACTTTTTACATTATTTTATTGTTTTTTTACTCTTTTTATTTATTTTTTATTTTTCATAATCCAAACTAATTTCCAACAATAATTGAATGTATTATATCTTTTATATGATAATATGATTACACTTCGAACTAATTTCCAATAAACTTTGAACTATTTATTCATATTACTGTTGTATCGAACTACGGTGAACAATTAAAACCGAGATCCGTAAATTTGAAGCAAGTTGATCCGAACCCAATAGGTTTCATGTTGGGTCTAGGTGATAAAATAACATGAAGAACCGATCCAACTGAAAAGATTGGACAAAAAAGGAGAGAATACATGCATTTTGTATTATTATCCAATCGGACCCGAACCGATCCGATTTGAATCGAATCGGATCGAGGTTTTAAAATATACAGCTCGACTCGACAAAAGCCTAACCTGACTAGAATTGAGTCATGTCGGGTCGGATTCAGATCCGACCAAACTGGTATAATTACCACCCTTACGAACAAATAATCTCGAATGGTTGTATTCTTCAAATTAATCTCGAACGAACTTCAAACTATCTATTCTAATTATTGTTGGACCAAACACAAATAATTTCAAATAGATGTTTTTTTCAAATTAATCTCTAACGAAATTTGAACTGTCTATTCTTATTATGGTCGCGCCGATAAATTGTCAATCAATATGAGACGGATGAAGAAGATGCTGAAACTTATGAATTTGAAAATGCAGATATTGATTTAGAAAATATGATTGTTGAATTAGATTCATATTTCTAGCGTATTAGTAATATGTACTATTATCTTGGATTTTGGTTTTTGAAAACTATTATGCTTGAAAGTCCATGCTTATGACATTATATTTGATGATGTTTTTTGCAAAGTCTAAAAAAATCTTTATTACATATGTTTTAGTTAAAAAATAAATTATACTAAACTATTTAAATTAATTGTTAAATATATAAATTTATAAAAAAAATTCTAAACATACACAGTAAATAGTAAAGGCACGGCGTGCGCCATTTGCTGCACCGTGTGTTAAGGCTCCGACGAGGCTTTGCATTTTTTTGCATCATGCACCATTAATAACTATGAGTGAACGTAAGTTTCAATTCAAGCCGATCACTATAAAATCGTTATCTTTTTATTTATTTTTTGCACTTTTATTGTTCATTATGTATGCTATGTGATCTAATAATGTGATATTGCTATTGTTATTATTATTGAACTACCCATCTTAAGTAGATTCCTCTTTGAAAAAGGGTATATTTGATCGACATCCTGAGGTCAAAGATCTTCACATCTACGTTAATGTTTATGGCAAAAAAACACCACTAGCAAGTTAGTTTATGTGAATAACAATTTTTAATTCAAAATTGAATGTTTAATTTGAAGTTAAAGACTGTTCGGTTTTTACTCGTACATCTATGATTCAATGCCAATGAGTTATGTTTGCTTTAAAGATGAGTTTGTAAACAGCTTCAGATTTGCTCTTTCATAAATAAATATGAGATGTTGGCAAGTAATATTTTTGCTGTATTTAGTTTGTTACACACTTATTTTCCATGAGTTGTTCGAACTTAAGGTATTGGGAGTCAAGGGTTTAATTTATAAAGAAAGTGACCTGATGTCATACAAAACAATGAAGTTCAAGGACAAAAGGGAGTTCAACCAAAAATGTAGCCTGTAAAGATGCACCTGTATCTTCCAGAAGATGTTGAAAACTATATTACATGCAATAGTTTTGAATCTTTTTACATTGCATAGATTCATTTGTATTATTCTTTGTAAGAATTTTATAGATTACGATACATTAATATTCTTTTGTATATAACTTTTTGCACGAAATAATATTTGTCAAAGGACATGGTTTATACTAATTGTTTTGTATAAGCAGGGAGCTTGTGTCATTTGTATTAACTGTACTTTGTATGCACTGGAGGAGGTGTGTGTCGTTTGTACAAAGCATATTGCCGTATGTCGTTTATCCTAGGAACAATTATCAACTTTACAAAAAATAGTACCTCCTAAGTATTTTTTGAGTTTCGTTGATGTAATCAATCCAAGTCTAGCAGTTTCCCACTACAGATTAAAAAGATCGTACCTGACGATTGAGAGTGGTGGGATCATGCTTTCCCCAAAACACCCTTAACAGATCCTCATAACTACAAACATTAGGATCAAAATGGACTCGAACTGCCTCAACATGACCAGTATCGTCGTTGTAAACACGCTCATAAGTCGGATCGGGTAAATGACCCTGTGTATAGCCGACTTCGGTTAGAACCACTCCATGGACGCGCTGAAAAGCTAGCTCCACCCCCCAGAAGCAACCTGCTGCAAATTGAGCCAAATGCAAATTTGGTGATACTGGAGTGTCTTGGTCTGGAGAATGAGGGTTTGAGGCAGCAGCCATTTTTTCCTAAAAGTTCCCACAATTCACTGTTAGGGGGTTTGGAAAGCAAAGTAGTTGCAGTGCGACGTGCGACGGTGCTTATGTACGGAACAGTCGCTTACGCGTGTTCTAATTTGCACCAAATCAAATCGTGCTTTGAAAACAATCTGCAATGTGAGATCATCTCCAATCCTTGTCTAAATACAATGTAAGGTCGATTACACATCATCAAAACATCAAATTATTTGAATTGTATTCTTCAACGTCAATGTTAATTAGAATATCATGTTGACTTGACGGAAAATTAAATAGACATTGTCAAGTGAAATGTCTAGTTTTAGATATTCCACTTTACACTGTGAGCAATAAAATATAAATAAAAAATATTATTTTACAAATAAATATTATTTATCTATAATATAATTGGGACATGTAGGCAAAGTCGTTTCTACAAAGAAGTTAACATTGAAGTGGATGTTTTATTTTCAATGTCATGTCTAATTATTTTACTCTCACAATTGTGAACAATACTTGAAACATAGAATTTAGTTCACACTACAAGCCACTTGGGTTGAAGATGCTCTGAGTAACAGTATTAGACCTAAATACTACTGTATAACAGCGTGAACTTATGCATATATATATACATATATACATACATATACATATATATATATCAAGAAAATAAATTCATCCTACTAACCAAATATTTATGATGCGTCGCTATTGACAACCAAAATTATGCTTCTGCTTACCAAGAAAATTTTAATAAATATCAAATTATTTTTATGTGCTACTTAACATCGAAATTAATTATTTTTATTCGGCCCTAAACAATCATGTGTCTTTGATTTTCAACGACAGTTCAGCCCTAAACAATCATGTGTGTTTGATTTTCAACGGCCGTTCATTGCTGTATAACGATAAATGATCGTGCAACTTTGATTTTAAATTATCGTTCATCATCGTACGATGATGAATGACCAAACAATTTTTGGGTGTCTATTTGAAAAAATAAAATAATATATGGTATTAGTAAGCACGTAAACAAAGTTTGTATGGTGGTCATTAGTTTATGACGGTTGAAAGAATTTTTCTATGTGCCTTTAGCAATACACTATTTATATATCACACATCCATAAAATTTGACGATGTGAGACTATTTCAATTTTAAACCGTCGTTTCCATTTCCACATGCAAGACAAGCTTAATAAATAGTTATGAATAAATTATATAAATTACTTCAATTATCTACAAACAATGGATTGACAAATATGCAGAAATTAATCAATTTCGACGTTTGCATCGGAGGAAAATCGTATATGTCATTGTCATGTATACAAATATCGAATTAACATTATATACAATCTATCGACACTTAAGCTTTACATGACATTATTCATGAAATAGGTTAGAGATGCTCTAAATGTACGTTTTTATGTATGTATTTTTTTCCAGAGATCGTTCTTATGTATGCGTTTTCTTTTTTTTTCAAAGATCTGTTATTGTTGTTTCTAGTTGTCAAGTAACTGGCTAAAACAACAGCAACTCATTTTTTTATTATACTTCACCATTGCTCATGTGTTTATTGTTATACAGGTACAATGTTATACACATCAATAATGCTACATTGTACGCTTTCACCAACTTTTGTTTTGACGTTGATTTTTTTTTTGGCAACTTTCGTCGTTTTCATAGTATATACTACAATGTGTGGTTGTAATTTTTATAATTTTCGTTATATTAACAACTACAGTATTCATGGTTTACACACGGTTGAACAAATCCGAACACATTTGAACTCATCTAAACATCGCCTCAGCACATTCGAGTATCATATTAACACATTTGAGCATCTTCCTCACATGTTCAAACATCATTATGCATCGTAACATTATTCGTACTCATTTGAATATGTCAAAGCACGTACGAACATCGTTAATGCATGTCCAAACGTATTAAAAAATGTATGAACATCATCCGTGTGCATTCGAACATGATATGTGCACGTCCAAAAATTGTTTGGACATTGTTCAAACACATTCGAGCATCATAGTAAAAAGTTCGAGCTTCATCCCAAAATGCAAGAGCGTTACTTTTGAACATTGTCTACATAAGGTAGAATATGTCTGGATATCGTTGTAACATGCTTGACCACCATCCATATGTAGTCAAACATCATACGTACGCGTTCGAACATCATCCAAACACGTTCAAGCACGTCCAAATTTATAAAGTTAAAAAGGTGCCCAAAGTGTAATTTTGTAATTTGATTGTAATATAACGTTTGTAACGAATCTTATTTAAAATAAAAGCATTTTTTGTTCTTTTTGTCGTATGAGTATATTTACATATTTATAATGTTTTGAAAGTGCGTTATAATATGCAAGTATGAAATCCTTAGGATAAACATTTTGATCGAACATAGTTATGAAAGAATTTGTAGTTACTGTGGATTTAGAGGGTCACACAGTAGAGAAAAAATATTGATTTAAAAGATCTTTCTTTTTATTAAATTTACCCAAAGATCAATTTTGTGTTATTATGAACAAATATGTAAAAAAAATTGAAAGATAAGCCGATTTTGGAGTGACTCGTCCACTTTTTGTCAATACTATTAAAATAGGTGCTTGGTAGAAATACCATAGCAACTACAACTCACGCGACGCATAACATGACCATAACCCAAAATGGCATATAAAGTTCCATACAAGATTAAAATAACCAATGATGGGAATAGATCAACAATACTATATATTCCATTATCGAGATAATCTGGGTCGTGCGGAGACGAGCAAGGAGGAAGTTTGTGCGTTATAGGAGGAGCGCCATCCAAAGATAAGAACATATCACCAGAAGGCTTGGTTGTGGTAGATTTGTAGTGAGAAATGTGCAAATTATATTAAATCAGATTTAATTTAATTCATTTTATTTGATATGAAAATCATGGTGTTAAATAAATTTAATTATATTGTGTGAGTATTAATGTACTCGACAAATGCATTAGTTTAATTTCATATGAACAAAACAATATGATAATAGAGACAAATCTATCCCGATGGTGTAAGTCCAAAGTGGCAATCCAATCTCAAAAATGACATTAGATTCAGAAGTAGTGTAAGGTCTAAGTGGCAATCAAATGTCAAAACAAGGCATTAGCTATCGCATATTTAAATCTGTAGTTATCGCATATCTAACTCAATAGCTATCACATGCCTCATTCAATAGATATCGCATATGTAACTCAATAGCTAGATGATATAATATATGCATACATACATACATATATATATAGTTATATATACACGCACATATACATATACATATACGTATATGTATATGTATATGTGTATGTGTGTGTATGTGTGTGTATGTAAATGTATATGCACATACACATGTGTGTGTTAATAACAAGCATTACACGTATTTATATTTGGTATTTAATATAAATGAAGGCAATTATGCACACAGACACACATACTATACTGTACCGATTACATTCGGCCATAATTAAAATGTGTATGTGCATGTGTGTGTGTGCATTCATTTATATGTTTATTTCATTATTATTATTATTTATTTATTTTAATTTATTTAGGATATATATTTGATGAATTATAAAATACACACACAAAGACAAGCAAACGCGCGCACGCGTGCGTGCACATAGACGTATATGTGTGTATAGGTGTGTGGGTGTGTGTAACAGTGTAAGTATATGTAAGTATGCTTAGTTATTTGTATTTATATTTTATGTAAGATATTATTTGGATAATGTTTAGTAAGATATCTTTCCTGTTAAATATACAACCTCTATATATGTTTAATTCAACTTGAAGAATGATTAATCTTTTGGTCAAGATTCAATTCCTAATATTTAGGATCTACATATTAATTTAAATTTAAAGTAAATTTGATATTATAGAATATTTGACATATATATAATATATATAAATTATTGTTTATATATAATGTTCGGTTATAATTTTCTTAAAGCCGAAAATAAAAACTTGTATACACACACATGCACACATGCATACATACATATGCATAAATATAGAATATTTAACAATAAAGTTTAATTTTTTTCAGGTGTGCAAATAAATAGTTTCCATAATATTATTTGTGAATTATACACACACATATGTATACATACATACATACATATATATATATACATATAATGTTTTGACTATTATATTTATATATGTGTGTATACACACACAGATATATATATATATATATGTATTAAAATTATAAATTCATGTGCATATATATAATTAATTTTATATTAAAAAATTGGCTTTTTATGGTTATTGGTTTAATATAATCATGTGGATCATGCTGCTATATTTAAAATGAAGAAATACTGTGCCTTTATGAAAGAGCCTAGAATTGTACAGTTTGAATTTATAGATTGTAACAACCCACCCCAGAATAGGCCCAAATTTCGACCCAGAAAAGACCCATCAAAACTTAGATCCATTCTGAGGTAAGCTGTTAGTAGTAAAAAGAAATAACAGTGCAGAGCCATAACTAAACTTTCAAAACTCACAGTGGATGGAACAAAATATAATAGTAAAGTATACCCATTTATTTCAAAAGCAGAAAAATGTCATAACACAAAATCACATAAAAACTGTAATATAATATCTATTACAACAATTGTTTAAATCCATGGGTACACATGAAAGCAAATAATAATAAATACTGCCTCTTGCCAAGCTTCCTCATTTTTAAGTGTCATCACCGCCATCACTCCATCTTTAACCAGTGTTGTAATGAGGAGGGAGTCAGAACAACAAGTGTCTGGTGAATAAAAACCTCGAGTCTTACCTTTTCAGTACTCGGGCAGTAAATTTTAAAATAAGAATATGTCTACGAACATAAAATCATTAAAACCATTTAATACTTCTTTATAAGAAAAGGAGGTAGGTCCAACCACTTAATACCTTCCATTCGAGAAGTAAATCTCATATCCCAATCATACGTCATAAATAGCTAATAATGTAAGAGACGGTACCCAAGCCACTTAATACTTCCCAGTGGAAAATAGGCAGACCTCATCATTTAAGGCCTAATTCTAGAAGTGTGCTACTTAATGGTACTATCTAGCTGACATCATATGGAATCTCATAGGCCACTTAATACTTCCAAGTGGAAAATAGGCAGACCCCGTCATTTAAGGTCTAATTCTAGAAGTGGGCCCTTATAGAGATACCACATAGCGTAACCCCTTGGCTATTTAATACTTCATTTGGGGAAAAAAGCCTGTCCAACCACTTAATACCTTAAACCCCGAACCAGGCCCTTCGTCTTATGACCCATACCCATAATGATGTCTCATATTAGTCTGTTATTCGTAGGAACTGGTAGCCAAATTAGCTAGGTAGATTTCCCCTACAGAATTTGGAACTAACATCGCGTCATTACAAATATTTATCATGAAAATATCTCACATCAATAAAAGTGTACACAACTGCCGGTAGCCTAAAAGTGAAGGTGGACTTTCAAAATATAACTCTATTGACCACACATCCCTATGACTTAGCCACAAATCACGCATATATATATACATATATATATATAAACACACATACTCATCGTTTAAATAAGGCCCTATAAGGAATTTTCCTTATTACGCCTTAAAATAATAATTATGCTATATAAGAGTTTCCTCTTATTTTCACCTCAAAATCAATTACCGTCCTAATGGGTGAAAATAAATGTAAATAAGCAACTAATTAACTACGCATATACGCAATAGTTATACGTTAATTACGTAAATATAAATAAATAAACATTCACGCTTAATAAGTCCTAAACGCACGGATTTTACGCCCTAAACTAGCGTTAAATATCAATTTCCTAACCAATTATTATCATAAGTCCTTATTCTTTAATTTTCCAAGGTTTCATGGAATTCTAATGTCCAAAACAGGAAATAAATATCCATAATCATAACTGCAATAACAGACTTGTAAATAAAATAGAAACTTAATTTATTACACCAATTCAATGGAATATCTAAACAATAAGAATTGCAATCTAAACCTCATATTATATTCAACTCCTCTTTTACAGGGAAATAGATAAGAATAAGTGTTGTAAACTATGAATAGAATTCGTAATCTAAACCCCTTATTTTATTGAAGGATCACAATTTGACCCAAAGAAGAAGGAGAAGTGGAATAGACTATGAAGTTATTAAAAATTGCATAAACAAAACAAATCCCATCAAATTAATGTAAATAATTGAGAATCTCAATATAGAATTGACACCTCAAAATAAAAGGAGACTTTGGGGGATTTTATCTATTATATTTCTGAAATCCCAAAACCCCTAAGGCATATTCAAATCCAAAAGAAATACACTAAGCAGTTGCTAAAAAGAAATACTAAAGTTTCCACACACAGATTAGCCTTAGCTTTACTCAAATGGATTTGTAGCCTTCCGATCTCTTCCAAAATCTCTCTCTTTTGATATATATATACACACAATAGGGAAGAGGTATATATATGCATTAGATTCAGAATAATTGGAGAAGAATAGGATAAGAATAGATTGGAGAAGGAAGAAACAAATAGGAAATAAGTTGAATCCTTACCTGAATTTTCTACGGAGTTTCTGAATCTTATTAGAGAGATAGCAATGGCAGAGTTTCATCATATTCCCTAAAATAATATGAATAAAAGTGAAAAGGATAGGGTTCTATTTATAGGAGTTGAAACGCACTAGAACCGTATGATGGAAGTAGGTAGAAAACGAGTAAATCTGGAGCACACAACCGAATAGAACATAACATAAAACCCTAGCCGCCAAAACTATCGTCGCCAAGCGGTCGACCGCCCTTGGGTGACCGGTCGACGCTACGGTCGACCAGTGGACCTATTCAGGTCGACCGTTATCTTATTTAGGGGCATTTATTTTACTTTCCGTTGCCGAATTATTTTATTCTCTAATTAACCTTTTAACGTTAAGCCTTAATTAATGATTTACTTAGCCCCCAAGCTAATTTTTGAAATTTAAATCCTATATTTGATTTCTCATTTGAATTTGAATTCAAACTAAATTAAGTTAAGTATGAGAACTTCAAATGTTCATAACTTCTTTGTTTGAGCTCCGTTTTCAGCATATTATATATAACAGGTCAGAATTTCGCCACAAACGCAACGGAATAACTTTCATGGTCAAATTCCAACTTTTATAAAATTCATATGTCTATCCCTTATTATATTTAATTCAATTTACTTTATTTATTTATGGTTCATTGTAATACCCCGTAATTAGGCGTTTGTTATTTAATTAGTTAGTTAGTTAGTTAATTAGGTTCCAAAAATGGAATTTGTGCAAACGATGGAATTTGACCATGAAACTTGCATCATTGCGTTCATGGCAAAATTCTGAGCAACTTTCATATTTGAAGTTTTGCTATCGGAGCCCAAACGAAGAAGTTATGGACGAAAAATGAATTCGAAATGAAAATAATTAAATAAGAAACCATTAACGTTTTTATATTAATTAACCGGGCCCACAAGCCAACCCATTATTTGGGATGGTCAACCTCTAGCGGTCGACCGGCCACCCAAGGGTGGTCGACCAATGGCGACCTGGCTGCTTCAGCAAACCTAGGCTACAACAGTCCGGATTTAATATATTTCGATCTAATGGTTCTTTATAATTCTAGCACCTATAAATTCAGGCTTAACTCTCCCTTCTCTTCTCATACTTTTATGGAGGCAGTAGCGAAGCTCTGCCATTTCTTCTTCTCCACTTTGTTTCTAAATTATAAAGATAAGGTATTTGTATCTGTATTCATACAAATCAGAGAAGAGTGGAAATCTAATATAAAAAAAGAGAAAAAAGTATCAACCATATGCGTATTTGAGGTAATTTATATATTTGTATCTATTTTCTCTTCCAATCCCAAATATGTTCTTATATCTATAATTCTAATGTATGTGTATACCATTTTATATATATCTCTTGAATTAGAAAAGATGTGGTGATAAATCAAAGGTTCTACTTCGGATCTGGATTGCTTTTAAAAGGTGATTGGGAATTTTTATAAATTGTTATAATGTGAAAATTATCTCGTTGGTGTTTATTTGATTTTTATGCCTAATTGGATAATTGTATATAAGTTATAGGCAATGAATTGAATACGATTTGAATATAATAAATATCGCCTACATATTCTTGTTTATAAATTGACTTAGCATAGTATACAACCTGATTTGGAAATCAGTCCCAAAAGTATGAATTTAGAATATTGATTTAAATGAAATTTATTCCAGATCTGAAATTAATTGTATAATAATGTTATAAATTTGGATTATTACCCTAATCTTGTTAGAATATAAACTTTTATATATTTGGAATTGTTGGAATTTAGATCCGTTTAATATTTGTAAATTAGTTCGATTTCTTTCCCTTTTAGAAAGATACAGTGTTTGATCTAACAGAGAATAGATGCAAATAGAAAGAGAAAGAGACCTGTAAAGTATGAATTCATTGTATTTTACATAGTCTATTTCAATAATTAAAAGAAATGATTATTCCTTGTAATTTCAAACGGTGTAACCTTTTATATATTAAAGTTAAATCTTTTATTTTGGACTAATTCATGGAAATTATAGCAGATAATCTTTTTAGATATGATCCCACAATTTAACATGGAAAAGTATATTCTAGTAAAGGTATAAAACTAGAACATATTTAAAAGTGAATATTTGTATGTAATTAATGTGCTTATAATAATTAAATAAAAAGTCAACAACAACGCTTGCATGCAGTATTCACGTTTAGGATAATTAACTAATGGAAAAAGAATTTAAAAGGTTCTAACTCCGATAAATGGTAATAAATACGGGGGTTGCAATAAATGGATAGAATAAATGGATTAATGAGACTGATAAAAATGGAACAGATATAAAAGATTACTAACTTGAAATTAGTAATCATACATAAATTTCTTAGGAAATGTCCGTTAGGATTTTATGGACAAATTGACATTTATGAGCACTAAACGGGGATTTATGTGTAGATAGATATTTAAGGTAAATCTTATTGCCTTAAATAAATACGTAATTAGTAAGCTAAGTCCAATGTCTACCTTAGATAATATAAATGAAGACTTAGGATGGTTAATTTGACTTAGTAGGTTAGTGATGCGAGGTCAGTAGAGTCACTCGACGGAAGACTACCCTTCACTTTGAGGCTACCAACGGTCGGGTGTGCTTACTACCTATGTGCGATATCACTAATCCAATGACCCGTGACGACGTGAAGGATTGGGCTTGCTTTCTTAATTGGAAAGTATTAAATGGTCCAAATTTGGAATTAGGAACGGCGATAGATATCTCCATAGGGATTCGCTTCTGGTTTGAGGCCTTAAGTGGTTGAAGGGTCTGCTTCTCTCCTAAATGGAAGTATTAAGTAACCTAATGAGATTCCAAATAAATAAATAAGGATGTCTCTAAAAAAGGGTTTACTTCAGTGTTGAGGTCTTAAGTGGCTGAAGGGTTTGCTTCCCTACCGAAAGAAGTAACCTAATGAGATGTCATATCTATAATTAAAGAGTGAGAGTTGATATCTCGGGAAGAGTTCGCTTTAAGTTTGGGGTCTTAAGTGACTATAAAGTCCTCCTCTTTCCTATAAAAAGGTATTAAGTAACCCAATAATATTTTAAGAAATGACAGCTAGATAGTACCATTGAGGAGCACGCTTCTGGAAGTAGGTCTTAAACGACGGGGTCTACCTATTTTCCACTAGAAAGTATTAAGTGGCTTGGGTACAGTCTCTTACATTGCTAAAGTCAAAATAATAATAGTATCATTTAGGAGCACGCTTGGAGGATATGTCTTAAATGATGGGGTATGCCTTAGTTAAGGTCTTAAATGACCAAAGTCTGCCTATTTTCTAATAAAAAGTTATTAAGTGGCTTGGGTACTGTTTGTTACATGACTACGATTTTATCAACGATAAATGCGGTAATAGTTGGACATTAAATGTCAAAAGCCTTAAATAGTGGATAGAGGTCTTGTAGCTAGGACCCACTGACCATTAACAATATTGATAGGAAACCATCTTGGGAATAGATCTTAAATGATGGTGTCTACCTCATTTAAGGTCGTAAATGACATAGTCTACCTATTTCTCCTTTAAAAGTATTATAGAAGCTCGCTTCATATTTAGAAATATTAAATGGCTAATGGATTTTGAAGTATTGGGTGGTTGATATAGCTTCACTAATATTTCATACCTTGGAAAGGGGTAAGTATGTAATCGTGTGTGTAATGCAAGGTTAAATTAGAATTGCTAACCTAAATGGACATAACAATTAAATGGAAACATATCAGTATAAGTTTATGTTATGGACAATTTATAGTTTTCCAATCACCGGAACGTTGTTCTGATCCACTCCTCATTGCAACCCACATGATAGAATTTAGAGGAACGGGTCACTGGAGCTGGATGTGCTTTGTTGTTGGAGAGTCTTCTTTCTCTCATGCTCGATGCTGATGTGACAATCTGTTATCCAAGGAATACCATTAATTCCAAAGTACTAGTCATAGTCGGTATTCTTATCCTATTATTGTTTCCGCCGTGAGTTTAGATTTCTATCAATCTCTGATATGCTCATGCATATTTGTAGGTACCAAATCCAACGATCTATGGTTTGATGGATTTGGGATTCGATTTTAGTCGAAATTTCGGCCCTTTAAGGTGCGGGTTGTTACATCATTTTACGAGATGTTACATTCTACACCCCCACCTAAAAAGGATTTTGTCCCAAAATCTTCCAAGGGGCGAATAGCGTAACTCGCAATACATCCATGCTATACAACCAAGTTCTCTACACAATCATCTACTTGACTATTAGTGCAATGTGATTATGCACTGCAGACATGCAAAAATAAGCTCAATCCTAGCGTGAGTGTGTAATCGTGTCATGTAAGTATGTATGCAAATATCCTAAACATGCATAAAAATTTATGTATGAGTGTAAAGTGATTGTGAAAAAGTGTAACAACTATCTCCTACCATCTAATCTAGCAACCGTGATGCAACCAAAATCTTAATTTTGGAGAGATAAATTACCACTGAAATGCTCTGGGTGTGTGTTCTTCATCTTCTCCTCGGCCTTCCATGTTCTTTCCGCCGGATTGTCTCCCCATTGTACTCGGACCAACTTAATTATTTTATTGCGGAGTCTCCTATTACCGTGCTCCACAATGCGTGCGGTGGCACGAGGCACTGTCGGATCCATCTCAGAATCCCCCAACCGATCAGGCTCCACTCTTCTAGCGATGTCATGAAGGTATTTCCTAAGGTGAGAAACGTGGAAAACTTGTTGACTCCTGCCAACTTGTCAGGAAGCTCCACACGATATGCTAATTTTCCTATTCTTTCCAGAATTATGAATGGCCCAATAAATCTAGGTGCCAATTTTCCAGACTTGCCAAATCTAACAACTTTTCTAAGAGGGGAGATTTTAACAAATACCATATATCCAACCTCAAATTCAAGCTCTTTCCTTCTTTTATCCGCATAAGGTTTCTGACGGTCTTGCACTACCTTCATCCTCTGCTCGATCAACTCTACTTTTTCCATGGTATCACGGATCAAATCGAGTCCAAGCAACACTTTGTCGATGATTTCCCACTAACAACTAGGCGATTTGCATGGCCGCCCATGCTTTAAAAGCAGCCATACCAATCATAGTTTAATAGCTATTATTATACGCAAATTCAACCAAAGGTAGATGCCGCTCCCAACGTCCTCCGAAATCCAAAACACAAGCTTTCAACAAGTCTTCTAAAATTCTATTCACCCTCTCGGTTTATCCACAGTTTGTGGGTGATATGTCGTGCTAAGGTTCAAAGAAGTTCCCAAAGCTATCTGTAGGCTCCTCCAAAACTCGCTAGTGAACAAGGGTTCTCTATCACTGACTATGCTTACAGGAATTTCATGTAGACGAACTACCTCTTTAATATAAATCCAAGCGATAGAGGCTCTAGTCCTATTTCTCCTTATTGGAACAAAATGAGCACTCTTGGTGAGTCCTACAATAGCCCAAATAGCCTCATTGCCCTTCTGATTTTTAGGCAATCCTTCCACAAAATCCATTGAAATATGCTCCCACTTCCAAGTCGGAATTTCCAAAGGTAATAATTATCCACTGGGCTTCCCTTACTCAGCTTTTAACTTTTGACATGTCAAACACCTAGCAACAAACTCAGCAATGCTCCTCTTCATTCCATTCCAAAAGAAAATTCTCTCCATGTCCTTGTACCTCTTATCTCCTCCAGGATGAATGGTCATTCTTGAGTGGTGACACTCCATAAGCACATCTCTCATCAAGTCATCAATTATTGGGATGCAAAGACGTCCATCTCTTCTCAAATATCCCTTCTCATCAACTGAGTATCTCATGGCATAGGGGAAATGCTCTTCTTTCTTATTTTTTCCAAAATCTCTACTAACTCCTTGTCTTTTACTTACTCGTGCATTATATGATCCATCAAGGCTGGTCTAACCTCCGTAACTGATAGAAAACCTTGGATGGGTTCTGTTGATTGTTGGAGGTTAAAATTCAAGAGAAACTCAAACTATCTTCATTCAAATATAGCACCTAGGGTAGCATGTCTCCTACTAAGGGCATCGACGACTACGTTCCCTTTTCCAGGGGTATATTAAATACCAAAGTCGGAGAATGCTATATACTCCATCCACCTCTACTGCCTAAGATTCAATTTTTTTGGGAAAATAGGTATTTAAATTATTTATGATCAGTGAATAGCTCAAACCTTTCGCTCAAGAGAAAATGCCTCCACATCTTCAAGGAAAAAATAGTGGCTGCCAATTCTAAATCATACACTGGATACCACTTCTATGATCTTTTAGTTGTCTACTGCCATAGGCAACTACCTTCCCTTATCGCATAAGAATTGCCCCTAATCCTGTGCCACATGCATCCATGAAAACCGTGAACGTCTTGGTTTCATCTAGAATAGTGAGCACGGGTGCACTAGTCGATGACTCCTTAAGCTTCCCAAATGCCTTAGTGCATTTATCATCCCAAACAAAAACTAGATTCTTCTCAGTCAATCAGGTTAAAGGGGCTGCTATTTGTGCAAAGCTCTTGATGAACTTCCTATAGTAGCCTACCAACCCTAAAAAGCTTCTAACCTCCGATGCATTACTAGGAACCTTCCATCCTTGGACATCATCCACTTTAGGAGGGTCCATCGCCAGTCCTTTCTTCGAAAAAATATGCCCAAGGAACCTAACTTCATTTTTCCAAAAGTGGCATTTAGAAAACTTGGCTTTGAGTTGGTTTTTTCTCAAGGTCTCCAATACCTCTCTAAGGTAGTCCTTATGCTCCTTCTTGCCTTTAGAGAAAACCTAGATATCATCAACAAACACTACGATAAATTTATTAAGTTGCCCTCTAAATATTCTACTCATCAAATCCACAAAGTATGCTGGGGCATTTGTCAGTCCAAAAGGCATTACTTCCCACTCATAGATTCCATCCGGCGAACAGAATACGGTCTTCGACCTGCCTTCCTCTACAATCCTTAACTGATGGAATCCCGTTGCTAAGTCTAATTGGGAAAAGACTTTAGTTCCTACAAGTTGGTCGAACAAGTCATCTATTATAGGTAAAGGGTATCTATTTTTCATTGTTAACTTGAACTCCCTATAATCAACGCAAAGTCTTAAAGAACCATCTGCCTTAGTACCAAAAATGACAGGGGCTCCCTACTCAGAAGTACTCCTACGGATGAATCCTTTCTTCAGTAGCTCTGAGATTTTCTTATCCAATTCCCTTCTTTCTTTGGGGGCCATATGTCCCAAAGGCAGAGCGATGGGTCTTGCGTCCTTCTCCAAATTGATTCGGAACTCAATCTCCCTATGGAATGGGAGACCCGAGACCTCCTCAAAGACATCAAGAAATTCGCAAACTACGGGTATAGATAACAGTTCTCGATCAACAAATAGATATAGTGAGTATAAACGGCTTAACTCAACTAAAGCTTTGGGTATACAAAGAACTTCTAGGTCACAACCTCGACGACTCCTTAATCGTACTACCCTTTTGTCATAGTCAAGAATGGCTCGGTAATATGACAACCAATCCATACCTAAGATAAGTCCATACCCCTCGAAATTAAGAATGTACGCAGTACATATAAAAAATCAATGTTGTTTATGTCTAACACTAGGTCTTTGCAAATAAGAGAAAGATGGGTCGAACCCCCAATGGGGTTGGAAACCTCTATTGGGCTGTTAACCATCTGGGTTTTAAGGTTTAAGGAATTTACTACATCTCTAGCTATAAAGGAATGTGATGCCCCCGAATCAAATAGGGTACGAATAGTAACCCCAAAAATAAGAGTTATACCTTTTAGAGCTGCTTTTCCTTGGTCCTATTGTGGGTTACAAGCAATAAAAACAACTTCAAAAGCATAGGTATGTCCGCTTGGTCCTTTCTTAGCCATCTTGGGACATTGATTCTTATGATGCCCTTCCTCATGGTAGTTAAAGTACTTTCCTTTAAAGGCTTCCTTTATCGGATTCACCCTACAGTCTTTAGCTTCATGACCCCTCCTTTGGCATCTCTTACACACCTTTACTTCCTTCTTAAACTTCTTTTTCGACTTCTTGTTTCTCCAAAATCTCCCCTTCTTAGACCTTCCTTGCTTTTGGGTCTGTGCAAACTTCTCTTTCTCTCTCTTATCGTCCTCATTGGCCATGTACAGCATTGCTATTTCTACCAACATCTCATACACGGCCCCCATAGGTACTTGGGTCAACAACATTTCTCTTATCAGGGAATTTAATCCCTTCACGAACTTCATGGCCTTTTTCATAGGTGTGTCTATCAGGTTCATCCCGAATTTAGTCTATTCAGTAAACTTAATTATGTACTCCTTAAGGGTAGAATCTCCTAATTTCAGTTGAATGAACTTTTCCAATTGCAAGCAAACCACTACTCTAGACATGAATCTCATCTTGAATTGGTCCTTGAATTCATCCCAAGAGAATACCTTGCCTGGGTGCTCATTAGTCACAAAGTTCTACCAATTTGAAGCTTCTTCCCTGAGGTGCCAGGCTGCCATTCTTCTTCTTAACTGATCATCCCAACCAAGCTCTCTAAAAATCTTCTCACAGTTACCAGTCCATGCTTTAGCTTCTGAATATCCTTCAGTTCTAGAGTATGTCTTCCCTCCCATATTGAGAAAGTCCTTACATAGCTTAGGAAAGTCGGCAGGACGAGGTGCTACATCAGCGGCCAGGGCATTGGGTGCTACCAGTGCAACTAGAGGAATATGAATTTGCCCAATAGTCCTAAGATATTGTTTAAAACATTCGGGCATTCCACGAATTGGTGGTCTTCCAAAGGTAGGGTTCCCTTTTCAGAAGAAGATTGATTATCAACCATATCAACTATCTGTAGGTTAAACCTTTAGTGACAATTTCCTAAGATAGTATTTACATGCTGAAAGAAAAGAAAGGTTTGCCTAGTGTATGTGCGTATGTTCAAGAAGAGAGGGGGTATAGGTGTGTGTGTGTGTATATATATATAGTAAGAATTCTTTTGAAAATTCTTTTTGAAAAACCTTTTTAAAAAATAACAAATACGTCTCTTCTACGTATAGTTTTTCCCCGTTGATCGGGTAACCTAGGGCTCTGATACCAAATGTAATAACCCACCATAGAACATACCTAAATTTTGACCCAGAAAAGGCCCATCGAAACTTAGATCCATTATAAGGCAAGCTATTGGTAGTAAAAAGAAATAACATATATAGACACAAATATATTGACCTCGCATCCCTATGAATTAGCCACAAATCAATTACTCTCCATATATAGACACACACACACACACACTCATCTCACTATTTCATAAATAAGGCCTTATAAAGAATTTTCTTTATTATGCCTTAGAATAATAATTATGCTATATAAGAGTTTCCTCTTATTTTCACCTCAAAATCAATTACCTTCTTAATGGGGGAAAATAAATGTAAATAAATGCCTAATTAACTACGCCATATACACAATAGTTATACGTTAGTTACGTAAATATAAATAAATAAATATTCATGCTTAATAAGTTCTAAACGCACGGATTTTACGTCCTAAACTAGCGTTAAATGACAATTCCCTAACCGATCATTATTACAAGTCCTTTATCTTCAATTTCGCAAGGTTTCATTGAATTCTAATATCCGAAACAGGGAATAAATATTTATAATCAAAATCGCAATAACAGACTTGTAAATAAAATAAAAACTCAATTTATTACACCAATTCATTGGAATATCTTAAACAATAAGAATAGCAATCCAAACCCCATATACTATTCAACTCCTCTTTTATAAGGAAATAGATAAGAATAAGTGGTGTAAACTACGAATAGAGTTTGTAATCTAAACCCCTTATTTTATTAAAGGATCACAATTTGACCCAAAGAAGGAGAAGTGGAATAGACTATGAAATTATCAAAAATTATATATATGAAACAAATCCCATCAAATTAATAAAAATAATTGAGAATCTCAACATAGAATTGACACTTCAAAACAAAAAGGAATTTTATGAGATTTTATCTATCATATTTTTGAAATCCCAAAACCCCTAAGGCATATTTAAATCCAAAAGAAATACACTGAACAATTGCTGAAAAGAAATACTAAAGTTTCCACTCACAGATTAGCCTTAGCGTTACTCAAATAGATTTGCAGCCTTTCGATCTCTTATGAAATCTCTCTCTATTGATATATGCACACATAATAGGGAAGAGGTGTATATATTCATTAGATTCTGAATAATTGGAGAAGAATAGGATAATAATAGATTGGAGGAGGAAGAAACAAATAGGAAATAAGTTGAATCCTTGCCTGAATTTTCTATGGAGTTTCTGAATCTTATTAGAGAGATAGCAATGACAGGGTATTCCCCAAAGTAATATGAATAAAAGCAGAGAGGATATGGTCTTATTTGTAGGAGTTGAAACACACCTAAACTGTACGATGGAAGTAGGTAGGAAACGGGTAAATCTGGAGCGCACAACCGAATGGAACATAACATAAAACCCTTGCCGTCACTGGCAACTATCGTTGCTAAGTGGTCGACCGCCTTTGGGCGATCGGTCGACCGCTATGGTCGATCGGTTGACCTATTTAGGTCAACCACTATCTTATTTAGGGGCAATTATTTTACTTTTCTTTGCTGAATTATTTTATTCCCTAATTAACCTTTTAAAGTTAAGCCTTAATTAGTCGTTTACTTAGCCCCTATGCTAATTTTTGAAATTTAAATCCTAAACTTGATTTCTCATTTGAATTTGAATTCAAACTAAATTAATTTAAATATGAGAACTTTAAATGCTCATAACTTCTTTGTTTGAGCTTTGTTTTCAGCATACTATATATGGAAACAGATCAGAATTTCGCCACGAACACAAAGGAATAACTTTCGTGGTCAAATTCCAACTTTTTCAAAATTCCCATATCCAACCCTTATCGAATTTAATTCAATTTACTTTATTTATTTATGATTCATTTTATGGGGTGTTACATAGATCAACTATATAAAACTCCTTCTCGATTCTTGTTATGTTTTGTAAGGCCTAGTTTGAAGTGCACATATGGAGGAATGAAGAAGAGAACTTCTTTCTTTATTGGAGGAGAAGAAGAGAAACTTCTTTATTTACTAAGGAGAAGAAGAGAACTTTTCTCTTTTGATTTGATTAGAATCTTTATCAGGAGAATAAGATCCTATGGATCTATTTTATATTGGGAAATAAATGTCATAAATATATTTTATTTTCTCCATATTTGTCCATTTATTTTATCTATATAAGGTCGACCATTCTACGTCTACAAATTTTAATTTTATTTAACCTGGATGTTAATATATATATTATACATATTAGATCTTCATTTAGTTCTTCGTTTGGTCCAGACGCATTTAACCTTAGTTGGCTCTTCACAGAGCCAACTATATATGATGTAACTAATATATATTAATCATATTATTTATGGCATAAAGCATATATATATATATATATATATATATATATCATTTTAGCCCTTTTTAGTAATTAAATCACCCATTTAAATTAAATTATATACTTACAACAATTATACACATTTAACTCAACTAATTTTGGTAATTTATAAAATTAAAATATTCACATGAAAATTATATATATATAATCATCTCCATTAATAATTCATAAAAATTAAATATTATTATATTATAATTAACATTTTGGTTCAACGCTATAATTCTCTACTGTGTGACTCACTAGCGTGACTTTTTTTCTCAATTGATATTTGAACTATTTAAATATCGAAGTTCATGTAGACTTTGCTGAAGCGCGGTAGTGGTCATAAAGTCATACACTTATCGGTCATTTAAGTAGGGTACTACTCATAATTGTTTTAAATTGCACCCTTATGCAACAATATTTGCTTATAGCCTATTCATAAAAACTATGTCACTTAGACATCTAGGGTTAGGTCATTAATCACATCCTTAATAATGTCTTTATTTAATTAAGAATTCAATCTCCAATATTACCTGGTTCTATCAATAACAATTATCAATTAACCAAATTTACTCAGGCCAAAGATTTCTTGCTTCGAGTCAAAAATCAATTTGAAGGAGATGAATTCACTCTTGAGTGGTGTTTCATTTCGAGTATAAAATCATGTACTTAACTATGGTCTTAACACAAGTCATATCATGTGATTAAACATTGTCAAAGCAGGGCATGTGATATGATGCATGGTACTCTCAAGTCATAAGGGCACTACACATCTTCAAGTGATATCATCTATTTTGACTTAGACATAACCAACCTATAGAAGACTCTTGGTGAGTCATTCCATAATTGATGCGCTATAACTACAAGTATGTAACCTCTTTTTGTCCCCAGCAGTCACGAGTAAATCATCATCTATCATATGGAGAGCAATACGTATGCTAGTCTCGCAGATGAGTTGGTACCCTTTTCTCGAATCACCTTGACTATGAACATTTAAGGACAAATATTTATTTATATACACATGATTTAGTGATCATGATTACAAATACATTCATAACTGCAATCGGTTAATATCCATTGCTAAAGATTTATGTTATATGTATGGATCAACTCCAATTTACGTGTACAGATATATGCACATACAAATAAAACAAAAATGAGAAACATAAACTTTCATTTCAAACAAGATTCGTATATGAGTTAAGTGTGCAAGTATATAATCAAAATTAAACAATTACCCCTAGGGCATACCGTTTATTTTGTCATTCTCCAACTTGCACTTCAGGCCGATTATGGTGTCTTTAACCACACCTTTCAATTAGTCTTGCCAGAGTAAACTAAGATGTGCCTTAGTAAGTGGATATGCAGTATCATCCTTGATATATACCCGTTAGATGACCACTTCTTTGTAACTGATAAACACTTTTATCATGTAATACTTATGGTGAATTCCTCTTTATTTATGCAAGCATGTTAGTTCCTTCTACAATCTAATTTCATTATTGAAATCACTCTTGTCGGGTATTAGATCTTCAATAGTTAAAATCTTGTTAGCGCTCTAATAAATTTGCATAAAATACTACTTCCTTTGCGACATCATTCAAAGATGTTCACCAACCTTTGTAGTTAAATATGCTACAACTTCTTGTTTAGAATCTTTTAAAACTATGGTCCCTTTATTTAGGTGAATTCAAACTTCGAGACCGATTACTTTTATCGATGTTACTATGATTGTAACATCTCGTAAATTTGAGTAACTCAATAAATATTTATTAAAGGGCACATTAGTAATTTTAAATAAAACTTGAATTTTTACAAATAAATGAGTTAAACAACGACGACTGGGGAATCTCCCGGAGTCATACCCCTTTCACTGACGATATACTTTATGCTGAACCACCTCGGCGATTCAGGATGCCGACTCTACCTGTTTATAAAGGGAGCTCTGATCCCAATCAGCATATCTTAAAGTACGAATGGTTGATGAACGCTGCACTAGCCGATGATGCGGTCAAGTGCCGAAGCTTCCCGATTTCCTTAGGGGGCATACCAACCATGTGGTTTACCCGTTTACCACCTCGATCTATCTCATGTTTTGACCAGTTGGCGACAAAGTTTATTGAGCAGTTCCGCATGCATGTCGCAAGGCCGAAAGATGTTAATACTTTGTCTAGTGTCACTCAAGCTCCTGGAGAGACACTCAGAAGTTATCCGGAGAGATTTCATGCTGCATATGTTGAGATTAGTAATCCCAACGATAACTCAATTCTTATGGCACTAACTAAGGGGATCGATCCCGATTCCGAGTTTGGCAACTGGTTGGCCGGAAAATCTCCTGCGTCATTGGACCGTTTCTATTCCAAGGCAGCCCAATTCTTGAGAAGGGAGGATGTGAAACAGTCTAGGAAGAAGGATGACGCAGGACCTAGTGTGGAAGGAATCCAGAGCAATGTTGCTGTTAAACAAATCGGGGAGAGTTCCGGGAAGGTACAGTTGAATATACAGAATCAACAGAAAGACAATGGAAACCAAAACAGAAAACGGGATCAGAATCGTGGGCCATGACGTAGGGCTCCCATGTTTGATAATTATACCCCTTTGAATACGTCGTTGGAGAATGTGTACCTACAGACTTGCAATACTATTCAGTATAAGAAACCTGCTTCGAAGCAGTCATTGGAAAAACAGATTCAAATAGGAAAGTTTTGAAGATTTCATGATAGCTATGGTCGTAACACGAATGAGTGTCGTCATTTGCAAGATATTATTGAGAAGTTGATACGTGAAAGAAAGTTGGAGCAGTTTTTGCGGGCCCCGCAGTCTGGAGGAGCGGGCCCATCGAATCAGAACCGAATACCAAATCAAGCAAGACCAGAGGAACTCGCTCGTACCGGCGGGAGGTTGGTGATCAATACTGTTTGTGGTGGTCCTCATCCAGCAGACCGAAGCTGGAAGGAAATTGAGTCGTATGCTAGTTCCGTTAGGCATGCGAGCTTCGAGTGTTGTAGTAGTTTGGAAAACGGGGCTTCGGCCAATCAACAGAAAACGATGACTGACGACATCGTATTTCGAGATAGAGATGCCGACAGGGTCGAAGCCCCAACCATTGATCCACTTGTCATATCAGCTCAGGTAGGTTCTGCTTGGATGAAGAGGATCTTGTTGGACAGTGGAAGTTCTGCGAACATACTATTCAAGCGAGCCTATGATCAGATGAAAATGGAAACTAAAGACTTGAAGCCTTGTTAGTCTCGTATTCATGGCTTCAATGGGAGTGCAACCATACCCGCTGGAGTGGTGGAACTACCAGTGGAATTGGGAATTGGAGAACGCCGGAGAGTCCGGATATTACAGTTTGTTGTGTTAGATATAGACTCGCCATACAATGCTTTCTTGGGCCGATCGGCCCTAGCTGAATTTAGGGCTGCCATTGCCTCTTGGTGTCTGACTTTAAAATTCCCTACCGATAATGGAGTCAGAGTTGTTCAAGGAGACCAGGCTGTTGGACGAGCCTGTTATGTTGCTGAGCTGCCGGAGGCGCAATGAAAAGAAAAAGGAAAGGGCGTAGAGGAATCTCTTTGCGTTCGCTTTGCTGAGAATTGACAATTAACGCCTGGGCCCAGGTTCGGACAACCCAACCAATTTCCAAGGGATCTTGACCCGAGAGATACTGAAAGTAAAGACGAAAGTAAAGACAGTCAAGCTTTCCCAGCCGAACTGACGATCGATGTTCCGATCGACGATAATGACGATTCTAAAATGATAAAGATTGGATCTCAGCTAAGCAAACAAATGCAAGAGGAATTGGTTGAATTTCTCTGGGCAAATCCCGACGTGTTTGCTTGGACGCACTCTGACATGTGTGGAATCTCGCCAGACATCGCGAGCCACACATTGAATATTGACCCGCAGCATGTCCCGGTCAAGCAAAAAAGGCGTGGTATGGATCCAGAGAGATCTGCCGCCCTTAAGGAAGAGGTAGAAAAGCTCAAATCGAACGGTTTTATTCGAGATGCATTATACCTGGAATGGGTGTCAAATCCTGTACTTGTCTGAAAGCCAAACGGGAAATGGAGAACATGCATTGATTACTCAGACTTGAATAAAGCTTGCCCTAAAGACAGTTTTCCACTTCCTTGGATCGATCAGCTCGTAGACTCAACTGCTGGACATGAGCTCTTATCCTTCATGGATGCGTATTCTGGCTACAATCAAATACCCATGCACTTGCCTGACCAAGAGCATACCAGCTTTGTAAACAATATGGGACTTTACTGCTATAAAGTTTTGCCTTTCGGACTCAAGAATGCCGGGGCAACTTACCAACGATTAGTTAATCGAATGTTCGCTAACCAGATCGGAAAAACAATGGAGTATATGTGGACGACATGCTCGTGAAGTCGCAATTCTCCACTGATCATATCAAAGACCTAGAATCAATGTTTAACATCCTCCGAGAATATAGAATGAAGCTCAACCCATTGAAATGTCACTTTGGGGTCGCATCCGGAAAATTCCTTGGGTTTATCGTCAACGCTCGAGGAATCGAAACAAATCCCGAAAAGATCTAGGCAATCAGAAATCTTGAGACCCTAAGATCTATAAAGCAAGTCCAGAGCCTTTACAGGAAAGTGGCAGCACTGAGAAGGTTCATTTCAAAATCCACTAACAAATGCATTCCCTTCTTCGACCTGATCAGAAAAGGAAAACAGAACTTTGAATGGACTACAGAGTGTGAGGGTGCATTCCGAGCACTGGTTCAACATCTCTCCACACCACCCATTCTGTCAAAGCCTATTGATTACGAGAGGTTGTACATATACTTGGCGGTGTCAGAAAATGCAATCAGTGCTGCTCTAGTTCGAGAAGAAGATCGGATACAACGGCTAGTATATTACATTAGCAAGCGACTGACCGAGGCAGAGAGAAATTATTCAAAGCTGGAAAAGTTGGATTATTGTCTTGTTATTGCCTCGAGGAAGCTTCGTCCATATTTTCAGGCCCATCCTATCATTGTCTACACCGACCAGCCATTACGACAGGTCCTTATGCGGCCTGAGACGTCTGGTAGTTTACTTAAGTGGAATATCGAGCTAAGTTAGTTTGACATTACTTACACTCCAAGCCATTCAAGGGCAAGTCCTAGCAGATTTCATAGCTGAATTCACTATCCCGGAGGACTTGCCCGAAACCAGTGAATCTCCCAAGTATATCTGGAAGCTGCATACTGATGGTGCATCAAATGACCGTTGCTCAGGTGCCGGGGTTGTACTTGACACTCCTGAAGGTCGATCTATATGCTATGCTTTAAAGTTCAATTTTCATGCGACCAACAACGAAGCCGAATATGAAGCCCTACTTGCCGGATTGAGGCTTGCCAGAGATTTAAGAATTATTGCTGTGGAGATTTATTGTGATCACAGTTGGTCGTGTGTCAAATTCGGGTGGAGTACCAGGCCAAAGACCGAAGGCTGGCTGCTTACCTAGCTCGGGTCCAGGGGATATTGAATCAGTTTGACTATTATGTCATTTATTGCATACCTCGAGAGCGCAATTAGAAAGCCGATTCATTAGCAAAGTTAGCCAGTACAGGTGAAGCATAGCAAATGGGAATCGTTCCCATGGAAACGTTATCTTCCCCAAGTATCGATCAGATGGAAACAGATTGGGTATTTGAAGTCATTCCCGATAAGGAGTCATGGATGACTCCGTTCAAAAACTATCTCGAGCATGGGACCCTGCCGGAGCGCAGGAGTGAAAAGAGACAAGTTCTTCGAAAAGCTTCGCGGTTCACTATCCAGAATGGAGTCATGTATAGAAGAGGGTACTCTGTTCCTTTACTCCGATGTATCGCTCACGATGAGATCAAACGAGTATTGCATGATGTACACGAAGGAGAATGCGGCGATCACACCAGGGGGCAAGCTCTTGCCAAGAAAGTGCTTTGATATGGATACTATTGGCCGACAGTAAATCGCGATGCATCGATTACATCAGAAAATGTGACAGATGTCAGAAGAATGCTCGAATTCCCAGAGCCCCACCTATCGAAATAACTCAGATGGTCAGTCCATGGCCATTTGCAGTATGGGGCATAGACATTATTGGCTCTGTACTTCTACCCAAAGGTGGTGCGAAGTACGCCATCTTCGCAGTTGATTATTTTACCAAGTGGGCGGAAGTTGAACTTCTTGCTACAATCACAACAAAGAAAGTGATCAATTTTGTAGTGCGCAACATTATCTGCCGATTTGATCTCTCGCATACCATCATCACGGACAACGGAGCTCAATTCGACAGTGTTGAATTTAAGAATTTCTGTCAAAGGTTCCACATCCAAAAGAAGTTCTCCGCAGTTGCACACCCTCAAGCGAATGGACAGGTTGAAGTTGTTAATAAAGTTATAAAGTCTATTTTGAAGAAACGACTAGAAAAGGCCAGGGGCAAATGGGTTGATGAACTTCCTATGGCCATATGGGCTTATCATACAACCCACAAATCTGCAACCGGCCACACTCCATTCTCTCTTTCCTACGGTTCAGAAGCATCCCTTTTAGCATCCCTTTCAGTGGTTAATAAATTTGGCTTTAAGCTCGTTAAGTTCCTTCAACGCAGCATCCCTTTCAGTGGTGATAGTGGTGTTTCGGTGGCCCATCTCCTCGACCAAAGCGAAATGCGTCTGTCGCATCCTCTCCATAGACTGATTTGCCTCATCGGCTTTCTTAGTGGCCTCAATTTTCGACTTCCTGGAAGATTCGGCCTCATTGTTAAGCACTTGTATTATATGGTCCTTTTGAGCGATATCGGTTTCTAACTTCTCGATTACTCTTGCCCGCTCAAAAGCCACCACTGAGGCTTTATCCGCAGTCTTCATCCACTCCCTATATTGGTTATAAACATCGTGGATATAATCATGCATGGTTTGTTCCGCCTCGATTGGGATTTTCTTTAAGTGTGGAAGGAAAATGAAACCGTCAAAACAGATGTTAGGGAAGTCTTTTTTCAACTGGGTGATTTTGATTGCTCCTTCCCCAGTGGGCTCGGTAATGGCTTGTTCAATGACAGTGGGGTTTCGGCCTCAGTTCTACGGCATTGTGAATCCGACCTGGAAGCTTGAGAAGATGGGTTTTGGCGTAGAGGCTCTAGGGATTGTTTCCCGTGACCGGAGGGTGGTGTTGGAGCCCGAGGAGGTGGAGAGCGTGATCGGGAGCGATATCTATATTCTCTGTCTCTATCCCTCTCCCTCTCATAACGTTCTTGACTAGAATAACCGCGATTGCGGTCTCTATCAGATTCCCTCCTACGGGACTCATAGTATGAACTAGATGACTGGCGTGCAGAGCGAAGGCTTCCTAACATAGATTCTTGCCGAGTCATCATATCTGTAAAATAGAAAGAAAAGCAGAATCAGTAATCTCCGGAAATGAATAACTTGTGATTGGAAATCGTGTAGTGTCGTGAAGTGTATGCATGTGTAAAACCCCCCGACCAACCGGATGTGTCGGCCACACTTGTAGGAAGAGGCTCGCTTAAATCTAAGACACTTTGAAGTCCTTCCAATCCGGTGTCGTGTTGAGGCGACACATAGTCCGGAATTGGAATGTCAGCGAGCCCTTCGAAAGGATTCTCTATTTGTGAGGGAGGAGCCTTCGAAACTCTAACGCCGGAGGCTGGAAGAGACACAACTACGGATTTCCATCTCGAAGACTTATGATGCTTATGTGCTACCGTCTTGCCATTTCTCCTTCCCTCTAAACCCTGAAAACTATCAGAAGGCCCGGCTACGGGTTCGTCGTCAGTGGGCGTATTTTCTTCATCGCCCTCCTCAACTATTACAATGCCGAGTGCTTTACACTTCACCCGCCTTGTCGGAGTTGCCCTAAGCGATCCCTCCAGTCTTATGCTTTGCTTTCGATCGATTAGCCTGACAATCCTCAAGTTTCTATCTGTTAGTACCGAGTCCATATCTCTCATTTCGCTCGGCACTTCCTGAAGAATCCGTACTATTTCTTTGAAGTGAGCACCTTTGGGTCGTGGAATTGCGGCTGTAAAGGAAAGAAGATATTAGTTTCAATGTCAATTATGAGTATCCCGTTAACTACTGGGAAAATTGCAGCACTTACGTCTGACTAACCATCGACTAGAAAATCCTGGAGGGCATCGGACGTAGAACCACTCCGTCTTAAAGTAGCCGAGCCTGGTCCAAGATCCCGCCACCACTTGGCAGTTCCTGACTGTCTCTAGAAATGTGAATGAAGCACTGTCTCCCCAACTCTTGACATTAAACAAGTATCTGATTTCTTCTGGAGTTGGGGGTCGAAAGAGATGTTGCATGAAGACGATGAATAGACTGTTCAACAGTGCATATCCATTTCGATGTAATTACGATGGAGCGATTCTGAAGAAAGTTAACACTTCTCGAATATACTAGTTGAATAGAGGAAGTGTTTCTGATGTGCACGAATGGCGATTAAAGGCCGTGAATCCTTCTGGGGGAGCGTGTGGCCTATCGTTTGGTCCGGGTAGCAAAACGTCGTTTAATGATAAACCATGTCTTAAGCATATTCGCCCTAGCATATCTTCGGAGACATTGGATGGCATGGAATCTTATGGATTCGCAATAAAAGTTACTCCCGGCAGCTCGTCCAGAGCTGGACCTATTACCTCGGCTACAATGGCTGGAGAAGACGAGCTTTGAGGCTCCGGCTGCTGTGAACTTGTAGATTCCATAACTAATCAACTCATCAAAAATCATCATTAAACGACAATAAACCCATGTTTCCCCCAGTGTAAAGTGCGTGAATGTGTTGTGCAGTGCTACATATTACTTAAGAGATTCTACGAGATCTGAAAGATGTATGAACGACAAGACTTTGATATTCAACCGGAGTGACCGCCATCGCTGACCGTCACGACCGTACCATACAGACTTCGGAGATCGATCCAAGTTAAAGTTCGTCAAATTTTTTCAAGTTACAGTTACATCGACGAGCTTCAAAAGGCAGTCAAATATGTAGTGAAAACGGTTAAGTCCAATTATGTAGGGTAGAAGCTCGTCGGAGTCAGATGTTCATGCTACGTTTCGTCTCCATCAAGTTCAAGCTTAGATCGATCCCCAAATGCATAATTCATATCGATCGAGGAGGAGGCACTTCGTATCGATCACCCATAAAGCCATTTCGTATCGATCACCAATAACATGGTTCGTATCGATCATGGAACGTCACTGCATATCGATCGCCCAAATGTGTTTCATATCGATGCTAAATCCTTGCTTCTATCGATCGCGGAACCTTGGATTTTGCATCGATCACTCCGGATCGGTATGAACGCGCCCACAAATTGATCGACACGAAGAGTCCACCAATAATAGGTATGAAACACTTCATTCGTTCGATACGAAGTTTTGCTATGACTAGATCGATACGGTTCCTCTCTACATCCCAGATCGATACGAGCATTTTCTTCGTATCCCCACACTTCATCTTCTCCAAAGCCACTCAGATGCCATCTCCTCCATCCTCGACCTTGCTCTGGTCCATCTCCGGCCTCCTCTTCACCAAACTCGACCATGAATGCAAATAGAAAGACACGAGAATTAAAATCTCATCATTTTACATTGATTTTGTTCAAAGAATTACCTAATTTCAGTAATTAGTTTGAAGGATTGGAGTTTGATTCGATTCGAAAGCAAAGGCAGTTTTAATTTCCTTTAACTCGAAGTGATATGAAAACAAGTGAACAAGTAAAAAATTTTCTAAGTACAAAATCGTGTATATATATGGGTCAGCCCTAGGAAATTGTCGATTCGTCTCCCGGTTAGAGTGACCGATTAAGAGTGGTCTCCAGTGTCACTGATACGAGAACTTTGTTTGTATCCTTCTACCCAACCAATATGAGATAACTGATTCATATTTATTTTCCATCGATCTAGGACACGACATTGCGTATCCATCGACCCATCGTGACGAACGATAGTATGAAGACCGATTGAACTGTTTGTACCCATGAAGCGTCTATCGATACGAGGAGACAAATTCGTATCCACTGCTATGAAGCCTATAGAAATTTGTATCCATCGATACGAAATGTTTTAAAAGGCTAACTGATTCATATCGATCACCATCGATACGAAGATATTTTTCCAACTTCTCAAATTGATCCAGGAGAAGATCGATACGAAGAGATACACTAAAACGACCCTCGGGCGTTGTTACAACTCGAATTTCACATCGATTCAGGAGAGGATCGATACGGAACTCAATACAAAAAAAACATGACAACGACTCGTGAACGTGCAAACGTTAACGGGAGTCAGGTTAACATACGTTCATACACGGTGAACTGACAATCAGTTTATAAAATTGACAGGAATTGAATGCTCGCTTGGTAACAATTACAATGATGAACAACAGATTGCTAATGATCGACACTCGGTTACAACAATGCACTGTACAATCATTGGCAGTCAACAATTCAGTGTTTATATTACCGAGAATCAATCAAAGGTTACATCTTTTGATGAAAAGACAACTATTCAATGAACCAGATAGAACTTTTTAGACTGAAGATTGCAGTTTTTCAAAGCATGTCATGTTCACACAAGATGTACTTTGGGGGGCAAATGTTATCCCGCCTTTTGGCAAGACCATGACACCAAGAACTTAACTGGAAACCGAAGACAGTTCGTCCCGAATATCGGTTATACATAGGTCCACTATGGATACCAGTAAATTTTTCCCGAGTCCGGATCAAGCTACAACCGATATGATATGACAAGAAAAGCTATGGAAGCCAACATTCCAAATTTCAAGTCAATCGGAGTTTGTATGCCCAAGATATTGATCAATCAAGTCTCACGTGAAACACCTCTGTTTCGTATCCATCAAGCATCCATCAGTTCGTATCCATCACGCCTACTCTACTTCGTATCCACCTTGCCTGATTCTATTTCGTATCCATCACGCTTACCCATTTCGTATCCATAACATTTAATCCGCTTCATATCCATCAATTGAAGCCAATTCGTATCGATTCCAACTGCACAGTTCGTATCGATCGACCAACGATCGATACGAATGAGCCACTGAACGATCGATACGAAGTAACATCTTCTATCGATACGACACAAGCCAAACACCATCGATACGAAGCAGCTGCATGTAATCGATATGAAACATCCTCTAAGTCATCGATACGAAGCGGCCCCAAGCATCGATACGAAATGAAGTTGATGGCATCGATATGAAAGGAATACACCAGGTCGATACGAACAAAGCATGTAAAAGTGAAAGACTCGGTCACTCGGCATGAAATATGGATCAATCCTAAAATCAAGCGCCATGTCATCAGACATCACGTGCAGAACCATCCATACAAAGCTATCGATACGAACAACATCAATACGAATTCAACAGCCTTCAAAAAATCCAAACTTGCAT
This sequence comes from Allium fistulosum, assembly GCA_030737815.1. NCBI lineage: Eukaryota > Viridiplantae > Streptophyta > Magnoliopsida > Asparagales > Amaryllidaceae > Allium > Allium fistulosum. The sequence goes on from CM060904.1 coordinate 389,946,388, forward strand.
CGATCATAACTCAAAATCTACAAGTCCAAATGCCACCAAATTTTCACAGGAGCTTGCGTACATCCTCAGGAATGTTCATAATTGATCTCGACTCGATTGGATGAAATATTGATCGATACGAAGTTCGTTCGTATCGATCACGGATCGAATGCAAACGGCATGGGATCGATCGTATGGGCCCACCCACGTGAGAGAATAGGTCTTTCGAGATCTGAGCGAGATATTTGCAGCTTACGCCTATAAATAGCAGTCCAGGACCTACTGAAAAGGGACTTTTGGCTCTTCTACGTCCAGACTCTGCCGAAATCACTGTTGTACTCGAATTCTACTGTTGTAATACGTTGTAACCAGCAAGCAAAAATCAATAAAGTTAATCATTTCACAGTGGACGTAGGCAATACGCCGAACCACTCTAAATCCGTGTGTTTCTGTGTGTTTTTCTTGCTTATTATTGGTGTGTTTGTTAAATTTTCCTCTTTTTTCATTTATATTCTTCATTTTATCTCTTCAAACACATCCGAAGGGTGTTGTGCCCAATTTCTGTACAAATAATTCCATTATGAAATCTCCTTTTGCTTAAATTCTAAATCCATTTATAAAACTGTTTTATAAATATCCAAAAATCATTTATAAAACTCTTTTATAAATATCCAAGTTATTTATAAAACTTCTTTTATGGATCCCTAAAATCATTTATAAAACCTCTTTTATAAATCTCCAAAATCATTTATAAAACTCTTTTATAATTCCCTTTTTAAAATATCTTTTACAAATATCATTTGTAATACTTCTTTAAATAAATCCTTTATAAATATTATTTACAAAATATCATTTGTAAATAACTTTATTTAAATAATTAGACATCTTACAAAATTATTTACAAACACATAACCTTAAATTGGTATAAAATTAAAGTCAATTTTTAAAACATAACTTACAAATTTGAAAGGAGGCTTAGTGACCATAATGGTACTAAATCAAGTTACCATTTTAATTAAATTTTAACTCCAAGTCACATAACAGTTATTTACATAAACCAAAATATATGTAAATAAAATTCATAACTAAATCGAGGAATAACATGTCAATATAAACTAACTGGCAGATACATATCCAAATAATAGAACAGCAGGTGGTGATTTGGGTTGTGCTAAATTAATGTCCAAATAATCCATAGAGTTCAATTATAGCAGAACGAGGATTTATTCTACTAAAAGTTGTCCGAACAATCAATTCAATTATGTTATAGCAGAATGAGGATTTATTCTGCTAACAAATGTCAAAGTTTAGTACAACCTATTCACATTTGTAAGTTACTTAATGGTACCGACAATAGAATCCCTTGTGTTCAAAACTATGCTTTATAAAAAAAGTTGCCTTTACACAAATTGATCCTTGGAAAACAAAGTAATTAAGAACTTAAACCTCTTTTTAAATAATTAATTATAAGTTAAATCCTTTTTTAAAACATAATCAAATCTTAAGTAAGTCTTAAAACTTAATTATTAATAAAGAAATAATTAACCTTTAATAAATTATATGTTTATAAATTAAACCCTTAATCAATTTATAATTAGAATAATTAAATATTTACTTAATAATTAAGTAATTAATAATCAACCTTATACTTAATTAATAATTAAATAAAAATAAATCATATACATAATTCATAATTAATTAAAAATAAATCTTACTTAATCAAAGATTAACTAAAATAAATCTTACGTTTTTAAAAGGTAAATAATTAGTAATTAATTTTCACTTAATTATAATTAATAAACCTTTTTTAATACTTAATTAATTATTAATTCCCAGACTTAATTAATAAATCCTTAATTAAGTTCTTAATCATTATTAATTAAGTTTTATTACAACAGTTCCATAGTGTTTTATGTATAAAAACTTAATTTGGAAAAAGTAAACATTTTAGCGTAAATGCATCCATAGCGACTATCGCTATATGGACCATAACTTGAAAACCTTGTCTTGGCTTTCCATTTTGAATCATGGAAGCTTATAACTTTTTCAAATATATAGTAAGAGTTTTATAAAACTAAAACAAAGTTTGAAACTACAAAACTCTTTTATTTTTAAAAACAAATAACCAAATTGTTTACACAAGGATTCCAAGTCGCCAAACCATATAAAGATGCTAACATTCTTAGCATACTCTTACATACTCTTGTTCGTAGCATATAAAATCATATCACAACCACAAACACATGTAAATATCTAAACTTTACAACCATAACAACACTTTTAGACTTTATTTCAAGTCTAAGGCAAATTCACGTACAAACACATATATAATCACAACCAAACCATACAACTAGCCAATAATTAAGCAATTACACATGCAAATACTAAACATAAAGTAAAGATATATTTTTTTCCAAAAATATGTGAGTTTTACTCACCAAAGCTATGAAAGCAAACTAAATATTTCCTAGAACTTGAAAAGAGCCTATATCTTAGCTTCCTTTTTGCAAAAACTTGATTTTTGGACCATGGAGGTGAAAGTTGGGTTTGACCCTAACTTTGACTCGGCCATGGTTGTATAGGCTCGGCCTTGGGTGGTGGAAGGAAGTAGGAGTTTGTTTTAGGAAGAGGAGGGTTTTAGAAGTAGGAAGCAGGCATTTTTAAGTATTTGTATAAATTAAAAGGAGGTAAAAAGAACATTTTTTAATTTTTAAAAGGAGATGGAAGCCACTAATGGACATAAAAACTTTAAGAAAGAAGAAGAGAAATTGAAAAAAAAGAAAATGAATTGAAGAAGGGAAGAGAGAGGAAAGGAGTTAGTTTTTATAAAATTTAGTTAAGGAAATTATCAAATTGCCCCTAAGTACTTAGCCTCCATTAAATTTCGAACACATCACCACTTCCACCTCATCTTCCCTCCTTTAAATGTTATATGCATGGGTAATCCCTATTACCCATTATGTAATACCCCTCCTTGTCCTTATGATCTGATAAGATGTGACATGATATAACCTTTATCTTATTCAAATTTTAAATCCTTGAAAATTGTCACATCGCTTCTTTTCTTTTTGAACACATATTTACACTTTTATACACTTAATTAAGTACTCATTATTTATATAAGTGTATGTTTTAAATATATAAAGGAATTTACAACCTTTTTAACAACTTTTTGATGATCAAAAATCAAGATTTTTAAAAAAGCTTTCCGGTCATATTTTCTAATTTCCTTTAACTAATTGTTTTTGTAAACCAAATTCAAAAATGGATTTTCTATCATAGTTATAAATAAAAAGGGGGTATTTTAATTATTAAAACCATTAATCAAATATTCATAAATCAAAGCAATAAAATTCAGAGACGTTACAGATATTATCCGATATTGTCACGGTATTTCAAAATATCTCGTATCAATACTTGATCGATATGTACCTGATACTTATATTAACTACTTAATATGTGAAAACAATGTCACGGTATAGTTCGTAATAGAAACGAGTGCTTATTGGAGGTCAAGAGGCATACTTTGAATTGTTCCACATGATAAAGGCAATTTATCGACGTCGGAGAGAGTTGATTAATATAGTTGATAATTGAAACATAATATTGTACCCATTTACTGAAGGACCGACCTGATTGGTTTTGAAGAAATCAGTTTGAGAAGTTGGAATAAGATTCCATAATTGACTGTAACAACCCACGAGTTTAAGTACTAAGAATTAAATTGTAAATCTTATTCAATTAAAATTATAATCGATGGGAAGATAAAATATTCAACTTTTGTAAACATTGGAATTAGGACCCGTAGATAGTCCCGTCGAGTCCAAAATAGCGTACCAAATTTGAATAAGTATAAGCTTCGATATGTTTTGAGTTTGGAATTTTGAGCGGTGAATAGTGTTTTGATAAAAGAGAGGAAAAGTCTAAATGTTGGGCTTTATAATCTATTTTCCCTTCTCTCTCTCTTCGTTATTTTCATTCACGTTGATTCTCAAATTCTATTTTCCTAACTAAACCCTCCAAACTCTAAGCCTAAATCAACTTTACAAGCCAAAATAAATTCTCTAAAATCAAATAAAATCACCATAATTCTAACTGGAGCAAGAGCTACAAACCCATTCCACCTTGGAGCTTGATTTAAAGAAGAGAGCTTCATCCAATTGTTCAAGAGAAGCAAAAGAAGAGTTTTTCTTGGTTTTCTAGTTTCCTTGTCTTACCAAGGTGAGTGGGAATGCTCCTGTATTTATTATGGAATTTATTTCTATTTATTTGGATTTTGTGATTTGTTGAATGAAGTTGGAATTGGTTAAGACATTGCATGTGCCTTTTGAGCTTGTATGAGTATACTAAACTTGATTATACACCAAAAGGATTAACTTGGCGATTCATGTTAGTGACTTAAGATAGTTAGTAAGCATTTAGGGCTCAAATTCCTAACTAAATGAAGAAATAGATAAATGGAAAGTTATGAACTGATGAATAAATGAATATATGATTTTATAAAACTTATTGGGGAATTTTGTAACTTGATTTGTAGAAGTAATGAATTTTCAAGTAAAAGGCTTGAATTTGGGAATTTGAATATAAATTTAATGGGCGATAAATAAATTATTTTGAAATGGTAAATTGATTGCTTAATTAGTGTAGTGTTTGATTGTTGGATGGTAGGAACTATTGTTGCTTGTTCGATATTTTAAATTGTTTGTTGATTGATTGTTGCATGTTATGGATTTGCTGAATATAAATGATTTTGTACTTAATAAATGAAATAAAGAAGCAAAAGTGAGTGATTATATATGTATAAGATGATCATGAAAGTAGAATCAAAATATAAAGAGTTTGTTTGGAAAATTAAATATTTTGAAGAAAACATAAGGAATGGACTTAAATTATATATGTATAAGTGTACATGTGTGTATGTTGAATTTGGATGTGTTTGTACACTCTTGGCACACTGTTGTAAGGTGCGGTCGAGTTACCAAAAGGATGTAGTTGCAATTCGGTAACTAAACGAATGAAGATGGACTCGTGGGGACGTAAACCATAAATGAGCACTTTATGGAATCAAGCCAGATTTCAAAGTAAACGACACCGAACTTCAACCGTGTGGCCATGTAACCATCCGCACCTTAATGGGCTTGAATTTTGACAAAATCAAAATCCATGTCCATTAGGGTACGGATCATTGATTTTTGTAACCTGTAATAAACATAAATATATTAGAGATTGATCAATCTAAACTCACAGCTGAATGGAAAAATATAATAGAAGATAAATACAAATGTAACAACTCTACTAATATTCTACAAGCAAATATTTGGTACTGATTTCAAATTTCCCGATCAGGTTGTACATACTATTACTATTCCAATTACCTATTTTATTGAATATATAGGCGATAATCATATATGTTTGTTTTAATCTGACAATTCATCAGATCTTATTTGGGTATAATAATCAAATAAGAATTCAACGAGATAAATTTCAATGTTATAAATAAATTATAAAATTTCTAACTCATCATTTAAGCTTTCCAAATCTCCAACTCTAAATCTGATCCTTTACTTGACTCTTTTCATCTTTAACACAAAAGAATATGTTTAACAAGGTGTATACATACTATTAGAATTACAGATCTGGAAAGAAATTTGGGGTTTATAAGAAAATAGATTATAATAATAAAAATTACCTTTTTCCATAGTATTGATTAGCTCATTCTCTTCTTTTCTTTTATTTTCTACCCTACTCCTATTATATTATTATATATAATATTTTATAAATTTTAGAAGTAGTAGAGAAGTGAAAAACGGCAGAGCTTCACCGCTTGGATAAGAAAATATGAGAAGAGAAGTGAGGAGTTAGGCTTTTATTTTTAGATGCACGAATCAATCGTAATTATAAGATTGAAATAATTAAATCCAGACCATTGGCCAAGGTTCAAATCATAGCCGTCATGCTCTATATACATAATAAAAATCACGGGTCATTGATTTAGTTCCTTGAAAGCTAAAATTTCTAATTAGGTTAGTGTGCCGTCGTTTTAAATAAAGGAATAGGTTTTAAGATCTAGGATTTATTATGAAATGCTAGGATCAGATATATGCATTAACTCATAACTAAATTTCGATTATGCTGAAATGTGGCTTGAGTTATTAAAAATGGAAAAGGTGAATGTTTTGAAAAATTGCATTAGATTGAAAAAAATTAGCGTTCAAATAATTTTTGTCCAAATGTTTTAAAAAGAAATGGTGTTTAAATGTTTTTAAAAGTTGACTTTTCAAACCATGTGCAAACTTGATTGATAAAGTGGAGAAGATTTTTATGGGAATTTTTTGACTTTCAAAGTCCACATAGTAGGCGTAGGAAAGAGCAATGGGTCAGTAGATATGAATTTAGCAGTGCTTAAGACCGATGTTTGGATAAGCGTGACAATAACAAGTGAAAATTTGTTTTAGCCTTGGAATTTCTATTTTCACACCTTGTTAACGAAGTATGAGAATCTGTTTTTGGATTCAGTTCTATTTTAGAGCTTGAAAACAAGCCTACTTACGCTTATTATACATGGAAAATTTTGGAGAAAATCTGGGGTAACGTGGAAATTTCCAATGTACAATGGGATTGGTACCTAATAGGGCAGTAAGAATATAAAATTCTCCACCTAAATTCCTTTTTTGGCAATTGAGTGAACGTTTAGGGAATGAAAATTCGATGTGGTATATTTTGGATGGTAGGAATTGGATGCAAAATTGGTTGAACAATGCTTGTATTCGTAGGAGTATGAAAATTGTTGTGTAAAAAGATTTTTGAAAAACTGCTTATATATAGAACTGCCAGTATATATAGTTTGTTTGCATCATATTTTCAATTTTTTTTATAAGAATGCATTTTATATATGAGGGCCTGATTTAGAATCATTTTGTATACATATTTTCTACTTGTGATACACCATTCACTTGTACATGTTTGGCTATAAAATTGGTTGAATAGTTTAGGATGGTTGGATGCAATACCCCCATGATTTAATCATTGAAGTAATTTCGAGGACGAAATTCTTTTAAAGGGGAAAGAATATAACAAGCCATAAAATTTATGTTAATAAATTAATAATTAAAAAGGCTCCAAAGATGGAATTTGAGCAAACGATGGAATTTGACTACAAAACTTGCACCATTGCGTTCATAGCGATTTTCCGAGCAATTTCATATTTGGAGTTTTGCAATCGTAGTTCGTATGAAGAAGTCACAGGCATTTAACGTTTTCAGAACGAAAATAATTAAAATAACAAACATAGTAATGAATATAATTAATAATCAAGACCCCACCGGTCGAACCCCACTATAGGCCGTTCGATCACTAGCGGTCGACCACTCATAGGAGTGTGGTCGACTGGTAGGAACACGACCGCTGGGTTTAAGTCAACGACCTAGATTTAATAATTTTAATCTAACGGATACGACTGTTTCGAGCGCCTATAAATACAAGCCTAACTCCTCACTTCTCTTCTTATATTTTCTAATCAAGAGCAGCGAAGCTCTCCTATTTTCTCTTCTCCACTATTCCTCCTAACTATAAAGTAATTTGTATCTATATAAATTGGAGAAGAGTGGAAAATAAAAAGAAAGAATAGGAGAAACGAATCAACGTTGTAGAATAAAAAGGTAAATTTCAGCATTGTAAATCTATAATCCCCCTAATCCTAAAGCTCTTCTCAGATATGTAATTCTAATAGTATGTATGTACCCTTTTATACATTTTTTGGATTAAAATGGAGATAGAGTTGAAACAAAGAATCAGATTCAGATTCAGATTTGGGAGATTAGGAAAGCCCCAAAAAGTGAGTGGGAAATTATGTAATTTATTTATAACATTGGAATTTATTTCGTTGGATTTTTATTTTATTATTATGCCTAAATAAAGATCTAAAGAGTTGTAGGCTCGAATTAAATGCTTAAAGACATTGTCTACATATTCTACAATTTCGGAATAATATTTACACCCAGATTTGGAGGTCAGTCCCCAAGTTATTAAAAATTGAATATTGATAAAGTGTAGAATTTATTCTAGATCTACAATTTGGTTGTAAAGATGTTAGTATAATTTAGGTTTGCCCTAATTCTATTGGAATATGAACTTCTGTATTTTAATATATTGGAAATATTATCTGTGTAACCTCCATAAATTGGTATAGTTTCTTAAATACATAGAAAAAGTGCAGCGTTTGAATTGATATGGAATATACATAAAAAGGGAAAGAGATGTGTAAAGTATGGATTTTCATTTCGTAGTTAACACTGTCTATTTCAATAAAAAGGAAACAAATAATTCCTTATAATTTCAAATGAAGCAAATCCCTTATTTTAGGTTTATTTATGGAAAGTTATAATGGGAAACCATTTTGGAAGGATAATCTAACAGATTAAAATATAGAAAGGAATATTATAGTTAGGGATTAATAACTAGAAACATAATCATAAATATATAAATACGTATAACCGCTGCTATCTGGTCTTTTGACCAGGAAATATTCGGATAGATTGGACGAATTGAACTTGTAAACTATCAAGGCAGGATGCCCAAAGAGATAGCCTAAGAAGTCCATAAACCAAGTACAAATAGAGTCACGAATAAAGACCAATCCACCATAAGAAACTAGGATGAAAAATCCACCAAACTGGTGGATCGGTACCGATCCATGATTTTTCACCCAATCTTGTCCCTACTCCTGCTACTCATAAGTAATGATGCCAGGAGCCTATTTTAAGTCTTTATCGATCTCCACGAGCACTCGAAGTCAGCAACTCCATTCTTCCACCGATCCATCATTTGGACTAAGAAACAAGCTAATAATGATGCAAATAAGTTTGTAATCATGAAGCTAACCACAAATCGAGCAAGGACAAGAAGTTCAAAGTCATCCGTATGAAGAACATATGGATCGGTACCGATACAAGCCCGTAGATATGTGCTGATCCATGCATATTGATGTGGTGTCCACCTAATTTCCTGGAGAAGTGGTCTATGGCATGGAAAACTATATGGAGATCATGAGGACTATAATTAGGCTTCTTACGGCTATAAATAGGTAGGAAGGGGCTCATTTTTAGGAATCTTTTTGCTTCCTTGCATCCCAAGCTACATTCTCTTGTAATCACTCATAGATTTGTACCAATCCGTAAGAATTTGTATCTATAAGCCAGCAATCAAAGCAATAAAATCACTAAGAGAACGTAGGTCAAGATTAATCGAACCATTATAAAATGTCATGTGTTCTTTTCTTGCTCTTAATTTACTTTTCTTTACCTTTTGTTTTCTACATAATCTCTTGGGTGTTTGTGTCATTTTTGGTTCAAACATTTTGGTGCTTTTATTGAGAGTTGAACTCAAACTACTTGGATCCATCATCTATTATTGAATTTCTTAGATCCAAAAGATAGATCCAATCCTTCAACCTTATTATTCTACTATTAAGATTTTCAACAATCTACAAGAAGCTATTTTCCATGGCCCCAAGGAGAGAACGTTCTACAAACTCTGGAGCTGCTAATGATGTTAAGAAACAAAATACTCAACATATGGATAAAGCTGCCCAGCCAAATCAGCCAGAGATCCATAATCCTACTGATGTCCTGACCAGGATGGAGATGGATCGTATGATGAAGCAAATGGAGGATAGGTTATACTAGAATCGTAATGAGATGAACCAGAAGATGCATGAGAGCTTGAGACTGCTGAATGAGCTAACTCAAAACCGTTGTAAAAGGAGTAGAAGGGACTTAACATCTTTTGACTCAGAGTCTGATAGCTCCTCATCATCCGAGCAGAGACAGAGGAATAGGAAGTAGAAAATGGCGCAAAAGGAGGCTAGGACTTCATATTAGGAACCGAGACGAACCCACGATGAGAGTTTGTGGATCGGTACTGATCCAAGAGGATGGATCGGTACCGATCCAAAAAGTGTTGGATCCGACGCTCGTCCTCTGGATTGTGGAATGAACTTGACTTCTAATTGCATTGTAGATGATTAGAATCTGGAATATCGAGCTAACGCTAATGATATGTTACATAGGAGTCAAACAAGAGGGACTGCTGGACGAATGGATCTCCCGATGTCTAAAGTACCTAGGTATCGAGGGTCTGCCCGAGAGCATTCACCAAGCCAAACACTCAGAAAGGATCCTGATTACCGCCGTTCCGCCGAACTTGTAGAACTGAAGTATTTGGCCGAGATGGTCAGAAAACTTGTGAATGAAAACCAATTCAGAAGTAATGATGAGTGAGGTACTTCTCTAAGTCAGAACTAGTTTATTGAGAATATTCTGCATGCGAAGTATCCATGAAGGTAAGTAATGCCGATGATGCCATTATTCGGTGGAAAAACGGATCCAAGGCAGCACTTGATAAAATACGAATGACAACGGACTCTGCTAGAGCATCTAATGTCGTGAGATGTCGTTGCTTTCAAATCTTCCTGGAGGGGGTAGTGATGATGTAGTTAACCCAGCTCCCGGCAAGATCCATATCGTCTTTTTTTGAGTTGACATAAAGGTTTCTGGAGCAATTCCTCTACACACTTCACGCCCGAAGGACATGATGTCGCTATTAAACCTCTTCGAGGGTGCGAGAGAGCCATTGAAGGATTTTTTGAACAGGTTTCATGCAGCTGTGATGGAAGTTACGAATGATAAGGGTGACATAGTATTGATGGCACTAATTAGGGGGATTCATCCTGCAACCGAATTCAGGAGATGGTTGGAAATGGAACCACTGTCGATGATGGATATTTTTTTACAAGAAGGCTAACTAGTTCTTGCGCTTGGAAGAGGCACGCACTCATTCCTAAAGAAATGATGTTGGGCCTTTAACTGATGTGATATAGAGCAATATCACTGTAAAACAGTCCAGAGGGAGTTCCAGAAATGTGGATGTAAATGTTGGAAACAAGAATGATGGTCAGAAACGGAGTGATAATGGGGCCAAGAAACGAAAGCCAGACAATAGGAATCGTCCTAGGATTCCTAGGTATGACAACTATACTGAATTGAATAACTCAATTAAGAATATCTACCTGGTTACTCAAGGTAATGAGAAGTACAGGAAGTTGGCTCCGAGAAAGTCCATCGAGAAGGAGAAAAAATATGGCAAGTTTTGCAGGTTCCATGAGACACATGGTCATAATGCCAATGAGTACAGAAATTTCATGATATGATCAAGGAGTTGATCCACAAAAAGAAGTTGCAATAATTTATGAGATCCCCACAGCATGGAGGTTAAGGAAATTCCAACCCCCCCTGGGTCGACATTCCAATGAGGGCAATCCGGGCCTAGTGGTAAATAGCTTAGGTGGCCTGAAAAATGTTTGGTGATAAATACAATCATCAGTGGACCATATCCAGTTGACAAGAGCTGGAATGAGATGGATCGATATGTTGGTGCTTTAAAACATGAAGATAATGAAGGCTGCTTTTCTATAGAGAATGGAGCTCCGAAAAAACAATTTAGAACCATGATAGACGACATTGTTTTTCGAAATAGAGATGTTGATGGGGTGGAAGCCCCAACGATTGACCCGCTCGTGATTACGGCCATGATTGGCCCTGTTGTTCTATGAAAAGTGCTAGTTGAATGTGGGAGTTTGGTCAACATTTTATTTAAGAAAGCCTACGACTAGGTGCTTTTGGAGGGCAAAGACTTGAAACCATGCAAATCTCGAATCCAGGGATTTAACGGGACGACTAAGGAGCCAGTCGAATATGTGGGATTACCAATGGTGCTTAGTGAGGGCGACCATAAGCGAGTGTGGGCCATGCCTTTTGTGGTGTTGGATATTTATTCTGCTTACAATGTATTTTTGGGGCGACCGGCCATGGCTGAATTCAGAGCAGCTATAGCTCCTTGGTGGTTGACAATGAAGTTTCCTACAGAGAATGGTGTGGGAATAGTACAAGGATATCGTGGGATTGGCCATGAGTGTTTTGTCACTGAGCTATAGGAGGCGAGGTGAAAGGAGAAAGGAAAGGGTGTAAAGGGGACCCACTGCACAAGGATTTGGATGCATAGCAACCACTTCTTGAGCCCTGGCTCTTGCTACACAATCGGTTCCATAAGGATATAGATCCACGATAAGAGCCTGTAGATGGAAGGGCAGCTCCAGCTGAGTTGACAATGAACATTCCGGTCAGCCAGGATGATCCTACGTGGACCTTGAAGGTCGGATCACAGCTCGGCACGAGGTTGAAAAAGGAGTTGGTTGATTTCCTCCGAGCGAACCTGGATGTTTCGCCTGGACACACTCTGACATGTGTGGGATCTTGTCGAAGATAGCAATTAAATGTAAATCCAAAATGTGTTCTTGCGAAACAGAAGTTGTCGTAGCTTGGGTCCAAAGAGATTCGCTGCACTCAAAGAAGAGGTGGATAAGCTGAAGGACAATGTCTTCATCCGTGATGCCTTATACCCGAAATGGGTATCCAATCCGGTCTTGGTGAAGAAAGCTAATAGGAAGTGGAGGACATGCATCGACTATTTTGACTTCAATAAGGCGTACCTGAAAAACAGCTTCTCGCTTCCAAGGATTGATCAGGTGGTGGACTCAACAACCGGACATGAACTACTTTCGTTCATGGATAAGTACTCTAGATACAATCAGATTCCAATGCATATCCCAGACAAGGAACATACTAGCTTTATAACCGACCTGGGTCTAGTCATGCCATTAGGGCTAAAGAATGCTAGAGCAACTTACCAAAGGCTAGTAAAAAAGATGTTTAAAGATCAGATTAGGTATTCAATGGAAGTCTACATGGATGACATGCTTGTGAAGTCGTGGCATTAGGGAAACCGCATTGACAATGTGGTAGAGATGTTCAGCGTTCTTCGAAAATATGGGATGAAGCTCAACCCTTTGAAATGCTCATTTAGCGTTGCATCAAGGAAATTCTTGGGCTTCATTGTTAACTCTTATAGGATTGAAGCCAATCCGAAAAAGATCGAGGCATTGAGAAACACCGAAGCTCCCAAGATGATCATGGAGGTTTAGAATTTAAACAGGAAAGTCGCTGCTCTTAGTCGATTCATCTCCAAAGCAACAACCATATGCATCCCTTTCTATGAAGTAATTATGAAGGGAAAAAGTAAATTTTCTTGGATGCAGGAGTGTAAAGACGCATTTCAAGCTCTGGTGGATCACACGGAGAGATCCCCATTCTTTCATAATCGGTGGATGATGAGGACCTGTTTATATATCTGGTAGTGTTGGTGCATGCTTTAAGCGCCACACTCGTATGTGAGGAATCTCGCATCCAACGATCGGTCTACTACGTAAGTAAGAGATTAACTAGAGTAGTAAGAAATTACCCAAAGTTGGAAAAGCTTGCATATTGCCTATTGATCACTTCAAGGAAGCTCCGCCCCCACTTTTAGGCTCATCAGATCAAAGTTCTCACCGACCAGTCTTTGCGACAAGTCTTGCAACGACCTAAGACTTCTAGAAGGTTGCTGAAATGGAACATTGAATTGAGTCAATATGATATTAGCTATCACCCTCGTAAAGCTATACAGGGTCAAGCTTTTGCAGACTTCATAGTTGAATACACCGCGCGAGACGATGCTCTGGAGAGCGGTGGTGAGTAGAATGCTAGATGGAAGATGTACATAGATGGTGTATCGAATGAACGCTGTTTCGGTGCTGGAGTTGTACCTGTCACTCCCAAGTTACATTCGATTTGTTATGCCTTGAGACTTAATTTCCTTGCAACAAACAATGAAGCAGAGTACGAAGCATTGATTGCGGGACTCAAAATGGCCAAGAAACTGGGAGTTAAAGCTTTACATATCTTTTGTGATTCCCAGCTAGTGGTGTGTCAAGTCGGGAAGGAGTTTCTGGCATAAGGATCGAGGCTAACTTCTTATCTAAACCATGCCCTTGAGCTGCGTAGTGATATTAAATACTACACGATAATGCATCCCTAGAGAGGAGAATGCAAAGTTTGGCTCATTGGCTAAGTTGGTTAGTTCTAAAGATGCGCAGCTCATAGGTCTAGTTCAAGTGGAAGTGTTGTCGGCTACGAGCATCGACCATATGGATGTTGAGTGGATCTTGGAGGCCGAGTGTGAGAAGGAGTCATAGATGACTCCAATAAAGAAATGTTTACAGAGGGGAATCCTTCTGTATAGAAAGAACGAGTGAGGGAAGCTCATTCTCCAAGCTTCGAGATATATCTTTCAGCAAGGAGCACAATACAGGAAAGGATTCTCAGTACCGATGTTACGGTGTGTCGCTAACGATGAGGCCAAACAAGTTCTGAGAAAAGTTCATGAAGGGGCATGTGGTGGCCACATTTGGGGGCAAACCTTGGTGAAGAAAATTCTCTACTATGGGTACTTCTGGCCGACTGTCAACCAACGCAGCTGATTATACTAGAAAGTATGACAAGTGCCAGAGATTTGCTAAGATTGTGAGGGTCCCACCATCGGAGATTAATCAAATGGTCAGTCCTAGGCCGTTTGCAGTTTGGAGGATCGATATTATCGGTGTCTTGTCGATATCTAAGGGTGGCGCAAAGTATGTCATCATCGCCATTAGCCATGATTACCACGAAGAAAGTAATAAATTTCCTGGTCCAGAATATTATCTATCATTTTGGAGTTCCACAAGCAATACCGATAATGGGACCCAGTTTGACAGCATCGAGTTTAAAGATTTCTGCCGTCGACATCGCATAAAGAAGAGATTTGGTGTGGTGGTACACCCCTAGGTGAATGGACAAGTTGAAGTCAAGAACAAATTTATTAAGTCCATTCTTAAGAAACGATTAGAAAAGGCTAAGGGCAAGTGGGCCGATGAACTTCCATTAGCACTTTGGGCTTATCGGACGACCTACAATTCACCGACTGACCATTCTCTATTCTCCTTAGCCTACTGATCTGAGGCTATGATTCTAATTAAACTAGAAGTACCTTCTCATCGAGTGATTCACTATAATTCATGAATGAATGAGCAATTCCTACTGGAGTCTTTCAAGCTAGCAATGGTGGACGGGATCTCACTCCCGAAGGCGTGGAATAGCAAATACTTACGCCACTATTTCACTTAGAAACAAATTTGTACATAATTAAAGCCATGTAATAAGATAGAACTCTAACTTAACTCTATCTTAACATAGCTTAAGAGTTGTGAAATATGACCAACTCGAATGAAACTGCATGTGTATAATGCAAGTATGTAGGTACCGGAGTTAGGTGCCAACCAAACTTCTACGGTCCATGACCAGACCCCTGGAGTTCAACTCTTGTCTTGGATGTGGGGATGAATGCCAGCTAACTCTTGGCGTCCAGAGATGAATGCCAGCTAACTCTTGTCTTGGATGTGGGGATAGGAGTATAAATCGAAAAGGATGTGACTTTACCGTCCATCTACTAACTCTTATCCTTAAAGCGGGGGCAGGAGTATAAACCAAAAAGAACGCGATTTGATCATCCACCCACTGACTTTTGCCCTTGATATAGGGGCAGCACACTATGCCACAAAGTGAATCAGATAACATTGATCACACGGCATAAGGTAGATTTTCTGTTATCCCACTTTTTCACACAACACATGGCAAAACCATTTGTTGTCTGAAGAGCCACATAATCTTTCATCTGTTGTCTGAATGGCCCATGAAATCCCTATGTACAAGCTTGTTACTCAGACAACATTTTATATGCCATCTGATTTAAATTATCAAATTTTTTATTTTTGGCTCCAACTTTTCCCTCTTAATTATTTCATGGCCGCTATTTTTTTCTATTCCCCCTTTATTATTTTTCCCCCCCTTTATTATTACGTTCCATTCCCCCTTTATTATTTCGTTCCCCCTTTTTATTTTTATTCAGGAGAAAATCGCCATCTTCTTCTCGTTGTTTACTTAGGGTTTTATGAAATTGAAGTCGTCTCCTTCTCGTCTTTGTGCAAAATGATGGTTGTGTGCTTCATTCCTTATCGAGTGTTCTTCAATTAGGGCTATTGATGGGTGCCACTCCTTGTCGATTGTTCATTGATTGATTTTGGTATGATTTTTGCTCCTTTTGATTTATATTGTTCTCGAATCTGATTATCCTGCCAATGATGAATTGGGATATTTATATAGGAACTAATTTCCTATATTTCTGTATATATGTTGAGATTTCTGCCCCTTTTGATTTTGTATTGATCTCGACTTGATTTGCCTTTCGATTTCTCTCCCCATTCGATTTTGTATTGATCTCAACTTGATTTGCCTGTGATGATTTGGGTGTTTATGTGACAATGAACAAAACTTGGCTGAAGTGCACTGGCCGATGATGATTTGGGTTTCTTATATAAGAATTTATTTCCTAAATATGTGAATATATGATTCGATTTGATTCTTGAATTTCTGATTTTGGTTTCTATTTGATTTGGTTTTCTGATTCTTGAATTTCTGCTTTGGTTTCCATTTGCTAATTTTATTGCTAGGTTGGACCTTGTTTTTCACTATGCCACCTGACCATATGCTCTTGACTTCATGTCGAAGTTAGTGGATTGCTATGTTGTACCTTGCTGTTCAAGGCAGTGTTGACTGGAACTGCCTTGTTTAAGGCAGTGCACTTCAACACTTGATATGTCTTGTTGTATATACTTGTAGTATATGTGTCCAGTTTCTCGAGTCTTGTGTTGAATTGCAGGTTGTTGGTCCTGCCTTGTTTTAATTTGTGTGAATGTTTATACTTGTGTTCATGTGTTCATATGTATATACTTGTGTTCATGTGTTCATATGTATATATGTGTAATAGGATTTCAGTTTTGAGATATATGGGGTTTCAGTGTTGCATATATACATGGATACATGTATATACATATGTGTATATGTGTTGTTACTTCTTACTTCATTTCTGTATATATGTGAAAAGTCTGTATAATTATACCCTAGTGCTTGTGTATGTATATCTTCACCCTTGTATGTGTGTTATGTTGTTTCAGTTCTCACATATACTTGTATGTACTTGAGCTTGAACCATTTTGAGTATGTTCATATATACATATATTTACATATGTGTATATATGTATATTACTTAAAGCTTGTTGTTAGTTGAATCTCTGAACATGTGTTGCATATATACATCTATACATGTATATACGTATGTGTATATATGTATATTAGTGTGCCAATTACATCCCACTTCATTTATGTTTTGTTGGTTCATTTATGATCTGGCCTGGTCTTGTGCCTTGAACCGATTCATTTCTGCACTTGAACTAATTCATTTATGATCTAGTCTTATGCCATGAGTCTGGACCATGTGCATTGAATTATTCATGTGTTCATATGTTTTATATATATGTATACATGCATATACATACATGTATACATGTATATACATGTAAAATCCCTTAACCAGATTTTGAATAGCTTTGAGCTGCTTTTGAATTGTTCATGTGTTCATGTATATATGTATGTACATATGTACTTTGAGATGATTTTGAATTGCTTTGAGCTGCTTTTGAATTGTTGATGGGTTCATATGTTGAATTTTTGATGCATTTTGCTTTGATACTTGAATGGATTTTTCTTTGATTGCTTTCCCAGAACCTAGAATGCATTTTAATACATGTATACATCCTTTTGTATGCATTTTGGTTTATACATATATACATGTATACATTCAAGGTTTATACATATATACATGTATGCATTTTTCTTTGAATGGTTTATACATACATACATACATACATACATACATACACACACACACACACACATGTATCAATTTCAGGCCATTCAAGTATCAAAGCAATTAGAGATTTATACATGTATATATGCTTTGATACCAAAATGTATTTTGCTTTGATTGCTTTCCCTGAACCTTGAATGTATACATCCTTGCCTTTCTGAACCTTGAATGGCCGGAAATTAATACTTGAATAACATGAACCTTGAATGGTTGTTACTGCTATATGCAGTCTTCTTGCTTGTTACTTCCATGTGTACACACACATACATATGTATTATATATGTGTGAAATATTGCTATGTTTTCCTTGTTTTTGTCTCGTTTATACATGTGCACTTCAACTTTGTTCATGTTGCTCCTATGTGCACTATGCTTAAACTGTTTTGAGATTTCTTGCCTTGTATTCAATATGTACTCTTGTGTTTGTTGAATTGATGAAACTTGTTTTATGATATGTGCACCTGAGTTGAGCCCGAGGAGGCTTGGGCTTGACCTTGTGCACATTTGCACTATGCTGAGCCTTCGGGCTTGACCTTTGCAATAGTCCATGAGATTTAATTGATGTCCGGCCTTGTGATATTCATAGTGATACATTGTGCATATCATAAGTTGTCTATGCACATATATAATTGTACGGCCATGTCTAAAACATGAAGAGAAAACAAACCCATAAACTGAGGCAATATTAATTTTCAAATTTAATTTAATTTTTGCAATTTAGGTTTGTTTCCTTTAACATTTTACTGCGTTCTTTATTTGACAGGTATAAGAGATGGTTGGACACAAGCTGGAGCAAGAAAATGAAGATCAATATCAAAAATAAACCCGAGTGAGTGTAAGTGAGTGCTAGTCAAAAAATGTTATATATGGGAGTGTAGAGAAAAGTTGTATATATGAGAGTGATAGTGAAAGTTGTATTATATTTGAAAATGTAAGAATAGTGAAAGTTGTATTGTATTTGAAAATGTAAGTATAGTGAAAGTTGTATTGTATTTGAATTTGAAATAAATTATTTGTTTAAATAAAATTGTGATTCATTATTTCATTTTGCAAATATAACATAAGTGTAATTGATATGCATATCAGTCAATATTTATATATTGTCCAATAGAAAATTTTAGAAATGATACTATAACATCAGACAACGTATGGTTTTTTTTCTTTTGATGTGTTGGTGCATATCAGACGACGGGGCATATCTGTGGTCTGATGTGCAATGAGACGGCACAGAAAAAATGACAGATAGATATGCAATCAGACAATGGAGCATATCTGTCGTCTGATGCGTTTTTTCCCATAGTGGAAGTATAAACCAAAATGGACTTGAATCGACCGTGCATTCACTAGCTTTTGCTCAGATTGGGCAAAGCACCAATGTCTTGCCCAAAGGATAGGAAGGCTGGAGATCATTGCTTGGAGTTAGGCGAGATCTCCTCCGATCCTTGATCAACGCCTGGAGATTGGCACGATCACATTTAAAGTTCGTTCAAAAGGAATGCTTAAATCACCTTTCTAGGTGATCAAAATTTGACTAGATTCTAGAATCTGATATGCTTACATATAAATGCTCAGGGATTGGAACTTCAACGATAGCTTTACATTCGCAAAAACAACGAAAGACCGACAAATCATGAACAGCCTAATGATTTAGTTCGACAATAATCATGGAAAGAAATGGATCATGAGTACATCGAATGGAAAGCGCATTTCTCGAATACTTAAATAAATTCAAACGAAGATTGAACAAAACAAAAGTCTTTGTTATTCACATTCAAGATAGAACTTGGAAATAAAAGTACAAGTTTTATTTAAATCTAGGCTGAAAACAAAAGCAGGGGCTGAACCCACACAATGCTGACCTAAAACCAAAACAGACTCCTTAAACTGCATACTAAAAACGAGTCTATCTACACAAAACAAACCAACGATCACTTCTTATGCTTTTGCCACTTGGGCTTTTTATCCTCTTCTCCAAAGGGAGGTGTAACTTGATCAAGTTTCTTCCTGCTTCTTCCTTGACCCATGGATGGAGTGCTCTGCGATGATCTAGCAGGCACACTCTGGGTGCTCCTAGGTGGAGGAAGAGTGACTGGAGCATAGAAAGTCTAGCTAGGCAAAGCTATGGACAACATGAGGGATGGCCTCTATCTTCTCTTGCTTGATCTATTTAGCTGGGAGAATTTGTTGTTCATGATCCCTTATGGTGGGACCCGACAGAGGCTTAGGGAACCCAGTGATAACAACATCGTCTTCGATCTGAGCTCTCTGAAGCTTACCAATCCCTTCATCCTGTAAAGCATCTATCATCTGCTCGCCAGGCCCAGAAGTCTCGCCAGCTGGAATACTCGGAACCATCATTGAAGTAGTCACGGTTGCCAATTCTATTATAGATGCTTGTTATCTCGATTGAAGACCTTTGTCAGGAAGCAGGAGGACCTGGGGCTGGCCTGAAACTTGAGAGACATAAAAAGAGAGGTTAGCTATGTCAATCGGCAATATATGGACTCTCTGAAATACAGGCAAAGTCAACGAGATACCTCCTTCGGTCTGGGGTTATGTATGGGCTGGAATGCCACCAAAAATTTCAAGATGGGAGATAGGACGGTAGACTTGTGCATTTGAGGTTTCTCTGGATCGTATTCAGGGACGGAAGACGAATCGAGAGTAGCTTTGGGTCCAAGTGTGTGGCCGATGGTGACATCTTGAGATGACAATTCGGAGCCTTCACCTATGTCTTTTTGCACTTTAGCGGCCAGCTTCGGATGGAGAATAAGCTCGCCCACACTTAGCACCCTGGGCTCATCTCCTATTAAGACCTCCTTTTCCAACTGTGTCAGGTCTGCTTCACCGCCTTTTAGAAATTCATTCTCCTCCTTAACAACTTGCTTCCATGCTAGAGCTAGAGCCTTGGGATAATCATCACCGAGCTACTCTAAATTGTGGAACTTATGCACATTAGCATTGTGCTTAATGATCAAAGGCTCGAATCTCTCCTTCATCCGCTTCTCAGCGGCTTCGACTTCCTTCTTAATAAGCGTGTCCACGTCCCTAGCATATGCAACCGCCTCATTCAATTTATTGCGGGCAGTAAATAACTCTTCATAGTACACTTGGGCCTCCTGGAGAGCTTTA
This sequence comes from Allium fistulosum, assembly GCA_030737815.1. Classification (NCBI taxonomy): domain Eukaryota; kingdom Viridiplantae; phylum Streptophyta; class Magnoliopsida; order Asparagales; family Amaryllidaceae; genus Allium; species Allium fistulosum. The sequence continues at coordinate 389,967,228 of CM060904.1, forward strand.
TCCTTAATTTTTGTCTCGCTCTCGAGTTTGGTTGATAGCTCATTTGCTTTTTTAGTCAAAGCATCTCTTTCCAGCACTAAGTCACGATTTCGATGGTGCGCGGTCCCTATCTCATCATGATACTTGGTCCTCTCACTCTTGAGTGCCTTTATAACATCCTCGGCCCTCTTCTTGGCCTTAGCTTGTGATGTTTTCAAGTTATTGACCTCAGTGTCGAGACAAGAGATGATCCTTTTATCTTGCGCTTCCATAAGTTTTATATTATCAAACTTGAGCTTCCTTTCCTTCGAAACCTTAGAGATCTTCCCGGCTATCCACCCCAATTTGTTATATTGATCGTAAGCATCAGCTACGTAAGCAACGGTCGTGTCTTTGACCTCTAGTAGAATGATCTTTAGATTGGGTACAAACATGAGTCCATCTAAACATATATCCGAAAACTGCTCCTTCAATTCAGCCATTCAGGCATCAACAACAAGTTATTGCTCCTATAGTAATGACTGAATCTTCAATAGGTTTCTTGCTAGCCTTGTGAAGAGAAGTCTTGGAACTACCCTTATGGTGCCTACGGTTAGAAGGTCAACTAATGTGAGTTGATGTCGAGTGTTGAATGGGAATGGAAGTCGAAGGTGGTGCACGAAAGCATCACGTAGTTGAAAGTCATCACGATGATTAAAATGTTTGTTCGAATCTCTTAGCGGAGGCGATTTGGACCTAGAATGTTATCTGGAAGTAGAGTCATGAGATGGATAGTCTCTATCACGATTGCCTCTGTCTTGGCTGGATCGATGGCTGGACTCCGAGTCTCGGCTACCACCATCATGATACATGTCTGAATGATGCCTCTGTTGAGACGCATTTTCTTCTAAAGACTGAAACATATACTCTTTCCACTCCATGGATCCTGAAAATGAAATAGGGACAAGTTGGCTCCAATAAGTAAGGACACGAGTCAAGTGCAATGCAGTGCAGTGCATGTGTATGTGCGTGTCCTAGTGTCCCCTCGATGGACCGTGTGCTGGAGCTTTGCTAATGAGAGTGATTTCTCCCCCACTTGTAGGAGTGATTTCATCATCAAAGCAGAGAGGAGAGTCGAGACCCTCAAGGCTCATATTACCAATGCCAAAAGAGCCAAACTCGGTAGGAATCGGCCCCAGACCAACGAATGTGTCTTAAGAAAGGAGGGAAGGAATTTTCTTTATGTTGGTGACTTGAGAGGGCTATGGGAAAGTCTATCCTTTAGAAATATTTACGACCAGTCTCTTCTTGAAGGCAAACTGTTGGTTATCTTTAGGCTCCTCGATTAAAGGCTCATGATCTACATTAACATCATCGTGGCTAACTTCGCCATCTTGACCTATGATTTCTCCTTTCTCGACATGTTCTTGCACCACCTCTACATTCTCTTTAGCTTTAACCCATAGACTTCGGACTGGGGGCATGTCAGGATTTACATCACCACCTTTAGGTGAATTATCGTTATCATCATCGTTATTATCATCATCATCGATGACCACTTGAACTTGACCAGTGATATAACCTGCTTCTAGCAAGTTATGGGTTGGGAGATTCTTATCGAAAAGAATAACTCCAATATCTCTATCCTCTTTCAGAAGCACCATGAGAGCTCTAACGACATCAGCAAGTGTCGTGCCACCGGGTCTCATCAGAACATCTGAATGACAAAAAGAATATGAATTAAGCTCGTAAAATCGCAAGACGAGTTCACATTAAACACATGAAGTATAACTTACGTCCAAATAGTCTTCTTTATGCAAATTCAGGTGGACAGCAGACATAGAACCATTCACTCTTGAAATAGCTCAGCTTATTCCGTGTATAAGTAGCAATTCGATAGTTCTAAGCCAGTTCCAGATAATGTAAAGAAGGGCTTCCTTTCCGGCTCTTGAAACTATATATATATATATATATATATATATATCAAACTTCCCCATCACTAGGTACTCAGTGCAAATGTTGAGTGAAAACAATATATGTACCATGAAGGAAGGCGTAGCTATTTGGATGTCGTTGCATTGGAGCTAATCTCATGAAGTTTAGAATTCGACGAATGAATTAATTGAATGGTAGGACGCATCCCGCCAGGCACATGTATCTATTACAAGCAGTATAACATTCTGAGGGATTGTGAACTCTTTGGTGATGAGAAGGGACTATTACATCCTCAAACGGGATTCCATGTTTATCGCAAATTCTATGGAGTGATCCCTCTTCAATCTTTGAAGTAATGGAATCGACAGGATCGTCTAAAATCACAGCATCCTCAAGAGTTCCATGAGCAAGTTTAACTTCTGGTCCTCCTACAGGCTCTATTAGAACTTCCAGAACTTGTTGCTCTACTTGTGGATTTTCTAATTGAAGTACAGTCTATGTCGGAGTTTGTTATCCAAGAGGAGCTATGGTCGAGCTTGACTCGGTATCTGACTCAATATGTCCAACGATAGATGGACCTATAGCTTGAGTGGCAAGAGGCTTAAAACGTCTACGATCCATTTCTATAGAAACTCAACAGAAAATCAACATCAGATTAGTTATAAGCTATACCCCTTATGTTAAAGTGAAATCTAGTGTAGTGTCGTGCAGTGCGAATTCCGATATTGTACAACCGTTCATTTCAAAATCTGGATATCGCCTTGAGTGACCGTCATTGCTGACCGTCTTAACGAACTTCACGTCAACAGCTGTGCATTGGATATGCGTCGGAACTCAAGAGATAACGTTCGGCAAACGTGAATGAGTTCAAACTCAAGTGGGTTTTGAAAACAAAAATCTCACCAAGGGTCGGATCAGTACCGATCTGAGTCCTTCATAGATTTTTGTTTAATTCTCAAACACCATCTCCTGGCCCCGACTTCAAACATGACCACCAACATGAACTTCACCCACGTTGACTTCCAGCCACCACCCCACCTACCTAAATCAAGGACATGGTTGATTTCTGTTCGATTCGAGCTTAATGGATGGATCGGTGGATTTGTGAAGGGGAACAATCAGGTGAAGGCGTTAATGATGATGGGTTCAGATGTTCAAGGAAGATGGTCGAAGACAGGCGCTGGCAAGGAAAGTCGATGGAGTTTGGTCTCAAGTTCAAAGTCCTTTAATGGTGATAGCAAGCTTTGGTTCGATGGAAAATAAGGGCGAGGAGGAAGATAAGAGAAATTGAGTTATATAGGCCCAAAGCTCAATTCTGCAGGAAAGAAAAGTGGTTGACCTTTCTAAAGTCTTGGATCGATACCGATCTAGGAATTCGTTTCAGTGTCGGGTCTTGGATTTGAAAAAAATGAAAAAATAACATAAAATGATGATGATAGTCCATGCATATGCATGTCTGTGCATATCAAAAATTATTCAAGAACATATACATGTATACGTGTGCATGTGCATTTCCAACACCGATGACTAAAGTCAAAGAAAGTCAAATTCAAACCTAGAAAGTCCATAAAAGGAACCGGTTCAAAATTACTAAGTTTGGAATGATAGATCGTGAAAGCGTATTCCCATTTTATAATGCCAGATGTTGGTAAAGCATCGTGACGAATAGCTATAGACATGACTCTTCATAGAAACAATCCGAAGGAAGGATAATGATCATTCAAAACATAGACTCGAGTCCTTCACAGCAATCCCAACATGTCTTGATTCAAAGCACATCATGTTTGAAACAAGATGTACTTTGGGGGACAAGTGTTATCCAACCTTTTTGACTAGGCAATATTCAGATAGACTGGACGAATTGAACTTGGAAACTACCAAGGTAAGAAGCTTGGAGAGATAGCCCAAGAAGTCGATAAACCAAGTACAAACAGAGTCACGAGATAAAGACTTATCCACCTAAGAAACAAGGACAAAAAATCCACTCAAGTGGTGGATCGATACTAATCCTTGATTCTTCACCCAATCTTGCCCCTACTCCTACTACTCACAAGTAATGATATTGGGAGCCTATTTCAAGTGTTATTTCGTTGATTCCATGCAAGTCTTTATTGATCTCCACTAGCACTCAAAGTCAACAACTCCATTCTTCCATCGATCAATCATTTGGACTCAAAAACAAGCTAATAATGATGCAAACAAGTTTGGAATCATGAGCTAATCACAAATCGAGCAAGGACAAGAAGTTCAAAGTCATCCGTATGAAGAACATATGGATTAGTACAGATCCAAGCCCATGGATCGGTACTGATCCAAGCATATTGATGAGGTGTCCACCTAATTTCCTGGAGAAGTGGTCTATGGCATGGAAAACTATATGGGGATCATGGATGGGAGATTTTAGGCTTCCTACAACTATAAATAGGAGGGAAGAGTTTCATTTTTGAGGATCTTTTTGTTTCCTTGCAATCCTAACTACACTCACTTGTAATCACTCACGGATTTATACCGATTCGTAAGAACTTGTACTTGCAAGCTAGCAATCAAAGCAATAAAATCACTAAGTGGACGTAGGCTAAGGTTAGCCAAACCACTATAAAATATTATGTGTTCTTTTCTTGTCTTCTTCACTTTTTATTCTCCACACAATCTCTTAGGTGTTTGTGCCATTTTTTGGTTCAAACAACCACGCTAAACATTCAGAATAAAAACAAAATTAATACAGCGTAATACACGTTAATATTCACATTAGATATAATTAGAACATTAGAATAAATCACCTAATAGTGATAAGGTTAGGAAATAAAGATGGAAAGATTTGTAACTCCAAAATTAATTGGGTAATAAATGTACAATAAATAAAGAGTATAAGAATTTAAATATGTTATAAATGGATTAATAGGACTGATTAATGAGATAAGGAAGAAATAATAGGTAAAATTTGAACAAGTAAATAAACGTCATTAAGAAATGTCCGGATAAGATAATAATCATTTATTACAGACAAAGTGACATTTATAGAAATAGTAAATAAACATGTTAGGTGGTAATTAAACATTGTAAAGTAGTATAATTGCCATTATGGTAAATTATACAGTCTTAATTATACAAACAAGAATTGGTGGTTTAGCCTAATACTTAAACTAGGATGATCAATTTGATTTCTTGAGTTGGGATGCGAGGTCAGTAGAGTTACATAATAGAAGTTTGCTCTTCACTCAAAGGCTACTGACAGTTATGTATACTTACTATAATGTGGGACATCACCAACAATAGGACCCGTGAGAAAGGGATATGCATTGCAAATAAGAATTGGAAAAAATATAGCAAGGGTTCGCCTCAAATTTGAAGTATTAAATGACCCAGTACCATTTGGGAAATTAGGTATGCTTCATTCTAATAAAAGTCAGTAAGTAACTAAAAGGGGTATTTTCTTTGACTTGCTTAATTTAGTCTAAATGAGATGTCAGGTGAGAGGGTCAACGTGCTATGTTAGTAGTTGGTATTGGTATTTTGTAGCAGGTCTGGCATATAGGCTTTGACACCCAACAATTCCAAGTGAGCGGTAATAAAGACTTAGGTTATGTCTTGATGGATTTTGCTTCCTACTAGTGTAGAATCCTTATGGAATACGCGTGGACCATATGGTAGATAGTTAAGGAAAAAATAAGCTCAGTGGATGTGGGCAAGTTATCACTTAGATGAGTCTTTGATTTGCGTTCGTAGTATGACAATTAAATTATATATTAATTTACAAAGCTATATATAGGAGTCATCGATCTTTGTAGCTAGAACTAAAAGACTAGCGTTGATGATCCGAAGGGCTCGCTTCATATTTTGAGAAGTATTAAGTGGTAGGGGTTTTGGGTAGTGAAATGTTAAGATGTATATATGTGCATAGGCATATATATATATATATATATATATATATGGATAACATACCTTGGAGAGGTTACGGTAGATATATCGTACGTGCATATAAGAAGTAACAGATTAGCAGTAAATAATAGACATAATATTTAAATGGAAACCAATCGGTATAAGTTTGTGTTATGGATAAAGTATGAAAATTTTCCAATCACCAGAACGTTGTTCTGACTCCCTACTCATTACAATCTATAGGATATATTTAGAGGGATGGGTCGTTGGAGCAAGACGGGAACGGTTGATGGGGAAGTCTTCTTATTCATGCTTAGGTCTAAGGAATACCATTGATTCTGAGATAGTAGCCTCAGTCGGTATTTATGTTCTATTATATTTTTCCATTCCGCCATGAGTTTAGATTGATCGTCCTCTAATATACTTATGTTTATTACAGGTTACCAAAACCAACGATCCGTACCTTAACGGACTTGAATTTCGATTTTGTCAAAATTTGGACCCATTAAGATGCGGGTTGTTACAGGCTAGGGATGCATGGTGGAGAAAGTAGATGGATCACTAAAGAAGGCGGAATGAAGTGACGCATGAAACAAAGCCGGAGGGTGCTCAAAAATGGGCCAAAATTGCCCAGTTCAGTCACCAATGGATGAACCGGTGGGTGCCAACCAGTCTACCGTTTGGCGACCTATGCAGGCTATTGGCCCAGGTCCGGAGCACTTTGCTCCAGACCAAAACCCCTTTCACTCGAGCGACTTCGAGGATACTTAGGGTGATGTTGAGATACTTTTTAGTGGCATTCCGATGATGAGATAGTAATGTTATATTGTGTTATACATGTGCGCTATGTGATATTATATGACCTCGGTGTTCCTTTGTGGTTCCTGATGACGTACTATACGGGACACACCCCTCGTTCTCTTTTGTGGAGACATGATGTGAATTTAATAAGAAATCCTTGATGACTAATAAGGGGAAGATGATGACGATCATCTACAGATGAGTCACATATCGCTTATGCTCAACACGGGGTGCGATGAGACTCACATAGGTTTCAAGTAAATAGAGTAGGTCATATATCACTTATGCTTGATATGGGATACGGTGAGATTTACACGAGCTCCATCACACTGGATGTGGCTCAAGGTCTATGGTATAATTAGGTACCTACTGTATTTATTTTGAACCATCGATAGGAATCATTGGATCACGTTAGATGTCCATCACGGACTCCACTCATCAAAAATGATTGGGATACTTACACACACACACTATTTGGTGTATGTCGTTGTGTCGTAGACCTATATTTATGTCAACCGCATTTGTGCATTGGGCTATCTTTATCATAGTATGCTATTATAAGCTGGTCACATTATATTAGTTATGCTAACTCGTTGATTGCAGGTGAAGGACAGGTTGAGGTACATGATTAATAATATACCCTTATCTTTACTATAGTCACTTATGTATTTATTGATTTCTTATATAGTATTTTGAGATTTTTTTTTCCTCATACCAGGCTTTAAGCTAACCTACATTTTGTCTCTTTTTATTTTATAACAACTCTCGGTACTCGATTGAGTAGGCTAAGAGGCAGGTAGCTTTTGGGGATAGCTCAAAACCACATTGTTTTGGATCGGAGCAGGATGACAATATTTTGTTATACACTTAGATGTATATTTTGTAGTACATGAAAAACCTTTCTTATATGTACGAGACATGTATTTTTAGATATTATATTCAGTACTCCATATGTATAGAGTCGATGTATTCTGACTGTTACTATTCCTATCAGTTGCTTCCGTACTGCTATGTCTTATATATATATAATGTTCTGGTTATGTTTGTATATTATATATAGTAATTTCATGTGAGATATTATCGTTGCACCATAGTTAAATTAATTATATAAGTAATAAAAATTTAAATTAGCCCTATGCAACTTGTTTTGTAGAACTAAGTTTGGTCACTACCATTTTGTAGCGAAATTTTTTTGGTTGCCACAGAGCGGGTTGTTACATTTGGTATCAGACCCAGGTTCTACACTTAGGACCAAACTAACTATTTGAGGTTATAAAAATGAAAACATGAGAAAACGTACTTGTATTTTGTTATTAGAATAATATTGTTTACATCTCAAAGTTTCAACACTTCAGTTTACCCCTATTGCAAATTGCTAAAGTATCTTTGTTTAGGCTAAGCATTATAAGCAGACGAGGTATGCGAGCAACAACAACTAGGTGGGCAGTTATACCTTATTGGTACAAAGAGTTCCTACCCACCGCAAAGGATGCTCCAACACCTGTGGTCAACATGAGAGGTGTAGCCCCCAAGGCACCTGTATTACCAACTCCATCAGCTTAAGATTTCCTAAAGTTGTGCAAGGATTTTCTTAGTCTTGGTAGGAGACCTTATTTGAGCACTGAGACATTTGCAGAGACTCAGGCTTGGATACACATGATTGAGAGGGCTTTCACCAAGATGGGCTTGGATGATATTCTTATGAGGAGGGTTGCCTCCTAGCAAATTATGGGAGAGGCCTTAGCTTGTCGGGGAAGTGGATGAGTAGACTATGACTTGGGATGATTTCAAGCATCGTTTTGAGGCTCGGTTTATTTCTACAGCTGAGAGAGGCATGCAGTTCGAATGCTACCCACTTGTAGTAGGAAGGCATGATTGCTAAGGAGTATATTTGCCAGTTCAATGTTTTGGCTAAGTATGGGGCGGATTTGGCTAATACTCATGCGAAGAAGGACGAGAAGTTTGTTAGGGGTCTTAGTTTGCCACTTAGAGATTTGGCTCTTAATCATATCCCGACGAGGGCCACCTTTAAGGGTCTTATGAAGATGGATTTTTTGCATGATAGCACTAGGGTAGATCTGAAGGGGGATGCGAAGGTAGGAGGTAAGAAGTTCTTTGCGAAGAAGAAGAGTCTCATTAGGAAGCCTAATCCTAATAGGCCAACGAAGGACAGAACTTTTTGTCGATGTTGTGGTTCAAGAGGTAATGATTTTCGTACCTTAGACGCATAAATAATTATGCTATTCATTTATATATTAAACCATTTCCATTTTTCTTTATGGTCATGTGGAGCATAATTGCAGAGCAGATATATCGCAGAAGAAATGCTATAACTACAACTAGCTTGGTCACTTTAAATGGAAGCGTCCGTCAGCTCCTTAAGGATGATAGGTAGTGAAGGCTTATACTATTTTAGTTGTTCTGAGTTCCAGTTACTCTTCAGCTCAGTAGAAGGGAAAGATGGTCGTATTGGAAGGTGTGATTTTTATTCATGACTTGGATATACGAGTTCTTTTCGATACTGGGGCTTTGCATATTTTTAATTTTAGTTCTTTGGTTCAGAGATTGCATATTGAGCTAGATATTGTTTATGAGCCCCTGATGGTGTCAAATCCTGTTGGGGAATCGACGTCTCTTTCTATGATTTTTAGTGGGGTTCTATTTCCATATCAAGATTTTCGATTTTCTTTCGATGCTTATGTACTAGGGTTTTCTGGATATGATTTGATATTGGGTATGGACTAGATATTGGGACATGGAGTCATGCTTGATTGTGATGGGGAGTGGTTCGCATGAGAGATAGTAAAGGAAATCTGCTTGACATATTATGCGAGTCTAAGACTACATCTTTGAAAAGCTATTTGTATTCACTAGATGTCTTTCGTGAAGAGTTAGCCACTGTTCTTGTTGTAAGTAGATTTGCTGATGTTTTTGGTGAGATTACCAGTTTATCCCTACATCATGAGACAGAATTCTGTATAGAATTAGTGACGGATGCTAGGGCCATTGTGTTACCTATTAGGTGGATGGCGCCTAGGGAGCGCCGTGAGCTTGAGGCTCAGGTTGCTGATTTATTCCAAAAGGATTTTATTCGTTGGAGTGTTTTTAAGTGGGGAGCGCCCGTGGTCTTTTCTACTGAGGCCGAAGAATCTTTGAGGTTGTGTGTTGATTATAGAGAACTAAATAAGTTGACTAAGAAGAACAAGTATCCTTTACCATGTATTAATGATACGTTTGATAAGCTTGGAGGGGCATATATATTTTCACAATTGGATCTGGCCATAGATTTCCATCACCTCAGGGTTGCTTTCGATAGTATTGAGAAGATGACATTTAGGACTCTAGATGGACATGGTTATGCCGTTTGCGCTGACCAACACACCTGTTTATTTCATTGATCTCATGAGCCGTGTATTTTGGGATCAGCTGAATAAATTTTTAGTGGTGTTTATAAATGAAATTATTGTTTATTCTTGTGATGAGGAGGAGCACCGACTACATCTAGAGATTCTTTTAGAGGTTTTGAGATGACATCAGTCGAGGGATAAGTTTACGAAGTGCCACTTTTGGTGGAAGGAGGTTCTTTCTTAGGCCATATTGTGTCAGGACGTGGGATCTCAGTGGATCATAATAAGGTGGCGGAAATTTTGGATTGGCGAGTACCTAGGATAGTTATAGAGATCCATAGCTTCCTTGGGTTGGCTGGGTATTACCAGAAGTTCATTTAGGAGTTTTCGAAGATAGCCACACCATTGACACACTTGACTGGTAAGGGGAAATTCATTGTTTGGGACTCTAAGTGTGAGCATGCTTTTGTTGAATTTGTTGCTTACCTCTACACTTGTTCTTATCATTCCTCAGAGTTCTAGACCATTCATAGTTTATTCATAGGTGCGTGTGTCTGAACTTGGAGCAGTCTTGATGCAAGAGGGGAGAGATATGGCTTATGCCAATAAACAACTCAAACCTAACGAGAAGAATTACCCGACCCATGACTTAGAGCTTGCAGCGATTGTTTTTTCATTGAAGACACGGAGGCATTATCTTTTAAGTGAGAGATTTAAGCTATACACTGACCATAAGTCGTTGAAATATCTCTTCTCCGAAAAGGATCTTAATCTTAGTCAGAAGCGGTAGTTGGATTTTCTTGCTTCTTATTATTTTGACATATCTTATATGCTGGGCATGAGGAATGTTGTTGTGGATGTGCTTAGTAAAAGGCATGCCGCGTTGGGCTCTTTATTTTTTGAGTGGCGGAGACTATAGTATATGGCATAATTTAATTTTTGCCCTCTCTATGATATCATGCCTGGATTATCAATGAACCTGGAGGTATGCAATTTACTAATACTTTATCATTTAGCTTATATAAAAAGTTGCTAAAACTCTAAAATACTTCCATGCACAGGTGAGACATACTCTCTTGGATCGCATCGATTCTTGCTAAAGACATGATGCAGAGTTCATGAAGTTTTTCAACAACTTGAGAGTGGTAAAGTCTAGTGATTTAGACCAATATTATATTGATCGGAATGGGTGGCTTCGACATGATAGTCGACTATGTATTCACTTTGTGAATGGACTTATTAATGAGGTGCTTAGAGAGTGTCACCATTCTAGGATGACTATGCATCCCTGTGGCGACAAGGTGTTTCGAGATATTTGGCGTTCATTCTATTGGAAGAAGATAAAGCACCATGTTTTGGAGTTTATGGAGAAGTGCTTGACTTGTTAGAGAGTCAAGGCAGAGTTGAAGAAGTTGAGTGGATTATTGATTCTATTAGAGTTTCCTCTATGGAAATGGGATCAAATTTCCATGGATTCCATCGACGGCTTCCCTCTGAGTAGGTGGAGAAATGAAAGAATTTGGGTTATAGTAGACCGACTGACGAAGAGTGCTCATTTCATTCATGTTTGTTCGTCGAGGACAGCTTTATCTTTAGCTACTTTGTATGTGAGGGAGATTGTTAAACTCTATGGCATTCTGACGAGCATCGTTATTGTTCAAGATCTGTTATTCACTAATCAGTTTTGGTAGAGTTTGTAGGATGCTTTGGGCATAAAGTTGAGCTTCAGTACCGCATATCACCAATAGATAGATGGCTAGACCGGGAGAGTGAATCACATGCTTAATGATTTGTTGAGGGCATGTATTCTTGACTTATGGGGTATATAGGAGGGTCATTTTCCATTGGTAGAGTTCACTTATAATAATAGTTATCAGGCGACTATTGGTACAACACCTTATGAGGCTTTGTACGGGCGACTGTGCAAATCGCTGTCGTGTCGGTCGGAGACGACTGATATATTGATACTTGGCCTCGATATAATCCATGAGTCTACAGAGAAGCTTTATTTGATCAGGAAGAGGATGAAAGTAGGACAGGACCAGTAGAAGAGTTATGCTGATGTGACGCGTTCAGATGTGGAGTTTTCGGTAAGGGATATAGTCATTGTGAATGTTTCTCCACTGAAGCGTGTTATGGGTTCGGCAATTGGAGGAAGCTTGCATTTGGATTTTTTGGACCTTTTCCCATTACTAAGAGGATTGGTACTTTAGCTTATTAGGTTGATCTTCACAAGTAGATTTTTGGGGTGCGTAATATGTTTCATGTTTAGCATCTGCGAAAGTGTGTACACGATTCAAGAGTTGTCATCAAGCCAAGCCAGTTAGTGGAGGTAGATGTTGAGCTGGATGTTTCTAGACTGCATGGGCATATCCGCATATTCGATAGAGAGACTAGGAAGTTTAAGAACACGGTGGTCAACCTAGTCCTCGTTCAGTAAGGGATGATCCTAGTGAAAGCACCTAGGAGCCAGAGGAGAGGCTTCGAGCTTCTTATCCCCAACATTTCACCGGTAAGCCTACATTTACTTTATTAGAAATCACTTGTTGTTCCCTTTATTGTTTTGTTTCTACATGTTTGCTAGATTGGTTGTTAGGATATAATGCATGTTAAATTGTGTGTTGCTTTGTTTTTTAAGGAAGGGAGAATGTAAATACCTGCTAGTTTGAGTATCGAGAATTTAATCATAAATTTTATTAAACTAAAATTATAATCGGTGGGATGGCGAAATATTCAAATTTTGCAAACGTTGGAATTAGGAACCACGGGTAGTCTCATTGAGTCTGGAATGGCGTCCGAAATTTGAATAAGTATAAGCTTTGATATGTTTCATGTTCGAAATTTTGAGCGATGAATAGTATTTTAAGAAAAGAGAAGAAAAGTCTAAGTGATGGGCTTTATAATCTATTTTCCCTTCTCTCTCTCTCTTCATTATTTTTCATTCAAGCTCATTCTCAAATTCCATTTTCCCAACTAAACCCACTGAGCACCAACCCTAAAACAACTTCTACAAGCCAAAATAAATTTTCTAAAATCAAATAAAAATCACTATAATTCTAGTTAAAGCAAGAGCTACAAACCCAACCCACCTTAGAGCTTGTTTTGAAGCAAAAAGCTTCATCTAATTTTTTTAAGAGAAGCAAAAGAGGGGTTTTACTTGATTTTCTTGTTTCCTCTTCTTCGTAGGGTGAGTGGGAATGCTCCTATATTTATTATTGAATTTATTTTTATTTATTTAGATTTTATGATTCGTTGAATGAAGTTGGAATTGGTCAAGACATTACATATGGCTTCGCTGAGCTTGTATGAGTATACTAAACTTGATTATACACTAAAAGAATCAACTTGGAGGTTTATTTTAGTGATGTAAGAAAGGTAGTAAGCATTTAGGGCTATTGCAAATTAAATGAAAATAGATAAATGGGAAGTTATGAAATGATGGATAAATGAATATACAATTTTATAAAACTTATTGGGAATTTTATAACATGATTTGTAGAAGTTATGAATTTTCAATGAAAAGGCTTAAATTTGGGAGTTTGAATATAAATTAAATGGATGGTAAATAAATTATTTGGAAACGATAACTTGATTGCTTAATCAGTGCAGTATTTGGTTGTTGGATGATAGGAATTGTTTTTGCTTGTTTGATATTTTAAATTGCTTGTTGATTGCTTGTTGTATGTAATGGATTTATTGAATAAAAATGATTTTATACTTCATAAATGAAATAAAGAAGAAAAAGTGAGTGTGAAAGTTAGAATCGAAATATAAAGAGTTTATTTGAAAAACCAAATATTTTGAAGAAAACATAAGGAATGGACTTGAATTATATATGTACAAGTGTACATATGTGTATGGTGCACTTGGATGTGTTTGTACACAGTTGGCATAATGTTGTAAGGTGTAGTCGAGTTACTGAAAGCGCATAGTCGTGATTTGGTAGCTAAAGAACGAAGATGGACTTATGGCGACGTAAATCATAAATGAGCACTTTAAGGATTCGATCCGGATCCAAAAGTAAGCGACACCGAACTTCAACTGTGCAGCCAGGGCGGGGTGGCGGAGAAAGTAGATGGCTAATTGGAGAAGGCAATGCAGAAATGATGCATGAACTGGAGCCGGAGGGTGCTCCAAACTGGGCTTAAATTGCCTAGTTCGGTCACCAACCGGTGGATCGGTATGTGCCAACCAGTCCACTGGTTGGTGACCCAGGTGGGCAATTAGGCCTAGATCTGGAGCACTTTGCTCCGAACCAAAACCACTTTCGCTCGACAGCTCGAGCGACTCCGGGGATACTTAGGGTGATGTTAAGATGCTTTTGCGTGGAATTTCGACAATGAGATGGTAATGTTATATTGTGCTCTTTCGGGATATACATGTCTGCTACATGATATTATACGACCTCGGTGTTCCTTTGTGGTTCCCAATGGCTTACTATATGGGACATACTCGTCGATCTCTTTTGTAGAAACTGGACATGAATATATAGGAAATCCTTAATGACTAATAAGGGGGAGATGATTGTGATCATCTATGGGTGGGTCACATATTACTTATGGATATGGGGTACGATGGACCCACATAATTTTTAAGTAAATAGAGTAGGTTATATATCACTTATGCTTGATATGGGGTATGGTGAGATCTACATGAGTTCCATCACATTGGATGTGGCTCATGGTCTATGGTACGATTAGGTATGTATGCTATTTATTTTAACCCTCAACAAGAATCATTAGATCACGATGGATGTCCACCATAGACTCCACTCATCAGAAATGGTGAGGATAATCACACACACACATTATTTGGCCCATGTTAGTGTGTTTTAGACCTATATTATGGTATATGTGTCATCCACATTTGTGTATTAGGCTATCTTTATCATAGTATGTTATTACGAGCTAGTCACATTATATTAGTTGTGCCGACTTGTTGATTGCAGGTCAAGAACAGGTTGAGGTACATGATTAATAATATACCCTTATCTTTACTATAGTCACTTATGTATCTATTGATTTCATATACAATATTTTGAGATATTCCCCCTCACACCGGGCTTTAAGTCTGGTCTATGTTTTGTCTCTATTTATTTTATGATACAACTCTCGGGTACTTGATTAAGTGGGCTGAGAGGCAAGTAGCTTTTGAGGATAGTTCAGGATCACATTATTTTGGATAGGAGCAGGATGACAATATTTTGTTATACAGTTAGATGTATATTTTGTAGTACATGACAGACCTGTATTTATATGTATGAGCATGTATTATTAAATATTATGTTCGGTACTACGTATGTATGAAGTTGATGTATCCTGACTATTACTATTCACATCAGTTGCTTCTGTACTACTATGTCTCATATATGTATATCATGTTCTGATTATGTGTCTTTGTATATTATATATTGTCATTCTGTGTGGCATACAGTCATTACACCGTAGTTAAACTAATTATATAAATAATAAAACTTTAAATTAACCATATGGAGCCTGTTTTGTGTAACCTGAGTTCGGTCACCGTCATTTGGTAGCAAAAAATTTTAGGTTGCCACAAAAAGGGGGGCATGCCCTAGGGGTAATCATGTCCTAGGTCAAGGAGTTGGCGGGTTGTGTGAGTTGAAGGATTGCACGTAATATCTGTACACAAGAAATCTTTTATGAATCGCCCCAAAGGAGTTTAGGGATGATAGTCACTGGATGACTGATTTATGTTATGAACATAAATATTGTGAACTTATACCAAGTCAAATTTATGTATGGAAATTCATAAAATATTTATGATTGCACATTCTGTTCAATAAGAAACAATTGTTGTTCCAAGAAAAACCAACTTCATAGCAAAGGAATTTCTTTAAGAAATTATTGGTAGTAAAATGGATATGGATACAATCCAAGGATAAAATAGATTACTAGGGATGAAATGGAATTAACCAAACATAAATGAATGCATAACATTAGAGTGTCTAGTGATTATTTTTGCACATTGAAGAAGAAACTTTAAGTTTCTTATCAAAGTCAAAAATAAATAATCCTCGGTTGATTAGCTAAACCATTATGAGTATGGACTCTATGATATGGTACCATACGCAAATCTAAAATAGATTCCAAGTATAGTATCAAAATATGATTTTGATAGTTGGGCCTGAAGGGATATGACCCATCAGTCGCAAACCCGTCTTTAAGAGAATGGCAAATGCAGTTGGAATATGGTGAGTCACACCGATAAGAACAAAATCATGAATTTTTTGAAATTAGCATAACAGATTCTCCATTTAATGTGCTCAAGTTGGTTCAGATTCTACCTTCAAAATGATCGCCCTATATGACTTTGTATTCTGGTACATTTGTATTGAAATAGAAAATTCAAAATAAAAATTCATACTAGGCTGTTTGCACATAATTACCAAAGTGCCTCAAAGTCAGTGGGAGCAGTATTAAATTTATAGGTTTTGGATATGATTTCAGAACAGAGAAGAAAGTATCATTCGACAAGCATCAAAATTGAACAAGTATTTTTATAAAAATATCAAATAGTTTGATTTCAGTCAAAATGCAAAGGAAGCGTGTGTCCATAAAAAAATGTTGAAGGTACATTAATATTGTTAGCGAGATTTTTCATCTAACAATACCTCAATTGATTAGGAAAGTAATTGTTAACGTTTATTCATAAATTTGAATCAACAAACTTAACTTGTATTAAGCTTGCCTTTGGACTGTAACTATGTTGTTGGATGCTTACATAATTATGTGGTTGCACTCCAACTGTTTATTAGAATATCAAATCCAATTCATGTTTTTATATTGAGCTATAATCCAATGCAAATATAAACAGATACTGATACATGAAAGTAAAAGGATACAAATTTTTACATGGTTCGGATGTTAAGGAATCCTACGTCCATGGGTCAAGTTTTTTATTATATCTTTTCCACTGATACAGGTATTTGATGAAAAATAGGAAGATACGATTTTTCTTAATCAAAAAAGAAGGAAAAGAAAAGTCCCTTCCATATTCCCAATCATCTCCTATTTATTGTGTTGAGGATGTACACGGATAGCTACCATCCTTTCTCCGCATATGTTTCCACCTTTGGATCATCCCACGTGTCTCTCATCCACATTGTTGGTTTGATGCATTTGGATTGCTGCCATGTCTTGTGCATGAATCCATGATTTGGGCGGTTGAATTATGGCCTTTAGCGGGAGGTTTGAGATGAAGACAGGAATTCTTGAAATTGAAGCAAGGAACTCGAGTCCTAATGGGTTATATATTTCTGATCTAAAGAAGTGAAAGGTTTGCATACTACCCTAAGAGGACAACGAGAGCTACTTGTTGGTTTTGGGGCATTGCCGATATATTTGGAGTGAAGTTGTACTGGTTGATGTGTGATATTTGCATTGCGCTACGGTGCTTGTCTGATACTTATGTGTGATCATGATGAGCTGCTTTTGGCTTCAGGGTACATGGTTTTCTTAACCTAGGAATTAGTTTAACACATGTATGAATGTGATCTGAGCTGGCTGCAATCTTAGCTGACTGTGATCTGAGTTGCTCTTGTTGGATGAGTTATCGATAAGGTTGATTCATACCTTTGCTATTTACCTGTAAATGTGGATCTACGTTGTAGCGAAGTTTGAGTGGCCCTATGTGCATCCCTTTGAGATGCTTCTAAATTCATGCGTAACTGCTTAAGTATCCCTCAGTATATGCGGTGCAAATCCACACATAAAGGTATTTACAATTATAAGTTCTGGTGATGTTAATTGCGCAATTCGACTATCTGGATTTTGCGGCTTGTCAGCGCAATGCATTATTGTCTGCTCCTTGCGACTATGTCAGATTTCAGCTTTAGTATCATATTGTAATATTGAGACTAAGGGATGAGTGCATGTTTGATATCCTCATGGTCTTCCTTATTAGCGTAGTATTGCATTTCGTTGCAATCTCTTGCGTTTTGGCTGTAGCACTTTTAGTTGAGTTAAGTGTCCTGACTGCAGGTTAGGCGGCTTACTTCCCTTCTCGGCTTATTATGCAGGATTGATCGGGTTGCTTTAGTTTCCTCTCTTTTTATCTTAACCGTTATTGCAAAGGTAGTTCTCCTAGCCTCATACATTTCTTAGCCTATATTTAACATAATTTGAGAAGTACGGGTGTAACACTTGCCCTCCAAGTCTGTGTTGATCATAGATTGGTGTAGACTTGTCGTCATTTTCATTTAGTCTGCACATCTCATCGATTCTTTCTAATCCCTCCTTTCTTTTCATTAGTGGAAAACTCTTATTGGTTATTTTTGCATTTAATGCTTTTGTCCACATGTCATTTCCTCCTAGGGCCACTACTAGAATTGTTATTAAATCAAACAATTTGTTTTTCTCGGCAAATCGGTATCAATCTTTGCATTATTTTGGAAGCTTAATCGATCGATGCCTCACAAACTCCTTCGTCATTTAGATCCCATGGCTATTATTCAAATTAAGGTATGTATATATTTCCTACGTTTTTTCTTTGCTCATTTTTATGCTTTTACTCAAGAAAGGAAAGAAGACTAAACAAAAAAATTCACTACTTGCTAGATCGATTTCGTCACTGGATTCGGGTTTTCTTTTTGGATCGAAATAAGAAACTTGTTTTTTGTTTTAATTTCTATTAGATCTCTTTAGTTTAGCATTCACTCTTTCACTAAATTTCAAAATTCTGAAATGGCTTCCTCTTCATCTTCCCTTTTACCGCTGCCCTCTAGAACTACTCGGTTGGAAGAAGCCATTGATATCTTAAATCATTTGGGTTTTTGGGTTATGAAGCTAAGGTTTCTGAACCCCATGAATGTATTAATACTTCCCTGGTAGGGTTTACTTCCATTACATCTGAACAGATATGTTGTGGTCTCTACCTTTCTCAACATTCAATCCTTCGTCAGTGGCTTTCTTCCCTCGATCTTGTACCTGTAACGACCCAGAATTTTGAACAAATTAAATTGAGAATATTTAATTAATTTTAAATATTTGAATGATGATTTAATTTGAATCCCCGAAATAACTTTGAAATTGGCGATTAAATTTTTAATTTAATCTAGTGTGAGTTGAATAAAAATTTGTATCTTCAATTTTAAGCCGAAGAAAAATATTTCGGAAGCTTTTAAAATTCGTGTTGATATTACTGAAGATAACAGAAGCTTCAGAATTGAGTTTGAAAACAATTTGATCAGTTTTGAAATTAAATCGTTCGAATCGATATTTAAAAATAGCCGTCCGAGGTGCAGTCTCGGAATTTGACGAAACCGGTTCCATTGGATCCGTAATATTGAATTATTATCGGATTTCAACTTTCGTATTTATCGGAGTTGATATGTGAGCGCACGGTGAGTAAACGCGTTGAGATTTAACCGAATTCAAATTGAATTTAAAAATTCCCGTACGTGACAGCGTGGTATCAGAGCATATGGTAAAGCGACAACCCTGCTCTGTTGGGTGTTACTCATTAGAGATAGAGTCAGTAGTACTCTAGAATGAGTTGAGTGTAATAATAGATATGAGCGCGTATTTGTTAGTGAATATGAAATTGTTTTGTATTGTGTTGACTTATCGGTTGATTGTTTATAGATTCTGGTCGGTGCAGTCTAGCTAACTGTAATCGATAGGGGTTTCTAAACTCTAAACAAGATAAACTGACACAGTATTGTTTTAAAATAGGGTAAATGAAATAATTTTACCCAAAACTATTTTTGTATAGAAAAGAAATGTTTTCTATGAAGTACTATAGTATATGGTTGCATGGTTGTTAGGAAAGTGATAATATTGAAATGTGATCATTACTGTTGAAATTGAATAAGAAATTGAAATCGTAACTCCAAAGTTAAGAAATAAATTCACATGCAAATGAAATTTAAGAATATAAATTTTAAATGTGACTTATAATTGGAAGTAAAATTCCAGAGAAGTTTTTGGAAATGTTTTGAAAAGAATTTGAAAATTTTGGTGATTTAGAAAGTTTAAATTCTTTTTGGAGTTGGAAATGAATTTCAAAGGTTTTGAAAAGTATTTTAGAGAGATGAAAAGCTCTAAACTCTTTTCGGTCGCTGGAAAATAACTTCGATGATGACCGCGGCATTGTTGGTGTTCATTTTCGGGTTTCCAAAAGAGGAATTGCTGCCAAATTGTTTTAAATGGAAGTTGTTCGGAAAATTGGATTTTGTTTTGGAAATTCAAAAGATAATTTGATTTGTTTTCAAAATGATTTTGAAATATTGGTAAGACTCTGGGATACCATATTTATGAAATATTATCAAGTTGATAACTTATACAATTTGAAAGGTTGATAGAATAAATTTAACTTAAAGGATGAAGTTAAATGAATGTAAGTACAAGTGAATCAATTAAATGAAATTGAAAGTTGAGATTCATTTCGAATTCGTAAGAAAATGAATTGAATTGGATAATTGTAAATGAAAGATGAATTAAAATTCGTATGGATATTGGAAATCCAGTTTAAATGTAAGTAGATTTAAACGAAGTAGAATTAAAATAAATTGAATTGATATCATTTTGAATTAGTAATTGGAACTAATTTAAGATAGTGCAGTTGTTAATGACAGATAATTGATAAAATTCAATATTTCAGAATTGAAAGTAAATTGAATCCAAATTTAGTTGAAATGGTAAACTAAATACAAATGAATATGTATAACTTCAACAGTGAAGTAAGAATGTATAAGCAGTTTATATTGAAAATTTTGTAATAGGATTTGCAAAATGGTTTGAATGTTGTAACTAGATATTATGGCTAGTAGATATACAGGTGTTATAAATTGGATTTGATCTTCAAAGATGAATTTGAATTTGCTCGAAAAGGTAAGTATTTGAATTATAATATGAGTTTTTGATGATTTCTTCTCTAGCCGCTTGGCATTTTTCTTTTCTTTTTGAAATCTGAGAGTCCGTAGGGACGTTTTGTAGTCGTACCGTATCAGCCGCGCAAAGGAGACGCTGGCAAAATTTTTCGAAAATTTCGAGTGTTAGAACATTTTTAAGAAAATTTTGAAAGTTTAAAATTTGAATTTAAACTTAAATTTGAATTTTGAAGAAAACAATGTTGTTTGAAACTATAATTGAAGTTAGAAATTTAGTTGAATTGATGACGAATCTTTAATAGAAAGATTTGTTTTGAAATTTGATAAGACCATTTGGACTGTGAAAAATAGTAGACGAGTTAAGGACTTTTTCTTCTTGACTTGTAATTTCGAGGACGAAATTCTTTTAAGGAGGGAAGTTTGTAACGACCCAGAATTTCGAACAAATTAAATTGAGAATATTTAATTAATTTTAAATATTTGAATGATGATTTAATTTGAATCCCCGAAATAACTTTGAAATTGGCGATTAAATTTTTAATTTAATCTAGTGTGAGTTGAATAAAAATTTGTATCTTCAATTTTAAGCCGAAGA
The DNA here is from genome assembly GCA_030737815.1 of Allium fistulosum. Lineage (NCBI taxonomy): Eukaryota > Viridiplantae > Streptophyta > Magnoliopsida > Asparagales > Amaryllidaceae > Allium > Allium fistulosum. The sequence continues at coordinate 389,988,595 of CM060904.1, forward strand.
AAAATATTTCGGAAGCTTTTAAAATTCGTGTTGATATTACTGAAGATAACAGAAGCTTCAGAATTGAGTTTGAAAACAATTTGATCAGTTTTGAAATTAAATCGTTCGAATCGATATTTAAAAATAGCCGTCCGAGGTGCAGTCTCGGAATTTGACGAAACCGGTTCCATTGGATCCGTAATATTGAATTATTATCGGATTTCAACTTTCGTATTTATTGGAGTTGATATGTGAGCGCACGGTGAGTAAACGCGTTGAGATTTAACCGAATTCAAATTGAATTTAAAAATTTAAATTTGTCAACATCAGCCACCCTAGGTTTTCTTTAGCAGACCTATTCCCTGAAACATCACGTAATCTTGTCTCCTCCTTTTCTATAATTTCACGCAAATCAGATTCAAAGGAACGAAATGTTTCTCGTTTTATATAAAAAGAAAAATGGTGTCTCCCTCCATTCACTGTTCCTTACTTCAGTAAATCAAAGTAAATCAAATAAGAAATAGATGAGCCTTCTTCCTCAATTCAAAATCACGTATTCATCCACCCCTCTTTCAAAATTAAAACGTTAATAGCCGCTCTCCTTTTCGAGTTGGAAACTTAATCGAGCTGCCGAAGGCAATCTCGAAGTCGCGATCGCTCAGGAGTGTGGCAATTGCTGGGGCGATTAGGGTTCGCGTGTGAGTTGTTTGTGAAGATTGGAATTGTGGCACTGGGGAATGGTGGCGGCAGGTCGCGAAAGTCGGAGTAGAAGTATGCTCAATGTCTGTAGGGGTCGCGAGGCTAGGGCTAGGTGGAGCATCACGCGCGAGCCTGGGGATTCGCGAGGACTGCGAGGTCGAAGTGGTATTCGCGACATCGAAGTGGCGATGGCAACGATGAGCTGAGGAGGAAGATATGGGATTGCAAGGCGTGCTGACTGCGGTGGAGGAGTGTATGGGTCCAGTTCTTGCGGTTGTTCCAGGTGCGTGGGTAGGTGCTGGAATCGACGTGGTTACAGTTGCAAGTCGTGGCCGAGTCACAGTCTATGGGTTCGAAGTCGATTTGGGGTAATTTGTTTAATCTGAATTCAGTTTAAGTTTTACAATTGATTTCTAATTAGAATCTGAAATGGTGATAACTAAGTAAATAGAAAAAAATAAATATACATAGGAATTTATATGCAGATTTTAATTTATACAAGTTAATTTGATATATGCAGTTCAAATAGAAATATATGTATCAGTAATTTGAAGAAAATGTAAAGGATGTTATCTACTATTTCTGTTGATTTGAAACAAAATAAATTTTATCTAAAATTTTAAGTAAATGAAATTTTGAAATTGTTAAAGGGAATTAGAAAAAAAAATTATCATTGGTTCATTAAAATTTCCAAATAGAAATTTAATTATTCGATTGATTCGAATATTAATCAATTGTATAAATTGGTTATACCAGGTTAAAATCGAGAAAACAAAACTGAAATGGAAACGGATTGCTAATAAAAGCTAAGGTGAGATTTTCTCACTCAAATTGAAAAGTGGAATTTTCAGTTATTATTGATTGCTATTGATGTGTGCTATTAGATATAATAGGATATATCTATATATATAGCAATATATACATATTGGCATATGTATATATTGGATTGATGATTTTCCTGCCTCGTATAGCGGATGAGACCCTATTGCGCCGTTAGTAAGCGGATTTTTATAAAACCCATATACCGCGATAATTCCGTACTGGAGCGGAATTGGTATTGTGCTAACATCTTTGGATGCAGGGAAACAGGTTGGAGGGATCCAACTGGACCCCTCACATTGATTGAATTTATTTCTATTGTGATATGAATCTGTGAATGATTATAGTGATGCTATTAATCATATTGATATCTGGAAATTGTTTGAAAGCTAAAACTTAGCTGAATGGATGTTTTGACATCATTGGATTCCAAAGATAAACGAAATTGAATTTTTGAAATTCAAGTAGAAAATTTCTAAGTGAATCAATTGTTGAAATTGAAGAAATTTTGAAGAAAGGAATTTTTAAAGTATAAAAAGTAAATTTTTATAATCGTATTGAATAAATTCCAGAATAAAGTGAAAATGCTAAATAAATGGATTTCATAAAACAGTGATTATAAATTGAAGAATTTAATTTAAGAATTTGGATTTTTAAATAGATTGAAAGAAACGATTGAAATTTATTTCCTTAAAAAAAAAAGAATTTATTTAAAAGAAGATAAGTTGGAAATCCAACTAGAAATTTAATTGGTAAATTGAAATAAATTGGGAAATCAATGTAAGATGATTTCAATTTGAAGAATCCATTTTAAAAACAGAATATTGAATAATTTGAGAAAAAAATGAGGAATTTACTTAGTAGTGATAAATAAATTTTTAAATCAATATCGACATTGATTTGGGATTGAAGTTTTTATAAATAGAATTGGAATTTATAAAAGTTGTTTATAAATCCGAAATCATTTATTTTGATAAGTAAAAATATAGAAGTTGATAAAAAGAAGATTTATAAGTCGAGGTTGTTATTAAAATAGAAATAGAATTTATAACCGTGTTTATAAATTCGAAATCGATTGAATTTGATAAGTGAATTATAGAAGGTTATTAAAGAAGATATATTCACGATTTTGGATAGCGAATTTTTATTGAAATAAAAATGTGTAGAAATGATTGAAATTGGGTTAAGTGAATTATATTCACGATTTTGGACAGTGAATATATTGTTAAGTAAAATAGATATGATTTTGGGAAAAATGATATTAAAAATGAAGTTAAACATTTTAACGATGTTTTAAAATGATTAAATATCAAAATCATAGATTTCAACATTCATTGTTGAAATAGGCGTTTTTGAGAAATAAGGAAAAGATGGACTATAACACTGTTGTTGTAGTAAATGATTTTCGAAAGAAATTGTTTTATATAGTATTGGGATTTATATATACCTATCTTAATTCCGAATCCCTATACTATTGATTTCGAGTCATCGTAACGATGTTTTACGCAACATTCGTTTTGACTCAAATAGATGTTAAAAGAATGTTTTCCTTAAAGAATGAATATATACTTAATTTGATTTAAGTATATCGAGTATTTTCAAACGTTGAAAATAAATAGATTTGTGAAATACTTATTATTAAGTATGGAAATGCTTTTCCAGAATGAAATGAAACGTTTGAGAATTTATCCTTGTAAAGATAAATTGAAACAGAATATTGAAAACGATTTGAAAATCGAATATCAGTAGATATTCGAAAGTATAAATTCGATACGGAATTTATAAAAGAAAGCGAAGTTGTTTAAAAATAAATATTGATTTATTTTTGAAGTGTGGAAATTGATTTGAAATTGTTTTCAAATGGTTAAGCGTGGAAAATTCTATATCTAGTAAAGATATTTTTGAAGATGAAATAATTTGGGAAAATTATTTGGAATCTGATGATGTTGCGCATCTTTATTGATAGTTAAATAACCGACTATCAATAATTACCTTGAATGGATATTTGTTGTGATTGGATGAATTTGAATGCCACACTTGTTTTTAAATAAACGCTCACTATTCGGGTTAGCCGGGAAAGGACCATGGGGTCGTATAACCCATTCCGAATATGTGATACGTCGTTATGAATTGCATTCGAAGACCGGTGTTGAAGACCGGATATTTTTGAAAATGGAAGGATTACCGCCGAGTTACTCTACATCGGCTGATCTCCGATTTAGAGGTTTTATCACCCTTAGTGACGGGAAGTCCGGACGTGATTAGAAATTTATCCGGATATGCAAGGGCTTCGTGAGAAGTGCCTTCGGTTCTGTTCGATCCCGGAACAGACTTGTATGGATTGTGTGTCTGACGTTACAATTTGAGATATAAAGCTGATTTCTTTCAAATACATTTCTGTTGGTGGTGGAGAATTTATTCTTTTAGCTTAACACCCTTCTCTGAGACGTACGAGCTCAGAGGTTATGTAGTTGAAATTTATCAGCGATATATCCCAATTTGGTAACGTGGCATACTGAGTGTTGCTGTGAAATGATCAGTGTTTGATCATTTGCGATATGATCATTTGTTTGATCTTATATCTTTGTGATCATAGGTTGATCATTTTGTTTGACCCGAAGCAGGGCTTTGTAGAAAGCGTAGCTTTGTGGACGAGACTTCATCGAGCCTCACACCCCGGAAATGGTCGAAACAGGAAGGATGCAGCAAGGTTCTAGGGAGTAGCGCCCCTTAGTGTATGTCATTCCTTCTGGATAAAGGTGGTATCATGGTATGGAGCCCAGATACTTAACCTCTGTGGTTGCTGCAAAATTTATTACTTTGTGGTTGTTGGAAATCGGGGATCCTCGGGAAGATCGGTGACGATCGGGGGATGGCATACGCGTGTCAGTAGTTACCTATTTTTGCAGAGGTAACCCGGCCTTGTGTTGGCAGAGATCCGGTTAGGTTCTCGGGTCGTCAATTCCAGGGACGTACCCATCGTGGAAAAGGAAGTTCCTTAGCCTGACCATTTGTTGGAAATCCAAACTCCAATACGTGACTTGTACGGTTTTAGTTGTAGAACCTGCCATCTAATATGGCAGCTATAGCAAGCATACTATAATGGTACGTATGCTGGCTAAGATTTATATTGTACTTTCGAAATGTTTTCCACTATGCACTAATAATAATATCAAAAAGAATTTGATTTTTGCGTAGTAAGCATCTTTGACTATCATAAGAAGAAATCTCCTCCAAGTCTGCGTTTGCATTGTGTGTGTGGTGGGAGGTCTTATGGTAGTTTCATCTTCCAAAAGCATTGCGAATTGACATTAAAGTTTTCCTGTTGTTTATTTTAAAGAATAACTGTTTTACGATCTCACACCAGTCACCATGACTGACTCGGAGTTTATTGTTCCCTTCTAAACTCTGGGTGCCCACCAATTTCCACACGGGCAGCCTAGAGTTATGTTATTAGGATATTCTGGATATTCTGGAGCTTTGGAGATAAGCTGGATGGCGAGACGTAGTATTTGTATCTGATGTTATTTATTCCGCTGTGTATTCTGTATGAGGACAAGTTATATAACTGTCCATTGTTGTATATTGACTCTGATGTTTGATGTATGTATAAACTGATATAGTTCTTTGTTTTAAAAGACTAGTAATTATCTATTGTATATTGTTCCGCTGCGATATGTGAGATTCTGATATTGTTTTCTGTTCTGATGTTGTTCTGTTGTTCTTCTTTCTTCTTCTGCTTTCTTCTTCTTCTCTTTTTCTTCTATCTTTTCTTCTATTTCTTTTTCTTAAACCCTCACTATTGGAGTTTCCGGCACTCGATTGTTCGGCAGTCGATAAAGTGAGTATCGATGTCGAATTTTCGAAAGTCGAAAATTCCCGTACGTGACAGTACCCGTCCAACTGTCCCGCTCTCTTATACTATTACGATAACCTTTATGCTGAGAATGGTCTTGACCTCACTTATGAGGAGCTTTAGTTTCTATTTGATGTTAATAGGAATCTTTCAAAGGTTGGCTTTCTCTATGCCCAGGCAAAAACGTCGGTTCTTCCGGACGTTCCCCGGAAGACCTAGAAATGGGCTAAGTTGTATTTCTTTGTTTCTAACTCAGATAATTTTCCTTCTTCCTTTCACTAATGTCCTACTACATTCATGTTTTTTGAGGAAGATGTTAAGTTGTATAAATCATGTAGGGATTGCATTCTGGGATTGGATGAAAAGGAGAGGAAAACAAACTAGTTTTTTAATAATGAAAAATTGGAGAAATACAATCTTTTATGCTCACATTATGTATTTTCTCGAGACATTTTTAAGCCCTGACTTCAGCTGAGCCTATGGGTGTAATGTGCTTTATTTTTATTATTCTTATGGTTCTATTTTTCATAGAAACTTTCTTAATTTTTACATGTTATTTTTTTATATGTAAGTGAGATGGATGCTTCTGTTATAGTTGCACTTTACCAGCCAAGGAAGCTAACGCAAAAGGATGCTCGAAAAAGAAAGCGTGAAATGGCCCGAGACTCCGAACGGGGTCCTAAAAAGGTGACTATTTCTTCCTTTCCTCCTTCACTAAACATTCATCCTCTTCTAATTCGGCGGTGCTAACTGTCCCTCCGTTGCTCGCCTCCAATACTCGCTACTTGCCTTTGCCTAAGAGGGGCTATACCTGATTTTGTAGAGAGAGTGGGGAAGACTACGGTGCGTACATTGTCTAATATTGCCTCGTCTTCTCCATCCTCTCTTCTTCGCCTTCCTAAGCTCTCTTCTTATGAATTAACGAACGAATTGGAAAAGTCATTGTCTTCCGTAATCAGTATTCTCTTTCTCCTTCCCTTCTCTGTCTCTCTCTTTTAATTGTATTCTCTTTATTTTTATAGCACGCTGCCCATATTTTAGAGGAACAAGAGGGAGAGGGTGAGCGAGCCACCGCTCTTGATCGGATGGCTAGATTTGAAGTAGGTCTCACTTCTACTATTTATGAGAAGATCAACATCGCTTCTGAGAAGGCTAAGATTGAGGAAGATTTTAAAGCGTTTCAGGAAAAGGTCGAGAAAGATTCCAGAACTGCTGCGGATGCCCTAGCCTTGAAGGATAACGAGCTGAGGGAAAAGGAGAAAGAGCTAGCAGCGACAGGGAAAGAGTTGAAAATGGTGCAGAAGGAGTTGAAAATAGCGCAGGAGTTGAAAACAGTGCATGAAGAGCTTAATGAAAGTACTTCCGCTATAACGTACAATTTGTACACTTCAACTCAAAGAGAATTTAAGAAGGAGATCAATCTCAATTTTTGCGGAACTGGTCTTTGATTGATAAGGTTTACACGTACTGCCAGGCTCAATCGGTGAAAGAGGTTGCTGTGGAAGATGCTGTGGAGAATGCCACTCCTTTCACCCCTTTACAAGTAAACAAGGATAAGGATGGAAAGTCCAAATAAGACGAGGGGCCTAAAGGTGCCAATGTGACCACGAAAACTGAGTTCATTTCAAATGCTAATGCAAATACTTAAAATCTTTTGTATCAACACTTAGACGTATGACTGTATGGGACTTGCTTCTTGACTTTGTTATGAATGGTTTGTTATAGTTGTTTTACTATTATTACTGCTTGATAAATGATTGGGTCATTTTTTTAGTCTTTTAAAGAAGCTTTGTTTGCAAAGCTTATAAAGGAAAGCGATGACAGGCCCAAAACCCAAACTTTAGATCATTTTGATCTTAGTGTCGTGCTTATCAGTAAGCATGAGAGAGAGTTAGACAAGTTTTATGCCAAACTTATGGATGAAACCTAAGAGTTTCGTTCGAGGATTGATCAAGTAGTTAAAGAAAAAGAGACGCTTAGTGACTTTGTATTGTGTTGATGGCAATATAACCTAGAAAATAGTTCCATTTCACTCGATAACCCTCACTTGGAATGGTTTAGGCTTAAATTTAGATATTTGCATAAGGTTTGAATTCTGTTTTACTTCTATTACCCTTTTGTGTATGGTTCTGTTGAATGTATGTAGTTAATAATATAAGTTTATATGGGACCATTTAGTGTATTCTGATCGTCTATGAGACCATATATTTTTCTTTTATTACTAATTAGGCTGGCTCCTATGAATTTTTTTTAGCCTTCCGAAGTCTTCGCACCCGACCTTCCTTCGGCGCCCATCATTCCTAGGTCAGATGAGACAGGCGTGTCTGAATTTGCGGTTGAGGTAATGGATCCTTCAGCTGCCATTGAGGCAGAGGTTAGTTACCTCAAAATCAAGAATGAAGGGCTTGAAAAGGAGTTAGAGTGTGTCAGTAAGGTACTTAAAGAAGCCAAAGATGCGTTTACCCGTTGGTATGAATATAACACTAAGTTGTGTATCGTGCTTAACGCTGCTGAATTAAAGCTAAATGAGATGCTGCAGTTAAAGAAAGACGGGGAGAACCTTTATTGGATTGTTCTTTAGAATGAGGTTGAACAGTAGAAGAGAACTATTGAGGATATGTCTACAAAGATTTCTCGCCTAATTGGAGAGAAAGAGGCTAGGGAAAGTGAGAGGCTAGTTGTGGCATCTCGCTTGGATATAGTTCCTACTCTTCCCGCGGGTTCTAAGTCTTCTCCAGTGACTGACCAGACGAGGGTAGTAGAGTCCAACGGGCCTTCCTATTTACGGACTTTGTCTTTGGACTGTAAAGTTGAATGTAGATGGTATTTGAATTCTTACCATTACCAAATTGCATAAGTCCAAATGCAAAATAGTTTTGACGAAGAGAATTACTGTACATAATTGTCACTATTAGGTAAAACTCAAAATAAGTAAATCTGATTTTATCGAAGCCGGGTAAGTAATAAATTTGGCCATAATGTCACATCACTAGCTATGATGTTGCGTAAATGTTAATATTTGAATTGTTCGATATTAATCGCTAATCGAATTTACACTAAAGAGTCACACAACCAAAGGATTCGAAGATTGCCATGCTTATGGAGAAGCTAGATTCTGCCCTAGTCAAAATGGCAAAACTGGAAGGTTTTTTGAAGGATGCCGAAAGTGTATATGAGGTTGTATATAAGAATGAAATTAACGCTTTGAAACATAAATTTGAAGAATTGGATGGGTAGATTACAAGGCGAATTAGCGCAAAAGACACTCCTTCTATAACCTTGGCCAATGGTTCTTCCTCTAGACTCCGGGGCTGACCCAGACAAAGTTTCGAAGTGGAAGAATGATTTGAAAAATTATTATGAAGTCATGTTTAATGAGCTGGAGGATCATAATAAGAAGGAATTGGGTACGCAGGGCACTTGCGTTTCACCCTTCATTTTTTACTATGGAGGGGCTCTTTGGTCCCTTCTCTAGGAATACCAAGAAGACAAGAGAGTACCTTTTGGGTGAGAATGAAAGAATTAGAAGGGTGGCCATGGAGCATGTAAACATTCTTAAGATTAAGATATACAACTTAGAATGCGAAGCTCGCCTGGACTCCATTGTTGTATCCTGAGGTGGGATGGATAGGGCTTCCTTATTAGAGCAACTTCATTACAAGAAAGTAAAGAAGGTACTGGCAGAAATCGGTAGAAGGCATGTAATCGATGTATTCAAATTATTTTTACTCGGACCTGATCTATTATACAATTGCGGCGACTACAAGTATGACCCGTAAGATTATGAAGATACTTGGACAGGCACCCATTATGACCCATGTACGATTTACTATAGTACCACCTACGGCCATACTACTCCTGTTCGTTCGTCAGTTGTCATTACTGAATTGATTGACCTGCCTCCAATTCTCCAATTGTCCGACGGTTCTCCTCCACGTCCGATATTGCATTCTTACGGATCATCCCACCGCATGATGATCGTATTTAGCTCTTCTTCTGAGCTTGAGTCGGATTCTTAGCATTGTTTTATGTTTTGTAATGAGGCATAGCTATGCGAATTTTAATGTAACTTGTATTGTGATTGTTTTAATCTATCTTTACTTTTGAAGTATGCGCAGATGTATTGAATCACACACAAAGTTTTTGGTAAGTAAAAATGAAACTAAGGGAACTTGAGAATGTTTTCAGTTTCTAATGTTGACCTCGCAAGCTTTAGTTTCTGGAATTGCACCCGATCCATGAGCTGTGGTACATTCCATGCATCGCTTTTCCTTGCCATATTTCTTGTTGTTAACCAAAAAAATGGATCAACGCCCTGGATTGAGTATGAAAGCACCAGCCCTATTCTTACAGACCAATAATATAGAAAATAAATATAAAAGAAGAAGAAATGGTAAAAAGACAAGAAGATTTTTATAGTGGTTGGCTGTTAATAAAGCCTACGTCCACTTTATAACTTTATATTAACTGACTGCTGTTACAAGTTAGATCGGATTACAATATAATTGAATCTTCTAAGTTAGATCAAGTCACAAGTATAAGAGTTCACTGGAGAATCACAATGAACTCCTAGATGACTATTATGTGGGAGGTGAAGAGTGAAGAATAATCTCTGTATAGTTCTAACAGCCAGTCCCGAAGATCCTCTTTATGTTGCAGATAGGTGAGTATTTATAGGGGAATTCAGTGAGTATGGGGACATAAGTCCAAGTGCAGAAGAGTCCAGTTTTTATACCAAGTCATCACTGAAAATCTCAAATCAATCCGAGTCATTTCATTGGATCGCTAGCTATCCATAAAAAATGGATCGTTAGCTATCCATCAACTTAGCATATTTTTCTACCAGAAGCCTTTAGTTAGTGTTACGAAGGAGCTTGGAAAGTTTGAGGGCGATCCGACCTATCATGATGGATCGTTAGCTATCCATCTACTCAGCATATTTTTGGCTCAATTTTCCTGAGGTATATTCACTTGTTCTTTTGAGTGTGTTGTCCAAGTATCAAGTCGTTTGGAGTTAGTTTGATCATCCATATTCATGGATCATTTGGTCCCGAAGAATCATTAATAACTCGCTTAAAACTTAACAAAATTAGACAAAACTTTGTAGGTACACTCTAGAGGGTGTGTGGGACCTACCGTACGAATTTTAGGTGGTGGGGTCCAACCTACATGGGTTGCTAGCGACCCATCAAGATGGATCACCAACAATCCATCAAATCTTCTCCAGTCATCCTCTTTTTACCTGTGAGCCTTCTTTTATGTCTTCTAAGTGTTCCCACCAAATTTCGAGTCAATCTGATTCAGTATGAGTTCTCTAGGTCCAGTTTAAGCTAACTTCTTAAATAAGACGAGTCTTTACTTCTTGAACTACACTGCTTGGAATGCTATGAAACTTGGTAAGTTTTCTTAGAAGAGGTAGTAGATCATGATGCAAGAGGCTTTGAAAACTCATGACGCCTCCTTTTGGATCGCTAGCGATCCATGAATGATGGATCACCAGTGATCCATCTACTTAGTGGATTTTTGGCTTGTTTCTCTTAAGTTCAACTGGCTTGTTCTTTTAGATGCCTTATTCAAGTTTCAAGTCATTCTGGTTTAGTATGGATGTTCTAACTCCTGCTGAATTCTGCTGGGTTAAAAATCCAGTTAACACCCGTGCAGTTCATGAACGCCGAACTAAATTTATGACATGCATATTTTGCTGCATGTGGGGCGTGACCTGCCCCCTTTTTTAGAGATAGGTTCATGTTCATGCGCTTGGCATGGTCTATCTTGCTAGTTGGGGGCAGATTGATATTTGACTGTGTAGAAACTTTAGTTGACATATGCTACTTTTGTAGGTACGGTATTCCAAATTCATGTATAAAAAGCTTGGATGAAATGATAGAACTTACAATGTGCCATCTGCTTTATTATATGAGGCCACAAGATCTATTTGATCTTGAATCTCATTGCTGGCTACTTCCACCGCCCCTTGTTGCCTTGAGTTAATTTGTTCATGTAAGGTGTTGAGGTATATGACGTAGGATTAATTTTAGGAGAAGATACACAATGAATGTTTACAAATGAATGGTCACTCATTTGGGAGTTACAACATTTACTGTTTGGTTCCTCTTCATTTCTTAACATTCTTTCTCTTCGTCTATGTAATCTTTGCGCAACTGATCATTTTGATACAGTACTCACATAAGAACCTCAACTAAACCTAGCACAGGATATAGAAACAGCATGTTTAGGACATGGATACGTTTGGTACATGCCACAAATAAGAAAGAAATGGTGAAAATATTCGTACATATAGTCTGTACTTTGGTGTGGTGAGTTTGTGGTAGGGACGTGTTGTTTGATACAATCCTCTAGTAATTTGTCAGGACTTTACAAGTTTTGGTTAGTCATCAATACGCCATTGGTAGAAGATGCATGATCAAGCACACATTTCTCAACATCAATGGTTGAACCCATTTCAAAATTCCTCATCCTTTCTCGTTGCATGCGCCATGTTTGTGCAACTGATCGATTTGATGGCCTATTTATAATATCGTTGCTGATTTATGGTAAAATGTGGAAAAGGGTTAGGCCAGATCAAAGTAACGTTATTTTATGTGCAATAAAGTTTGTACTGGGTGATGCATATGTAGAAGTTATTAGAATGACCATTCGCTTTACGCATTGATACCATAGTTTGATGATGTTTCATTAGGTAATTAGTGTTGTTTATTCCTTAAGCCACCACCCTGTGTAAACTGGAAAACTGAACATTGTTGTTTAGTCATGTTGGTCGAGGATTCATGTAATATCGATTTAGTAGATGTATATTGAGGTTGACTAGGTTCGTGGCCAAAGCGAACATTAGTTTGGATGACCTCGTTAGTTTTTGTAGGTATTTGTGAAGTTGTAATACTTGCATGAAATGATTATTTATTTTTCAAAGTAAATGGTCGAAGATGAATTGAAACCAAAAATATTATATTGCAACTAAAGTTAATATGGTTAAACAAATATGAAGTTATTAAAAATGCTAGCTGTGACAAAAATTACAAAACTCATGCTATGTACTAATAATAATGCTCATAAGACGCCATTTTCATTCTGATGTCTACGCGCTATTTACATAACAATTGCTTAAAATCATATACAAAAGTTGCTTCTTTGTGAACATTAGCTACACCCAATGTTGGGTTACAATTTATATTTAGATATTGCGGAACTGATTGGCATATTTCTCTTCTAACCTATATTATACTTGTACATAATACAGAGCTTTTGTCTACTTAAAAGTCAACCCATGCAAGCATGTTGCCATGATGATTAGTTTATTGCAATGTATAAATGTGTCGCATTATATCCCATGATCATGTACACAGAAAACATTTAGAAAAATGATTACCGAGGTAGAAAATTTTGCACCGAAGCACTTTGGTACAGTAGGATCATCTAAATATTACGAATTGATAACTTCATAACATAAATATCATGTTATATAATATATAAAAAAATGATAATGAACAAAACATACATGAATGCTTAGTACAATATTTTGACGAAATATATTATGTGGTTGCCAATGGTTCTATTGAGTATTTCTCCAGCTTCATCCCCTTTTTCTGTGAACCACATATAGCTCCAACCTTGAAACAAAATTAATTGCAGTTTATATAAAAGAAAGTTAGCTGCTGTGAGAGCTAAATTATTAGTTACTAATTTTTAAAACATTCGAAAACAAAAGTATAGTAAAGGCACTATGAATATGATACATGCAATCATTTTAATCAAAAAGCTAACCTAGATATCAAGGTTCATGTCAATGGAAAGAAAAATGAGAATATAAAAACTATAAATGCAATTTCATTTGCATCGGTTTTGTCACTACTGTTTTACGTTTGACATGTCTAGTTTGATACATAGTCGAATAATTTTACAGTCATGTTGGTAAAAAACACTATGATAGAGGAATGCGGTATCAGAAAAAAGACAAATAATCCATAAGGAGATCAATCTGCAAATACAAAGATTCACAGTGCAATTCCTCAAATTACTGTTGGATCCAAATAATATCAAAAAAACAGACTACAATACTTACACTACTAAGCAGCAAAGCTCAATCATGCTTAAAATATGCAAAATATATAAATTTTGTTTCTAGAGAATGTCAAAATTAGATGTTCACTTGAATTGAATGATGAAAGTAATAAGGGAAAAGGAGTTTGATTCTAACAATATAAATTTGAATGTTCATGTAAGAAGTAGGCATTGTACTTGACTTTTAAGAAGACTAACAGTATAGCTATGACAAAGAAAGCATGGTGAAAACATTTCCTGTTACATCATATGGGTTCTCTTCAGTTGGACAGCAATCTGCCAGTTTTGGACGTTTATACTGCTGCCTACCCTAGCTCGTACTTTTATTATTTTGTACGTTTATGCCTGCCAGTTCTGCCTGTCAGTAAGCATAATACCATGGGATCTGGTCTGCATCAGCTAACTGAGGCATCTGTAGATAGTCTTCATCAGTTCCAAATCAAGTTAATAGATCAAACTCAAGCTATTCCTATTTTCCTACCACACTACTACATTTAAGCTTTAATTGATATATCACGCCCTGCCTTCTGCAATGCAGGCTAGCTTCATATTCAAATTTAGCAGCCTACATATTTCTTTGCAAGTCGTCATGCAACTTAGCTCACCCAATTAGACATTCATTCTAATCATTCATTCAGACTATACACTCAGCCAATACAAATACTCATTCACCCAGTTCATGTCAACTTGCAGCCAGATAACGTATACTCTTCCAAGCAGTGCATAGCTTTATCACAATGTTAGCTCATGTAGTTCAGTTTATTTCATTTATATAGATGTACTTATTAATAATTTATACTACTACGATGGCTGTTCTTGTTCAGTCGGCTATTTGCTAATCTTATATACATTACTTTCTAGTAGATTACGTTGTGGAAAAAAGATTGTTTGGTAATACTAACTTGAAACGGGAACAAACAAAAAAGATTCTAGGATAATATTAACTTGAAACACAAACAAAAAGCACGAAACTATGAGTCAAATAAACTGCATTTCATAAATTTTACTGAGAATATGAGCAAACCTCTTGTGCCTTTCAAAACAACTCAGTGGGAAAATCAACTCTATTAAAAAGGATTGAATGTCAAAAGAATCATATAACAAAGATACACACATCAAAATATATTTACATGTTTACGTGACATAAAATTCACACTAACATATTTCTGCTTGGTGAAGCATGGATATTTCCTATTAAAATGAACTAACCTTGAAGAGGAAGTTACACCTTGAAGAAGAATCTGATCGCTCATAACTCGATCCAAGCTTAGATATTATCAAATGTCAATTAAACTCATCATTTAAGCTTTTCATATCGTTTGGGTTGGTCATTATGAATCCACTAGACGGTTTTTTTGTTTGTATCCGTTTTTCTTCAACATCTGAATAAAATCATCCATAAATCATAACATTTTCAAATTCAGACTCATTCTCTCAAAGAGGGAAAATAATCTAATCAATGCCATTTAAAAACGTACATAGTATTCAAAGATAAATAACTAAACAAAAATCTACTTCCATAAAATAAAAAATCAATGAAATAAAATCAGATCTATTTTTCAAAACCTACATTTAGTAAGCGTCTAACAAAATATACGCGTTCGTTTGTAGCACGGTTTAGAGAAATGATGGATTTTGCTCCCTTCGTGACAAATTCCACAGCGGTTTTTCATAGCCTGATTCCGTTGGGCTTTTTTTGGTACTGAGAAATCACGGTGCTAAAGTTAATTAGGTTATGAAACTTTTCATGGTTTTCAATTGCTTGAACTTCTTTTTCATTGAAAAAGCTAATTGGTTAGTAGATCGGTTCAGGAATAAACGTGGGGGGAGAGACGAATTATATTACTTAACGGAGCGTTTAACGGAGTTAGTATGTGCCTCTTTTTGCTAATGTGTAAGAATATTGTCCATCTTATGTCTTTGTCAAAATAAAAACTTAACAATTCTTTGTCTATTCCTTAAACTAGTGTGGAACCCGTGCGTTTCATACGGTAATGTTGTTAAAAAGTAATATTTAAATTTTAATTATTGTTAAAAATTTAATTTTTTTAAGCACTGTATGATAAACTTGTTGAAATAAAAAAAATTATTATTTAAAATGGCATACAACACTAAGATGTAAGATAGAGGGTCTTTTATATATATATATATATATATATATATATATATATATATATACATATATATATATTGCTATTATTATATAGGTAAATAGTTGATGCTATGTGATACATTTACTTTTTATATAAATGGATGAAAAAAATTGAATTTCATTTCTATTAATATGAATATTGTATATATAATTTTAATGATTTATAATGAAATAACGAATATTATGTAATTGAATATATTTAAATATTTTAAATCAGTGATCAGCTTAACTAATTAATATATGGAGCTGAATGTTAGAAAGGAGAGAAAAAATGAGAAGAGCTTTGTATGTAGTTGTAGTTGAGAAAAATATCTTACGATCAACTTATCTGAAAATGAACTTTTATTCATTATCTGAGATTTCAATTAGTAAACCTTTTTTTAACTTAGCAGTTAATCATAAATTTCACGTTGTTATAGAAGTGTCATGTTTACAACTTTAATATTTGCAACAACAAAAAAAATAAAAATTGTTGCGTTAATTTGAGCTGTGGATTCGGTAAGTTTTAATATCATGTTGAAAATGAGAATGTCGACATAACCTAATTTGTATTAGAGTAATCTATGCATCCACATACCAATGTTGTAAAATATAAATTTATCCTTTAAAAGTTGTAAAAAAAACGAAATTTTGTACTACAATGTATGATATTATTTTGAGATAAATGAATTATAAATTAAAAATATATTATTGTTTATGTTTACATTTTATGTTATGCGATCCATATATCTTTATATATGAATAAAAATAACAATTTTATCATCTTCGCTTATATATATGAGTGTTGTATGCATATTTAAATCGATATATTTTAAGATTTATTAGATGAATTAATAAATATTAGTAAATTGAATTTATTTGAATGATTTAAAATAAAGATTACATAATTGGTTAAATACATGTATACAAGTAAAAAAATATTAGAAGAGAATTGTGAAGGGTTTGTAAGTAACTATGGAAATTTAAAATATAGGTGTTTAAAGTTAAAAATATAAATTTTCCAGTGCAATACATGATAACTTCATTGAGATAAACGAATTATATAATAAATTTGTTATTTTTGTTGATGTATATAATTTATGCTATGTGATTTATATATCTTTGTATGCAAATGAAAATTTTGTTTTACCAGTTTGTTGATGTTACTATGGTATACTGTTGAAATTGTCA
Organism: Allium fistulosum; assembly: GCA_030737815.1. NCBI lineage: Eukaryota > Viridiplantae > Streptophyta > Magnoliopsida > Asparagales > Amaryllidaceae > Allium > Allium fistulosum. The sequence continues at coordinate 390,005,349 of CM060904.1, forward strand.
TATTTTAGAATTTACATGATGTATCGAATATTAAATAATTGAGTTTATCAAATGGTTTAAATTTTGAATTACATAATTAGTTTAATTGTATGGACTTAAATGTAAAATATTAGAAGAGAACTAAAAAGGCATTTGTGAATAATCTTAGGAAATTTTAAAATTATGTATTTGATTAAAAATTGGCATTAGAAGTTTAGTAGAATAATTATGAAGTGATAAATTATAAAAATTTAAAATTAAAATATCGAGAGAGAATTAAGGAGAGTAGAGAAAATTTCTACAATTAATAAGAGAGCTTGAATTTATTCTGCTTTACTATTATTTAATAGATTCAATGCATTTTATTATATAGATGAGTAGACAATTATCCTAATGTTCATAGTCAAAAGTATTTCGAGAATAATATATCATATACTAACAAGACTAGCATGCATAACGATGTGTAATAGTCTTTTGATTGTGTAATAATCTTTTGACTTTTAGAGAGTATTGTTGATCTTATGCCTTAAGAACATACTTTGATTATGGACAATCACATGACAATAGATGATGTCATGCTCTTATTTATGCATGTGTTAAAATATATTAAGTGAAATACTACCCGAGAAAGAATTTGTCTCCTTCGATACGGAAGGTTAGTTTCATTGTAATTAAAAGTTGACATAAAGTTATTAAGTATTTAGTTAAAGTACGGTTAATCAATGAAGTTATCTGATTGAACCAAGTGATTTTGAAGTTTAAACTTCGTAATTAACTACATACTTAATTAGAGTGTTGACAATTAAACGAGCTCTAAACATGTAAATGGCATATTTTTGATGAAGAGGTATAACATGCACAATATATCATCACTTATGGGTGCAGTTTCATGATTATGAAGGACCTCTTTTTGATGATCTATAACGAACTACAAATTTGACCCGTTAATTATCAACCGTTGTTAAATTTTAAGTGGTGATAAAGTTAATTTTAAGTAGAGTTATCATTTTGAGACTTTTAATATTTTCATCACATTCATAATATTTAAGAAACAAATTTTAAGCAGAGTCATCCTTTTAAGACCAGAATTTATTTAAACCCAAAACCCGAATACTCGCTATAAATATGAGTTTATCTTAACCTTAGCCGTCGTCATATTTTTTTTTCTCTCTAATCCCAAAATCCTCCCTAAATAAATCTTAATGGCAGACAATTCAATGTAATTACTATTCCACAAATTAATAATTATAAATTTCAACAAAGTATATATCAAATTATCCATCTCGACGAGAGAAAAAGATGGCAATGATTCATTTTCTATTACGAAGCTCAAATTGATTGGAAATCACGATCAAAGGTGGCAGTGGCTAAACCTTGGATCCGGGCCAGCGCGTAATGGGGTAAATGGGTAAATTTCAATTTTTTGTCATTTTGGATCTTTCTGAGTCTATGAAATCTAAATTTATTTTGATCTAATCTTGACTATAGCCTAGTTGTAACACGTTGAAATGTTGAATCAAATGACTCCTTGAATCTATATCCGAAGCTTCCAAAGAGAGCTACCAGACTGAAAGCACCATCCGCCTATCTACTGCTTATATTTAAATTTGTGTTTAATTTGCTTAAAACTATAAAGAAGGTTTAAGGGGATTTGGCTAGAAAATAAGAAAAGGTGAGGCTAAAATTAGAGTTCCGAAAGTAAGGGCTAAAGGTTTTTAAATAGTGAAGGGATATAGAAGTGAAAAGTGGATCCGGATCCACTATTTCCTCTTGCTATTTCAAACCTTTTTGAATCAATATTCAATCACATTCATCCTTTTATGACCGGCCATCTCTGCCCTTATTTGTGCTTCCAAGCTACTTCCAATCTAATCGGATAAATATGCATTTAAATCTAATTTAAATGCATATCGATATCGTATATTTATACGTGTGTATACAACTTTTTATAAACGGTATTTTAAAACTAACCAACATGAAAAAAATAAATTTTTATAATTAATATTTCATACATAATAATTAATTTAATTAATTATAACAATTATAATTTAATTATATCAGGTGGTAGTGGAGTATTCAACATTTTGGTTGTGTGACTCTTTAGTGTAAATTCGATTAACAATTAATATCGAACAATTCAAATATTAACATTTACACAACATCATAGCTAGTGATGTGACATTACGGCCAAATTTATTGCTTACCTGGCTTCGATAAAATCAGATTTACTTATTTTGAGTGTTACCCGATAGTGATAATTATGTACACTAATTCTCTTCGTCAAAACTATTTAGCATTTGTACTTATGCAATTTGGTAATGGTAAAAATTCAAATACCATCTACATTCAACTTTACAGTCCAAAGACAAAGTCTTTGGTTCAATAATAACAATTATTATTAATTGAAATACTCTGCCTAGTGACTTTGACTTTGAGTTGATTTCAGTTGACTATGATATTAACCTCATATAACTGAGAAGACGAATTCCCTATTGAATTGTGTTTCACTTCCAATGCTTCCACCCGACCCAACTATAGTCGTTTGATGGACACTGTGCCGTGATTTAACTATAATCAAAGTGGAGTTTCCACATTGAAGCTCGATAGTATTATCAAGTTGAGAGAATTATGTGATATTTTCAAATCAATTTTTTCTGTTTGACCTTAGTTATATTAACCAAAAGAAAATTATCAAGCAAGCAAGCTATTCCATGGTTATCCAATAACTATCAATACGTAACCTCTTGGTGCTTTCAATAACCATAAGTAATACACTGCCTAATATTTTGGAGAGCGTTACGTATTCTAATCTCAACGGATGTATAGATAACCAATCTCGATGCATCTTGACTAGGAGTATTTTAAATGGTATATTTAATTTCATTATGATATTATTATTGTTACCCGGTATTCTGACCCGGCTATATTAGACTGATTGCACAAGATGGATGGACTGTTATCAAGAAAGATGACCACGGATTAACAGTTGTAGAACCCGGAAGTAGAGCTCAAATGGTTATATGAAGCCAAGATTGAACGAAGTTGGTAGATAAACGATGTAGGATTCTAGAAACATGGAAGTTAGGAAGGAATTGAAGGGATCGACATAGCCTTATGAAGCACGAGGGGTCGGCATAGCCTTGTGGAACAAGAGGGATCAGCATAGCCTTATGGAACAAAAGGGATCGGCATAGCCTCGTGGAGAAAGATTGATCGGCATAGCCTTATAGAGCAAGAGGGATCGGCATAGCCTTATGGAACAAGAGGGATATGCATAGCCTTGTGGAACAAGAGGGGTCGGCATAGCCTTGTGGAGCAAGATGGATCGGCTGAAATAGAAGGTTTTGGCATAGCATTATGCATTAGGGGGGATCGACATTATATGATGAAGTTTAAGGGATAAGCATGAATAAGTATGCATGGATCGGTATGATTGGATAAGTAGATGGATCACTATAGCATATAATAGGGATCAACATAGGAAGTATGGAGTCAACCATGAGGGATCAACATGATCCATTGAGAAGGGATCGGCAGGAACAACCTCCAAGTGAATATGAACCAAAGATCAAACAAAAGCACGAGTTCCACTTGTCCGATCAACATGATATTTCAAAAGCTAACGTGTCTAAACATGAAGAAGCCACCATAAGGATCGTTGCCCCAGAATCAACCAATGAAGGGATCGGCACCGATCCCTCTTCATTGGGATTTAGGCCTAGCGACCCCTATGGTAGGTCCATATGGATAAGAAGGTCCTATAGCCGAAGTTTCAGGGAGATTGGTGGTCGCCTTCACCTATAAATACTGGGCTAGGGGGTCATTCTGAGGATCTTTACGCTGCTCGCTACATAGTTCTTCATTGTAACTAAGTTTTTTCCTTACTTCTTGTTGTTTGCTGCTATAATCAAATTAATAGTGAATCAATAAATAGAATCTTCAAATGGTTTATATATTAAAAATAGTTTAGATAATTAAAATGGTTTATATATTAAAATAATCTGATTATTAAAATAGTTTTTACATTAAAATAACTTATATTAAAACTATTTCTTTCTTTCACAACAATTTGAACTCATGTTCCAAATCACAACGAAATCAATTTTTTTGATTTCCAATTCAAGTCAACCTCATATTCGAAATTCAATTTAAATCATCCTTAATTCAAAACGATTTCAACTTTACCTCAAATTCAATTTAAACGGTTCTATTCAAATGGCTGAAAGTTTCAATTCAATTTCTCATTTTTAAATAATTTAGTTTAAATCCATTTCACATCCAAAACTTGGAAATACCAATTTAAATCACTTTAATTTAAGTAAATTCAAAGTTTAAATTAAAATTTAAACCTTTTAAATTAATTCACTTTCAATAAATTCAAATCATATCTCAATTCCAACTTTACGATTTCAGATTAAACCTTTAAACAATTTCATTTACAAAGTTTCAATTACAACATTTCAAATCTTGACTTAGAAATGATTCGAATCATATAAAGTAAAATTTTATTTTCTTTAAAACAATAAATTTAAACCAACTCAAATTTAAGATTTGTAACCATTTAATTTAACCAATCCGATGTTCGTATATAATTTTCTATCTTATGGTCAAGTTATCGGTTAATTCAATTTAATTACATGGATGGATATGTATCCTTTCAATACAAAATTAAATGACATAGGTATATATTATTTCAACCTTTTTCTTAGTTTATTTGAAATAATTCAAATGACAATTTATAGGATGTTAAATAATAAATGGGGTAATAACATAAATATATCAAAATAAATCCACAACCATACATCCAACGTTAATCAATAGGCGTCCAATAACTATCAACATCCAAATCAACCAATATACCATAACAGTTACTAATTATCAATTGTCGGTATTTAACTAGCAATTAAGTTCATTATTAATTTAAATGTCAATTTAATTCAATATAAAATTCAAATTAATTTAAATGCCAATTTAAACTATGAAAATGCAACCAATAAAATTTTATCACTTCATGATTTCAATTTAACTAACATCAGAAAATTTAGTATTGCGTGAGTGGGTTAAATCACTCACCTTTGATTTATAGCTCATTAAAAATCCAATAAAAGCCCAAAATTTCAACAGTTTCCAAATTCATCCAAACTAGTTTCAAGTTGTCATAAATTTCGATACGAATTCAATGAAAAAAACCGCGCGTCAATCAGAGTTCGTATGTAAAAGTTATGAAGGTTGGAACGTTTAAATTTTAAAATTAAAATAAAATAAATCAAGGGCAATATTGTAATTATCAATACCATCTCCAAACCCTCGTTATCGTTCAACTTCGACCGTAACCCATCATCAGTCGCCAACTTCTACGTCCAACCGTCGCCGCCACACACGCCAGTGCTCCGATCCAACCTCGTCGATGTCATCCCCACCTCCGTCCGCGCCTACTGGCCCTACACCACCATCTCCGCCACCGCCTCCATTTATCGTTATTTCTGGTGAAATCGATCACCGCTGACAAGATCCAAGCCATTAGATCGACTCCTCTTGACGCCTTCTACACTGCAGTAGCCTCCGTTCGTCCTATAGTCGACGATCCATCGTTAAACCTAACATAGTCGATGAACAGCCGAAAATATATCACTGATTTCACTACAAGACACACAGTGTATTCCAACGGAGCCTTCCAACGGCCTCCAACGTCCTTGACCAACGACTTCCAACATCTTCCAACGTCTAGTGTTTTCTCGTATAATTTATTAGTTAAAAACTTTAGGACGTTGGTAGACGTTGGAAGCAACCGTTGGCAGCCGTTGAAGGACGTTGCAAAACCGCGAGCAAAACACAAAGCCTGCTTCTTCTTCCCTCATTCGGCTGAACCCCTATTTTCCCCCAAAATTCCCAATTTTCCTCCAATTCCGCCCCCCAAAGCTGCTCCGACGATCAACGGCCCCTCCGACGACTCCAAGCCTCCCTCTCGTCCTCTCTAACTTCCTAATCTCTCAAGAAAAGGCATAAACCCTAATCCCTATATTTAATTAAATTTGTTAAATTAGTGTGTTAAATGTTTGTATTGCCTTATTGTATGTATAATCTAGTTTATTGAGGTATAATTTATGTTATTAACTTATGTATTGCAAGATTATATATATTTAAGTTTGTGTTAACAATAGAATAATGTGCATACAATTAGTTTTAGGTTTGTTTGGAAACGCTAGTTGTTAGTGAGCATACAATTAGTTTATGTATTTTAGAAAATTTAAAAAACAATATTTTATATTCATGAAACCCTTAGAGTGTCTTTCGGCCCCGTCTGATAAGTATTGTATATGATCGTTATGTGGATATTTGTTTTTTAATAGAACGGACATCTATATTCACCGTATACAATATTTGTTGGATTTGTCCCTGTATTGGACAAGTTACGAACACAATAACGTAATTAAATCTCATAAAACATTTCATTTTAAATGGTTCATAGAATTTCGACAGCGCTTCCTTTATGTTCCCTGTGTACACGCAAATGTGTACTGTTCAGGGAACTAAAGAGAAGTGCTGCCGAAATTTTGTTGAATCGTTTAAATTGAAATGATTTACGCGATTTAATTACGTTATTGTATTTGTAATGGGAGGTAGGATGACCCATCGACAAAGTGTCAATTCACCAATAATATTGTTTTAATAAAATGTCAATTTTTTAAATTTATATCGTACTTTTTAATTATATACGTAGGTAAATAGACAATTATTTTAATGATCGAAGCTGGATGTACAAAAAAAGAAGGATCGAAAATGGAGGCTCAATAAGTGAACAGTTTAATAACGGTGTTCGCGTATTTATTGATTTCGCTTTGAGTAATAACAGAAACGATGAAGAAATCCGTTGTCCATGTACTAAATGCAAAATGTTAAAGCATTTGATACCAGAAATGGTTAGAGTTCATTTGCATCAATACGGTTTCGTGCCGAACTATTTGGTTTGGGATCATCATGGAGAACCGTTAGCATCTACTCATGTACAAGCCGAGGAGGCAGTGTGTACTGAAATTGATACGACGAATCTCGTAGAACATATGGTTGAAGATGCTGCACGGTCAATGTTTCCTGTTCCTCAATTAATTGATGACGATTGTAATGCTGAAGAAGAACCAAATATTGGGGGAAAAATATATGATTTATTAGATGCCGCAAAGAAACCCCTTTGGGAAGGCTGCACAAGCGGAACCCAATTATCAGTAACTGCTGAATACATTGCGATGAAATCTAAATACAACTTCACAGAAGCTGGATTTACAGCTGTTGTACAAGCTGCGAAACGGCATATGCCTCCCAATAATTTAATGTGCGAAAATCATTATGAAGTAAAAAAAATGATGTCAGCATTTGGTTTACCGTATCATAAAATAGATACATGTCTAAACGGTTGCATGCTGTTTTGGAAAGAAAATATCAACCTTAGAAATTGTAAAATATGTAATCAAGAAAGGTACAAATCAAGAAAGAAAAAAGGAAAGGAAGTCCCGTATAAACGTATGCATTATTTACCAATTACTCCTAGACTTCAAAGGTTATATGCATCTTCTGTAACCGCGCAACATATGAGATGACATAGTGTTAGAACACGGGAAGAAGGTACGTTAACACACCTAGCTGATGGGGAAGCATGGAAGCATTTTGACCCCAAATATCCTTATTTTGCATCTGAGAGTCGTAATGTTTGACTTGGTTTATGTACGGATGGATTTTCACCATTTTCTCAGTTTGGTTCTAAATATTCGTCATGGCCTATAATTGTCACACCTTATAATTTACCTCTATGGATGTGTATGAAAACTCCATATATGTTTCTCACAGTTGTCGTCCCTGGTCCTAATGATCCGACACAAGGAATCGATATTTATTTACAACCTTTGATTGAAGAATTAAAAACATTGTGGTACGAAGGAGTAGAAACATACGATATTTCCAAAAAAAAAACTTTCGCATGTATGCTTCTTTGATGTGGACAATCAGCGATTTTCCTGCTTATGCAATGCTTTCAGGTTGGAGTACGGCTGGTCGTCTAGCTTGTCCGTACTACATGGAAGATACACGAGCATTTTCTTTACCTCATGGAAAGAAAATTTCATGGTTTGACTGTCATCGATGTTTTCTTCATATTAATCATCCTTTTAGAAGAGATAAGAAAAACTTTACAGCTAATAGACATGAAACTTTGAGACCACCTACGGTTTGGTCAAGCGAAGATATTTATGAACTTGTAAAGGATTATCCAAAGATACATGAAACCGGAGAACAAATTGAAATTCAAGGTAAATCATCGATTCATAACTGGTGCAAACAAAGCATATTTTGGGAGTTGCCTTATTGGAAAAATCTCCTGATTCGTCATAATATTGACGTGATGCATAATGAGAAAATTGTGTTTGATAATGTTTTTAATACAATTTTGAATGTCAAGGGGAAGACGAAAGATGATTTGAAATCAAGACGTGATATCGAAGTAATATGTAATCGTCCTGAGCTTCATATAAAGCCAAACGACACAAAAAAGCCAAAAGCTTGCTATGAGCTAGACGATAATCAAGTTAAAGTACTTTTAAAATGGATGGAAGGACTAAGATTCCCGGATGGTATATCTTCTAATATTCGTAGATGTGTCGACTATAAGAACAATAAACTTAGCGGGATGAAAAGTCATGATTGTCATGATTGTCATGTTATGATGGAAAATTTATTACCCGTCGCTTTTAAAGAAATGTTGCTCGTAAAAGTTTGGACTGTTGTAACAGAAATTACTCTTTTTTATAAAGAGATTTGTTCTACTACATTAAAAGTTGATCGTCTACGTAAACTTGAGGAAGAAATCCCGATATTTCTCTGCAAAATGGAAAAAGTATTTCCTCCAGGTTTTTTCAATGTTATGGAACATTTACCTATTCATCTTCCATTAGAAGCACGTCTTCGAGGGCCTGTGCAATATGGATGGATGTATCCATTTGAAAGGTATTTAAATCATCTAAAAAAAGTGAGACAGAAAGCTCGAGTTGAAGGTTCGATTTGCAAATCATACATCGAAGAAGAAGCTTCGTTTTTTTTCTCTCATTATTTTAGTGACCATGTGAACATATCATTTGAAAGTGCTACGCGTAATGATGAAGGCATTGATCAAGATGATTGTCAAACGACCTTATCAATTTTAAAAAACAAGGTCGGCCTGCTGGTGCTTGTGTGGAAGTATGGTTGGATGATAGAGATTATCATGTTGCACACACATATGTTCTTCTCAACTGTGCTCAAGTTGCACCGTTTGTTAGGTAATTTACTTATATATATATATAAATATATATATCATCAACACGTGTGTATACACAAATATATGCACATACGTGTATCTTAATCATAATGCAACATTTGTTATTATATTGCAGTATTTACGAATCACATCATCCTAACGGCGATATCGGTAAAGAATTCGCTTCTTGGTTTTCTAAGTACGTTTTTGATACAACAAATTGTGTTGTAGACAAAGGATTGAAACATTTAGCTATGGGACCAAAAAGGATAGTGAAGACCTATCCAATATTCTTTGTCAATGGATATAAATTTAATACCAAAGAATACGGTGCCAAAAAATTAACTAACAATACTGGTGTATTTGTTAAAGGTAGTGATGATCCAAATGATCATATACATGATTTTTATGGCATGCTAACCTAGGTTTTGCAATTGACGTATTTCACCCGACCCGCGGAAGAAGTATTTTTGTTTAAATGCAACTGGTTCAGCAACGTTCCAGGTTCTGGAATCAACGTGCACCCAAAATATAATCTTATAAAAATAAAACATACTTTGCGTTATTATAAATACGATCCTTTTGTACTTGCCAAACAAGCTCTTCAAGTTTATTATGCTTCTTACCCATCTCTAAGAAGAGATAAAATAGATTGGTCGGCTGTTTTTCAAACAAAGGCAAGGTTTACATTTGATGGACGGAATATTCCCAAAGAACAAGCTTACCAAGCAAATATCGAGGAAAATAGAGGAATAATAATAACCGACGATCAAACAGATTTTGGACCTCTAAACGATGAATCAAATGCATTAATTGAAGCATTTGAGAGTACATAGGAACAAAATATAGAGTGCGAAACAGAGTCTGAATCCGAAAATGACGAGGACTGATCAACTATCTACATTTTGAGAAGGTAAATTTATATTTTTTTAATTAAACATTATCCTGTTTTCATTAAAAATGAAATGGTATGCTAATATATGATATGTATCACATCTCGTTTTTACGTTACGCCATATTGTATGTTTTACATACAGTCATTTTATTTTCTGTTATAATGTTTGTTTGTAACATGTATTATATAGGTATGTCGTCACGTAGACGTATCGGTGGACATTCTGGGTCTCCCTCTTCCTCACAGAGAGGGCACGCTCATCCGGACGGTGGTGATGGCAGTGGTCCATCACAGGAGCTACGGTGTCCTATGGTGTGGCTAAAGCCAAAAGCAGATCAAAGGTAAGTATTAAATTTCAAAATTAAATTTCATTTTCGTACAATCTATTCTGAAAATATATAGTAATCATGACATATTAAATTTTTTTTTTCTCTGTTTAAACACAGTGGTTTCTCTTTGGAGCCGACTCAAGTAGTTCTATCTATATCTCGACGGGTGTACATGAGTCATATGACCCAATGTTGGCCTAAGTGGACATTGATTCCAGATAATGTTAAAGAGACTATTTGGCAGGATTTTTTGGTATGTCACTTTAATATATTAGGAACATGTTATATCAATTCATGTTTACATTATATATAAAAGCTGTATAACTCTTATTTTGTCAAACGTGCAGGCGGAAGTGGATCTTCAGGACGTTGATATTTCAGTCGTATATCGCCACTGGTGCAGCAAAGTCGCAAAGAACTACCGGGAAACAGTAAACAACTTAAAAACAGCGGGAAAGAAGCCTTAGTGGATGAGCGCAGCTGTGTGGGATGATTTTGTGACATGGTGGGGAAACGAGGAGTTTCAGGTAAATTTATCATATGTTTAATTTAAATTCTTCTACGCAAATACTAACTAGAAATGTTAAATAATTTTTGTTTTTAAATTAAATTTACAGAGGCAGTCGGAGAGGAACTCAGCCAATAGGAGCAAGAACCCTGTCACACATCATGGTGGTACCAAGTCATTTCAGCATCACCGAGAGGACTTGGTATATTTATTAATTACGATAATAATTTAAAGATTTTAAGTTCTAAGTTGTAGATAACGTAAACATATATATATATATAGTATATATGTATATGGACATATTTCAGGAGAGACAGCGTGGTGGTGCTTCTGTGAGTTACTGGGATGTTTTCACACATACACATGCGTTGAGTCAGGTCGACGAAGCAGGCATCGTTTCATACTCCTGGGATCACGATGCCAAAGCGCAGTCCGCATATGTAAGTAACATATGACTTAACACTTATATAAGTTAATTAAAATAATGTTATCCAAATTCAACTTATTTTGCATAACAGCAAAAGTTTCAGCAAGCACGGACTTCCATTCTCGAGGGCTCTGGGCGCGACGAGTTGACCGCCGATGAAGAGGACGCTATTTTTGAGTCTGTCATGGATCCAGCGGCACATGGCAGACGCTATGGTTTTGGGAATCAATCGGTAATAACTTTAACTTAAATTTTAAAATAATTATTCTGAACTAAGTGTTGCACATTGTGATGGATTATAGTAAACAGGAATTACAATTATTAAACACTGATAATTTAAATTTTATTTACAGGCTAAGACGGCTCAGATTGAGTATCAGAGGGCTCAAGATAAGGAGGAGATTGCACAGCTCAGAGCCCAGGTTGCCGCGCTCGAGGAACGCAATATCCGCACCGAAGCCAAGACGGAGGAGCTGAACATGCGTCTTACGGAGTTTATGGAGCAATACGGCCGGTTTCCGTCTTCTGGTGGTTCTGGAGGAGAGTGATTTCAGGTATGATTTGATTTGTTTTGCTATGGACATGTATATTTGAAGAGTGTGAGGATTTGATACATTCTGATGTTTTGGATGTTGGTTTGGATGTGATTTTTGAGATGTTGACGTAGTAATTTGGTTATGGTTGGATGTTGATGTTGGATTGGACGTTTTGTTGGATGTTGATGTTGGATGGTTCTTGTTGTTTTTATTGATTTGTATTGTGTATATTGATTAGTATATATGCTTATTACTTGGATTTACTATTACGATTGATTATATGTGAGATATGTTGTTGTATATGTGCTCGAAATTGAGCTTTTATGAGATATACGGTGTTGGAGGTGGCTGGAAGCATGCATTGTTGGTTCTGTTTAAAAAAAACACCCAGATTTCCAACGTCCACCAACGGCCTATTGGCACATTTATTCCAACGTCTTTCAACGTTCTCCATCGGAATTTCCAACGTCTTCCAACATCTCTCCAACGTCCAATTTGGTCAACATCTTCTACCACGTGGACAAATTGGACATTGGAAGACGTTGGTATAAGTGTGTTTGCTCCGTTGGTGGACGTTGGTCGCCGTTGAAATGTATACCAACGGCTTTTCCAACGTCTACCAACGGCTTTCCAACGGCTGCCAACGGCTGGCCGCCGTTGGAATCCATTGTGTTTCTTGTAGTGTTTATGATCAAACAGAGCTTCGATTGCAAAAACGAATTCCAGACGCTAACTCCATTCATCTAGTGCTTCGCGATGATATATTATATGATAGGATTGGGGCAGCTTAAATTTCTGGATTTGATTTGAAATTGGAATTTAAGGTTTTGTGATATACACCATTAGGAAGAAGCAGATGGATTGGAAAGTACGTATAGAAAATAGAATAGAAGGTTTAGCAACATATATATAGGCAAAGATGGAACATGATTAGATGGAACAGATAGATTGGGCCAAAGCAATAACAAAGGCCCGAACAGCCCGTTTCATTTTCGAAACGAAAATAGATCATCCTATATATCGAAATATAGGTTTTCAATATTTTTAAACTCAATGAAACTAATTTTGAACCTTAATTCTATTGTATATAGAAGTTAGCTTTAAAAATCAAATTATATTAATTTTTACACGTTAACAAACCAATTATTATTTAACTGATTTAATCACTTTTAAATTCCAAATTAAAAGTTTTCTATCGTCATTCTTGGTTAAAAAGAAATAAATAATTTTTTAAAATTAAATTTTCATTTTAAATCCAAGATTTAAATATTAAAATAATTCCAACATTTAATTATAACGACAATAAAATCCTAGTTCATTATATTTTAATTTCAAACAAATTCTTCCATTTTGATTTACATTTTTATTATTAAATCAACAAATACCTTATGTGTTCATTAAACATAAGTTTCCTTTATTACACTCATATCCTACAGTTATCGTCTTTGGTCATATTAACTGCAATATATAATTACATTAAATTTCATTTTGATTTCCAAATTTATTTCAAACTAATTTAATAATGAATGAGAAATAAAACAATTGTTATACATTAATAATTCATATCTATCAACTTATTGTTTACAAACAAGTATTATAAATCACTTACCACATAACTAATTTCATAGTTTTACACATCATTTATTTTATTCATTATTAACCTTTATTATTGCAATTGATTGAAATTACATTAAAACAGTTGTCAATTACATTCAACCAAGATTATTAAATTATATTCTATTACGCGTTACCACCTTCCATTTCGTTAAAATCAGTTGTTTTACGATTTATTAAAAATCAAGTTATATATTCTAAAAAAATTACATTTAAAAATCATAAATTTTAATTTTTGACAATATTAAATTCCGAAGTCTGATTTAATTTAATAATTTTTAATTGTCAAAAATATGAGTCGTTACAGATATTGTAGAGGGTCATAACAACCATGTGTTTCTGGAAATCTCATAAGCTGACCCGTCGTCGTATGTAGAACAATATCCTTGCCATTTACAAGACTTGTCTCATCCTGACCAACTACCATTGCAGAAACTTGTGAAGATGTAGGCAGCACATATTGTTGGTGCAATGGTTTTTCTTTAATTATAAATTTATAATTATGGATCTTGGGAAGTTGTGAAACTCGACGAAAGCACTAAGCAAAATCATTATTCTCATCCAATATACGTTGTATCCTTTTCATTATACCTTTATTCAAGTCTTCATTTTCAATCATTCGATTTTCAATTTCATGATCAGTATCTTATATATATATATAGTTGTAGAAATCTGGGTCTATCTCCTTCTTTAGGAAGTAGGCTTCCAATACTGTGGTATATACATCCTTGAGCACGAAAAGTGTAAATACCAGCTCTTCCACTTGTTAGGTTTTCATCGACAAGCACTCCCATTGAAGTGAAGGAAAATACATGATTATATGATTATAATAGCCCGCAAACCCATACCCCTTAAATCGACACTATTCTCCAACATATCGACTCAAAGTGAATGGAAATACGAACCATTAGGGTTAAAGAAGAAAGAGGTAGAAGAAAAAGAAATAAAATAACATCAGAATCTCACATCACAGTGAAATAAAATATAATAGATAATAACTGATCTTTAAAGAATAGAAACTATATCTGTTTATACATACATCACCAGAATACAACATCAGAGTACAATATAATCAACATCACAATTCAGGACAGTTATAATAACTTGTCCCACATACAGAATACACAACATACACAACACAGCAGAATATACATCATATACGTGAGATATGTCTCGCCACCCAGCTCGTCTCCTGAGCTCCATAACATCATAACCTATATCCTATAATACTCGGTCTGACCTGAGCATTATAATAAAATAACACCCGAATCAGTCTGGAAAACCAGCGTGAGAAAACACACTCAATTGGATTATTAAAGTTTTCCAAACCCTTTGAAATCAAAAGCATCTCGTAAGACCACGCCACAAATAAACATGTCGGGTTTTTACCTTACGATAGCCAAAACACTTTTTATCAAATCCGTCTGATATTATAATCGTGTCTATATACAAATACTTATTCAAATAGCTGAAATTGTTAAATGATTAAATTCCAGCATACGAGCCACAAAGTGGGTTCTACAAACAAAAACCGTAAGAGGCGCGTAGGGAGTATGGATTTCCAACTAATTACTAATCATTGGGGTACCACCTATCATAGTACGTGGCCTAGATCAACGTACCGAGGATCACTCCCAATCCCCTGCAACACAAGACCGGGACTACCCCTTACTGGATAATCCCGAGTAAGATCACCCCGCGGTTGGGATCAGCAACCGCCCACACAGCCGAAATAAAAAGGGACATCTAGACAGGGATGACCTCACCCTAATGGGCGCGACCCACATAGCCTTGCTGCATAACCCCTGATTTTCAGTCATTCCCGGTTGATGAGGCTCGAGGCTAAGCGTTACCTTTTTAGAACATATCACTTAGAATGCCCACTGTCCACCTGACGATGTTCGGAAAGCATTCATCCATACAAGTCTGTTTCGGGTTCGAACGGAACCGAAGGCACTATTCCTACTACATTCATTTTGGAATCACCCTCAGGATTAGTAGCGACTAGCCCTTGCACTTCACTGCTCCATCTTCGATTCCAAACTCGTTTTCCCCACGAAAACGTACAAACCGGATCGAAGTGGTTTTCGGAAAATAAATCCCGATCCCGGTCTCTTCGAAACGATCAACGCATTGTCCAATATTGATAGTCGGTGATTTAACTATAAATTAACATTCACAAACATCCATCAAACAATAAATAATTTTCAAAATTATTTATTTACCTCACAAATATCTTCGCAAGATATATTTCGATTTTCAACCCATGAAAACAGTTTCAAACCATCTTCCTCTCACGGAATAATTTTCGCAATATTCTCTATTTCCACTGAAATCACCAAGTACAAATACTTAAGACTTAAAAATAATTTAAAACGGTATATTATAAAATATACTTTAAACATTTACATTTAAAAACTACTTTAATACTTTTATTCAAAAATATATACTTTAAGAATATTTACAATAAAACTACTTTATACAATATAAATATTAATAATTATCTTTTTAAAACATAATACCAATTAACCTTTAAAAATAATTACTACTATAAATATTTTAATAAATATTTACCTTTAAAATTTTAGCAACTTAAATAATAATTTCATAAAAACATTCCTTTAAACAACTTTAAAACTTTCAACTTATATTTAAAAATCTGCTTGAAAACGTACTTGGCTTTCCAGGGAAATACACTTCTCTTTCACACCTTTTTAAAAATAAATCACTATTTATTTTTAAAACAAGTTTACCCATTCCTTTATAAATTCCCACCCTGAATTTATATTTTCAAATATCCACTGATATCTTGTTTCACCTTATAAACCCAGTTTATAAATCCCATAGTCTCATCTTCTTTAAATCACGGTTTCAACACTAAATCAATTTCCAAATTGATTTTCAATATTAACTCCAATTAAAATAAATTTCTTTACTTATCCAATTTATTCAAAACACATTAATTTCAGGTTTAACTTCCTTATGATGATTTAAAAATCTTACTTTAACTGAAAATACAAATTTTCATATTTATTCCAA
This sequence comes from Allium fistulosum, assembly GCA_030737815.1. NCBI lineage: Eukaryota > Viridiplantae > Streptophyta > Magnoliopsida > Asparagales > Amaryllidaceae > Allium > Allium fistulosum. Next base: position 390,021,959 of record CM060904.1, read on the forward strand.
ATTCTTCTTTATTTCTTTCTAAATCATTTTAATTTCGAATTCAAAAATAAATATTTCATTCCTTAATTAATATTACCTAAGTTTAAAAATCCACTTATTCCCATTTATTCAAAAATCTCCTTTCCCGTACTTGGAATTTATTCATTGGAATTTTAAAATCACATTTGTTCTTTTCCAATCCATTCTTTAACTTATTCAAATTCTCTATAATTATTCTTCTTAAAAATTCTCTCCTTTATTTTCTCATCAAAAATCCAATCTATATATTTTTGATAACTCAGAATACCCAAATATATTCAATCAAACACAACATCCAACATTTCCAATTACCAATGGAATTTATCACAGATTATCAAATAAATCATATCATAGAATATTAAACAATCTAAATATTTTGAGGAATCCAGTTGGATCCCTCCAACCTGTTTCCTTGCATCCAAAGATGTTAGCACAATACCAATTCCACTTCGAGGTGGAATATCGCGGTATATGGGTTTATAAAATATCATCCGCTATTATGCGGCGCATAGAGTCTCATCCGCTATATAATGCGGGAATATCAATCACTCCAATATATATATACACTACTATATAATTTACCACATCCAATCAATTCAACCATTCAACCAAATATTTAAATTTAACTATTAAATTTAAATTAAACCCAGATGAGTGAGATTAACTCACCTTTGATTTTAATTTGCAATCCACTTCCATCTCGTCTTGTTTCTTCATGATTTTAAACCTTGTATAAACATTATATGGTTTTATTAATATTGAACTAATGCAACAATTAATTTCTACTTAATAGATTGAATTAACTGATTATTAAATTTAAAACTAAATTTCCTTTAATACATTTTTTTTTAAATCCTTATATTTTCCAAAACCTTACATATATACCTATTTCTGTTTATTCTGGGTATATTTAAATTAAAATAGGTATGTGTATATAGGTAAAATCCTTTAAACTGAAAATTTTAATATCAAATATAGCTTACTGTAAATCACGTGTAAGGCTATATATATTTCTCAAAACTCTATATATGTATTAAATTAAAACAGATATGTTTATACTTTACTGTAGAACTTGGAAGGAAGAATCAGCGTCGCAGCAAAATATGAATTAAGGGACAGGTTTTATTCGTTGATTCACTTGATTTTATTTAGCCATGGTTTCCTGGGAAGAAGGAGAGTATGGAAGGTCGATTTTTGAACGGTTGACATTGAAGAGGAGATTTGTTTACTCGGCCATTAATAAATTTCTTTTGTATTTGATCGTATAGAAGAAGGAAAAAGGGACAGTGGAACATATTTCTTTCGTGACTTAACTGAAGTGAAAGAAAGGAGGCATGGTTTACACGAAAGGTAAGGGTTTCCAGATCATAGGACGGCTGAGAAGACAATTTGGATAAGATTTGATTTAATTATATATAACTATAATTTATTTCCAATATTACACATCTCAAAATCTCGAACCCCTATAGAGGCGTGCCGCTAGGCATATATAATGTTATACCCCTATTCCGAACGCAATGGAAAAGGTTTCGAGTCCTAACTCGATCGTATGGAGAAGATAGCTTTTTGAACTCAGTTATTATATTAAATTCGATGTAGATTTCAGCGCGTTTATCTATCGTATGCTCACACAACAACTCCAATCACTACGAATATTGAAATCCGATAATAATACAATATTACGAATCCAATGGAACTAGTTTCGTCGAATTCCGAGACTGTGCCTCGGAAGACTGTTTTTAAATATCAATTCAAACGATATATTTTCAAAACTGAACAAAACACTTTTAATTCAATTTTAAAAGTTTTATCACCTCCAGTATTATTCATATGAATTTTATAAGCCTCTGAAATATCTTTAACAAGCTTAAAATTTCAGATTCAACCATTTACCCAATTTCCAATTATTTAATTAAACAATTAAATCACTCAATAAATGATGGTATTTGAAATTCAAGTTAGAAATTAACTTTAAAATATTTAAAATCAATTAAATATCCCAATTTCAAATATTCAAAAATTACGGGTCGTCACATTCCTCCCCCCTTAAAAGAATTTCGTTCCCGAAATTACTAGTTAAGAAGAATGATCCATGACCCATTAAATATTTCCTCAACCCAAATAGTTTTTAACAACTTGCCAAAACAAATCTTTTTATTTAAGACACATTATCCCTCTTACTAACTTTTCAAACTTATCCATAAGTCCCAAACAATATTACTTACTTATCAATTCTAATTTAAATTTGAAACCAAATTTTGAATTACCAAAATTTTCTCAAAAATTTTCTAACTCCCTAAATTCCCGAAAAAATTTTCCAACGTCTCCTTTGCGCGGCTAACGCGGTACAACTACAAAAATGCTTCTACGGGCCCCATATTTCAAATTTCATACATAAATTTAAACACATACCTTTTGTTGGGCCTTTTAAATTTTATCTTCTGAAATCAAAAACATCAATTTCCTTTCGCCTTTAAACCACCTGTATATCCTACTTAACAATAATGTCCAATCACATAATTTATAGTCATTCTATACATTGCTTTTACACATTTTCAATATTTGCTTTACTTAAGCCCGTACGATGCACATATATCATCCGTACGCAAAATCACATCTGATCGCTCACTCGATCACACAATTTTACTTCCGAACTAGTATCTTCCACCCGACTTCCTAGTGTGGACTCAGATCTGGTTTCTTGAACCGTCATTCTCCTTGCATAGCCGTAAACTATGATAGAGAATATCCAGAATCAATCAAAATCCATATCCAGGGTTCGCCGTCGGAAATCGAGTGAAAAATCCTAACTCGGATCGATATAACTATCTCGAAATTCTGTGCTCGAATCTGGATCAAATCACTATGCGAATAAAATAATATACGTACATCCTACGTATTTATATCCATTGATTATCAACTATATCAATTCCTTTTTTATTCACATTCATTTTGATTTCTATTCACTTATCCACAATTATCCCATTCACAACTTTCAGTTTTAATCTTCATTCAATTATTCACTTAGTATATTTCTCCATTCCAAAATTACTCAGTATATTCCCAATACCAATTTACTTAAGAACTTCATTCTTCATTTCTTAAGTACAATATAAATATTCCTTATATTTATTTTTTTACTACTTCACTATTGAAGTATATACTCCAATTAAGTTCCAATTCCATATAAAATCAATTTGCTTCAATTTATTAGTTATTTTCAAATATAAATACTTTCTCCCGATTTTCATTCAGATTTTCATTTTCAATTTTGCTTGAATTCAATTTATCTTCAAACTCTGAATATTGAATTTTATTCACCTTATCTCAACTCATATTTAATTAATCATTTTCTTTTATTAGTTTCACTTACTAATTTATTTAAAATCTCAAATAAAAGTTTATTTGCAAACTTTTCTTCCTTTAGTTTCTTCGAACAATTTCTTCGATTTCACCTTGCTTCACATACATAATTTTATATTAGATTTCAATATTCAGTTTCAATTCTATTCGCTTACAAATTTTAAATCATTTGTCGTTAGTGAAAATTTTAAAAAAATTCTAACTCCCAAAATTTTCAGAAATTTTTTGCAGAGTCTCCTTTGTACGGAGGAGTTTTTGCAATTTGACAAGAGATATAAATATATATACATCGACTCACACGGTCGGAAAACAAAAAAACAAACAACAGTTCATATTTCCTATCTTTTTATTGCGTAGGCGTACCTTTATTTAGCATTTTTAAGCATGCGGCTTATTTATTTAGCATTTTGCGCGTTCAAAACCAGCCAAACGGCTTCCAAAAACCTGTACTAACTCAATTCAAACATGTAAGTGCCAAATATATGCAATTTACAACATTTCACTTTCGTTTACAAAGCTAATACATGAATTCTATAAACAATGCATGTTATATAGTTTTCATAGGCACATATAAGGTTTCGACACCTATTTCAATTGCATATTTGCATAATTTTTATTCAAAACCATTTTATTTAGGCTCGATAACATTCCTTGCTTGTATATTAATAACCATTTCCAAATTAGTTCAACTCAGACTTTATTTAATGGACTTCTATTTTCACTGAAGTCAAGCTTTCATAAATTTAAACTTAAGTTAATTTACTCCAAATCATTCCAATTTCATAACTTAAGTTCATTCTCATTATCCATTTTAAATTTTAATTCATATTCTCAATTTATTTCTAAACTTATTTTATTAATAACAAGACCAATTAAATTTTATTTAAGTAACCATTTACCCAATTTACTAACAATTTCCAAATTCACTTTCATTTAACTGTTCTCCAAGTTAAATTTTATTCTAAACAAATTTCAAATTTTTTTAAGTTTTTCAAACCCATTTATTATTCCATAAACATTTTTACTTAACTTCCAGAGTTTTTAAGCAATTTCTCAACACTTCAAAATCACCTTTGAAATCAATTATATCCAAAACTCTTTGGTAAATTCAATTATCTCTTTGAATTTCAAAATCAAATCCGGTTCTGCAAACAATTTCAATTTAAAACAATTTGGCAGCAATTACTCTCTTGGAAACTCGAAAATGAACATCGATGATGCTGTAGTCACCACCGAAGTTATTTTCCAGCAACCGAAAGAGAGTTAAATGCTTTTATCTCTTTAGAACCCCTCCAAATATTTTTAAATTCCAAATCTCTCCAGATTTCAAATTCAACTCAAAATATTTCTCAAATACTATCATCATTATTTCTCCAAAGCATTTGAAAACCATTTTCAAACTCAAAGGAATTCAAACTTCCCAAAATTCCAAATTTCAAATCCATCCAATTTATATTCAAACATTACCCTTGAATTTTTATTATAATTTCAATTATAAATCACATTTATAATTCACATTTACAAATTCATTGGTATATGAATTTATTTCTTATCCTTTTAGTTATGATTTCAATTTCTTATTCAATTTTCTCACAATAGTGATAATAACTTAATATTATCACTCCTTAACAACCAAGCATCCATATATAACTATAATGATTTATGGAAAATTATTTCTTTTATATACAAAAATAAATTGGGTAAAATTATTTCATTTACCCTATTTTAAAACAATACTGTGTCGAATTGTTCTATTCAAGTGTTTAGAGATCCCTATCAATAACGTTAATTACTCGTATTGACCAGAATCCATAAAATACTCAATAAACCAACCAACACAATATAAAACAATTTTATATTCACTTACAAATACGCGTTCATATCTATTCATACTCTCAGACTCATTCTAGAGTACTACTGACTCTATCTCTAATGAGTAATTTCCACCAGAGCCAAGGTTATCGCTAGCCTAAGCTCTGATACCACTGTAATAGTCTGCAAACCCGTACCCCTTAAATCGACACTATTCTCCAATATATCGACTCAAAGTGAACGGAAATACGAACCATTAGGGTTAAAGAAGAAGGAGGTAGAAGAAGAAGAAATAAAATAACATCAGAATCTCACATCGCAGCGGAATAAAATATAATAGATAATAACTTATCTTTACAGAAACGAAACTATATCTGTTTATACATACATCACCAGAATACAACATCAGAGTATAATATAATCAACATCACAATTCAGGACAGTTATAATAACTTATCCCACATACAGAATACACATCATACACAACACAACATAATATACATCATATACGTGTGATACGTCTCGCCATCCAGCTCGTCTCCTGAGCTCCACAGCATCATAACCTGTATCCTATAATACTCGGTCTGACCCGAGCATTATAATAAAATAACACCCGAGTCAGTCTGGAAAACCAGCGTGAGAAAACACACTCAATTGGATTATTAAAGTTTTCCAAACCATTTGAAATCAAAAGCATCTCGTAAGACCACGCCACTAATAAACATGTTGGGTTTTTACCTTACGATAGCCAAAACACTTTTTATCAAATCCGTCTGATATTATAATCGTGTCTATATACAAATACTTATTCAAATAGCTGAAATTGTTACATGATTAAATTCCAGCATACTAGCCACAAAGTGGGTTCTACAAACAAAAATCGTAAAAGGCGCGTAGGGAGTATGGATTTCCAACTAATGACTAGGCACTGGGGTACCACCTATCACAGTACGTGGCCTAGATCAACGTACTGAGGATCACTCCCAATCCCCTGAAACACAAGACCGGGACTACCCCTTACTGGATAATCCCGAGTAAGATCACCCCACGGTTGGGATCAGCAACCGCCCACACAACCGAAATAAAAAGGGACATCTAGACAGGGATGACCTCACCCTAATGGGCGCGACCCACATAGCCTTGCTGCATAACCCCTGATTTTCAGTCATTCCCGGTTGATGAGGCTCGAGGCTAAGCGTTACCTTTTTAGAACATATCACTTAGAATGCCCACCGTCCACCTGACGATGTTCCGAAAGTATTCATCCATACAAGTCCGTTCCGGGTTCGAACGGAACCGAAGGCACTATTCCTACTACATCCATTTTGGAATCACCCACAGGATTAGTAGCGACTAGCCCTTGCACTTCACTGCTCCATCTTCGATTCCAAACTCGTTTTCCCCACAAAAACGTACAAACCGGATCGAAGTGGTTTTCGAAAAATAAATCCCGATCCCGGTCTCTTCGAAACAATCAGCGCATTGTCCAATATTGATAGTCGGTGATTTAACTATGAATTAACATTCACAAACATCCATCAAACAATAAATAATTTTCCAAATTATTTATTTACCTCACAAATATCTTCGCAAGATATATTTCTATTTTCAACCCTTGAAAACAGTTTCAAACCATCTTCCTCCCACGGAATAATTTTCCTAATATTCTTTATTTCCACTGAAATCACCAAGTACAAATACTTAAGACTTAAAAATAATTTAAAATAATATATTATAAAATATACTTTAAACATTTACATTTAAAAACTACTTTAATACTTTTATTCAAAAATATATACTTTAAGAATATTTACAATAAAACTACTTTATACAATATAAATATTAATAATTATCTTTTTAAAACATAATACCAATTAACCTTTAAAAATAATTACTACTATAAATATTTTAATAAATATTTACGTTTAAAATTTTAATAACTTAAATAATAATTTCATAAAAACATTCCTTTAAACAACTTTAAAACTTTCAACTTATATTTAAAAATCTGCTTGAAAACGTACTTGGCTTTCCAGGGAAATACACTTCTCTTTCACACCTTTTTAAAAATAAATCACTATTTATTTTTAAAACAAGTTTACCCATTCCTTTATAAATTCCCACCCTGAATTTATATTTTCAAATATCCAGTGATATCTTGTTTCACCTTATAAACCCAGTTTATAAATCCCATAATCTCATCTTCTTTAAATCACGGTTTCAACACTGAATCAATTTCCAAATTGATTTTCAATATTAACTCCAATTAAAATAAATTTCTTTACTTATCAAATTTATTCAAAACCCATTAATTTCAGGTTTAACTTCTTTATGATGATTTAAAAATCTTACTTTAAGTGAAAATACAAATTTTCATATTTATTCCAAATTCTTCTTTATTTCTTTCTAAATCATTTTAATTCCGAATTCAAAAATAAATCTTTCATTCCTTAATTAATATTACCTAAGTTTAAAAATCCACTTATTCCCATTTATTCAAAAATCTCCTTTCCCATACTTGGAATTTATTCATTGGAATTTTAAAATCACATTTGTTCTTTTTCAATCCATTCTTTAACTTATTCAAATTCTCTATAATTATTCTTCTTAAAAATTATCTCCTTTATTTTCTCATCAAAAATCCAATCTATATATTTTTGATAACTCGGAATACCCAAATATATTCAATCAAACACAGCATCCAACATTTCTAATTACCAATGGAATTTATCACAGATTATCAAATAAATCATATCACAGAATATTAAACAATCTAAATATTTTGAGGAATCCAGTTGGATCCTTCCAACCTATTTCCCTGCATCCACAGATGTTAGCACAATACCAATTCCACTTCGAGGTGGAATATCGCGGTATATGGGTTTATAAAATATCATCCGCTATTATGCGGCGCATAGGGTCTCATCTGCTATATAATGCGGGAATATCAATCACTCTAATATATATATACACTACTATATAATATACTACATCCAATCAATTCAACCATTCAACCAAATATTTAAATTTAACTATTAAATTTAAATTAAACCCAGATGAGTGAGATTAACTCACCTTTGATTTTAATTTGCAATCCACTTCCATCTCATCTTGTTTCTTCACGATTTTAAACCTTGTATAAACATTATATGGTTTTATTAATATTGAACTAATGCAACAATTAATTTCTACTTAATAGATTGAATTAACTGATTATTAAATTTAAAACTAAATTTCCTTTAATACATTTTTTTGTAAATCCTTATATTTTCCAAAACCTTACATATATACCTATTTCTGTTTATTCTGGGTATATTTAAATTAAAATAGGTATGTGTATATAGGTAAAATCCTTTAAACTGAAAATTTTAATATCAAATATAGCTTACTGTAAATCACATGTAGGGCTATATATATATATATATTTCTCAAAACTCTATATGTATTAAATTAAAACAGAGATGTTTATACTTTACTGTAGAAATTTCCTCACTTATATATATATTTGTAAAATTCAAAATAAAAGTCTAGTAAAAAAAACTTTATCTTACTCCTAGATTTATTCCTAATTTATATATTAATATATAAATTCAGAAATCAAACAAAAATAAGCTTAAACCTTGCTGCATCCAGAATCGAACACATGCAAAGTCACGATGGTCACCATTCTTGCATACGAACCCTAGCCCAGCATTGCGACTCCTCGCGGCCTCGAACCAGGACAAGTTCACGAATCACCACCGTGCGCGCCTCCTTGCTTTCCCCCCTTTGCTCGTGCACAGCCCTCCCATTCGAAATGAAACCCCAAATCGTTTTTTTACCAAGCTTCTACGATGGCCACTGCGAAGTGCAGTTCCAGTTCGCAAGTGACGAACTTGGAAGGAAGAATCGGAGTCGCAGCAAAATATGAATTAAGGGACAGGTTTTATTCGTTGATTCACTTGATTTTATTCGGCCATGGTTTTCTGGGAAGAAGGAGAGTATGGAAGGTCGATTTTTGAACGGTTGACATTGAAGAGGAGATTTGTTTATTCGGCCATTAATAAATTTCTTTTGTATTTGATCGTATAGAAGAAGGAAAAGGGGACAGTGGAACATATTTCTTTCGTGACTTAACTGAAGTGAAAGAAAGGAGGCGTGGTTTACACGAAAGGTAAGGGTTTGCAGATCATAGGGCGGCTGAGAAGACAATTTGGATAAGATTTGATTTAATTATATATAAATATAATTTATTTCCAATATTACACATCTCAAAATCTCGAACCCCTATAGAGGCGTGCCGCTAGGCATATATAATGTTATACCCCTATTCCGAACGCAATGGAAAAGGTTTCGAGGCCTAACTCGATCGTATGGAGAATATAGTTTTTTGAACTTAGTTATTATATTAAATTCGATGTAGATTTCAGCGCGTTTATCTATCGTATGCTCACACAACAACTCCAATCATTACGAAAATTGAAATCCGATAATAATACAATATTATGGATCCAATGGAACTGGTTTCGTCGAATTCCGAGACTGTGCCTCGGAAGACTGTTTTTAAATATCAATTCGAACGATATATTTTCAAAACTGAACAAAACGCTTTTAAATTCAATTTTAAAAGTTTTATCACCTCCAGTATTATTAATATGAATTTTATAAGCCTCTGAAATATCTTTAACAAGCTTAAAATTTCAAATTCAACCATTTACCCAATTTCCAATTATTTAATTAAACAATTAAATCACTCAATAAATGATGGTATTTGAAATTCAAGTTAGAAATTAACTTTTAAATATTTAAAATCAATTAAATATCCCAATTTCAAATATCCAAAAATTACGGGTCGTCACAATGATCGAATATTTCTTTTGAAATGTATACCATCAGCACTTGTATCCTTGTAGAGCTCCAAGAGCTCGTTTGGTGAATGCACTGGGGGGAGTATGGTTCTTCCATTTGAACAACACAATGATGCACTCTCGTGTTGAAATAATTTTCTCAAACAATGTTGATAGAATGTTGGTCGTTTCAATAAATCCTTTCGAAATCCAGTATGATCTTTGAAATTTTTTGCAACATTATGAGTTCTAACATTTCTTCGCACAGTTTGACGTCTTTGTAGTTGATTATTATTTTGTGATGATTGTGTCTGCTCTTGGTTAGATTGTGACATGTCATTTATAATATGTTCTCTTTCTACAATGGATGTGGTTTCTGTTTGGATTTCTGTCTTGCTGGTAATTATAAGATTCATTACTTATAGTATTTATATTTCTTCCTAAATATGCATTTTGGGATCTTTCTCTGCTTTGTCGATACATTTCACGACGTCGAGCTAGATAATTTTTTCTTTGCTCTTGACTCATAGCTCTCCTTCGTTCTCCATCTCTCATACGATGCATTTCTCTTTGTTCATCACTTAAAATATTTGTTCTTCTATTTTGTCTCCGTTGACTATTCATCTTTGATATATAGCTGGCTGGAAGATAAATATGTTTAGGTTATTAGTTTTTTAGTTTTAAATACTTTCTTTCACATAGTATTTGATGGTACTTGTTAAGGTAACGATAACTATAACAGTAAAATTGCTAGAATGAAACTGAATTCCAACCCCACATAAAAGATAAGGTAATTATATTATTTGCAAAGGATATAAATCAGAATTTTATTTCAAAATTGGAATACATAAAGGTAGAGAATATATAGTGATTTCCTTATTAATAATAAGCGTCGCAACATCTAAAAAGTATTACTAATAAATGTTAATTTTTTATCCTATATAGTGACTTTTTATTCAAATTTATTGCATAATTATCACCATCCATTTTTCTCCATAAACCTGCAAAAACACGATGAGAAAACTAATAAAGCAATAAATTTTAATTATATTATTTTTTTCAAATTTCTTGATCGACATATCACTTACCACTTCAGAAGTAAATTTATCATTCCACAAATCATCTGTTGGGAGAGACCTTTTATCAGCATTTGTTGGTTGTTCGACATGTGCACTATCCTTCGTTGAAGATACTTTTGAAGATATATCATCATTTTGACTCGACCTTTGCTTATCAGTGTTTAGCATCTATCGTTTGGCTGATAAATTGTGTTGAATTAACATAATATATTGTCACGTTAATTAACCACTAAAAACTATAGCTCTATATTTGACTACAGTATCTTACTAGAATAAACCCAAAAATAACGTTAATTACACTCTAATTAGGATGAAGTACAATTTTCTATAGTATATTGTTTCTATATCTGATGCGGTACAATTTTCTGTAGGTATCGTGTTATTGAATAGGTTGTAGATAACACTTATGCGGTCCTTATTATTATTTTTATCCGTATCCGAATATGGTTTTATTTAATTTTGAACTTCGAAACTGTGAATACAATTAGGAAATGAACTGGCACTTACAGAGGGACGAAGAAAGAATAATGGCTGGCTTATTTGAGAGACGCCCGAAGTGTAATTTTGAAAATATTTGCAGTTTTAATAGAAATTACCGACTGGTTTTACATTGAAGCATTTGCGCTTCGGGAGAAAAAGGAAAAGGAGAGCAGGGGATGAACCTGAATTTATGCAATGCAAAAAAATTGAAACACGTAAGCTAAGGCCAGATCTATATATAAACAAAGTTACACAAATCTGGTACTATATATTTTGAAAAATAATGCACGATGATATGTAAATCCAAAAAAAAAAAAGTAGCATGTAAGCAAATCGATGTCCAGTCAAACGCCGAAAGCACACATGTAAGCAAATATTATTTTTCTTTTATAGATACACGACAGCAGGCAAACGTGTTATACTTTTATATATTTAATATTATTTTGCTGCTACATATGAACTTTTGCAAATGTGGCTACTCTTAAATATTCTACAGATCTATGTAAATGAACTATTGAAATTACACGTAAAAACAATTTCTGCACATAAATAAATATAGTTCTTGAAAATCAAGTGTTTTGAAAATCGGACCGGACCAACGGTTGAATCGGATAAGCCGTGAATCGAAAGCCAATCCGGTCCAGAAGTCATTAGAACTTTAATTTCATTCGAACCGTTATAACCTTACAAAACCGTGGTTTGAATGAATTAAACCAGGTTTATTTTAGGAAAGGCAAATCGATTTCATTTAATAATTTATATTTGGCTGAGGCCCAACTCTAGGAGAGCACCTATAAACTAGTCTGCAAATTAGTAATTCGTCATACACAGCTGGATCACTATTTATGCATGAAAAATGAGGCACTTCTTATTTATCAGCCGATGTGGGACGATTTAAAATAATCGTTTTCAAATTTGTATACGGGTTAGCTAGCTTCTCAAATACACAATGATTGCCAATTGGGAAGGTTAGTAATTTTTGAAGCTTATATATTTCATGTACAGATTTGAAGTTCAATGCAAACCAACATTTTATAGCTATATTTTCTTAACGTAAATCTTGCTGAGTTAGATAATGTGGATTAAGCTGTAGATGAACTTGGGTACCTTCCATATGTTCAAGTCTAATAACTTATGCTATGTTTTAATCATTTTGTTTGCCTCAAACCCATTATGTTTTTTTGCATTTATGCTACTAAAATCATAAAAAATAATCAGTACGGTTTTGACGGTCCAACCGGTTCGACCGTCAAAACCTCCGACCATCGATCATTACGGTTCGATAAACGGTTCGCTCTTCAAAACTATGCTTGAGATAATAAATTAATGTGAACAAATGTCAAGACAACAACGAAAAAATTTCCATGCACAAAATTTTCACTTATGTTTTTGTGGTTGTTTAATCTGTATGTTAAAAATTTCATGCACGTTGATATTTTTCCGTGAATTCTCTTCATGTATAAATGAGTATTATTAGTGTCTGAGAATGGTTTGATTTTAGTGCAAGTTGGGTTGCACCTCCAACATGGAAACGATAATTGCTTTAGACATATTTAATTTACCATAAATCTATTGCAATATAGGAATGCAATATATAAATGATACTTAAGGCATATGTATTCATACAACAAAGCTTTATAAAACTAAGGATGAAGGCTAACCTGAACATATATGATGTCGGGTCAGCCGCGGATTGTGAGAATAAAAGTGAATAGCAAAGAGTGGTATAGAGAGATGGAGTGAATATGAATGGACAGGGAATGATATTTAAAGGGTCAATAAGTTTTTCTAGAATGCTAAATATGCGATATAAATCTTTGAATATTTCTAGGTTATCTAACCAATGATTGAAAGCAAATCTTAAAAATAGGGATGAATTTATTCAACGTGCATGCATGTGGATTGATTTTTTATGCTGGGTCTTGTACCGTATGTATAATGCATTTAGATTCAACACCAGTTCCTTATGATAACACCTATACAACATGCGTTTAGAATTTTTTGCTAATAATATTTTAGGTTTTTCATGTGGATGCTATTTTTTTGCTAATAATATTTTAGGACCTTTCATGTAGATGCTATTTGTTTGGAATCAAAGTTTTTTTCAATTTTTCTTGAAGTTGTGTATATAAAAAGCAATCTTTCAAAGAACAATACATAAACAGCAGTTTCGGAAGTTTATGGTCGGACTAAAACATGCGTTTCTAAGCCAAGTATTAATAAAGATTTAAAAAATGAGTGCATCTCTACGTTTCACGAATTGTCTGTAGATGAATATACACAGATTCTAAAAACGTCACTGCTTACAGATTTTGAATTGTATTTTAATTTATTGACATGACGCTTTCGATTTCAAAATGAACGGCTATTAAAGTAAGGTATTTGCGTCTGTCATATCCAACTATGCGTTTCAAGTACTAGGCCAAAGTGACCGATTCATGTACCTGCAGTTATATCACCATAAAAAAGAAAAATACAGTCCGTGTATATTTCCGAGTCTGTCCTTGGTTGTGAAAACGGATATGTTGGTCAAAGTTATCAGAAATTTTCTGGAGCAGACAGCCAATTTTTGAAAAAATGACCAGTATAGAGACCTGCAATAATCAATTCAAATTTATAATGAAGTTGCACAAAAAGTATCTGAGTTTTTTTATGATCTATAGCGTTCAATGACACCAGTGTTCATCATGGTAAAATGTTCGTCACGAGTTATTATGCTTGCTCCAATCTTCCACTATATATAGTAAACTGTCGTGAACCTCAAACTCAAACCATGTTCACTTTAGATTTTAACGATTTTATTTTTTTAAACCAGTGAATCAAACATTTAATGGTGCCTTAGTAAATATAGAACGTTTCCCAAGTGCATTGTTGCTAAAATCTATAATTTTGCGACAATTACACATAACAACAGGAGTATCTGATGTCGCACCTATTGGAAAATCTCGGACTTCCCCGCTTCGTGAAGTTAAGATAGACACTTTAAAATTGAAAGCAGTAATGGAAGCACAAGAGTTTATAATTCTCCAATATGGAGATTCTTCCCACTATACCATAAATGACAATTTGATACGGCTTTTAGCCGTATCAAAATTTGGCGAGTTTATGGTTTTGATACGGCGCAAAGCCGTATCTAATTGTCCATTTAGGTACGGCTAAAAGCCGTATCTAATAGTCGAATTAGATACGACTTAAAGCCGTATCTAAAACAAAATTTAGGTACGGCTAAAAGCCGTATCTAATAGTCGAATTAGATACGGCATATAGCCCTAGCTAATAGAACAATTAGATATGGCCTAAGGCCCGTACCTAAGTGAACCTCGAACCGCGTCTTGTAGGTCATTTAGATACGGCTGATGGCCGTGTCTAACTTGTTAGTTAGATACGGCTTTAAGCCGTACCTAATGATCTGCTCCTACGTACCTGTTTAATTTGATACTAATTCTAGATTTGGGATTAACCGTATATTCAGCACATATAGGCACATTAAGCACAACAAAGATCTCACGCATATTTTTGATAGTTTACAATTCTAGCAACATTAATCCAACAGTGCATAGTTTAGATAGTTTACAATTCTACCATATTTCGACATACGAACTGAGCTTGAGCTGAATACAAATAGCTTAACACATACAGTTGATTCAGATAACAACTTCTACAAAGGGTGAATCACAACATTCACATCTGATATTTCTTGCAAATATTTGACTGTCAGCAAGTTTCATAAAACCATTACTAAATTAGTTTCAAGCAACAGACATAAAGTAGAAGAAAACAACATAACAAGTTCAATAAGTTTTACAATGTCAAGTCGCCATCAATTTTTAACCTTATGCAGATTTAGCATTGAAGAAAGAAAAGGAATGGTATGCAATTATCAACCACCACGCGCTTCCCTTCTTGTGGCATCGTGGAGGATGTCAATGTCAACGCCATCAGGAGGTAGCTGCACATATCTCACCACCGATCCTCTTATGAAGCAATTCTTCACTGATAGCTGAACAGTACATAATAAATAAGGTTAATAACGAGAAAAAGGTGTTACAAAGGTACTAACCAGTTCAGTTTTTATGTAGACTAGTGCAAGAGCCAAGAAGAAGTTACAATAATACATCGACCTGAGGTTGAACAAACAACTATAATACTAGCACTTAGTTGCCAGTGGATAAATTCTGAATTGGGTAAAATCAATACAATTGTAATACTGTACCATCAGGGCAAGATCATGACAATAGAATGCACATAAAGCTTGCCTTAGAGTTATAGTGCTACCATGTTCGGCTTTAGAATTTGATTAAAAGATGTTTACCATAACTCATAGTGTCAAAATTTTCGACAGCTGTTCAGTCGTCTTCCACGTTTTACTAACCCTAGTAACATGTCAATCAATGGTATAATATTCATGAACTTTGTGACATGAGCATATATATCAATTGCGACGTTTATTGACTTGATCCTACTAATGGAATTTGATGTGTAAACTTGTTGCAGATAGGACTCCCAAGATATTCAACAATAACTAAAAAGATTATATGAGGGTAAACTTTTTGCATATACCCTTTGTTACATTTTTCGTACAGATCAAAGATGAATAAAGCTAGCATATTTTCTGGTTTATAAGGGACTGCTGGTTTGACAATTTTGTTCACATATTCTAATGATACTGTAACATTGAATGCATATATGCTATAATTCTAGATAATTCATCAACATTTGAAAAGAAGTAAAGCAATACTGTTGTGGCTACTGTAAATTGTTTCATCTTGCATTTATTCAAAACGGATGACAAAAAAATTAAAAATATCAAATACCTTGCACGAAGATGCTATTTTTTGTCATGAATAATGGAGGGAAGACCTCTAAAACAAAATGTAAACTATTTCTTCACATTTGCAGCTTAGGTTGGCATGAAAGACAAAATGTTTTTGATGCCATGACGAAGGGAAGAACTCCAAGATAAAATGAAAACTATTTCTTCACAATTCTATCTTAGGTTAGCATGAAATACAAAATAATAAAAACAACATAGAAATTTAAATTTAAACCAAGCTCCTATTTAGAGTTAATGATACTTCGAGAAGGAGCATAATTAACCTCATTATTCGTAAAATGCAGAATCCTAAGTGAACAATAACTGAAATGGCGGAGATTAATTTCAAATCCAATGACTGATCAAAAACATGTTTAACATACATTAAAGAAAATACAAATAGTACCGAGGCAAGGATTAAAAATTATAGAGAACCATGTTTAAGTTTCTAAAGTTGATGCCAAAAATTTTAGTATAACAACCCAAATTTGATGCTATTATAATAGGATTTTAAATTTCATAGGTTTTAATTTTAATTTTGACAATAGTAAAGCCAATAATTATACATTTTGAAATACTGAAATTTTAAAGTTTAAAGTTTCAAAAATAAAAATCAAAGTTTCAAAATTCAATAATATTAAACATAATAATTCTACAATTTGAAACATCAAATTTTAAATTTAAAGTTCAAAATTTATGGCATTCAAAATGCTTAAAAATCAAATGGGTTAACGGTCTAAATTTTCGGTGCTCAAATTTGTAAAGGTGATTGTTTATATAACCAAAAATTTCATGGCTCTAAATGTTAATGCTTAAAATTTCATGAGGTTTCAAAAAACAATACATAGTAAAATATTAACATAAACAGAAAATATACCTGCTCCAACGTCTAAAGAAACTGAATAAGACCCTTCGGATGGCACATATACCCACCACTCCAACTTCAGCAAAGGTCTCTGCAAATTGATGATTTATTTTGCTGATTCTCTCATCTGGTAGCACTATGTTGTCCAACACCACTTTTTCATGTGTGGGTGGTACAGATTTCCCATGGATTTTGGACGATGTAGAATCTTGGCATATAGTACCTGTTGCAATAAATATGTTTAGATCTATCCAACAAAATATCTGCTCGAAAGCAACTAAAAATAGAAATCTTGTAATAAATACCTTTTGCTATTATATCTAAATCAGAGTTGAGGATTTCACATCTTTGATTGTTCGCTACATCGGTCGAATTCTGGAACTGCGAAGTAATGAATTCAGGAGCATTGAATTGTGTGGCGCGTCCTCCATCAGAAGAATTGACCGGTGCGCGAATTCCCTGTTTGATGTTTCCCACCATGTTGATCAAAACCTCCATTTGCCCAGACAAATTTCCCACTGTACCCTCCAAACTTCCCACCCTTATTTTCAACTCACCATGCTCTCCATGAACATGTCTGAGTCGTTTCTGTGCAATGGCACAAGCCTTAACTTTAGTCTTTGGTATAACGGTCCCAACACCGCGGCTCCTACCCCTTGCATCTTTACCAAGCACTTGTGATAAGATGTCTTCATCCAATGTCAATTTTTCTTCATCACCATCAGTGATCTTTTCCTTCGCTTTCGCAATTTGATCTTGAAATATGATAATACTTATATGAATAAGGAATTTTAAAGAATATGCAAGTTAGTATTTGTTATAAGTATGAAAAAGTGGCATATGCATATTTTAGCATCTGAGTAGTATTTGTTTAACTTACAAAGTATGGAGAAGTGGCATCTGATATGCTACCATCTTTTTTCCTATGTGTCTTCTCCCATACTTGACGACGACTGATATTTGTTGATGGACTAGCAGCGATCTGCAACACAAGTACAAATTTGATTGAAATAGTTGATGTTTGTACACATGTAGATGTATGTATGTAGAATGTAGATACAGTGAATACTAAAGCATATGAATGAAAATGGATATAAATTACCATTTCTTGTTCTATTTTAGCGTGACTTTTACGTCCTGCATGGTGACCATAACTGAGAAATGCTCTGTTCTTTTTGCCTGTCTCCCTTCTTCCGCTCGCTTCAGGCGTTGCTTCATTTTTTATGAACTGTTCCCAATCTTCTTGAGCAACTGTAGGTGGACAATTTTTCAACCGTTCTTCGTCATTTTTGAAAGTGTCATAATAAACTACTCTCAAGTTTTTCTTGTATCTCCTAAAAGCCTCGGCCATTCTCTTTAAAAACATTTCCTTTGAAAGCGGATCGAGCTCGTAAATTTTCTGCAAAAATAACTCAGCTTGTTCACTGAAAGTTTAGATACTTCAATTCATGCAGAAAGAAAGGTGAAAATGAATACTTTTTAAAATAGTACACATACAGTTGGATATCATTCAAATGCTGAAATTTTTGCAAATGCTTAAGAAATTACAAGAGCCTTGTTTGCACAAAAAATGGACAAACACCTCAAAGTTGTATGATTTAGTAGATCTTATGTTGTTCTTAGTGATTTGGATGACTTATGCAAATATATGAAAAGCAGGGGCTAAACTGTAAAAAGACACATAGATTTATAGTGGTTCGGCCAGAACGTGCCTACGTCCACTTTATATGTTATTTCTCCTTTAGATCTCAGATTACAAGTACAAAGCTTTGGTACAAGTATCTAAAAGCGTTTGAAAGTTCCTTCCGTGCTTGAGCTCTCAAACCCCTCCTCCATTGTTGTACCCCTGCCCCTCTATTTATAAAGTGAGGTTGGGGGCAGGGGTCTTGGATGTATATAGCTGCTGGTGGGCCTGGGCTGAAGCAATCTGGCCTGGCAGCGTTCCGGTTCGGCGAAGCTTTGGTTCGGCCGTGCTTGGAGAAGGTTGGGATTCGGTAGGGATGTGGTCCGGTGATAGGTTGGTTCGGCATAGGGGTGTGAAGCAGTTGGTTCGGTGTTGTTTGGTTCGGCGAGCTTGGAGAAGGTTGGGATTCGGTAGGGATGTGGTCCGGTGATAGGTTGGTTCGGCATAGGGGTGTGAAGCAGTTGGTTCGGTGTTGTTTGGTTCGGCGAGGCCTTGGACCGGTGGTAGATGGCAGGTGAGTAGGTTTGGTGGGTACTTGGATCGGTAGTGGGGATTGGTTCGGTAGGGATGTGATTCGGTGGTTTATGGAGGTGCAGCTGGTTTGGCAGTGAGCTGCCGAATGAAATTCTATAGATGGGAGTGCCGAATGAGGTAGTGCCGAATGAGGTAGTTACTCTTGGTGCCGAATGAACCTTATGCCCTTGAATCATGAGTGAAATACGCTTGCTGGCTGCTTCTTCTTGGTTCGATCGTGGAGGAAACGCACCCATCACTGATATTCCAGTTTTGACCAGAAAATGGGATAACACTTTGCCCTCCAAAACATGACTTGCGGTAGGAAGACGTGTTTTGTAATGCCATGAGCTGGATGTTCGTAACCTGTCAACAACCTGTAAAGAGCTTGATAGTTTTATATGGCCCCAAATGACGACCGTTCGGGATCGAGCTACTTGGGATGAAGCGCGGCCGTTCGTGGTCAAGCGCCTAACTTCAAATGACGACCGTTCGCGATCGAGTCATTTGAGGTGAAGTGCGACCGTTCGCGGTCAAGCGTCTAAATCCATGCGACGATCGTTCGAGATCGAGTCATTTGTGGTGGAATGTGATCGTTCACGGTCAAGCGCTTTACTTCAAATGACGACCGTTCGGGGTCGAGTCATTCGAGGTAAAGTGCGACCAAGCCCGGTCAGAAGGCGGACCTCGAATGGCGACCGTTCGTGATCAAGCCACTTGGGGGTGAAATGTGACCGTTCGCGGTCAAGCGCCTTACTTCGAATGACGATCGTTCGAGATCGAGCCATTCGTGGTAAGGTGCGACTGTTGGCGGTCAGGGGGTGGACCTCAAATGGCGACCGTTCGCGATCGAGCCACTTGTGGCGAGATGAGTTGTGCCGTTCGAGGCGAGTTTGTGACTGTTCGAAGTCGGGTGCCGTTCGAGGCGAGTTGTGACCGTTCGAGGTCGGGTGCCGTTCGCGGCGAATTGTGACCGTTCGCGGTCGGGGTGCCGTTCGAGGCGAGTTGATGTGTGCCCGGGGGGACTTAATACCATCCAAACCAGATTCACGTTCGGGTGAGTTTCTGGATTGTCTGTTGTGGCGGTTTATCACTATCTCGGAGCATGCCTAGGGATCGTTCGCGATCCCGTACATGTGTAAGTAGCTTAGCCATTTTAGAATTATCGAAACCAAATATCCATTCAACTGATGAAATTTAAAATAGAAATGTTCAGCAAAGTCAAATCCAAATTTAAGAAATAAAGAACAAAAGCAAAGCAGTGACGTAGGAGTGCAAACGCCTATATCGATGTGGTTTATAGTTGTATCAGAGCATGCCTGAGGATCGTTCGCGGTCCTGTACATGTGTAAACAACTTAACCGTATCAGTGTGGAGTTTGCTGCTCGTTCGTCGTTATCTCGATCAACGGATAATAAGATGACGTCTCGATCCTGAGCCGTCTTCAGTTGGTGCGGGCGGTGGTCGTTCTTGTCCCACCGTTGTGGCCCTCCTTCTCACATATTGTGATAGCAAACCATTCCGAATATGCCCCTCCACCTCATCTTTCAGATGCCTGCAATCGTTGGTATGATGACCATTCAGGTCGTGGAACAAGCAGTATCTGTCTGATTTCCTTTCGTTAATAGTCGGATCCCTTCGCATTGGCCTACGGTAGGGAACCTGCTCTCTTGTATCTTGATAGATTCGCTCCAAACTCTCATTCAGCTCGGAGTAAGTGGTGAATCGCGACTCTTTCCGTGGCCGCTTTGACCTGTCATCATTATCCTCAGCCTTTCTCTTTCCTTTACCAGTCTCCGTACCCCTTCCAGGTGGGTTTCCGCTCTTGATTGCGTAAACGTCAACTTCTTCCTCTCTTTCTGTACTAGCATCTTCCAAACGCAGAAACTTTTCAGCCTCATGATAGAACTCTCCCAGATTCATAGGCGGATCTTTAGTTAACGAATTCTTGAACTCCGTACTATCAGCTATTCCAGATACAGCCGCCATCATGACCATAGATGGATCTGGTCGATCCACTGATGCTGCTGCCGCATTAAATCGTGTTAGAAAACTCCTCAAAGTCTCTCCAGTTTTCTGCTTCAAGGTTGCCAAAGTCATCACATTCTTGGGTCTTGCAATATGAACCCTGAATTGCCTCATGAACCTCTCAGTTAAATCTGCCCACGTTCCTATGGAGCCGCTTTCCAGTTGTTTGAACCACAACGCCGCAATATCTGCCAAGTACAATGGAAAGCACCGGGCCATAACCTCCTCTGATGCCCCCAGCACTTCCATATGCCTTATATATTTTGTCAGATGAACCGTGGGGTCTGTCCTTCCATTATACATATCCAATGATGGTAGCTTAAAATCTGGTGGGTTCCTAGCTCGCCTGATTGTTGTGGTAAAAGGACTCCTATTCACATCCTCCAGGTCTCTATTCACTAGTCCGCCTCTCATGGCTCGTCTGACCATCTCCGCCAGTCTGTCACTATCTCCAAGTTGTAGTCCTCGTTCACTGCCTTCGACCTGCCCCCTGAGTCCGTGGGAGCTTTCAGGTGTATGCCCCTCTGACGGAGCGTTCATTCTTCTATTGTTACCAGGTTGTTCGGATGCCCCCGTCTCTCTTGTCGGGATTGGATCAACATGTTCTGCGTGTGTGCTTCCTAGCTCTGGTGCTACGCCAGATGGTCCTGCTCCGTTCTGAACTCCAGTTGCGCCTTGGTTCCGTGCTCCAAGTTGCCCAATCTGTTGAAGCAAGTTCTGGATCATCTCTTCTTGTCTTCTCATCATGGCCTCCATCTCATCCCTGGTGATGAAGACTGAAGCTTGGTTTGCTCCTGAGGAAGCCTCTTGACTCCCTTCCTGTTGACTTTGCTCTGGCCTCGGCCTTCTGCTTGATTGTCTTGCCATGATTCTCCCAATCTGAATCTTTAGACTTTCAAATTCAGCTTCCAAGCGGTAGAATCCCTGAGTTCAGTTCTCAGTGAAAGCAAGCCTCAAAGGGTGTGGACTGGATATATTGATAATATATCCAGAGAAGATAGTCCTACCTTCTTTCTTAATTTATCAATCTGTGTTGGCATTATTCATATCATATTGTAACTTACAATTACATTAACCTTATATCGCAAAATGAATGCAGCATTCAAAAATGAAGAAGAATTATTTGTACTAACATGCAGACCAAATAGCTTTAGGTAAACACAAGAATTTTCTGCGGGCGTAAAAATAAAGCACATTTAGAATCATGAATATCTAAAGATTCACAATTTCAACTCTAACTCATTTTTTGCACTACAGCAACTACTTACATTATAAGCACAAAATCCTTACGAAGCTTTTAATAATGTAATAAGAGAAACCAATTATACAGGAAACTCAGCAAATTGTTCCAGTAGGTGACATAACTACTTCAGAAAATTAATAAAACATTATATTAATATTTGAATCTTTACAAAGATGAACTCCAAAAGAACTGAAACCGTAAAGAAAAAAATAAAGCGATGAAAAATGAAATCTCATGTCTAGTTTTTTCATACTTTTATGTCAAACCTAAATATTGTCTTGTTTGTTATGGTGATTGTATGATGAATAATAGTATTTGTGGTGGGTGTTGAAGTTTGGTGGTGGTTCAGATGGTAGTTTTTCTTACCACCAATTCGTTCCAAACAAATATCAAGTCCCTGAAATATTAAGCCCCTGAAATATTAAAAAAGCAACACAAAGTGGATAACTAAGTTAAATTTTAAATGGATTGGTAAATACAAATGGATGGAAAAAATATTTACTTACCACCAATTCGTTCCAAACGTTGTCCTTATATTCCGGGTACTTTATCCCAACTTATATATGATATCGGCACATGAGCTCTTACTAGTTTACCAAGCGTAGTAGCGATTTTTCCAACGTTATCTGAGACCGGAATACCAAGTAAGTTTTGATCAACTTTCTTCGCCTCTGAACATGACGAATGTGAAGATGTTGGATTTTCTGAGATGGAAATTTTGTTTTGCTTTTGGTTCAAACCTACACAGCAAGTGAAGATGTACAGCAATTAAATATTGTGAAGATGTACATCAAACCTGTGAAGTGAATAACTAAGTGGATAACTAAAAAAGCAACACAAAGTGGATAACTAAGTGAAGATGTACATCAAACCTGCACAGCAAGTGAAGATGTACAGCAAGTGAGACCGGAATACCAAGTAAGTTTCATTATTGTAGAACAATCAAATATTTAAGAAGCTTCAAAGTCAAAGTAATTTTCAAAATCTTAAACAAAGCAACTAAATAAAAAAACCTTCAGTCATTTACCTTCCATTAATCACGACTGGAAGTTGATCCAGAAGCCGTAGTTAGATAAACCTGATTTACCTTCCACTTTACAAACATAAAAAGGAGGGCCTTTCAGTAATTTATCCACTTTTCATCCACTTTTCTGTTTTTGATTTTAATTAGTACTGGAAAGTGTTAAGTGCCTATTTTAACTGTAGATAAATTCCAGATCTGAACCAGTAGGATGTTGTACTATTGTTGTTTATTTACAGTTGGTGCAATAATATGAATATTAATCACATTTGATGCCAACGTGCTACATTAGAAAGTGACAAACTATTTGCGTCCTAAAGTCATGTTATTAATGTTAGAAAAATAAGGAATTCTCCGTTCTTGCACATTTTGAACCCACTATTATAAGCAACTGAGTGATTTACGTGCTCTACTTTAGATTTCAAAAAAGGTAAACCAAAAGTAAAGCTTACGTCTGCTGTGAAAATGAATACGTAGAAACAAGAAAGAGCTTTTTTTGTTGAAAATCAAAACCATGTATAAAATATTCAAAACCATACATACACACAATCGTGCAATTATAAATATACAGACACACAATCTTGTGATGTACGAATACTAATAAGTTAACATATGGATTTGGTAAGGTCTTCTAATTTTTCATTGTCTTCAAAAGCTGATTGATAGACGGTAGGGAACTCAATGTCATCCACATTTGTAGTCAACCGTTTTGGTGTATGCAAGACCACAGACCATCCGTTATTTTTTAAATCTTTTGAGTAGAAAACTTGACTCGCTTCTGATGCAAGAATAAATGGCTCGTCATTCACGTTATTTTTGTTCTTCAATGTCCCTAAATTTACCATGATCAGGTTTGAAATGGGATCTATTTTGCAACCATTGACCTTATCCTCGACCTTTACCCAATCACAATAAAAAACTGTTTGTTTGAAGTAAGTATAATCCAACTCAAGTATCCATTGAATGACTCCGTAATACGTTGTTTCTGCTTCCTTATAATTTTTATCCTTACCACTCGCTCTAAATTTTGTAATTGCTCTCATGCATACACCGCTATTTTGTGTTACCATACGGTCTTCGTACTTTTTCATGGAAAATGAAAATCCATTCACTTGGTACTTCATATAACTACGCGTTATGAACTTCGACCCGTGCACTAGCTGCCACAGAGTTGGATCAACATCGATGGTCTTTAATAGGTACATAAAACAAAATAAGTAAAAAAGCATGATCAAGAAGGTGTATTGCGCACTTATAAACACATGAAATACTTAAGACGATGTTATACCTCATTACGTAACCATAGATTAAAACTTTCAACGACTTCCACGGTGGTAGCCCTGCCTCGAGGTTGAAATCTAGTACTTTTCACATAGGAGTTATACCTCCTATGGAAAACACATATCAAAATGTATATATAAAATGAATTAAAAAAATTGAAATTCCGGACAAGTTTGTGAACTTACTTCTTCCATTCATCCAATCCATCGTACTTATTAAGGACCCATCTACGCACTTGTTCAAACTGCACTTGGGTTAACGTTATATCTTTACCATTATCCAGAAGTATCTCACCAGCAAACTCATCGTCCTCGTCTAAAAACGCTTCGCGGGTATGTTTATGATTGCCATCACCTCTGTTTGGCATATATTCCATGCAGTAAAGACTAGCTTCTTGTACGATATATCCTTCTGCAATACACCCTTCAATGTATCTTTTGTTGCGCACATATCCTTTATATGTTTTCATCAACCTATAAATGTGATCAATTATATATTGTAGACGGTATCTATTTATATGAAATAATGATGTACATAACTGAAATTAGAAATTTACCGTTCAAATGGATACATCCATCTATATTTGACAGGGCCACAAATCAACGCTTCATCGGCTAAATGAACCATAAGGTGGACACTGATATCAAAAAATGCAGGTGGAAAATGTTTTTCAAAAACACACATTGCTTCTACTAAGCTAGCCTTTGCTTTTAAAAGATGTTCCCTATTGATCACCTTTGAACACAAAATGTTAAAGAATAAACTAATACGATGAACAGCATTTCGCAGATCCTTATGTTGTGGATAAGAATGTTGAAGCACTACCGGAAGCAAATGCTGCATTATGACATGGTAATCATGTGACTTCATATTTCTTAGTTCAGGAGGATTGATGCTCACATTGTTGTGGAAGTTAGAAGAGAATTTGTTAGGCACTTTCAGATTTTTCAAAACAGTGCAAAACCGTATCTTTTCTTCTTTTCTCAAAGTAAAGTTGCCCTTGGTATGCTTATTTTATTTGTTTCAGGATCTTCCATCACCCACAACTTTTGTTTTATACCTATGATTTTCAAATCCTTGCGTGCATTGATGCCATCTTTTGACTTATCTTTATGGTCCATAATGGTGCTGATGAGATGCTCCGTGACATTCTTCTTCGTATGCATAACATCAATATTATGTCGGATCAAATTTGCTTTCCAATATGGTAAATCAAAAAGGATAGACCTCCTATACATCCAAAAATATTGTCAACATCTTCATTGGTTGACTTTTTTCGTTTTCGACCAATTTCTTCTTTTTGTTTACCAACTTTCATTTTGATATTCGCTACTTTCTTTTCAACTTGAAAACCAGTCAATGGCCATTTAGGACGACGAAGTTCTTGTTCGTTGTTGAAATTTGTCTTATCGTATCGAAACTTTTGTTCGTTAGGAAGAAACATTCAATGTCCCATGTAACACATCTTCTTACTTTCAGGCAGATGATAAGAACAAGTGTTTTCCCCACAAATAGGACATGCAAAGTAACCGTGAGTTGTACATCCCGATAAATTCCCAAAAGCAGGGTGATCATGGATTGCCCACAGCACCCTAGCTCTCATTGTGAACTCAAATTTACGTAACGAGTCAAATGTAATGACTCCTTCCCATAATTGCTTTAACTCGTCTATCAATGGCTCTAAATAAACATCAATATTTTTTCCTAGTTGTTTTGGTCCAGAAATCAACAATGTTAACATTGAGAACTCCTTTTTCATGCACATAGACGAAGGAAGATTATATGGTACTACAATTACTGGCCAACAACTGTAAGGGTTAGAGAGAGAAGCATATGGACAGAAACCATCTGTTGCTATTCCAAGTGTGACATTTCGTGGCTCGGCAGCAAAAGTTTGGTTAAAAGAATCTACGGCTTTCCATTGAGAAGTGTCACATGGATGACGCATTACGGTTGGATCAGACTTGGCACGACCATGCCAGGTCATCGCATCTGCTATCCATGATACAGTATACAGTCTCTTTAATCTAGAAATTAAAGGAAAATGTCTTAATGTCTTTCGAGGTACTTTGGTGCATTTTCTCTCTTCGTTTAATGATGTCATATATCTAGATTCATTGCAATTTGTACAAGAAACTTTGTTCTCATCATCTTTCCAGTACAATATGCAATCATTGATGCATGCATCATAAGTTTTGTAATTCATCCCAACTTGCTTAATGATCTTCTTCACGTCGAAGTACTTTGTCGGCAGCGTGTTACCTTCGGGGAGTAACTTCTTTATTAGTTCGAGAAGTGTAGTCAGACCATTATCTGAAAAGTCGTATTGGGTCTTCAGGCTATTCAGTTTCACAATGGCATACAGCTTCATAATCCCTTTTGAATATGAAGGATACAATGGCTCTTTTACGCTACCAAAAAGCGATTTATACTTCTTACTTTCATTGGCCTTCCAATCTGGATAATCAGTAGACTGCTCTCCAACATTAGCATGATCAGGCAACAGATTTGTAGGTTGAAAATGATGAAATCTATCTGCATCATTGACCAGATCTTCCATCCTAATATGTTCAGACTCATCAGTAGTTGTGTCATGACTAACTAGTTGTTGTTTTTCCATCTCCGCCCTTTTTTCCCCATGAAAATACCACACTGTATATGATTGGATGATACCCCATCTAAGCAAATGAAAATGAATTTCATCTAATTTGATCGTCTTCATATTTTTGCACCGGGTGCAAGGGCATAAATACACTCCTTTCTTACCACCGTTTTCTTCAACAAAACTAATGAACTTCTGCACCCCGTCTATATAGTATGTAGATCTTAGATCTGATTCAGTTATCCATTGTTTGTCTATGATGAAAGACATACTACCCTCCTATATCATATATAACAGATCATGAGACTTTCCCTTTAATGGGTCCTCGTTCCAATTGCTCGAAAAGAAAATTTTTGAAAAATTCAAGTGGGAAATTATTGGAAATGTTTTGAATTGAAATGAATTATTAAACATTGGTTTATTATAAATACGTTAGGAAATATTTTTATGTAGTTTTACCTGCATTAGGTTGAATGAAATAGCCTACATTTTCTTCTTGTTATGTGTCGTAACTAATAGCTTTCGTGTATTAATGTACAGTGATGGCAGTGAACAACCAATTCAGCTGCTGAAAGAATTGATTGTTTTTATGACTTCTAAATGTACTCCTCCTTTGCTTTTAAGTTGAGTCACACTCAACACTATATTTAAAGTCTCCATTGCCCTCTACATGTATTCTTATAAACTTGTAAATTTATACATCAAAAGATATCTACCGATTATTTGAATTTATATTTTTTTTTGTTGCTTACCATTCCTGTAGTTTGACGACATAAGCTTATTTCTTTAAATGCCAACCTACATATTTGTCTTTATTAGCTGTAGTATATAGACAAACTAACAAGTAGAACAATAGAAGCGAAGGCAAGTAGAGATATACATATTAACTTTAAACAACTAAAGGCAATGGAATTTTTTGGTAAAATACATGGCACTTTATCTTGCTGATCTTCATTTTTTACCATTAAAGTAATACCTTTGGACATTAACAATGAGAGTTATGTTATTAGCATCATTCTTGTTATGTTTGAAAATATTTTTAACTAAATTATCAAGCGATTTTTTTCTTTTAATTCATGAGGCATCTCCTCTTGCTTTGACCACTTCAACGACTTATGAGTTGCCACTTATAAACACGTTAACGTAGCAGAAGTGTCCACCACCAACTAATCCTTTACTTGTGGCCATTGACTGAAATTTTAATCTTCTTCTTGTAAATTTCTAATAATTATATTCAATTATTGCCTATTATAGTAATACGCAATATAGCTCGAATATTCTGAACAAATTGTATTAATAACAGCTTAATTATCTGAATTTTTTATTTCTTCCTAATTGGTTCGTATTTTATTATATGACTTTATTTTTGTTTGTCCCGAATAGTATCTTTTTGCTTAATGTTACTAAATCATATTACCATTAAATTAGTGGATGTTTGTCTCATTTTCAATCTTTATGATTATTAGATTCCAAGTAAAAAAGAAGCATTTCTTTCATAATTTTACAACCATTATGCTCTTTGGTGTAACTGGGACGCTTATCTCCTTCTCCATAATTATTTTTGGTATGACCTTAATTTTAGGTTTTTTTTGTGTTATCATTGTTACATTGTCATTTATATTAGGGAAATGACGTGTAAGCGAAATTTTTGACTATTTAATTGGTATATAATTAATTTGGTATATGCCATTTATGGCGCTCTATTTCATCTATAATTGAAATGAATTATTATAAATACGAGAAGAGATATTGATATAGACTATTTTCTATGATACTCTTAATTATAAAAATAGCATTTCTGTAAAAGTTAACATTAGCACCAAACTGTTTCCAAAAAAAATTCCATTACAACGGCGCTATTTTGTAGCACCGGAGTAATGTCTATGCATTACCCCTCTCTTGACTTGGCTTGCACCATTAACAAAAATTTTATTCCTAATATTAACACGCTGACCATCTACAACACATGAACAAAAAATCTTCATTCCTAATATTCATAACGGGATCATGGTAAATGCATTCAATTGCATCTAGTTTTATAAATATCATTCTAATAACATCATACATATCGACATAATAAATGAGTTTTGAATCCTACTTTCATTTCAACTTCTATCCTACAAATAAAAATATTGATTGCATGCAAACTGAAATGTTAAATTTATGAACTCCATAAGCTCTCAAATAGCAAAATGGTATTAAAACTGTTTGATCTTTCAAGTTGTATCATTATGATAGTTCCTTGTGAGCATGTACACTCTCTGTTTTTTATGACATCCCGGTTTACTAACAACCGGGTGCGTGTATTTGATATACATTACTTAGATTTTACCTGTGATGGGAAAAAATGGGAACATGCAAAGTTCTATAATTAGTACTAGTACCACTTGCACATAACATATGAAACTCTCCATATATAGACTTAGACGACAATATAAAAAGTATATTTCCATTGATAATGACTGGCAATAAACCGTACCAACATCTTTGTTTATTGCCAAAACAAAACTCACGAACTAGTTGATTCCACCAAATGAAAGATTCCAATATCTTAATCTTGCAGCATTATAATATCTTTAAAACAAATAACTATGTAAAAAGAGAATATAAACAATCTGACGCCAAAAAATGAACAACGTTCAGCTGGTTCAACAAAATTATTCCCATCCTTTAAAGAAAGTAATTATCATACAAAAACAAGAAACAAGTATAAAAATAATTAGAAACTATATTAAAAGCAATCATAAATCCAATCATTCCTAACAATTCATAGTTACTGCACTGCAGGTTTCAAAGAAGATTTGTTTAAAGCAACAACTAATGAATTAGCTGAAATTTATTTAAACAATGGGGTCTTGAATAATGGTCAATTTCAAATACATCATCATCTTATATCATTTGCTACCAAACTCTTATATCCTAATTACTCTCACTCATTTTCAACGCATTCCTTCTTTGTCTCATAGCATACTTGATCAATTAAGGCATTTCTAGGAACATTCATAACTATGCTCCCATTACACACAAAAGTTCATCTTATCAAATGGAAAGTAATGAGAGCGGGATAACTGCACCAAATGTTATTTTTCAATAAAAAGCTCCTAATTTTTTGTTATTGTCTGGTATCATTGTAAACATGGTTTATTCAATAAAAAGCTCCTAATTTAAATCGAAAAAATTTACCTGCATATGAAGCTATCAGCAGGTGGATTGAGGGGAGCCAGCAATGATTGCGATGGGATGGGAGAGCACGAGATTGATATGAAATGGGAAAACGGAGAGATTGATATGAATTGGGGAGCCAGCAACCCTATTGTAGAAGAAATGGAATTTGGGGAAAATGATAAGTATGAGGCGTGTTTTGCCTGTAAAAGTTTCGCACTAAAAATAGGCACAAAAATTGATACGGCTAAAGACCGTATTACATATGATACGGCTAAGACCCGTACATAAACAAGAGGGAAAGCGAATTAATTTGGAGGAACCATGCGTTTTGGGTGTAAAAGTTTCTGCCAATAGTAGGCACGAAATTGGATACGGCTGCAAGCCTTATCAAATTTGATACGGCTAATAGCCGTATCCAAATAATTAGGTAGGGCTTCGAGCCGTATCATATTTGATACAGCTTTAAGCTGTATCTAAGAAGGCGGATGGAGGGGTGGCTAAAACTGTTTTTTGGTGTAGTATCATATTTGATACGGCTTTAAGCCGTATCCAAATAATTTTCTAGAAACTCTCCAATTAAGGAGGGATCCCAACAATTCTCCCCCTCCCGACTTAATTGGGGGGTAGTAGCAAACCGACACCTTGACAGCAATCTTCAAACTTCTTTGTTGGTATTACCATGGTCATCATGTCAGACCAGTTCTCATCTGTGTGAACCTTGTCAAGATGTATTTTCTTTTCCTCGAGGACTTCTCAGATCCAATGATATCTTGTATCAATGTGCTTTGTGTGGGAATGAAATGTTGAATTCTTTGCCAAGTAAATTGCACTTTGATTATCACACTTCAAGACATACTTTTCTTGATCTATTCCCAACTCATGTAATAAGTTCTTTATCCACGACATCTCCTTGCAATCTTCGGTAGCTGCGATATACTCTGCCTCTGTAGTGGATAATACAACACACTTTTGCAACTTTGATTGCCATGAAATAGCTCCCCCTACAAAAGTAGTTAAGTATCTCGATGTTGATTTCCTTGAATCAATGTCACCGGCCAAGTCTGCATCTGTGTACCCTTCTAATATAGGTTTTCCTTTTCCAAAGCATAAACATCTTTTGGAAGTTCCACGTAGATATCAGAGGATCCATTTGACTGCAACCCAATGTTCATTCCTGGGTTAGCCAAGAAGCGACTGACAACACCAACTGCATAGGCGATATCTGGTCTTGTGCATAACATTGCATACATAAGACTGCCTACTACAGATGAGTATGGTATCTTCTTCATTTCCTCCATGTCTTTTTCACTTGTCGGACTCTGCTTCGAACTTAGCTTGAAGTTCCGGCAAGTGGAGTGTTAACCGGCTTTGATTTGTGCATGTTGAACCTTTCCAACACTTTTTCAATGTACCTTTCTTGGGATAGCCATAACAGCCTTTTTGATCTATCACGAGTTATTCTCATCCTAAGGATTTGTTTAGCCGGTCCCAAATCTTTCATGGCGAAGCTCTTGCTTAGATCTTTCTTTAAAGTAGCTATCTTTATGCGATCTTGACCAATAATTAACATATCATCAACAGAGAGCAGAAGTATGAGAAAGTTAGCACTTACATACCTCTTTGTGAAGACACAATGATCACTTTCCGTCTTTTTGAAATCATGTTCTTCCATTAATGCGTCGAACTTCTTGTACCATTGCCTTGGTGCTTGCTTAAGCCCGTATAGACTCTTCGTGAGGCGGCACACTAAATTTTCTTTGCCTGGAACTTTGAATCCCTCAGGCTGCTCCATGTAGATCTCTTCCTCTAGGTCACCATGAAAAAATGCCATCTTGACATCGAGCTGTTCAATCTCTAAATCTTGCACGGCTGCTAGGCCAAGGAAAACTTGGATGGATGACATCTTTACCACGGGAGAGAATATCTCTTCAAAGTCGATACCTTTTTCTTGTCTAAATCCTTTGATGACTAACCGAGCTTTGTAGCGAGTCTTTGAACAGTTCTCTTCGGTCTTGATTCTA
The DNA here is from genome assembly GCA_030737815.1 of Allium fistulosum. Taxonomy (NCBI): domain Eukaryota; kingdom Viridiplantae; phylum Streptophyta; class Magnoliopsida; order Asparagales; family Amaryllidaceae; genus Allium; species Allium fistulosum. The sequence continues at coordinate 390,054,773 of CM060904.1, forward strand.
TACACCCACTTATTCTTCAAAGCTCTTCTCCCTTTTGGCAGCTCCACTAGTTCATATGTTTTATTCTCATGCAAGGATTGCATTTCTTCTTGCATGGCTATTCTCTATTCTTCTTTATGACAATCACTCATTGCTTCTTTATAGCTTTGAGGCTCTCCCTCATCAGTGAGCATAACGTACTCCTCTGTGTTGTATCGGGTGGATGGTCTTCTGTCCCTTGAGGATCGTCTCGGCTCTGGTGCGGTTGGAGTGCTAGATTGAGGTTCTTCCTGAACTGGTTCATCATGAATTTCATGACCTTCAGCATCACTACTTTCTTGTGTGTTATTATCTTCATGTCGAACTAGAGTAGGTTCGGTGTTCTTACTGCTTCTCAATCTTGGCCTCTCTAAATTCTTGATATCTTCAATTGTTTGATCTTCGAAGAATACAACGTCTCTACTGCGAACAATCTTCTTGTTAGTTGGATCCCAGAGCCGGCACCCAAATTCATTCTTTGGTGAACGAAGGTAGATACACTCCTTTGTCTTTGCATCAAGCTTAGCTCTCTCATCTTTGGGGATGTGAACAAATTCCCTGCACCCGAACACCTTGAGATGATTGTATGAAGCCCTCTTGCCCATCCAAACTTCCTCTGGGATGGCCCCATCCAAAGGAACCGATGGTGTGAGGTTGACAATGTCAACCATGGTCATTATAGATTCTCCCCAAAATGATTTGGGTAACTTCGCATGAGAGAGCACACAACGAACTCTTTCTTCAATGGTACGGTTCATTCTCTCGGCTAGCCCATTCAATTGTGGTGTCTTGGGTGGAGTCTTCTCTAGCCTAATGCCATATTTCTTGCAATAGGCTTCAAAAGGACCTCTATACTCACCTCCGTTATCTGATCGTACACACTTGATCTTCCGTCCAGTCTCACGCTCCACTAAAGCATGGAATTCTTTGAAGGCATCAAGCACTTGATCCTTTGATTTTAACAGGTGCAACCACACTTTCCTTGAATGATCATCAATGAAGGTGACAAAATGTAAAGCACCACCAATGGATCTCTCAGACATCGAACACACGTCAGTGTGCACGAGGTCTAGAATGTTCTTTCTCCTTGTAGGCTGAGTAGATCTTTGGAAGGCAACTCTGTGTTGTTTTCCAAGTAAACAATAAGCACAAGGATCGAGTGGTTTACCTTTCATGTCAAATAAGAGTTGTTTTCGAGCAAGTATGTGAAGACCCTTCTCACTGATGTTCCCAAGTCGTTTATTCCATGTGTCCATATCATCAGTGGTGATGTTTACCTCTCCTTTGCAGAGCTTAGCTTGCATTATGTACAATGATCCTACCTTCTTTCCTTGAGCCATTATTAAACTTACTTTGGTGAGCTTCCACTTTCCTTCACCAAAGTAATTCATCAGATCATCGTCATCTAGATTTCCAGCGGAGATAAGATTGAGGCGCATGGTCGGGACATGCCTCACATCTTTCAAAACAAGCTTGCACCCAGTGCTTGTTGTCAGAATGATGTCTCCTATCCCAACGATCTTGCTCCTATCTTGATTTCCCATTTGCACCGTACCAAAGTCACCGCTTTGGTAGGCTGAGAAGAAGCTTTTATGTGGAGTAACATGGAAGGAAGCACCAGAATCAACAATCCAAGAACTCTCATCATAAGCAATGTTTAGAATGTTACCTTCACCAACGAGATATGGCAGATCTTCTTTTAATACTATGGCAGTAGTACTCTTCTCTTCTTGCTTCTTCGTTGGGCTTATTTGGTTTGGCTTACCATTACCGGCCTTTTGGTCTTTCTTGAAGGATCGACATTCTATTTTCTTGTGACCCATCCTTCCACAGTAATAGCATACAATCTTCAAGCGTGACTTGGATCTACCTTGAGATTGATGCGGATCTCGGCTCTTACTACGTCCACGAGTTTCATCCCTACCCTGATTCTCAACAACATTTTCTTCGGGATGGATAGACTCACCTCATTCCATTCTCCTTGCTTCTTCACCAAGAAGACTGTCACTGACGGTATCCATGGTTAGTTTTCCTTCCGGAGCTGAGTTACTAAGTGTAACTACGAGTGTGTCCCAGCTTTCCGGTAAGGAACTAAGGAGTAGAAGGGCTTGTAACTCATCATCAATCTTCATATCAATTTTTTTAGTTGATTTATGAGCCCCTTGAAATTATTCAAGTGCTTAATCATACTATGACCATCCTTATACTCCAACTTCACCAACCGTCGAACTGAATTAGCCTTGTTACGAGGCATTTTCTTCTGAATCATGGACTCAAGTTTTGTCCATAATTCATAAGCATTTGTATAAGTAGAAACATGCTTGAAGAGAGTTTTGTCAATGTACTTACGGATCATAGCAACAACTTTCCGGTTCAATAGTTCCCACTGAGCATCACTCTTTCCTTCTACCTTGTCTTTGTAGATGATGGGCTCATGCAAATCCTTGCAATACAAGTGGTTCTCCATCATCGGCTTCCAATAGGAGTAGTTTTGGCTATGAGCTTGAACATGTCTCCATCATGATCAAAATTATCCTCCATCTTGAACTTGCATGAGATTGATTACGGCTACGGATGAACCTGGCACTGATACCACTGTTGGGAAATCTCGGGCTTTCCCGCTTCGTGAAGTTAAGATAGGCACTTTAAGATTGAAAGTAGTAATGGAAGCACAAGAGTTTATAATTCTCCAATATGGAGATTCTTCCACTATACCAAAGAATAGTAGGATTACAAGAATATGATTACAAAAGCAACTCAAACTCGGTAGCTCACTCAAGCTTGTGGATAGAGACTTCCCAAGCTATCTCTCTTTTTCTCTCAAAGAGACTCTCTTTTATAATTCTTGGATATTTCCTTTTTTTATTGATGATTAAGAATGAAGGCTCCTACTCCTATTTATACTACTCAACCTCCACAATGAATGGTGGAGATTACTTGTATCCAAGGGTGGAGATTGATTCTCAAGAATGCTCCACACTCTCTAGGAATCTCTACACTCTTTCATTCCCTTCTACATCCTTCCATACTCTTCGGAAAGGTTCCGGAAGGTTCCAAACATCTCTAGAATATTCCAGAGGGTTCCACACTCTTCCACAAGCTTCTAGAGAGTTCTCCGGAACGTTCTAGAAAATTCTATACTTCTCTAGAAAGATCTAGAATTTTCTAGAAACTCTTTAATTAAGGAGGGATCCCAACAGCACCTAAGGGTGTAAATCGATCGGACCGGACCGGATGGAAGTGTGTTCAGTTTCTGTCCTAAATAAAATCGGACCGGACACGAACCGTACGAGATTTATAATCGTACAATTTTTGTTGTCCTAGCTTGTGTACTAAATGAAATCGGACATACACGTACATACGTTTTTCGAACATGGATTCGAACAGACACGGACGGACATTGCTATTTACATCAAATTTTATGTTGTTTAATATGATTTCCATCAGCTATAGTATTTTTATCAATGTGTATTGAAGTATAAGCATTTTATAAATCCTTACTCAATTAACCAACCAAATAGTTGTCATATATGTTTTGAGAAACATAGAGGATATACAGAATTATAAGAAATTTGGACAAATTCGAACGAACACAGACCGGGCGAGATTTTTGTTCGTACAAATTTTATTGTCCTAGCTTGTGTCCTAATTGAAAATCAAACAAACTCGGATGGATGTATTTCGGCCATGGACACGAACGGACATCGGACACTCGTACAAAATTAACAGCCCTGACTCGCACCACCTATAAGCGAAAAATGAGATGTAGTTCATTTTGTCATAGTCATACACAAATAAATACAAACAGGTACCTACGACATATGCTTTTAGATATCAACAATGTGGATGTTTCGGGCATCCCTAACCACAAACTGATCCATCCCACTTTACGTCCCTCCAATAAAAAGCAAATGGACCTCATTTAGTTTTTGGCCCAAATTATTAAAACACTTTCTCTTAATTTGGATTACACAATTCTTGTTCCTCTATGCTGTTATGTATAGTATCTAATATAATTTCTAATGATTCAAATCCATACTATATTGATATGTTTTCCTTTACCATGGCATTTTCGTTCATCAAAATTAATACATCACTGAGGGTGCGTTTGCAACGAACGAAAATGGAATATTTGAGCGGGGTATTTGAACATGAAAGTTGGATGAACAAGTAATGTGTTTGCAGCTACGAACATGGTATTTGAGCGGGGTATTTTGAACGGAGTATTTGAATGAGAGAATGAGGAAAGAAAAGAAATCAACGACTGCTGATATCAACTATTGGGGACACATCCGACGCCACCACACCTATACGTGTTGAACGTACCAAAATCCTTCATTTAGCTAAACCTTCTTTTACCCCGTTTTCGTTCTTGACACGTCGGACGCGTCAAGAACGGAAACGGGGTAAAACAAAAGGCAGCGAACGGTATCTAAGAATATGTCGTTTCAAAATGTCTCTTCATTAATATATCTTCATTTCTTATGCTTTACTAAATATCATTGAGCAAAGCTTGATAAAGAAGACTATATCATATAAAAAGCTTTGATAATGCTTTTGTTGGTGGTTTTTGTTGATATAGAAAGCAACATCCGATGCATTTGAATTTAAACGTCAATGGCCATAAGTGTAAAGCCATGAGGTATTTGTCCGTTTTTCAACAGACACCATCGTCCACTTATACACAAGTCATAACATCTCATCAAAATCTAATGACTTAAAACCTATTTCCATATTCTATTCTGTTTGAATTTAAACATCATGTTATTCAAATCTGTACAAGTAACCACAAGTTATACGTGTAATTTCCATTCTTTCTGAAAAAAGATTTTCCCTCCGCACTCTGATATTTGAAACGAGAAAACATTTTTCAAAGAAAGCGATCAAATCATGTGTTGGAGCAATAGTATATTAAAACTGATAATAGTTTTGGCACAACCTCCAGAGGTATTTAGTGTTAAAAGATATTTATTAAATTTTAAGACATAAACCAGTGATATTTCAATATTTGGGCTTTTCCTTATCACAGTAAATTTTTATTGTATAATTAGTTATGCTCTAAGTAATGTGGCTATAAATAGTTGATTATAAATTGTATAACATCATCAAGTGGTAATAAAGTATTCATGTATTCAATAAATCAACTCTCCAATTATCTTCAATATGATATCGAAGCTAGATTATAATTTGAGGTGTTAATCTCTTCTTTTCTATTATAATTTTTTTCTTTCCTTTCCTTCTATCTTCTCCTTGTTTAATTTTACCATCATCAAACTCCACAACCCATCACAACATAGACATCATCTTGCCTTATCCATAAACATCATCATCCTCCATTCCTATTATGACTGCCGATGACACTCCTATGCTTTGGGCAGAAGTTGGTTATGTTGTTACTCCCAACTTATCTCTTTCCAATGTCTATCATATTCCGAATCTCACATTAAACTCTGTATCTATTGGTCAGTTATGCGACTCTGATAATATAGTAACATTTACTTCTGATTCTTGTTTTGTGCAGATCTACAATCTTAAAAACTGATTGGGACATGCTATAGGAAAGGAGGACTACATGTTTTAAATGAATTAAAATTTCTAATTAGTGTTGCTATTATTATTGATTTATCTTCTTTTTTCATTTGTGTCATTCCTCTAGTTTTTATTTATGGCATTCTCACTTGGGTCATGTTTCTTCTTCTCGTTTGAGATTTTTAGCATCCATGGGTAGGTTAGGATATTTGCAAACTCATGATATTTATGATTGTAATGGATGTGTACTGGTAATGTTTTCCACTTTACCCTTTAACAGTAGCATCTCTATTTCTTCGGTTCTATTTGATTTGATTCATTCAAATGTGTGGGGATCATCTCCAATTTCCACTAAAGAAGGGTCTCGATATTATGTGTCCTTTATTGATGACTATGCCTGGTCAAGAGCATAAAGTTTGTAAATTAGATAAATCTATATATGGTCTTAAACAGGCACCGAAACAATAGCATGAAGATTTTGAAAATTTAATTATTTCATATGGTTTTAAAGTAAATAAAAGTGACAAGTGTATTTACTATAAATCCGAGAATAACGTTTGCACTATCATATGCTTACATGTTATTGATTTGCTTATATTTGGTTCAAATATTCATGCTGTAAATCATGTTAAGTCCATACTATGTGCCAATTTTGACATGAAAGATCTTGGTGAAGCAAATGTGATTCTTGGTATTAAGATGACTAAGTTTGAAAAGGGAATTTCTTTGAATCGATCTTATTATATTGAGAAGATGTTAAAGAAATATAATTATTTTGAATGTAAACTTGCTAGTACACCATATGATCCAAGTGTAAAACTATTTAAGAACACTGGCGAATGTGTAAGACAATCTGAATAAGTCTGAAAGATTATTGTGCAGGTTTACTAGCAGACCCGATATAGAGCATTGGCGTGCTATTGAAAGGGTCATGAACCTTGGATTACGCTATTAGAAATTTCCCGATGTCTTTGAAGGATACATTGATGTAGATTGGAATACTTTATCAGACGATTCCAAAGCTACTAGTTGATATATTTTCAGTATTGCAGGAGGAGCTGTTTCTTGAAAATCTAAAAGACAGACTATTTTAGCTCAATCCACCATGGAGTTAGAAATGATAGCATTAGCTAATGCTAGTGAAGAAATAGATTGCTTAAGAAATCTGCTAATTGAGATCACTTTATGGGAAAAACCGATACTAGCTGTGTTGATCCATTGTGATAGTACCGCAGCTATTGCAAAAGTTGAGAACCGTTATTATAAGAGGGATCATGTATGCACTGATGATAATTTGGCGGATCATTTGACGAAAGGACTGGATAGAGAGAAAGTCCTTTCTATATCTAAAAGAATGAGACTATTGCCCTTAGATTGTTGAGTCACACACAATGGTAATCCGACCTAATGACTGGAGATCTCAATTACTAGGTTCAATGGATAATAACAAGTTGTAAAGTGATATGAGTTGAAAATGTTATTTTTATATACTTAGAAGCATGTATTCTTGAAGTGATTAGAGTATGAGTTAATAGAAACTCTTAATGAGATCTATACTCTAAATGAAGTGGAGTTCCTACGTTTAGGAGTACTTTTGATAGACTCACCCGTGTGGATGTGGAAATGTGGTCGTTTCCTATGAAATTTTGGACAAGATTCCTACAGCATTCGCTAAACTGTGGTATACGTTCATGGCCATAAATGCACGGGTTCAGTTGATAGCACTTTAGAAAGTTTGTGTGTGGTTTGATATTAGGAATAGAGTTAAAGACTACGAGCTACTCTAGCAAACTGAATCTTATTCACTATGCAAAGGTTCAAATCGAAAGATACCTTTTGTTTATGCACAATTCAACATTTTTAGAAATCGCTTGAAAATTTTATCTTAATAATTCAAGTGAGTGTTTGTTGGAACTTTAAGCAAATTGATTAAAAAATAAATAAAAACATGTTAATGATTGTATATTTATGAGTCATTATTATAATTTTTCCGTTGTAAATGTATAATGGTAATATGTATTTATGAGCCATTGTTATAATTTTGAATGCGGATATGGATATGACACTATCCGTATCCGAAAGTATCCGTTTATATACCAATTTTTTAGCTTCTAAAAAAAATCGCTGTAGATTAAGAAAATAAACTTTGGAGGTTGCTTGAATTATGCTGGAATAGTCCAATCTAACATCCACTTTGTATGAAGCAATTGAACTCCATTTTGTGAATAACATAGACCCCCACACATTCACATGTACACAATGAATAAACCCATGTGCGCATCCGGATGTACATGCATGCAGATCATAGTAGTCTTTTTATTGGTACATTTTGCAAATTTAGTGTTGTAGATGCTTTATCGTTTTTGGTTTTGTGTTTTCGTACATACAAAATTACACACGACGCATGTATGCTGTGAAAAATGATCAATTTAAAAGACGAAGTTAACATATAAAATAGAAAACAATTTATTTTTTATTTTTTGTGTTTTGAAAAAATAATGGAAGTACAAGAAAAAATTCATCATTACGTCGTCACTTTATCCCTTACGTTGTCCTCTCCATCTTCCTTCCGTCGTTTCGTCGTTCCCACTTCTTTCTCGTGTTTTGTAATTAATATTAAAATTAAAAACATAAAATACAAAATAAACTGATCGGGCGATAATTTTTTTTTTTTAAATATGTTTTTCAGCATGTGCAGGTCAAGACATGATAATATTTACAAAATAATAAACCCGGCATGAATTTTTACCATTCTCTGGTTACAAAATAATTTATACGTGGACAAATTAACACCCAACCGATTTCTTTTATATTTTGCGATGACGTTAGTTGAATTATAAACGAGTGCATCTCTGTATGACGCTTTCACGAATTGTCTGTAGATGAATATACACAGATTCTAAAAACATCACTACTTACAGATTTTGAGTTGTATTTTATATTATTGACACGACGCTTTCGATTTCAAAAGTAACGGCTATTATAGAAAGATATTTGCGTCCGTCAAATCCAACTATGCGTTTCAAGTACAAGGCTAAAGTGACCGATTCATGTACCTGCAGTTATATCACCATAAAAAAGAAAAATACAGTGAATCAAACATTTAATAGTTATTATACTTATTCCAATCTTACACAAATTCAAACTCAAACCATATTCACTTTAAATTTTAACGATTTTATTTATATAAACCAGTGAATCAAACATTCTTAGTAACATTAACGTTTTCCAAAGTGCATTGTTGCTAAAATCTATAACAATTACACGTAACAATAGGAGTATCTGATGTTGCACCACCTATAAGCGAAAAGATGAGCTGTAGTTCCTTTCGTCCTACACGCACCTACAATAAAAACTGATCCATCCCACTTTACGTCACCTCCTATAAAAAAACAAATGGACCTCATTTAGTTCTTGGCCCAAAATTATTAAAACCCTGTCTTTTAATTTGGATCACACGATTCTTATCACTGTACGCTGTTATTCAGTATGTAACTTATTTTCTAGCGATTCAAATCCATATTATAATGATATATGTTTCCCTTTACCATGTCATTTTCATCCGTCAAAGCATATCCATTGATCACTATGAATATGTCGTTTCTAAATTTCTCTTCATTAAAATATCGTTATTTCGTAAGTCGCATCTTTGTCTGTACTTTCTGAACTAACAAAATGGACTCTACACTTGTAATGGCGAAGCTATGTTTTCAGAAAATGGGACATAATGATCGCTCTTATCGTCTTTTAAATTGAACTAAAAAGAAATAAACGATAGTGCAATATATGGTTGTACTTGTATACCACTTTCAAGTGACAAAATAACAAATGATACAGGATAGTGGAGAGCATATAAGATCGAACCTTAAAAGACATGCACATCTATTAAATAATATTAAAACAGAATAATTTTATGCTTCGTAATTACTTTTTCTCTCCTTCATTATCTCCATATATTTTATTTTCAAATCTTTCAATATCATCGTTATAATTATTACAATGTTTCTATTGGTTCTCATTTTTATTGTTTTATATTTAAACACCGATATTTAATAACGTTTGCTTTTATTTATGAATTCCTCCTAAGTTTTATTCTACTATTTTGTTAAATTTATGTATTAAAATTAATTAGATGATATTATATTTAAACTTTTTAAATAAAGACAAATTCTATTTCAATACAGATAATTACTTAGTAGCCCCTCCTAAAATAAATAAAATTTTAAAAACTAAAATACCCTTAAATAGCTGCGCACTTTCTTTCTTCTCAATTACATTATTCAGTTTCTTACTGTCTAAACCACCACTTCCTCAAAACCTTAGGCTCCGTTTGGTTTCGTTTTGAGTTTTATGTTTTGTGTTTTCAACATATACTACCAAATATAAGAAAATGTAGGAAATTTTTTACAATTCTTAGCCATCGCAACGATGGACGGGAAGCGGAGGAGAAGAATTGTTTTCCATCCTTTTGTTATGTCTCAAAACACGAAAAATCAAATAAACTTGTTTCCTATTTTCTATGTTAGTTTCATTTTTCAAAATTGTGTGTTTTTCAACAATACATAATAAATGCGAATTTTTCTTTAGACGAAAACACAAAACTAAAAATAGCAAGCCAAACGGGGCCTTAGTTTCTAAATCAGTGAAGAAGAAAATTCAATTTTTCACTACTGAGTTATTTTTTGGGTTTATAGACTTTTTTAATTGTAGTTCTGAAGAAAATATGAATTGGGTTTCTAAATAAATGAAGAAAAAATTTAATTTTCACTACTAGGTTATTTTTGGGTTTACAGACTTTATAAAAAAAAATCAAATTTTCACTACTAAGTTTCTAAATCAGTGAAGTAAAAATTCAATTTTCACTACTAGGTTATTTTTTGGGTTTACAGACTTTATAAAAAAAATTCAATTTTTCACTACTAAGTTTCTAAATCAATGAAGAAAAAATTTAATTTTTCACGTTTTACGTCATGGGAAGGGTAGTTCTGAAAATGGTAGAGGGCTACTAAGTTATTTTTTGAGTTTACAGACTTTTCTAATTTTTAGGGGGCTTATTTTTTCATTCAAGTCCGTATAATTTAAAATTTTCATAATCATTTACGAATAATCTTATACTAATTTTCTTCTTTGTCATTTTAAATATAAATACCAAACTTTAATGGGTTCTCATAAGCTTTCTTATATTGTTTTATATTCATATATCACACTCTTATAAATATTTTTTTCTTTCAAGTCCACATGATTCAAATATTATACGATTATATACAAAAGTTTATTAAATACTGTTACATTATTCTACATTCGAGTTCACAAAATTTCATTATTTCTAAAATATTATTTTAATACAAAAAAATCTATACATACTTTTTGCTTTCTAAATTTGGCATTTCATTACAAACAAATACATAACCTTTCCTTTTTAAAATTGGTATATCATTACAGACGCATATGACATTTTTTCTTTCGGAATTTGATATGTCATTAATAAAATTTATTTTTATGAATAATGACATTGTTATTAACGATAAGGGTGAATGTTTGTATTGATTTTGAAAAGTAATAATAATTTCCGACTAGCATGTTTCTATAAAAAAGTTCCATTTTGACTATTTATAATGGATAGAAATTATATCATTGTTTGATCATAATTTTTTTTTTGTGTTTTATTATCTTTTAGAGGTAAATTTAAATATGTTTTGAAAATTTTGTTATAAATTAAAATTATTGAGGTATGAAACACTAAATTGAAAATAATTTTTCTTTTATAATTAAAATGACAATATGATTTATCATGTTATAAGTCTTATTTTCATTTTTCACTTAATATTTCTTAAAGTAGTTCAATAAAAATTTTGTTTATCACTTTGATAATATTATATACCAACTTTTGATAATGATATATTATAAAAAGTTGTAAATGCATATAAAAACATTGATTCATTAACATTACACTTTCATTTTTAGGTATATTCACCAGTTCTCAAGTAATATTTAAAATTCATTAGGTATATCATTTTATAGTCAAATGTATCAAACATTTAATGTCAATTTCAAAATCTACGTACATGAATATTCATATATAAATTTTATAAAAATGTTAATTTCAAAATTAATTAAGAATACCAATTTTTGTTTATTTGCTTAACAAATATTGAACCTCAAGAATAATAAATCAATATATAACTCATGTTTGTCGATAAAAATGATAATTTAATCTTTATTCGAATAAAAAAGTACATAAATCTTATAACAAAGGTTACACACTTAGAAATATGTTAAGTTCAATTTATAATTCATTTATCCTAACAAATTCATCATATATTCCATAATATAAATTCTATTCATCAAAAATATTTATAATATTATTTTTCAACCGCATATCATGTGCAATGCACGGATCGCCTAGTAGTTAATTTTGTGTACCAATTCAAAGAATCAAAAATCATTAACAGGCCGATTATGTGGGCCCCCGTATATTGTACGACAGCGAACTAAAAAGGTATGGTATTTTATTCATATACGGGATAAATTTGGATCGTCAATTTTCTCACATGTCAATATGTTGCTGCCAGCTTGATTTCTTCCATTATCACAATGATGCTGCTGCACTGAATAATTTGACGGTCCTCCTTCATTGCTCACGAATACTTATTTTATTTAATTTTTTTTGACTGTATTTGCGCAAGTTGGTGTTTCTCTGTTGAATTTCGATATCTCATTCAACTCATGCACAAGTGTAATATTCCTAATTCGACACGTATTTATTTGATGATTACATGTACTATATGGTCATACTTAGCCGATAATTTTTTCTATGATGACGTTATAGCACAACTGTGTTACCACTGTTTATGAGTCCTACGTATGTTTGGTAAGTACACTGAATTGTCCTCACATGCATGATTCAATATGATACAAAATGATATTTGCATTTCGTATTTCATTATATATGGCATGTTTCCTTAAGTCATAAATTGCATGATGCACGTATTCTTTAAATTTTGTAATGGCAGAAAATACTGGGAAAAAGAACCACGCATCCTTGTTTGTCTTTCGCTAAGTTGCTTTATTTTTCTTGTATAAAAAATTGACCGCCTTAGATTTCGTATGATTTAGAAACTTTTTATCATTGAAATTTTATAGAAACTGAAATCCTACCAAACAGTCGTCGATGCAGATTTTGTGTATTACAATGAATAGATGTTGCACTAGCACTAAATGTCATTTTGATATTAATTTGAATAGTGCGTAAATATAAAAAATATGTTCGATATTTTTTTTTAATACGAAGCAATACTACACAAAGAAATGGAAGATATAAATGTTCAGGGAAAGAAATATAGAATTTCATTACAAATTTTCTTTCAGTTTTTTTCATACAAAATGAGACCCAACTACTCTATTTATACTAGTAGACAACTCATTTAAATAGTAAAAACGTGCTTAATACTAAAAGAAAATTAAATTAAAGACCATGGAATTCAGTCTCAATATCTAAATAAGTTTTAAAAGACTGAAATTTAATTCTCTAGACTTAAAAGTAATTTAAACTGAAATGTTGGACTTAAAACTTAAAGACTATATATGTGTACATTCTATTTGAGTACAAATTGGTGGCACAAAATCTGGTACAAGACTTTTTAAACATTGGATCTCCTCGTATTTTCTATTTTCTCATGTAAAGACAAATGAATAAAATAGTTAGTATTTGTTGTGTCAAAATTTGTGTTTTAGATTGCCACTCTCACATACACACACAAAGACCCGGCTCATAGTTAGGTCCATCAGACACCGACTTAGGGCAACCCTCCATGCATTAGTAACCCTCATGAAACAATGTCTTTCATGGGTATGAGCTCCGCTATGGCCAGTGCCGGTACCTACGGTACACTTTTTTTACGGCCAACATCTCGACTGACGCACACAACCAACTTGAAAACGGAACGAGTAAGGGTAAGAGTCAAAGCTTCGCCACTGATCACAACACAAAATCCCCTATCACATGCACACAACAACCAACTCTGATACCAAATGAAACACCCTACCTTTATATCCATACTATCCAAGAGTATTACTTGTTAATACTATCAAATAATATGGAGAATAAGACAATATTCGGTTGTCACATGCGAATATTTTCTTGCGCTAACACTGGTACGTATTTCAAAAATCGAATAAATAACTCACATATATGTACCGAGTATCGGCACAAAGCAACACGTGCATTTCCACAATAAAACAATACATAATATACAATAAAGTGGAAATTAGGGAGGCATCCCTATCATACTTTCATATTGTAAAGCGGGTCCCTGTCAAAGTTTCATTGTAAAGCGGGTCCCTGTTTTCTGGAAACGAAGAAAAATTATTGCTGAAATGTCAGCAACTTTTATAAATAAGTGCTGATATTTCAGCATCTATCTGTGTCAAAGTTTTATTGTAAAAACAAAGAAAAATTATTGCTGAAATGTCAGCAACTTTTATAAATAAGTGCTGATATTTCAGCAACTATCTGTGTCAAAGTTTTATTGTAAAAACAAAGAAAAATTATTGCTGAAATGTCAGCAACTTTTATAAATAAGTGCTGACATTTCAGCAACTATCTGTGTCAAAGTTTTATTGTAAAAACAAAGAAAAATTATTGCTGAAATGTCAGCAACTTTTATAAATAAGTGCTGATATTTCAGCAACTTTCATAAACTGTGTTCACAGTGTACAGAAATGTTGCTGAAATATCAGCAACTTTTATAAATAAGTGTTGATATTTCAGCAACTTTCATACACTATGTTCACAGTGTACAGAAATGTTGCGGAAATGTCAGCAACTTTTATGAAATGTTGCATCATGCTCTGCAATAATCGTGAATAAAAAACAGGGACCTAATTTACACTAAAATTTAGTGAAGGACTTTTCGTGAATTTTGAAACTTAATAAGGACCTGTGCCAAAAGTACCCTACAATAAATGATAAAGAACGCAAAGTCAGTTTCGCAGCGATGATATATAACAGAAATATATATACAATGAGACAGTGAATACAAATTATCTATAATGTTCACTATCTCTATTATATGCAAGGTATAACCAGTATACATCACGATATCATACATACAAGGTGACTATATAATAAAGAATGATATACAGCTATACTAAAAAATCTAGCCTCCACTATGCTCACAAAACATAAGCTGGTCACATCGTCTATGTACCTGAAATGTATTGGACTGACCTGAGTATTATATGAATAACATACATGTCAGACTATATCTAAAAGGTGGATGACAAAATATCTCATAATTGTATGCATGGTATAATAGTAATATCATAAGCAACCTCGAAAATCTCAAAAATATCATCAACCACAAACCATACATAGGAAAAATGTCATCACCCATATAAATCAAGTCAAGCAATAAATCAAGGAAATAATATCAAATGGGTGAATCATCCGTACATAAAATCTTTATCAATATTTAGGAAATAATCAAGTAAAATAGGACTAACACAACAATGCCCCAAAACAGATATAAATAGACATTCTCGGGTCTGTTAAACTCATAGAAATGTAATAAGTAATCATATGTGTATCTGAAATATATAAATGGCGACACAAGCCGATAAATGATATAATTGGCAACACATGCCTGTGAAAGTATAAGTGGCAACACATGCCTATGAAAAATATAAGTGGCGATACATGTCAAAGAAGGATATGGGGATTGATCATACACCAGATACAGTCTTAGGTATAATCATAGCTCATCATCTCAAGTAGGACTATAAATGACATATGTCTATCTATCACACACACAGAAACCAGAAGGGAGACTGACAGCACGTCTTCATGCTCCAAGATCCACATGTGTGTCCATTTGACACGACTCCTACTGTCTTCGGTTAACTCCCCTCATAATCTTGACAAGATCCACATACATGCTCGTCTACGCGACGACTCAACTCGATCACTATGCTACACATGCCCCTTTGGTAAAAGACTGTTGGCCTAGGTGACACAGTAGTGAACACACACAACAAACACACACAGATATATATATAGGTTGTCACGGATTCATCATCTGACCCCGCAATCAGACCGCCAGGGTGGATACTGGTCTAATCTGGTTCACTCTAGAATCATAAAAGGAGTTGGACAAAGATAGATAGACATACTGTAACACCCATAATTTTAATAACATTATTCAAGAGATTTAATTAGATAAATTAAATGGAATAATGTAAATATTAGAGTGATAAGGGGATTGAGATTTGGAAATTTATTTAGAGGCCGAGCTTAATTAAATAAATGGGCTTATGAATGGTTTTATATGTTAATTAATTAACGCAAGGGCATATTAGGAATTGCGCACCACAATTCTATTACCTTAAAATATCGTTTCCTTTGCCATTCACGTTCATTCTTACAAAACACAAAACGTAAACAATAATAAAAGCAAAGCCGACCATTACTTAGGGAAGAAAAGGGGAAAATCAAATTAAAGCTAAGGAATCAAGCTAAGTGAATTAATTAAGGATCAAATCTCAAATTCCTTACCCTAATCAAGGTGAATAATTATCTAAACCATCTCTATTTTTGTTTTTATGATCATTTGATTTTAGGTTTAAGTTTAAATCCCCTATGATGATTTTGATGATGATATGCTTGAATTTCATGATATGATATATCCAAACAAGTTGGTTTGATAATTGTTTTATATGGTTTAAGGCTAAAATCATTTATTTTGGATTTCGAATGCCATAAGGAATTTATATATTATGAAAAACATTAATATGGAGTCGAGTTTTAATTTTTATAATTTTCCAAGCTATGGAAAATTTATCATAAGTTTTTTTTAGGAAAATACGAACAATTAGGTTTATAAATTGATATCAGAAATTATATGAAGAATTTGAGTTTGAAATTTTGGATATGTTAGATAACATATTAAAAGTGAATTTCTGTGATTTTTAGGGATATTTCCTATGTGATTTACTATGGAAATTAAATTATTTTGGAAGGAGGACTTAAATGATTTAATTATTTTGCTTAATGGAAGGGCTTATTTCTTAAATTAATCTTTGTTTAGATCTATAATTATGCGGCAGTTTTATTTTAAAAAAGAATCTGAAAGTTCATGGCAACCAATTAAATGTTTACAAATAGGCAGGTTAGTTAAAAAACATTTACTTTAAAAGGCATTAAAACAGTCTTTACTCAGAAATTATGTTTTGTCGCTTTTAGTATCACCTTTTGACCCTGTACTTCTGCCTCAACTAAGTCGAAACCCACTAAGTCGAAAACTAAACACAAGGTATCAATACGTTGGTATGTAGTGGATTGGAAGAAAAGGCGGCAAGTATGGTGTCGAAACCATGCTTCCGAAGGGGACGAAACTAGTTAGCTTTCAAAGGTCTTTGTTTTATCATCTAAAGAAAAGTGCTTGCCTTGTTTTTGATGAATACTTTTAAAGGAGTCCAAACTATTGCTTTCTCAAGGGTCTTTAAAATAGCTTTCGAAAGAGTTGCCATGTTTTTAAATTAATGCATTCGAAAGGGGTAGTTTCAACCCAATCGAAACCCTGTTGCCATCCTTATGCCTTCCGACTGGATTAAAGTCATCAACCAGATCGAAAGGTGGCTTTTGTTTTATAAATATAAGCCACTTCCTAAATCTTTAGAAAGGGTTTAATGGTTCCGAAGGCAATGGCTTCGAAAGGGGTTTCGAAGCTAACCTTCAAATGTTTTACTTAAATGATTTAAGCTTTCGAAAGGATGGTTCCGAAGCCATCAGTTTTCCCCAAACTCTTTTATATGAAGTAAAAAGGTTTCGAAGGTATACTTCCATTTATATTCACTTTGACCCAAAAGTAAATTTTAGAACAAACCCAATGGTTTTGAAAGGGATACTTTCAAATGATTTCGAAAGGGGTACTTCCAATGGTTTCGAAGCTATGCTTCTATGAGTTATCAGTAATACTTTAATACTTTCGAAAGGTAAGTTTTGATGGTTTCGAAAGAGATGATTTAAAGTGTTTTGAAAGGCATAGGCATAGTGTTTTGAAAAGAAGATTTGAATGCTTTCGAAGGAGGTTATCCAATGTTTTCGAAAGTAAAAGTTATAAGTTTCGAAAGCCTTAGTTTTCAAAGAAACGAACCCAATCTCATTTTTAAAGGAAAACCATAGTATAATAAAAGAGTTTTAAAATGGCTTTTAAATATGGAGTTTTTGAAGAAGCTTTCCTTGATAAAATAATGGGTTAAAGGGATTAACCATGTTTTATATGAAAATTATTTCAAGGATATTAACCGCAAATGTTGGTACTATTATGTTGTTATGTTTGCTTCTTCTAATATATATATTCACATTATAATGGACCCATAGCTGTATTTTGGAGAGATAAAGGGCAGAATAACCAGTAAGGTTGACCCAATAGTGAATATAAATTGAGTTAACTCCTGAATGAGTATAATTGCATCCAGGAGGTCAGGAAGACCAGAACATAGGATGCCTAAACACTGATTAAAGAAGTTGTCAGATAGATAGGTTCATAGTTAGCCCATAAAAACTATGATTAGGAAGAGTTATTGGCAGGGGCTAATAGGTTTGTAGTGAACCCATGAAAACTATATCCAGATTAAGTTGTTGATAGAAGTCAATAGGTTCCTAGTTAACCCATGAACACTAGGAGATGAGGGAAGTTATTGGAGATACCAATAGGTTCAGGGAGAACCATGAAACAATAAAGTTATTGGCAGGGGCCAATAGGTTCTTAGTGATCCCATAAAAACTATGAAACCGGACAGAGAGTCCATATGCTTTAAACATGTTATTAGTAAGCCAACAAAAACTAATAGGTTATTAGTGACCCTAGAAACTATAACCTAGACAGATAGTCAAAATGAATGGGGATGGGTAATCCAGAATTGATGTACTTGTTTACATATCATGATAGTACTTTGAATTGTTATGTTTTAACCATTGTGGATGCAGGAGCACAATATATGGTTTTTATAAAGTTTTGAATAAGATACTAGTGAGGCGATAACCCGTTCCGCTAAGCGGCATGGTCTCACTAGATATCTAAATGGTTTGAGATGGTATGTTATTATCATACTAGGCTTTATGTATGACTCAAAGTTTATGTTTTCCCCTTAAACTTTCGGGTGCTTAATTAACTTTGAGTAGTTTGAGAGTTGAGGTTTTCAGGTACCTCATTAGACAAATAAGCTTTCGGAGACGTGCAAGAGGCAAGCTAGATAATAAGAGTTCTTTCCTATTTTGATTCTGCAGTGTTTAGTTGTAAAGAAAAAGTTGTTTACTTGCCTAGTTATATATACTCTGATAATCCAAGGGGGCATCTTCATACGTCGCTCTTGGCGTATGTTGTAATAATTATATTTTCTTTGAACGTGGTTCTTGAATCTGGGATTATGTAATGAATTTGAAATGTTTTGAAATAGAATGTGAAAGTTGTTTTATGATTTTAAATTTTTTCCATATTCATGTGTTTCTGTTATATCAATCAATACATCTAACATTACCGTATTTGGTCACCGAGGATTAATAATTATGGATGACTGCAGCATCCATAGCCGTTAGTTTTTGGCCTCCAAGTGGGGGATGTTACAAGTTGGTATCAGAGCATAGGTTTATGAAAACTTTAAAGAAATTTAAGCTTAAAGGATTTTTGAAAACATAATCCAATGAATCGTAAAATAATATCGAGGTTTGGGATAACGCTATAGTAACATACTTGTATTTGATATATGTATGTGTGTGTTTATATATATATAAGTACGTATTCCCCACTCTTTGACTGTTCTTCTGTGTCTCACTAAGGCTCGTATGTAGATTTACGAGAAAGAAGATATAAAGGCAGGAAACAAAAGAGGAAATCTCGGTGGAGGAAGCACCATAACAAATGGAAATGTTCGACCCACCAGGAGGAACCTAGGTCGACAGGCTAATGCTAACTAAAACGCAGATGCCAATGTGGGTGTTGGAAATCCACCAGTTGATATGGGGGCGATGTATCAGTTCTTCATCAATCTGATGCAGGCAGAAGCTACTGTTGGAGTTGCTGGGAATGTTGGAGGAGCAAATCCTATGGCTCCAATTGTGAATAACTATGCTAAGTTAAGCAGAGACTACATCAGTCTTGGTGGGAAGCCATTTATGGGAACAGAGGATGCCATAGAAGTTGAAAGTTGGTTGTTGCATTGTGAGAGAATCTTCGCTGATTTGGGTTTGGATAATGAGCAAAAGAGGAGACTAGCCTCTAGGCAGTTGCAAAGGGTAGCGCTTCATTGGTGGAATAGTGTTACTGTCGGAGTTTCGGAAGAAGAGTTGACTTGGGTGGAATTTCGAAGGAGTTTGAATAGTGGTTTTTGTCTGAAGTTGCTAAGTCAGCGTTGTTAAGAAAGTTTATGGATTTGGTGCAGAGAGAGAGATGTCAGTAATCGAGTATGCTACTAAGTTTGATGAGTTGTCCCGATATGGGTAAGCTACTATGGACACCGTCATCGGGAGGAATGAGAAGTTCATTCGAGGATTAAGGCCCGAGATTTTTAGGGCAACCCTGACACATCTTCGTGATCCTTGTAATGTAGCCGTGGAGATGGCAATCCGACATGAGGAGATGCTTGCTATTTGTGCGAGAGAAAAGCCGGTTGAAACTCAGGGTTCTCAGGGAAAGAAGAGAAAGTTCTTTGAGAAGAAGGGAGAAGCTGCTAAGAAGGAAAAGGCTAATCTAGTTTGCTTCAAGTGTGTTAAGAAGGGTCATTATGCTCATGAGTGCCGGTCAGGCAAGGGGAAGAAGGCTACAGAAAAGAAGAATGTGAAGTGTTTCAACTGTGACCAGGTTGGGCATTATGAGAATCTGTGTCCAGAACCTGTTAGGGCAGACAAGGGAAATGTTTTTGCTATTGGACCATCATCTGCTAGGCCAACTATAGCGGAAAAGGGGAAAGCTGTGATGGAAGGTACGCTTTTGATTTAGAGTATACTAATTAGGGTACTATTTGATACCGGTGCATCACACTCATTTATATCTCAATGTTTGGTTGATAGATTATGATTAGAACCCACATACCTTCTTACTTCCTTAAGGGTTGCGAATCCGATAGGAGGGTATGCAACTCTAGGGATGAGATGTGACTAGTTAGAACTTGATTTATTTAGGTTGTAAGTTTGCATGCAGTCTGTATGTTTTTGATTTCGTAGATTTCGGGATCACCTTGGGTATGGATTGGTTGGGTAAGTAGGAGGCTAGGATATTTTGCCAGGATAGGGAAATATCATTAAGACACCCTGATAGTCATAACTGGATCATATTCTCAGTGGAAAATTCTGATCGGAGTAGTTATGCTTTGTTAAGTGCTATGGAAGTAGAAGAAGAGTTGAGTCAGGTTCGAGTAGCAAGAGAATTTGCAGATGTCTTTGAGCCGGTTATAGGACTACCACCGAAACGAGCTGTTGAGTTTCAGATAGATCTTGTGCCAGGAGCTGAACCTGTGAGTAGAACCCCTAGCAGGATGACACCGACCGAGATGAAGGAATAGAAGGTGTATCTAGTGGATCTAGAAGGAAGGAATTTTATTAGACCAAGCAGTTTGCCTTGGGGAGCGGCCACGGTATTCGTAAAGAAAGCAAATGGGTCGTTAAGGATGTGTATCGATTATCGTAAGTTGAATGAGAGGACGATTAAGAATAAGTATCCCTTGCCGAGAATTGATGATCTGTTTGATTAGTTGTGTGGGCCAAAGTGTTTTCCCAATTGGATTTATCGACAGGTTTCCATCAGTTAAGAGTGGCCAAGGATAGTATTCCATTGACTGCATTTCGGACTAGGTATGGTTCGTATGAGTGGTTAGTAATACCATTCGGATTAACGAATGCACCAGCTTTCTTCATGGATTTGATGAACCAAGTTTTCCGAGAGTACTTGGATAGGTTCGTATTGGTGTTTATAGATGACATTTTAGTATACTTTAAGGATGGAAGAGAGCATGAAGATCATCTTAGAGTAGTGCTTGAGATGCTGAGGCAGCGTCAGCTAAAAGCAAAGTTTTCCAAGTGTCATTTTTGGAAGAAAGAGGTCAAGTTTCTTGGTCACGTGGTTTCAGAGAATGGTTTGTCAGTCGATCCAGATAAGATCGAATCTGTTAATAATTGGAACCGACCAGAGACGGTAACTGAGATAAGGAGTTTTCTTGGACTTGCTGGCTATTACCAGAGATTCGTTAAGGATTTATCGTGGATAGCAGTGCCTTTAACTAAGGTAGCCAGGAAGGATGTGAAGTTTGTCTGGTCCAACAAATGTGTGGAAGCATTCCTTAAGTTAAAGCATTTGTTGACCAACACACCAATGTTAGTAGTTCCAGACGAAAACCAAGGGTTGGTGGTGTATACTGATGCATGTGGGACTGGACTAGGAGCTGTGTTGACGCAAAAGGGTAAAGTTATTGTCTACGCTTCACGACAGCTTAGACCACATGAAGTAAGATATCCTACTCATGATTTAGAGTTCGCTGCGGTGATCTTTGCATTGAAGATTTGGAGACATTATCTCTTAGGAGAGAGATTTGAGCTATACACAGATCATATGTCCGAAAGGTATTTATTCTCTCAGAAGGAGTTGAATATGAGACATCTGGGTGGATGGAGTTTTGGCTGCTTATGATTTTGGTATAAAGTATACTCCTGGAAAAGGAAAAAAGTAGCAAATGCTCTTAGCAGAAGACATCAGAATGTGGTGTTAGCTATGTTGGCAGAATGGAAAGATCTAGAAGCTTTGACTACTTGTAGTGTTCAGTTGAGATCGACTGCTAGTTCTAGTCAGAGCAACGCCATGTTGTCCTCTTTGGAAGTTCGACCAGTGTTGATCGAAAGGATTGCTTCTAAGCAGAAGGAGGATCTAGTATTAGCTGAGAGGATTAAAAGGCTTAAGGTTGGAACCGAGATCGATGGTCTAAAGGATTTTAGTCTTGACCGGAGAGGATGGTTGAGAAAGAAGGGACGGTTGTGTATTTCGAATGTTGAGGACTTAAGGAAAGTTCCCGAGGAATGTCATCGGTCCAAATTTATGATTCATCCTGGAGGGACCAACATGTATCAATATATGAAGAGGAGCTTCTATTGGGAAGGCATGAAGAGAGGTGTTAGCTTGTGGGTTAGACAATGTGCTAACTATCAACAAGTGAAGGCCAAACATCAGAAGCCGAGTGGATTGCTTCAACCTTTGGAGGTACCAGTTTGGAATGGGATTCAATATCCATGGATTTTATAGACGGGTTGCTAAGGTCAAATAGAGGAAATGAAAGTATATGGGTCATAGTAGATAGGTTGACCAAGAGTGTCCATTTTATTCCAGTTAAGTCAACCAGGACGACACCTATTTTAGCTAAGCTGTTCATGAAGAACATAGTTAGACTACGTGGAATTCCTAGTAGTATAGTTAGTGATAGAGATGCTTTGTTTACTAGTGAATTCTGGAAGAGTCTACAGGATGTATTAGGCACTAAGCTCAAGATGAGTACTGCATACCACCCTCAGATGGATGGGTAGACAGAGAGAGTCAATAAGGTACTCGAGGATTTGTTGAGAGCTTGTGTATTGGACTTTGGTGGATCTTGGGATGATCACCTACACTTAGTGGAGTTTTCCTATAATAATAATTAACAGACTAGTATAGAATGACACCTTTTGAAGCTTTGTATGGAAGGCCATACAAATCACTAGCATGTTGGTTGGAGACTGAAGACAGATTAGTCTTAGGTCTAGATCTGGTTAGAGTGGCGACATAGAAGATTGAGTTGATCCGAGAAAGGATGAATGAAGCTCAGTCCAGACAGAAAAGTTACGCAAATAAGAGGCATAAAGACCTAGAATTATCAGTTGGAGATAGGGTTTTGCATTAAAACATCACCAATGAAGGGTGTGGTACGACTTGGAAAGTCAGGGAAACTGGCACTGAGATATTTGGTCCGTTCCAAATTATAGAGAGGATCAGAAAGCTTGCATACAGAGTAGAGTTGCCGAGCAGTATAGCAGGTGTCTATAATGTATTTCATGTGTCTCATCATCGCAAGTATGTGCATGATCTAGAGACTACTATTCCTCCAACAGGGTTGGAAGATTTGATAGTAGAGCCTAATTTGACTTTTGTTAGACAACCAGTCCGGGTTGTAGCGAGAGATGAGAAAAGTTCGAGTAACAAGACAGTTAATTTGGTGAAAGTTCAGTGGAACGACAACGAGAAGGACTGTACTTGGAAGATAGAAGACAGGATTAGAGATACTTATCCTGATCTATTTTGAGGGTATGTATATATTAGCTTTATATAGATAGTTGCTAGTCACGTAGGCTAGTATGATTGTTAAGAGTCGTTATAGATGATTGGTATGTTAGTATTTAGTCCTTATTGAATTTCGAGGACGAAATTCTTTAAGGAGAGGAGCATGTAACACCCCTAATTTTAATAACATTATTTAAGAGATTTAATTAGATAAAATAAATAGAATAATGTAAATATTAGAGTGATAAGGGGATTGAGATTTGGAAATTTATTTAGAGGCCGAACTTAATTAAATAAATTGGCTTATGAATGGTTTTATATGTTAATTAATTAACGCTAGGGCATATTAGGAATTGCGCACCATAATTCTATTACCTTAAAATCCCATTTCCTTTGCCATTCACGTTCATTCTTGCAAACTGCAAAACGTAAACAAAAAGAAAAGCGAAGCCAACCGTTACTTAGGAAAGAAAAAGGGAAAATTAAATTAAAGCTAAGGAATCAAGCTAAGGAAATTAATTAAGGATCAAATCTCAAATTCCTTATTCTAATCAAAGTGAATAATTATCTAAACCATCTCTATTTTTGTTTTTATGATCATTTGATTTTGGGTTTAAGTTTAAATACCTTATGATGATTTTGATGACGATATGCTTGGATTTCATGATATGATATATTCAAACAAGTTGGTTTGATAATTGTTTTATATGGTTTTAAGGCTAAAATAAATTATTCTGGATTTCGAATGCCATGAAGAATTTATATCTTATGAAAAACAATAATTTGGAGTTGGGTTTTAATTTTTATAATTTTCCAAGCTATGGAAAATTTATTATAAATTTTTAAAGGAAAATATGAACAATTTGGTTTATAAATTGGTATCAGAAATTATATGAAGAATTTTGGTTTGAAATTTAGATATGTAAGATAACATATTAAAAGTGAATTTCTATGATTTTTGGGGATTTTTCCTAAGTGATTTACTATGTAAATTAAATTATTTTAGAAGGAGGACTTAAATGATTTAACTGTGTTTCTTAATGGAAGGGCTTATTTGTTAAATTAATCTTTGTTTAGATCTGAAATTATGCGGCAATTTTATTTTAAGAAAGAATTTGAAAGTTCATGGCAACCAATTAAATGTTTACAAATAGGCAAATTAGTTAATAAGCATTTACTTTAAAAGGCATTAAAACAGTCTTTACCCAGAAATTATGTTTCGCCTCTTGTAGTATCACCTTTTGACCCTGTACTTCCGCCTCAACCAAGTCGAAACCCACTAAGTCGAATCCAATACACAAGATATCAATACGTTGGTATGTAGTGGATTGAAAGAAAAGGCGGCAAGTATGGTGTCGAAACCATGCTTCCGAAGGAGACGAAACCAGTTAGCTTTCGAAGGTCTTTGTTTTATCATCTAAAGAAAAGCGCTTGCCTTGTTTTTGATGAATACTTTTAAAGGAGTCGAAACTAATGCTTTCTAAAGGGTCTTTAAAATAGCTTTCGAAAGAGTTGCCATGTTTTTAAATTAATGCATTCGAAAGGGGTAGTTTCAACCCAATCGAAACCCTGTTGCCATCCTTATGCCTTCCGACTGGATTGAAGTCATCAACCAGATCGAAAGGTGGCTTTTGTTTTATAAATATAAGCCACTTACTAAAGCTTTAAAAAGGGTTTAATGGTTCCGAAGGCAATGGCTTCGGAAAGGGTTTCGAAGCTATCCTTCAAATGTTTTACTTAAATGATTTAAGCTTTCAAAAAGATGGTTCCGAAGCCATCAGTTTTCCCCAAACTCTTTTATATGAAGTAAAAAGGTTTCCAAAGGTATACTTTTGTTTATATTCACTTTGACCCAAAAGTAAATTTTAGAACAAACCCAATGGTTTTGAAAGGGATACTTTCAAATGATTTCGAAAGGGGTACTTTCAATGGTTTCGAAGCAATGCTTCTATGAGTTATAAGTAATACTTTAATACTTTCGAAAGGTAAGTTTTGATGGTTTCGAAAGGGATGATTTAAAGTGTTTTGAAAGGCATAGGGCATAGTGTTTTGAAAAGAAGATTTGAATGCTTTCGAAGGAGGTTATCCAATGTTTTTGAAAGTAAAAGTTATAGGTTTCGAAAGCCTTAGTTTTCAAAGCAATGAACCCAATCTCATTTTTAAAGGAAAACCCGGCATAATAAAGGAGTTTTAAAATGGTTTTTAAATATGGAGTTTTTGAAGCAGCTTTCCTTGATAAAATAATATGTTAAAGGGATTAACCATGTTTTATATGAAAATGATTTCAAGGATATTAACCACAGATGTTGCTACTATTATGTTTGCTTCTTCTAATATATATATATATATATATATTCACATTATAATTGACCCATGTGAGAAATGCGTATTACGGATCTTAAGGCTAGGAATAACACTAGAGGGGGGTGAATAGTGTTTATATGGAATTACTTAATCTTTTTCAGTTATTGTTGATTTTTACACAAATGTATGCAATATTCAGACACAAATGCAGAAATAAAGTAAATGCAGTAAAGGAAAGAACACACCGGATTTTATATTGGTTCGGAGTTACCCTACATCCAGTCCCGCACAACTAAGTACGGATTTCCTTTCAAAAGCAATTCAACAATTACAACCCTCGGTTTCAAGGCTACGAGGTACACCCTCTATAATCACAATCCTCTGGGTAGAGATACTTGATTTATGGGCGACAAGTTCACCCAATTGATTTCCAAGGCTACAATCACACCTTTTCTCGCTTGATTGATTTCCAAGGCTACAATCACACCTTTTCTCGCTAGATAGATTACAAAGAAGCCTATAACTCTGAATAGCACTTGGATCTTGTTGAGATAGTGATAGAGAATCAAACCAGAAATTATCTAGTTGGATTCAATGTTGATTTCGGCAGAGTAATGATAGGATTTTGAATAAGAAAATGTGGAAGAAGAAGAGAAGTGAAAAACCAAAAAATCTAATCAAAAATTCGTTGAAACTAACCCCTATTTATAGAAGAACAACAGTCATGTCCATTCGTGAAAGGTTATGGCGAATAGACACTTCTTTTAAAATTCAAATTTTTGAATCTAACTGTCACTATGTCGACATGGGGTACTAGGGCATGTCGACATCCCAAAAGAAATTTTGATGTTTTGTTTTTCTTTGAAAATAACCTTTATCTTATATTAAAACTATTTTAAACTTTATAAATATACTTGACTCTAGATAAAATACATAGATAAATATAGAGAATAATATATATAAAATTTTACTATAATTTTATATTTAAATCTAAGTATAAATATATTATAATTAAAAGATAGTTTAAAATAAATGAAGTTTAAAAACAAGAATATTTTAAGGCTAAAACATCTTTTTGAAAATCATTTGAAAAGATAATTTTTAAGGCTAAAACATTTTGAAAAGAAGTTTTGAAAATCATTCTGAAGTAGTTTTGAAAATCATTTTGAAGTAGTTTTGCAAGCTTCTTCCTGTAGAATATCTCATCATATCAGGACTCGAGAACTTGTACAAAACCACGATGTTCGTGGGTTTGTAAGCCACTTGTCGTAGGTTTGTAAGCTACTTGTCGTGGGTTTGTAAGCCACTAAAAAGGTAGAAATGGGTTCCATCCCAAAAGGAAAATGGAGTGAAGATTTCAGTGCTATTATTAAGTTTTAACATAATTCTAGACTCAATACTTATCTTGAAATCTTGAACTCTTGATACTCATGAGTCTTCAATCTTGATATCTTGAATCTCTATACTGTACAGTCTTCATTCTTTGTACCTTCATGGTTAAATCTTGCATATACATATATATCTAAACTATAATGTTAGTATTTATATTTTATAATCTTATTCTAAGGTTGTTGTCATCAAAACCATCAACTCATGGACTAACAATCTCCCCCTTTTCGATGATGACAACCTTTGTTTATAAAATATTACTTCTATCCTAATAACTTCCCCTAAAACTGATAACTCCCCCTTAATCTATGCCTAACTACCCTATTTTATATTTCTCCCCCTTTGTCATCAACAAAAACAAACAAACTCTAAACTATATAACCCCCCTCATTCTTGTACTCAAGTACCTGCATTAATAAACTATATAATAGAGTATACTAAGTAATAGACATGATATTCAAACAATGATTATAAATATATCAATGTATATTTATACATTCATCAATCCACACCAAGTGTCAATCAAATCAATCAAAACACCAATTTCAATCAAAGCAATCAATTCAAATAAAGTAATCAAATTAAATAAAGCAATCAATTTAAACGTTACGAGGAACTTCCACCCATCCTTCTTCTCCAAAAATAGGATCTGCTTTGATGACATCCCAATTTTCATTGTCATTTGTGAGAGAGACAAGAGGATGTGCTTCGTTATCATCCTTGTACAAAGAATAAATCATCCATTGAATTGCCTCGAAATGCCTTTCTTGCTCCTTGATCATCTGCATTTGACTCAATTCTAAGTGTCACTAGTTACGAAGAATGAACGAGAGAATATTCTTGAATGAATTAAGAGTTTCTTCAAGATTCTCGGATAAGTTATGAATTGGATTAGCCATTTTTGAAATTGTGAGAAGAATGAGAGATAGAATAGATAAGAAATAATATTCAGTAATGAATTCTGGAAGAAATGGGTATATATAGGTGTAGAAATTCGTTTGAAATGAATAGACACATGGTAGTTATTCAAATTTCAAATTCAAAATGAAGTGTCATTTCTGACCAGTATATGTCGACATGGTCAAGAGGGGGATGTCGACATGAGGCAGTGAAATTTGATGGTAATTTTATTTTGTGAATAATGGTGTATATATATATTTATATAATATACTAACATTTATTCAAGAGATAAGATAAGCTAGATAATAAAAAGGAAATTCAATTTCATTGCATAGAAAAGTGGTACAATGATTAGTCATAAACAACTACATAAACACTCAAATTAAAACAAACTTAAACTAATTCGACATGATATGAAAATATAGAATTAGTTAGAGGATGATGAAGATGAAGATAATCCAAGTTTCTTGCTGACTTTAGAGAAAAACTTGTTCATCTTGGATGATATTTTGTCCAACTTCTTACTAACGGATCTTTTAAGAACCCGTTGATTCTCAACAATAATCTTTTGGTTTTTGAGAAGGGTTTTGTTGGTAGGATTGGAGGGATATTCAATACTTTCTAGGGATGTTTCACCTTCTTCTTCTTCTTCTATTTCCATTTCATCCCCTTCTTCTTCTTCTATTTCCATTTCATCCCCTTCTTCTTCTTCCTCTTCAATTTCTTCATGAGCCAAACGCTCTTCTTTTTTGGCAAGACTCTCATAAGGTTGAAAAACATATGGGATTTTCATGAGAGAAATGTTTGAAATATTAAAAACTTTTCTTGAAGTAAATTCTTCTCCTTTGAGATTTACTCCAAAATAATTGAAAATCCGAGTAAGGTAAATTCCATGATATAAGGTGTTTTCTCCCATTTCAAAATTTTTAGGACGAAGTTCATCCAAAATAACTTGCGCCCAATTGATATCATAATTTCCGAAAATAGCAAAAAGAGCTTTGCAAACTTTTAAGGTAGGATTGTTAAAATTCCCCGATCTAGGGGTCAAAGTATGTTGTAAAAGAAGGTTAACAATTCTTGCTTTTGGACGAAAGTTTTGGTTTTTAAATTCAAAGTTTTCATCTCCTTCAAAAATATGATGAAATGTCTCACGATCATGTTCATCGATTTGAAAACTAGAAAGATCCATTCCCGTATTCTTGCAATTGAGAATGGTACCCAAAAGATCACAATTTAAAACAATTCTAGTGCCTTTAACACTACTCCAAATTTCATCATCATTCCTTTCATAAAATTCTCGATTAAGATTTGCATAGGATGTTTTGACAAGATTTGGATAACAAACAAAATCATTTTGAGAAGCATCAACAAGACTAAGAATATGATTGTTTGTAAAAAGAGTATCAATTTCATAAGAAGCAAAATCTTGAAAAATAGCAAATTTTCCGGGATGGACTTTTCCATAATTAGCATAATTGATGTATGCTTTTATGGCCTCCGGATTATTGAGGAGTTGCACTTTCAAGTTTCTGGAAAGTCTCATGGTGGAGGGGTTGTTTGAAGAAGCCATTAAAGTAGAGAGTAGAGAGCTTGAAGTTTTGAAGAGAGAGTTTGAATTTAAAAATAAAAGCGAAAAGTTGTGATAAAAGATAGTGAATAAATAGATTTTTTAAAGACATGTTCTCTGGTCAAAAGATGCCTTTTCGGAGTATTGAATGAAGTGAAAAGGTGGAGAGAAATTCAAGCATTTGAATTCAAATTTTGAATTTCAAATTCAGGTACCTATGTCAACATCAGGGTCGAGACCATGTCGACATATGCCTGTGAATTTTTATGATTTATTTTTCCTAAGTATTCTAATATATATATATACTTATTATTTTAATGTCTATATATATATATCTGGAATATTATTAGAATTATAGTATACTCCAAAAAATATTATTATATTATTAAAAATAATAAAAATAATAATAAAATAATAATAAAATAAAAAATAAAAAAAATTTAAAATTCAATCAGCACACCAATTCAAAATCAATCAATCAAGCAATCAATCATCTAATTCTAAGCATGCAATTTCAATCAATTGTATTGTAAATGTGTACCTTTTTCTGAGTCCGTTTCTTTGAATTTGTTGAAGTCGTGAACTACCGTGAAACACAAATTTGAGTTATCTGTCTTCTGATCATCATCGCTTGAGGACGAGTCTGAGTCATCTAGAGTAGCAGTAAATGCACGCTTCCGTTTCTTTACTGATTCATTGTTTATAGGAGGATTCTGCCTTTTTGGTTACAGACAGTCTCTTTTGATATGGCCTGATTCATCATAGTTGAAACTTTTGACATTGTTTGGCACTGCATTCTGATTTCCAGAATTCTTATAATTTTTTTTCCTGAGATTATTCATCTTTCTATATTTCAGGAATTTCCGAAAATTCCTGGTGATAAATGCTATCTCTTCATCATTATCACTGTTTGAGTCTGATCCGTTGGTTAATGCATTGAATGCCATTGATTTCTTTTCAGATGCTTTGCTTTCTCTTCTCCCGATCATTTGGACTTCAAACGACATTAGATTTCCAATCAATTCTTCTATCTTTAAGGTACTGATGTCATTTGCCTCTTCAATTGCAAGTGCCTTTTGATCCCATTGTGGAGTGAGAGAATTTAAAATTTTTCTGACTTGATCTTCTTCCGAAAATTCCTTTCCCAAGGATATTAAAGAATGCATAATATCCTAAAATCGACTATACATATCCAAAATAGACTCATTAGTATTCATTTTAAATAACTGAAACTGATTTGTGAGCATGGAAATTTTGGTCTGTTTAACTTTGCTTGTTCCTTCGTGAGTCACTTGCAAAGTTTTCCAGATTTCATATGCAGACTTACAAACTGACACTCTATTAAATTCATTCCTATCTAGTGAACAAAATAGAATATTCATTGCTTTAGAATTATTTTGTGCAACAGTATTTTGCTCAGTGGTCCACTATGCAAAATTAGTTGTGGGTTCAGAATATTCAGTTTGTGTGATATTCCAAGTGTGTAATCCTACAGATTGTAAATATATTTTCATCCTACATGC
The DNA here is from genome assembly GCA_030737815.1 of Allium fistulosum. NCBI lineage: Eukaryota > Viridiplantae > Streptophyta > Magnoliopsida > Asparagales > Amaryllidaceae > Allium > Allium fistulosum. The sequence continues at coordinate 390,086,296 of CM060904.1, forward strand.
CCAATATGCATAGTTACTACCATTAAAAAGTGGTGGTTTGGCAGTAGACTGACCTTCTACAAATGAACCAGTGTTAGAAATAGCACCAGTGTTGGTAGCCATTTAGAAAACTTTTCAAAATTCAAATTATGAAACTTTTGAAAACCTTGCTCTGATACCAAATGTGAGAAATGCGGATTACGGATCTTAAGGCTAGGAATAACACTAGAGGGGTGGGGGTGAATAGTGTTTATAAGAAATTACTAAATCTTTTTGAGTTATTGTTGATTTGTACACAAATGTATGTAATATTCAGACACATATATAATCACAGAAACAGACACAGATGCAAAAGTAAAGTAAAGGAAAGAACACACCGGATTTTATATTGGTTCGGAGTTACCCTACATCCAGTCCCGCACAACTAAGTACAGATTTCCTTTCAAAAGCAATTCAACAATTACAACCCTCGGTTTCAAGGCTACGAGGTACACCCTCTATAATCACAATCCTCTGGGTAGAGATACTTGATTTATGGGCAACAAGTTCACCCAATTGATTTCCAAGGCTACAATCACACCTTTTCTCGCTTGATTGATTTCCAAGGCTACAATCACACCTTTTCTCGCTAGATAGATTACAAAGAAGCCTATAACTCTGAATAGCACTTGGATCTTGTTGAGATAGTGATAGAGAATCAAACCAGAAATTATCTAGTTAGATTCAATGTTGATTTCGGCAGAGTAATGATAGGATTTTGAATAAGAAAATGTGGAAGAAGAAGAGAAGTGAAAAACCAGAAAATCTAATCAAAAATTTGTTGAAACTAACCCCTATTTATAGAAGAACAACTGTCATGTCCATTCGTGAAAGGTTATGGCGAATAGACACTTCTTTTGAAATTCAAATTTTTGAATCTAACTGTCACTATGTCGACATGGGGTACTAGGGCATGCCGACATCAAAAAAGGAAATTTTGATGTTTTGTTTTTCTTTGAAAATAACCTTTATCTTATATTAAAACTATTTTAAACTTTATAAATATACTTGACTCTAGATAAAATACATAGATAAATATAGAGAATAATATATATATATATATAATTTTACTATAATTTTATATTTAAATCTAAGTATAAATATATTATAATTAAAAGATAGTTTAAAATAAATGAAGTTTAAAAACAAGAATATTTTAAGGCTAAAACATCTTTTTGAAAATCATTTGAAAAGATAATTTTTAAGGCTAAAACATTTTGAAAAGAAGTTTTGAAAATCATTCTGAAGTAGTTTTGAAAATCATTTTGAAGTAGTTTTGCAAGCTTCTTCCTGTAGAATATCTCATCATATCAGGACTCGAGAACTTGTACAAAACCATGATGTTCGTGGGTTTGTAAGCCACTTGTCGTAGGTTTGTAAGCTACTTGTCGTGGGTTTGTAAGCCACTAAAAAGGTAGAAATGGGTTCCATCCCAAAAGAAAAATGGAGTGAAGATTTCAGTGCTATTATGAAGTTTTAACATAATTCTAGACTCAATACTTATCTTGAAATCTTGAACTCTTGATACTCATGAGTCTTCAATCTTGATATCTTGAATCTCTATACTGTACAGTCTTTATTCTTTGTACCCGCATGGTTAAATCCTGCATATACATATATATCTAAACTATAATGTTAGTATTTATATTTTATAATCTTATTCTAAGGTTGTTGTCATCAAAACCATCAACTCATGGACTAACAACCCATAACTGTATTTTAGGGAAATAAAGGGTAGAATAACCAGTTAAGTTGACCTAGTAGTGAATATAAATTGAGTTGACTCCAGAATGAGTAGAATTGCATCCAGGTGGTCAGGAAGACCAGAACATAGGATGCCTAAATACTGATTAAAGAAGTTGTCAGATAGACAGGTTCGTAGTTAACCCATGAAAACTATGATTAGGAAGAGTTATTGGCAGGGGCCAATAGGTTTGTAGTGAACCCATGGAAACTATATCTGGATTAAGTTATTGACAGAAGTCAATAGGTTCGTAGTTAACCCATGAACACTAGGATATGAGGGAAGTTATTGGATATACCAATAGGTTCAGGGAGAACCCATGAACCAATAAAGTTATTGGCTGGGGCCAATAGGTTCTTAGTGATCCCATGAAATCTATGAAACCGGACAGGGAGTCCATATATTTTAAATAGGTTATTAGTAAGCCAACGAAAACTAATAGGTTAATAGCGATCCTAGAAATTATAACCGAGATAGATAGTCAAAATGAATGGAGATGGGTAATCCAGAATTGATTTACTTGTTTGCATATCATCACATTACTTTGAATTATTATGTTTTAGCCATTGTGGATGCAGGAGCACAGTATATGATTTTTATAAAGTTTTGGATAAGATACTAGCAGTGTTTTAAATCTCGGATTTTGGCCAATATCTCGGGAAAATATCTCGGCTATCTCGGGCGATATTTAAAACACTTATAACTAAATAGGCTGCCAAATCTCGGATTTTGGCTGATATCTCGGATTTTTCATCTCGGCCATCTCGGGGAGATTTAAAAGCCTGGATACTAGTGAGGCGATAACCCATTCCGCTAAGCGGGGTGGTCTCACTAGATATCTAAAAGGTTTGAGATAGTAGGTTATTATTCATACCAAGCTTTATGTCTAACTCGAAGTTTATGTTTTCCCCTTAAACTCTCGGGTGCTCAATTAACTTTGAGTAGTTTGAGAGTTGAGGTTTTAAGGTACCTCATTAGACGAATAAGCTTCCTGAGACGTGCAGAAGGCAAGCTAGATAATAAGAGTTCTTTCCTATTTTGATTCCGCGGTGCTTAGTTGTAAAGGCAAAGTTGTTTGCTTGCCTAGTTATATATACTATGATCATCCAAGGGTGCATCTTCATATGTCACTCTTGGCGTATGTTGTAATAAATATATTTTCTCTGAATGTGGTTCTTCAATTTGGGTTTATGTAATGAATTTGAAATGTTTTGAAATGGAATGTGAAAGTTGTTTTATGATTTTAAATTTTTTCCATATCCACGTGTTTCTGTTATATCGATTAATGCATCTAACATGACCGTATTTGGTCGTCGAGGATTAATAATTATGGATGACTGCAACAACCGTAGTCGTTAGTTTTAGGCCTCCAAGTGGGGGATGTAACAAGTTGGTATCAGGGCATAGATTTATGAAAACTTAAAAGAAACTTAAGCTTAAAGGATTTTTCAAAACATAATCCAATTAATCGGAAAAAAATATCAGGGTTTGGGATAACGCTATAGTAACGTACTTGTATTTGATATATGTATATATATATACACATACATAAGTACGTATTCCCTATTCTTAAATCGTTCTTCTATATCTTACTAAGGCTCGTATGTAGATTTACGAGAAAGAAGATATTGAGGCAGGGAACGAAAGAGGAAATCTCAATGGAGGAAGCACCATAAAAAATGGAAATGTTAGACCCACCAGGAGGAACCCGGGTTGACAGGCTAATGCTAACTAATATGCAGATGCCAATGTAGGTGCTGGAAATCCACCAGTGGATATGGGGATGATGTATCTGTTCTTCGTCAATCTGATGTAGGTAGGAGATGCTGCTGGAGTTGCTAGGAATGTTGGAGAAGCCAATCCTGTGGCTCCAATTGAGAATAACTATGCTAAGTTAAGCAGAGACTACGCCAGTCTTAGTGGGAAGCCATTTATGGGAACGGAGGACGCTATAGAAGTTGAAAGTTGGCTTTTGCAATTTGTGGGAATCTTCGCTGATTTGGGTTTGGATGATGAGCAGAAGAGGAGACTAGCCTCTAGGCAGTTGCAAGGGGCAGCACTTCATTGGTGGAATAATGTTACTACCGGAGTTTCGAAAGAAGAGTTGACTTGGGCGGAATTAAGAAGGAGATTTGAACAGAGGTTTTTGTCTGAAGTTGCTAAGTCAGCTTTGTTGAGAAAGTTTATGGATTTGGTGTAGGGAGAGATGTCGGTAATCGAATATGCTACTAAGTTTGATGAGTTGTCTCGATATGGGTATGCTACTATAGACACCGTTAGAACAGGGAGAGATGACCGTGTTAGAGTATGCTGCAAGGTTTGAGGAGTTGGCAAGATATGGTTATGCCATTATGAATGCCATGATTAAGAGAAACGAGAAGTTTATTATGGGGTTGAAACCTGAATTGGCCAGGGCTATATTACCTCATATCAAGGATCCTTGTGATGTCGTAGTAGATATGGCTCTAAGACATGAGGAAATGATTGCTTATGTGGAGAAGAATAAGGAGAAGGAGGTGCAGGTTAGGTCAAGTCAAAAAAGGAAGTTCTTTCCTAAGAAGGGAGCCCAGAAAGGTGAAGGGAATGTCAGAAGTTATCTATTTTAAGTGCGACGAGAAAGGGTATTTTGCGAATGAATGTCGTTCTGGAGAGGCAAAGAAGGTGACCGGGAAGAAGAATGTCAAATGCTTCAACTGCGATCAAATGGGTCGTTATAAGAGCCAATGCAAGGAGCCTACTAAGGATGGGAAGGGCTAAGTATATGCATTGGAGCCAGCTACCTCGAGACCCACGGCAGGGGAAAAAGAGAAAGCAGTGTTGGGAGGTACACTTATGATTCTTTGTATAGCAATTAGTGTTCTGTTTAATACTAGTGCATTGCATTCTTTTATATCTCGATGGTTGGTAGATAAGCTTAACCTAGAACCCTCATACATAGTTACTTTCTTAAGGGCTGCGAATCCGATAGGAGGGTATGCAACACTTAGGATGAGATGTGAGTACCTAAAGTTTGACTTGTTAGTTCATACTTTTGATTGAAGTTTGCATGTGTTTGATTTTGTAGGATTCGAAATTATTTTGGTATGGATTGGTTAAGTAAGTAAGATGCTATGGTATTTTGCCATGATGGGAAAATATCGCTTGGACACCCAGACTGTAGGGAGCAGATTATATATACCGTAGAAAACCCTAGTTGTGAGGTAAATGCTTTGTTGGGTGTTGTGGAGATGGAAGACAAGCTCAATCGAGTTTTTGTGGTTAGAGAATTTGTGGATATTTTTGAACCCGTAGTAGGATTACCACTGAAACGAGCCATTGAGTTTCGGATAGATTTGGTGCATGGAGCAGAACCAGTGAGTAGACCGCCAAGCAGGATGACACCTGCCGAAATGAGGGAGCTCAAGGTGCAGTTGGTGGATTGGGAAGGTAAGAATTTTATCAGATCTAGTAGTTCACCTTAGAGAGAAGCCGCAGTGTTTGCTAAGAAATCGGGTAGATCGTTAAGGTTATGTATCGATTATCATAAGTTGAATGAGAAAACAATAAAGAATCGATATCTGTTGCCTAGGATAGACGATTTGTTCGATCAGTTGAGTGGAGCCAAGTTATTTTTGCAGTTGGATTTAGCAACAAGTTTCCATCAGCTTAGAGTGGCAGAGAATAGTATTCCTTTGACGACGTTTAGAACCTGATATGGATCGTACGAATGGTTAGTGATGCCATTCGGACTGACTAATGCACCAGCTTTCTTTGTAGATTTGATGAACCGGATTTTCCGAGAGCACCTGGATAGGTTTGTATTGGTTTTCATAGATGATATTTTGGTGCACTCTAAGGATGAAAGAGAGCATGAAGTTCATCTTAGAGTAGTGATTGGAACGCTGAGGCAGCATTAGCCGAAGGCAAAGTTCTTGAAATGTCATTTCTGGAAGAAGGAAGTGAAGTTTCTTGGCCATGAAGTTTTTGAGAAAGGGTTATCAGTGGATCCAGCTAAGATCGAGGCCGTGAATAGTTGGAAGAGACCAAAAATGATGACTGAGATAAGAAGATTTTTGGGGTTGGCTGGTTACTATCGGAGGTTTATTAAGGATTTTTCGCGGATAGCGGCACCAATGACCAAGCAAACTCGAAAGGATGTGAAGTTCGTTTGGACCGATAAGTGTGAGGGGGCATTCCAGAAGCTGAAACACTTATTGACTAATGCACCTGTGTTATTTTTCCAGAGGGGAATCAGGATTTGGTGATGTACAAGGATGCATGTGAGACTGGGTTAGGAGCTGTGTTAATGTAGAGGGGTAGATTAATTTCCTATGCTTCTCGACAGCTTAGACTACATGAAGTCAGATACCCAACCCATGACTTGGAGTTAGCTGCGGTAATTTTTGCGCTGAAGGTGTGGAGACATTATCTTTTGGGAGAAATATTTGAGTTGTATACAAATCATAAGTCGCTGAAGTATTTGTTCTCTCAGAAGGAGCTGAACATGAGACAGTAGAGGTGGTTAGAATTCTTAGCTGCTTATGATTTCGGTATCGAGTACACACTAGGAAAAGGCAACAAGGTTGCAGATGCACTTAGCAGAAAACATCAAATGAGGTATTAGCAATGATAGCTGAGTGGAAAGATTTGGAAGCGTTAGCGACTTGCAGAGTACAGTGGAGAACTAAGAGTAGTTCAAGTACAGAAACTGCTCTGTTATCATGTTTGGAAGTTCGACGAGTTATGATTGAAAGGGTTGCTTCTAAACAGTTAGAGGATCTAGTGTTGGCTAAACGGATCAGAAAATTGAGGGATGGAACGGAGATCAATGACTTAAAGGATTTTAGTCTTAATTAGAATGGGTAGTTGAGAAAGAAGGAAGATCGTGTGTTCCAAATGTGGGAAATATTAGGAAGGAAGTTTGGGAGGAATGCCATTGTTCAAAGTTTACTGTTCATCCGGGAGGAACTAAGATGTATCAGGACATGAAAATAAGTTTCTTCTGGGAAGGTATGAAGAGGGATGTAGGCTTATGGGTGAAGCAGTGTCTAAACTGCCAACGGGTAAAAACTGAACCTCAGAAGCCAAGTGGGTTGCTTCAGCCTTTGGACATTCCAGTATGAAAGTGGGATTCTATTTCTATGGATTTCATTGATGGGTTGCCAAGGTCAAATAGAGAAAATGAAAGCATATGGGTCATTATGGACAGGTTGACCAAGAGTGCCCATTTCATTCCAATTAAGTCAACCAGAACATCACCTATGTTAGCGAAGTTGTTTATGAAGAATGTAGTTAGACTGCACAGAATTCCCAGTAGTATAGTGAGTGAAGAGATTCTTTATTCACTAGCGAGTTCTGGAAGAGTCTACAGGATACCTTAGGTACCAAGCTCAAGATGAGTATCGCTTACCATCCACATACTGATGGACAAATGAAGAGAGTTAACAAAGTTTTGGAGGATTTGTTACAAGCTTGTGTGCTAGATTTTGGGGGATCATGGGAAAACCATCTACATCTAGTCGAATTTTCCTATAAAAATAGCTATCAGGCTAGTATAGGGATGACACCATTTGAAGCTTTGTATGGAAGGCCATGAAAATCTCCAGTTTGTTGGTTAGAGACCGAGGATAGGTTGGTTCTTGGTCCGGATTTGGTTAGAGAAGCTGTAGAAATGGTTGAGTTAATTCGAGCTAGAATGAAGGAAGCTCGATCTAGGCAGAAGAGTTATGCGGATAAAAGACAGAAAGACTTAGAGTTTTCTGTTGGAGAGCATGTATTCATTAAGGTGTCACGGATGTAGGGTGTGATTCGATTTGGGAAATCAGGAAAGTTGGCACCAAGGTTCGTTGGACCATTTCCTATTATTGAGAGGAACGAGAAACTCGCATATAGAGTAGAGTTACCGAGCAGTTTGGCAGGAGTCCACGATGTTTTCCATGTTTCTCATCTAAGGAGGTGTATTCGAGATCCGTAGGCTACTATATCACCGACCGAGTTAGATGACTTAATCGTAGATCCGAATTTGTCTATAGTTAGAAAGCCGGTTCGCATAGTGGAAAGAGATGCGAAGAGGCTCAGGAACAAGATAGTCAAATTAGTTAAAGTCCAGTGGAGTGAGGACGAGAGAGACTATACTTGAGAGACTGAGAACATGATGAGAGATACTTATCCTGATTTGTTTGATGGTATGTTTTACCTTTGATTGTTTTGATGTGTACCTTATCGTAATTTCGAGGACAAAATTCTTTAAGGAGGGGAGTCTGTAACACCCCATATTTTTAGTAACATTATTTAGGATATTTAATTAGTTAAATAAAATAAAATAATGTAAGATGATTAAGGGATTGAGATTTGTGATTAAATAAAGGGTAGCCGTGCCATGTTAAACAAGTGAACTAAAGAATAAAAAAGATAATAAAAGGTTAGGAAATATACAAGGGCGAAATAGGAATAAGGCACATCCTTATACCCTAAACCCTTAACCCCTTAACACTCATGTTCACTTCATTATTCACAAATCAAAAATACAAGCTAAGGCCGCCTCCATTATCAAGCTCAAGAAAAGATAAAAGCTAGGATTTCAAGAGGGAGAATCAAATCACTTAAACAAGAACAAATCTCACATCTTTAATCACAAAGCTAAGGTGAATAATGACTACATCTCAAGTTTTTAATGGTTTTCGGGTATGAAATCTGAATTATTTGCAAATGTTTTGCCATGTTTTGGATGATAAAATGTATATCTATATGTTGTTGATTATTTATGCCAATTCACATAGATTTTGTGATATGTTTTGATATGAAAACCCTATTATATGACATCCAATTGCCTTGCGAATTTAAATTTAGATTTGAAACAATAATTTAGTAAAGGGTTTCAATTTTCATAATTTTCTAATTAAAGTGGAGTTAAATGAATTTTCTAGTGAAGAAAATGCTATTTTGGGTTTAAAATAAATTACGGCCAAATTATACTGACTTAGGGTCTGAAATTTATATATGTTGGAAACATATTTAAAATGTTTTACAGGAATGTTTTTGGAATTTTCCTAAGTGTTTTAATGGATATGTAAAATTATTTAAGGTATGCGACTTAAATGTTTTATATATTTATAAAAAGGAGACGGGGTATTTTGTAAATAATTCAAATTATTATTTCTGAAAATTGGCAGTACTTTCAGAAAAGAAAAATATGCAACCAATCATAATTTGACAAACAAGGCTGGTTAGGTACAAATGATTAATTTAAAAAGTCAAATCAACATGCTTTTTCCTGTTTCAATGCTTTCAGCATGAGGCTTCTGACTCTTTACCTCCGCCTCCGACTCCATCGAAACCAATACACGTGGTATCAGATACTTGGTACGTAGTGAATTGGATATAGGCAGAAGGTACTAGGTCAAAACCAAAGGTTCCGAGGGGATCGAAGCATGCTTTGTTTTAAATTGAAAATGCACCTGCTTTTGCTTTCGAAGGAAGTGTTTTCGACTCGGTTGGCTTTCGAATGAGTCAAATGTTTCAAAGGAAAGGTTTCGAATGGGTTGCCTTTTGAATGAATGCTTTCGAAGCGATTGAAACCCCTAACTGTCGCTTTTTACCTTTCAACCCAGATTATTTTCGAAAGGGTTACCTTGTTTTTAAAACCAAGCCATGCTTTCGAAGGGATGGTTTCAACACTATCACTTCTTTACTTAGGAAATGCTTTCAAAAGGGAAGCTTTCGACTTAAATGTTATAATGACCCTTTTTTCTCTATAAAGGGTAGAACCCAAACGGTTTCGAAAGAGATAGTTTTAATGGTTTCGAAAGGTGTTTCCACATGTTATAAATTGAACCCAAATGCTTTCGAAAGGATTGATGTTTTAATGCTTTCAAAAGGTTTTAAAGAAAGGTTTCTAAGGGGTGGTTCCCCAATGGTTTCGAAAGGTCTAAAAGGAAAGGTTTTCCAATGGTTTCGAAAGGCAATGTTTAAGTGTTTTAAAGATAGGATGTCTAAGGTTTTAAAGCTTTCGAAGGAGATGTTTTCCAATACTTTCGAAAGGATAAATATGAATGGTTTCGAAAGGTATGATTTCGAAAGGTGTGTTTTGGTCTTTGGCCTAAGGTTTTACTTGTATTGAAAGGGATACTTTCAAAGGTTTCGAAAGGGGTACTTTCGAAAGTTTAAACGTTTTCATCAACCAGGTTTTGTGTAAAGAATAAGTAACATGACAAGGTGATTTGAGTAAAGCAAAGAGTATATATAAATAATTTCCTTGTTTAAAGAATGATTTAAAGGTTTAAATCAATTTGAAAGAAAAGGTTTTCAAGGAAAATTTTGTGGGTAGATAACCCTAAGTAAAATGGCTTAGATATTAGAATACCAGATGAGACTGGTATGGGGTCGCGCCCTATACTTTAGCTAGTAGTCCCTAGCTAAAATAGGTCCAAAAATTCCAGTGCATAGGGCTTTGTTATAGGTGAGACTAAAATTATGTTACACACAGAAAGGAATCTAAAAAGGAAAGACAGGTTATTGGTGAGCCCCGAAACCTTTAGGATCAGTTAGACCTGGAGAAGTAACTAAGGACAAACCGTCCAGAAGAGAAGTATCTAACAGTATCAAACATATGTTAGATTTTTATGTTTTTTTCTAGTAGGCCCGAGTCAGCCAAGGGTTAGTAGTTAGCCAAACAAAACTACAGTGTATGAACATATAGTCCATTTGATAACTGATATATACAAATACATGATATTGCTTTACATGTTTAACTAGTTTTGGTTGCAAGATTATAATTTTCAAAAGATATGTTTTAGAAGGATATTAGTGAGGGGAAACCCATTCTGCTATGCGGCATGGTCTCACTTAATATCAAATAACCGAGATGTATAGTATTATTCACATTAGGCTTTATGTCTTACTTGAATTTTATGTTTTCCCCTTAAACTCTTAGGTGCTCAAAATTGATTTGAGTAGGCTGAGGGTTGAGGTTTACAGGTTTTAGTAGGACCGACTAATAAAGCTTCTGGTGATGAGAAGGTGGCCGACGGATAGCTAATTAGGATTTGCTATTTTATTTTGAATTGATTCCGTTGTTTTGTGTGTATATATATAGTACTCTGGTCAACCAAGGGGGCATCATCATATGTCGCTCTTGGCGTATTTATGTAATAACGATATTTTATCTGAACCTCGAAAAGCGATGTGATTATGTAATTTGAATATGGAACATGTTTGGAAATGTAATCAAAAATGATGTTCCTTTTAAAATCTGTGATTTTGTTTCATATTCATGTGCTTCTAATATTATGGATACCATTAACATTACCGTATTTGGTCATCAGAAGTTAATACTATGGATGACTGCAGCACCTGTAGTGCTTAACTTTGGGCCTCCATATAGGGGATGTTATAACTGGGCCTTATTACGAAATGAAAAGTATGATATCAATATATATATAAATATATATCATATATATATAACAAAATAATACAAATTGTGTCTTTTCATAATGATATACAACATGATCTGTATAAGTTCATCACATTATATACATGAAATCACCATATATCAATATCACAAAGTAGAAAAAAACTTGCATCGCTATCATCCTCTACTCCAACACTAACTCGAGTACCAGAAGAAATAAACAATCACGGTTGCATATCCTATCAAAAACAATCTTTGTTTGACCCGAGCATGTTAAACAAATGACATACCATGTGTCGGAATAGATACAAGCCGTGAGTGTATTAGTGGGCAATATAATAACATGATAATAATATGAGTAAACCGATATGGAAAATGTCAAACACTCGCTAACTACCCATCTTGCATCTCAAACACACAGTATCATAACACTTGTCTCACCTCTCTATAATAGTGTGACTCATAATCGCAAATATGCTCAATTGTGATTCACTTCTAATCACAATTAGTTACCTTCCAACTTGTTATTAAGCATACATCATTTTAATTTTGATCGGCGTGTGCATGTGTGTATAACTAGTATACTCTAGTCATTTTCTCTATAGTAGAAATAGAGTCGACACCAAGTGATGTTGCTTAAGATGAGACATCCCCCACAACCTAAAATTGTAGGTAGCCCAACACGATTTACTTATTACTCTAAATACCTCACTGGCAATCCTCACTATCCATCAATCACATCATATTTTCCTATCCTCGCTTATTATGCTGATGAAGTAGAACATTGGACCTATGACAATAGGGCCAAATCATCACGACTTTGGGCGTTAAATCATAGTCGGTCTAGCTAGGATGGATATCAAGCCCATCTGGTGTCTCAAATCGCTTCGATCAAATTATATTTAATCAATCTACATGTTCAAATTTACGATGATAACACACCTAACCATCATTTAACCTGATGCCATGAAGTGTTTACTTAGCATGATTCAACATTTGATACACTCAATATTGATTCCAATGGGATATTATTATAAAATATTTCTCAAACCTTAATTTATTCAAAAAACACAATAGATTTCAAATTGGTTTATCTTATTAATTTTTTATACTTCTCCAAAACTACATGTAATTCCAACAGACCGTAATTTAAAATCTCTTAGTGGGCTAATGGAGGTTAGGAATTGTTTAGGGAAAGAGGGAAATGATTAAATCTGTCTCATCTCCTCCAATTAGGCATAATTTCTGAAATTACTTAGTGGACCTAAATACGGGCTTAGTTTAATTGCCCATAATCTGTCTAGCAGCAAACAAATTTTAAAATGGTCATATCTCCTAAACAGTAAGTCCATTTTCCTTTTATGACCACACTATGGAAAAAAAACTACAAGCCCAATCTAATGGAAGTAGCTTTAGACTTCAATTCGATAGTTATAGGCCTTACAAGACTTTCTAAGTCCAAAATATCCGATAGAAATTCTAAAGATATAAAATGTCTCTTGTAGTCATTTACCAAAGTTTTAGACTCATGTGACCTCGTATGAATTAAATAATAATATTTTATGATTCTTCGATACGTAAAATACGGGTCATTATACTTAAATGAATACTTTTAATTACTTTGTTTAAAGAGATAGTTTGGCTCACATCCCTCTTAAGTTTCAAAATAGAGAAAACATCCTCCCCAAAATAAACTTACGTTTCTAGTCACTATTTTCAAATCCGTCTGCGCCAAAAGACCCAAATACCCTTTACGGTTTTAGCATTTCAAACACGCATAACTTTCTGCAGAAACATCGGATCAGCATACCGTTTTCACCAAAAAATCATAAATTTTACAATCCTTAAAATGGGATCCATTGTTGATACCAAAAAAATCATATTTGCAGTAAGGTTGCAATTATTCCATATATTTGCAGAGAATTCTTCAACTTTTGAAAAACATCAATTTTTCTTCAAATGTCAGCAATTAATCCATATAATTGCAGACTTTGATGTAATTATATGGAATAATTGTAGACTTTTCTTCTCTGAAATTATTCCATATAATTGTCGACTTTTCTTTAATTATTCCATATACTTGCCATTTTCTGCAATTATATGAAATAATCATCAATTTTTCTTCAAATATCGACAATTATTCCATATAATTGTATACTTTTATGAAATTATATGGAAAATTGTAGACTTTTATGCAATTATATGGAATAATTGCAGACTTTTCTGCTATTATTCCATATAATTGTAGACTTTTCTGCAATTATTCCGTATACTTGCCATTTTATGTAATTATATGAAACAATCATCAATTTTTCTTCAAATGTCAGCAATTATTCCATATAATTGCAGACTTTTATGCAATTTTATGGAATAATTGCAGACTTTTATGCAATTCAGTGGAATAATTGCAGACTTTTCTGCTATTATTCCATATAATTGCAGACTTTTCTGCAATTAAATGGAATAATTGCAGACTTTCTGCAATTATTTCAAGTAATCGCAGATAAGTGCAACTATACCATAAAATTCCATACTTTTCTGCAATTATTGCATATAATTGCTGAATTGTCTGCAATCATACCATATAACTTGGCCTACCATTGTTTTTACATATGCATAATGCCACTCATTAGAAAGATAATAAATTTTGTGATTTAATGGTGAATATGATTTGTTAATCCATCGTTTCTACAAAAAGTTATTGCGTTTAAAGATTGATAATTAATGGGGTGCAAATTTTAATTATGGATGTGAGAATAACATCCACATATGAAGAACCATCGTTCAGCCATGGAGCAGAGGGGTATTTTAGGGAAGAAAATTGTAGTATTTTAAAATAGTGATGTACTTTGTATCTTTTTTTAGGGGAGGATGTTTTGTGTTATAAGTTTGATTTTAGGGATGTGTCCCTTATTTTCAGTTGTTTAAAATCCTATTTTAAACTTCTAAAATTTTTCACAATCTCATTCTTATAAATCCCTATTATTTTATTTTTCACTCCATTTTGAATTCTAACAATATTTTGTTCTCATTCAAATAAATTGGAAATAAAAATAAAACAATATATACATTTAAAATTCCCATTCGCATATAAGTTCTTGTACTTATACCATTATTTCCAAAATCACCTCAAATCCTTAATTAATTATCACCTTTAATTCCGTTAAATATTAAGTTTTTTTATTAAAAAAAATCAAATTTATTGCTTCTCAATAATGGGTTATTATAGACTTTCCCTTAAGAAAATTGCTTCCTCGTAATTCCTCCTTAGGGAAAATGTATAACATGCCAATCACTTTTTGCATTCTATACTATCTATGGTTTAGACTTAGGTATCTATCAACACAATTATAGAAAGCACTCCAACCAAGCATCAGTACATAGCAATCAAAGCAACCATAACACATAAATACTATTTAAATACTTTTCCGGGTCTAGCAAGAAATGGGGGTAATTCTTTAACCCACTGGTATACAAAAAGAATAAACAACAATAAAGCAACTAAGAACATTTGATAATTGGGCCTTAGCCTTTACTTAGGCCTTTTTACCCATTATATCGAATATGCTCCGACTCCTAAGAATATAGCCTTCACTTCAACTATCAACATCACAGATTAACAACAACAAAATTATATTATACAACCCTCTACGTGACTTCTTCTAATAAAGGCCGTCAAAACTTCTTTTATTTTATATACCATAGATTTAATTTGATTTTACAAAAAACTTTTCTATATGTACGAAACAAATATCTTCGAAGTGTTCGAAATTCCTAAAAATTTCGATAGTGTCTCCTTTGTATGAAGAGAATTTCAAAATTCACAACATATAGAAATCAATATACATCTTCAAAGAAGGATCCGGATACATGGGAAAACAACAACAATATAAAACATGGTATATACTTATGAGGCATACCTTCTTTTGCTACTTTAAAGCATACTTACAAAACTTGGCATGCATAAGTGCATTTGTGCTATTCTCTCTTTTGAGTGCCTCCAAATAACTAAGCTTAAACATGTGGTTCATATAATAACACATTTATATATACATATATACACAAAAATTACATCTACAGAGCAACCATTCATTCAATTTCTTATGTGTAGGTTTTCGTATCTTACTTTCAACTTTCAAAACATGCTACTAATAAATGTTTAGGCAAGGTTGTAAGATGTAAAAACATCTCCAGAATTAGAAGTATAGAGTACACATAAACTCATTCAATTCCAAATTCCAAATTTTAAAATCACTCTTCTAACTAGATCTTCTTTATTAGTTTTCATATAGCAACTCTCAAAATTTTGCTGAACTCATAAAGTAAAAGTTTTTCCTTATAGTTTTAACTTTCCAGAATATATAAGATCACTTGAATTGGATTAACGATTTGAAAGTGATGAAAAAAAAGTTGGTGTTTCAACTTAAAAAATCAATAATAGGTCTGAGTTTTTTGTTATGTTTAAAACATAGTTTAGTAGAAGAAGACATCAGAATTCGATAAAATGATCTAAAGAAATGTTATTCCTTACTAAAGTATTTTCCAACCCAAAAGGATTCACTAAAATCCATCAAGAGGATTAGAACATACTAGAGTTTCACTTCAGCACATTTAAAAACAAAAATTTTCGACATGGCCATTTATAATCTTCTTATTTCAAACCAAATTTTCATTCGAATAATAATAGAATTCTATCAAATTCATAAGCTGCAGTTGTATGTGTTAAAAATCCGATTTCTAGAAAGCTAAAAGTTGCAAAATCTTAATTTTTTCGCTGGAAAACTAAACTCATAAAACCAAAATTAACTTTTCATACTCTTATTTTATACATTGGAGGTAAAATTTCACCCAACATTTTTTCTCAAATAAAAATTTTCAACTAAATAAACGATTTTTTTTCCAATATACTCCTTTTAAAAGGAATTTCTCAAAACAATCATAATTCTGTTTCGAAAACACACTTTAGATTTATAACATATTCACATTTATACCTTAAACCTTTTTAACTAATAAAAAAGAACGAATACTTGGGGATGTTTTTAAAAATTATATGTCCATTTTGGGAAGCATTCGATTTAAATTAAACACACCCCATTTTTCCAAACTATTTGATTTAAATTTTGAAACATAGTTAAAAAGAATTTCCTTCTAAAACATAATGAACAACCCTAACATTTAATACTCTTTTAAAGACAACTTCAAACTATTTTTATTCCTATGAGTGAAAATTTAAAGCAACAAAATCATGAAGCAATTATATCAACCCAAAAGATATTATTTGTACATAAAAATATATTACATTGCAATGCGATGAATCTTAATGATTTGTCTCCCTAGTTGGCTGCAATTCTGATAGCAATCAAATTGTCAGCACTGCCTCGCCACTTATCGTTGTTTCTCACTATTATTTAGTGGCTACATGCATTGTTTATAAAGTATTTAAACTAAGGAAACATTTTACCATTTTCCAAAACTATTTTTCGTTTTCTTCTAAGAATGAGGTTCACTTTTATAGAAAATACTATTTATATCATCTTAAATATATTGTGTCACAATGCCTCGTACAAGCACTTAGGAATCCCTATCAATAACCCAGATTAGACGTATCGACCACAATTTATAAAGCACTCAATGAATAATTGAACACATATGAAACAATGAAATCCTTTTTAATCATTTATAAAATGATATTCTTGCTTATCAAAACCATTTTCTTGCTTATATGGAAATATTTATATATTATTTATACACACACATACATCTATCTATCAGTCATTAGCAAAAAAAGAAATGCATCACAGTGCATTCATCTATCCACAAAAGAAATATTCAATTACTTATATTTGTTCATTCTACATTTTAATTATATGTAATATACATTATACTTATTTTTAAACAAATTTATTATTACTTAGTGGTTCAATTTTGGAGAAACCGCTGGCAATTACCAATATTTTCTTTCGTCCAAACTCAAGTAGGTTGACAAATTTTTGAGTGATAACTCCTACTCAATTCCCTCATTTTTCAAACATTAATAAGACAACACACATATATCAAGTAAGCAAATAAATGCTATCAATGGAAAACAACCTACTAGCTTCAGCTGTGCGACTCTGATCACTACTGAATTCTTCTACTCAAACTCACTTCATGACAACTTAGAGTTGGGAAGTTTTCATAATGCGAGATTCAAATTGGTTTCTTTTATCGCTTCCTAACCAAGCTACTTTATTCTCATTTCCAAGCCACATACCGGTTTATTTTACATCATCAACATTGTCACTACTAGTCTGGTTAACAACTCCTTTCTTCACTACCTTCATCAATAACTCTCATTTCACATGGAAACGACCGCATAGAAGAGCTAGGGATAAGGATAAAAAATATAATATGAGAATTAACAAGTATGTTCCCAGATGTTTACCCCAGTAATCATCGTATACTTCTACCATCCTTTAAATATAAGTAACTACCACACACCTAAGGGGAACATGAAGTCTCAGTCTCACTAAGGCCAAGATTCATATCTCATGTACTATGTATAATCTGAACCTTTCTCTGATATCAAAATGTCATGCTCTACCTCTATATCGATACTACCAAAGATTATAACATAGTAATACTGTTTGATAATGTAACGACCCACCTTTTCGACCTTTGAATATCAACACTAATATATCCACTACATTCACATGCGGAGCACTAAAGTGCTGGAATGTAACAACTCACCTCGAAATTGGCCTAAATTCCAACCCAGAAAGGCCTATCGAAACTTAGACGCATTCCAAAGCTGGCCGTTGGTTGGTAAAAAGAACAATATAGAGCTATCTATCTATTCTTTCAGAACTCACTACGGAAGGAACAAATATAATAGCAATAAAGTACCTATTTTATTTCAAATCCATTGTCACAAAAAATAACATAATGTCAACACAAACTATTACACCATCTTATTCAAAAATACATTTCATGAGTACAATAGAGAATAACATGAATAGATAAATAATTAATACCACAAGCTCCACTATCATTGTCTTTAAGTGTCATCAACTCCTTCTCTAACTTGTGTTGTAATGAGGAGGGAGTAAGAACAACAAGTGTCCGTGGATAAAAACCTCGAGCCTTATTATTTTAGTACTTGGCTAGTAAATTTCAAAATAAGAATAAGTCTTTCGTATTTAAACCACTTTCAAAACCATTTAAATTTTTATATATGTAGGAAAGAGGTGGGCCCTCAAACAACCACTTAATACCTTCAATTCTCCAAAGTAGGTTCCCCAATTTTATAACCCATAACCATCATTATAAATGTCTAACAATATAAGAGAGAGTATCCAAGTCACATAATACTCTTTTATGGCAATATGCAGACTTTAACAATTTAAGACCATAATCAAGTTAGGTCCCACCATCATTTAATACCTACACCTAGGACGGGCTCCTCATATATACCTATCTAGCTGACATTGTAGGTAACCTCATTAAGCCACTTAATACTTCGAGGTCTGACCCTACAGCTACTTGATATCATCTAAAGCAGACTCTTTCCAAGATACCATCTATCGTAACCCTTCGACCATTTAGTACCCTACTTCGGGAAAAGAGGCGGACCCTCAAACAATCACTTAATATCTCAAAGCCCCAGTGTAGGTCTTTTTATTTTGACTCGTATCCATGGCGACGTCTCACATTAGTCCGACTATTCATATGAACTGATAGCTAGATTAATTGGGCAGATCTACCCTATAGAATTGGGACTAATCTCGCGTCATTCGTAGTTACTTATTATAGAATATGGCCCTATGAGTCAGTCATATTTACAACAGTCTTAATATATATTATTACACATCTGACCGTGTTCATTATTTAGACTGTATAAGAAGTTCTTCTTATTTTGCCTCAACGATCAATTACTTCCCTTAGGGGGATTTAATGACAATTATTACCTAATTAACTACATAATTAAACGTTATATACGCTATTTACGGTAACTAATATATTAATAAACATGCACTTATTATTTTCTATGTGCATGGAGATTACACACTAACTGACGTAAAATGTCAATTCCTTTTCAACAATAATTATACAAGTCCTTTTTCCATATTATCAGTAATGCCATGTAACAACGACCAATCCTCACAATCCGAGTTGACGATAAACAACACATGTCCAACCCAAATCTAACAGAAAGCGGATATATATGGGAAAGAAGGAAGAAAGAAGAAGAGAAGAAGAAGAGAAAAGAAACTAAAACAACATAGAATCTCACAATCGCAGTGGAGCAATATATAATATAATATCAATGATCTTCTTAAAGAAGAAACTGTTATATACGTACATCCATCAGAGTACAACAACCAATCACAATCATCAGCCTAGACAGTTATAACAACATGTCCTCACAAATGTCGATGATTTCAACAACAGAGCAGTGGAAAATAAACATATACATGAAAATAACTTGAAGACCTCCAACTCATCTCTTGAGCTCCAATGCATCCAAATCAATATGTAAATATGATCGGTCTGACCCGAGCACTATAATAAAATAACACCCAAGTCAATTTGGAAAACCAGCGTGAGAAAAACACACCCAACTAGATTTTAAAGTTATAAAAACCTTTGAAATCAACAGTATCTCATAAGACGACGCCGCACATAAACACAGACGGGTTTTTACCCTAAGATAACCAAAACATTTTATATGAAATTCTCTAATATTATAATTGTGCCTAAGATACAAATACTTATTAATCATAGCCGAAATTGTTACATTAGTTAAATTCCAATATTCTAGGTTCTACCATCAAAACCGCAAAGGCACGTATTAGAGATTAGATTCCATACTATGATAAGGTAAGGAACTACCTTCCGAAGGTACATCCCTAGATAAAATGCACCAGGGTCTGACAAGAACATCTTGTACCCCTGTCACACAGGACTGGCCTACCACTTGACTAGTAGTACTGAATATGATCACCCCTTTCATTAATGGTCCCCAAGCATACATGAGTATATAGTAATCGATCTAGATTTGGAATGACCATGCCCTGATGGGGGCGACCCACTTGGCCCTGCTGCATGCTTGATTTTTATCATTTCCCGGTTGATGAGGCTTGAGGCTAAGTTTTACCTTTTTATATAGCATTTCTCACTTGGAATGCTAACACTGCCCTCCAGGAAACAATGCAATACCAGCATTCATCCATACAAGTTTGTTATGGACTGAACGAAATGCTTGAGAGCTCCATCTTCAATTCCGTCATGTTCAAGATGTCTTCACTTCGAAATGCATTTGTTGGATCGAAGTGGTTTTCGGTTAACATATCCAATCCTGGTCTCTTCGAAACAACAATCGATATTTTCTGATAAACTAAACCCCGGTTCTTTAGGAAATAAATAGTCTAAGATAAGAGCGAAGATCACCTCCTAACCGTTAGTGGACAAATTTCCTTATCATTTATCCTAGGAGAACGAAACGAGATTTATAGGCATAGTAATTAACATAAATTTATAAATAAATTCTAATCATTTATTTTAAAACACTACTATGTAATCATAAAAAGTCTAAATATATAGTAATAACTTCAAAACATATTAAAGAAGATAATTAATAATTTCAAAACATTCTTAATGAAACAATAATAAATTATCTTAAACATTATTATAAATAATAATAATTAATTTCCAAAACCTTATTGATAAATTATTATAATTAATGTCAAACCATATTAACAATCCAAATAAATAACTTTTCAAAATATTAAAATATTGATAAACAACTTTAAATAATATTAATATAACTAAACAACTTTAGAAAACCATAAATATATTACCTTATACAATTCCACACTTAAATTTCAATATAATCATTTCCATATTTATAAAACTATATTTTATAAATCTTCTATTTATAAAATATCGTTTAACATCTCCAATCTATCCTCACTTTTAATTTCCAAATAGAATCAACTATTTTTCTAAAACAACATTCCACATCTTATTATAAATCCAAAATTTGTGATTTATTTCCCAATTTATCCAATGATAAAAGTTTCCCTTAATTTATAAACACCGTTTATAAATTCATGCATTTTGTTAACAAAAATACGATTTTACAAATCTTCAATTCATTGGTAAAATATCATTTTTACAAATTATCTCATCTATAAATCCCCAAATTTATAAATAAATCTTAATATATGTATATATGTATATATATTACCCTATATAAAAGGGTTAATAAATATTTATAACAAAATATTTCTATCTTCTTTTAAAACCATACCCCTTTATTGTAAAAGGCGGACATATTCTTAAGATTTTAAAAATCTCTATTCATAGTTCGAAAATCTCAATTTAAAATATTTTTATAAAAAAATAGATTTATAATCTCTAGAAATCATACTTTTAATTTTAGAACAAATTTCTCCTTTAAATAATTCAAGAAAAATTACTAAAGCATATATAATTTCCAATATCAATTTGAAATCCCTTTTTAAGTCAATCATTCATTTATAATATTTTAAAATATCAAAAATAAGGCTCAATGCTACTAAAGCACCAATAAGCAAAATCATATTCATGTCATCAAAAATAGCATCCAACCTATCATATGTCTAATAATATGAAAATTAAAATCAACATTGTGAGGAATCCAGTTGGATCCATCCAACCTGTCCCCTTGCATCACATAAAGTATATAATCAATAATATAAATTAACCGCTTCGAGCCAGGATCGTATACAAGGGTCATTCACTCTTGAAATGACCCTCCTGATTTTTGCCTTAATTTTTGGTGAATTTTTTTTATTACCTTCCTATAATTAATATTCTCAGAGTCATTTTCTTTTCAAACAATTTATCCAGGATTTAAAATTCCTATTAATATAAGTATATTAATTTAATCATAGAAATTTACATATACATATGATGATGTATATGTCCCTCTTGTTTAAATCAGAGTATTCATATATTTAAAATTTTGTAAACAAGAACATATTCTATTTGAATTGAATTTTGAATTTTCTCATCCCATTATTAATTTTTCATGTCTTTGATACTTATAACATATGAGTAAATCCTGCTCATATTTATCTACAGTGAGAACTTTAATTATTCAAATTAAAATTTATCAATAATTTATCTTGATACAATAATCTCTGAATGCTTGAGATTATATTATTATTTTTGTATAGTTCAATGTTTTGATATCTGATTAAGACCAGAAAATGATATTTACTTATATCATTTTGGCTCATAATCGTTTTCTTTGAGATTCATCTGTTTTTAACTTATTCCATAAATCAAACCATGTTTAATTCTTGTACATGTTGGTTTCTGAATCTCTCTGGAAATGTTTGTAAATGGTGCAATCCCTGGATTTTTGGTGAGCCAGGTTTGATTGCAGAGTGTTCTCTGGTTTGATAGTACAAACCAGTTCCAAAATGCACATATGTTTTTAGCATTTGAAAAGAAGTTTTTGTGGTAAACACTTGCAAAATAGACAAAGGGGTTTGTATTGCATTTCACTGCTGAATTACAGACCAATATGATCAACCAGACTAACATCAACCATTTTTCTTTAAAATGTTATTCATTTATAAACTACTTGATGTCTTATTTAAGATATTAATATTTCACAAAACAACTCACAACGGACTTGAATTCTTTTACAAAATCCCCTAATGAAAGACATCTAAATACTTGGAAGATTACCCAGGGTTAAACCATATTTTCCCCCAAACTTTATACCTTTAAATAACACCAGATTGACTAATGCAAAGTATAGAATATGTTATTTAATTGCTCAAGTATATATATATATATATATTCTTTCAGATTTTGGTAGATAGTACTTTAAACTTGTTCCCTTGTTCATAACTCAAATAATCTTTAAATTCTCAAACCTTAATTCATAGCAAAATGTAATAGAAAACAACTAGTTCAGATCAACATAGCAAATTCATTACAAAACAAGAAAATTTAAAAACATAAGTTTTCATGAATACATGCAGATAATTCTTCCTATGCTCTTATTAAAACTAACAAGCATGCTTATCCATTTTTCTCATTAGCCATAATCTTCCTTCCTACTTATCTCTTGCATCCCCTGAAAAACCATTAGTGGCTGCCTCAATTTGAATTGAGACACCCCCATATGCCATGAGCAAATAAGGGTCATATCAATGATCTGGTATGAGCAACATCAATATATTCATGATACTAAGCAAATAAATGATATATAAGCTCTAATCAGTTGCTTAAACAATTTCTTAAATCAACTATGTATCTATATTTCAAATAAACCGTTATACAAATGCAATGACTTCATAAATTAACCATTTGCACAAGCATGATTATGCAAGCATTCACATCAATCTGTAGCTATCAGATGTCCTGGAACACTCATGGTTCCAAATCAACTATCTAAGAAATACTCATTTTCTTCTTTCATAACTTTTGCATAGCCTTTACAAATATACCATTTTAATCCTAGCCTCATCTGCTATCAAGGAATCACAGGGACACATTGCAATGAATTAATTCACATCATTGCACAAAGATCTCAGGGCTTAAACAAACCATGTGCCAAACTTGCATACTACAAATATGACAAGCATTCCAGCAGCCTTCTTGGCTCACAGTTCTTAGTTCATTCACTAAATTTAGATTTATTTAATCCTATTATCAGATTGGTGAGTGAATATGTCACTGTGTTCATTGAAACACCCCCTGTAATACTGCAAGCATATTTTCCCAAACAAATAATTATTTTCAAGGATACTGCTAACATATAGCTAGATCTCTGAATTAAGTACAAGAATATTTATACTGAGAAAAGGAATATGGCATATTGGATTATTATGATCTGCAAATAACTATGATTGAACCAGATTCAAGATCTAGTTGAATCAAAATTTTTGTCTTGTTGATTTTTGCTGTTTTAATCAGGGATTCAGCACTTAGAAATCTCTATTGCATCCCTAATATCTTTTCTAAAGCCTCAGCACTTATACAATGTATATTGCAGCTTATTTTATTTTCTCTATTGAGGTTTTATTGCCATGATTCCATATCAGGTATGAGTATTCTTCTCTTGATTTCAAGATCTGATGCCTTAGTTTTTTCTAAAATATAATAAAGCATCTTATTAGATCAAGGTCATCCAAAGAGCATCCATAACAAAACATTACATCAAGTCAAAACCATTCAAAGAATATTGATAAAACTGAGTTTAACAAAAACCAAAAAATATTAATAGCAACATAAAGATTTGGCTGCCTCTTATCAGGTCTTAATGCCATGAATCTAGTGAAGTTACTCACCTAAATTCTTCCTGCCTTTGCTCAAAAATCCCAATATGTTTCTCCCTCTTCTTTTCTTCTTTTTATTTTTATTTTTAAGCAACTCAGGTAAAAATGATTTTCTGGTTATAACTACCTATTTATAAGCATTTTCACTAGGGTTTTATCAAGATAAAATTCCATTTTTGTCCTGTCTAGTATCATGCATTTTGTATCCACATTCCCATCCTTGATACCCCGACCATACCAGTTAATTAAGGTCAGTACTTTCCTTCTTTTGCTTTTCCAAAAAAGTGGCTATTTTTGAATATTTTACTCAAGTCATGTTAAATGTGTGACTTACTATATTTTATATTCTATTCATTTCTGAAAATCCTCTTTACTATTTTTACCTACACATACTTACTTACTTATATTTGACCTCATACTATTTTAGTGTTATTTTTTTTTTCTTGCTTAGTTTCAATGTATCTCTGCTTAAAGAAAATGTATCTGGGTATAAGCATATGTATACTTATATCTATTTAATTCTTCCTTACCTCCTGTAAAATATTCACATCATATCTTTCATATTTTTAATTTCCATATACTAATATATTTTTAATTTTAGTACGTATCAAATTTTATAAAGAGTATTTAATTTTAATGTATACAGAAAAATATATTTTTAATTAGTTTAATAATTCATATTTCAAAATCATATTTGAAATGCTTCCTTTCTTTGTTTCTTTATTTTATCATCATCATCATTTTTTTTCCAGAGATCTTAAACCTTTTCCTTGTGCCATTTCCAATGTGCACACATACTTTTGCACATCATTTCATCAAGAAATCCTTCAACATTTTATCTAAATATTTTTAGAACTGAATTATTTTATTAAAATAATTTCCCTCAAAATATTGGGGCATTACATTCACCCCTCCTTTTAGGAATTGTGTCCTCACAATTTCTTTAATACTTATAACAAGCATTTACTGATTCTAAGGAATCTATCAAACATATGCATAAGCAAACAAATTAAATCATAACAACCATATATATTAGATTTTCCAAAAAATTTTAAAATTACCTTTAATCTGCAAAAATCTTAGGATAATCTATCCTAATCTTGTCCTCTAACTCCCATGTGCAGTCTTTTGGATTAAGACTCCACTAGATCTTTACCGGTTTCAAAGTTTTACTTCTTAATTTCTTTTCTTCCTTGGCTAAAATCCCCACTGGTTCTTTATCATAAACCAAATTAGGATTTATTTGAATTTGGGTAGACTTTTCTAGAATTTCTTCTTTATCATGTACCCATCTTCTAAGTTGTGATACATGAAAAATATTATGCATTGCTTTCATTTCCTCTGGCATTTCTAATTAGTATGCTAAAGAGCCTATTCTCTCCAGAATTTTGTAGGGTCCAACATACCTTGGTGTGAGTTTTCCCTGCTTGCCAAACCTCAGGACCTTTTTCATGGGTGATACTTTTATGAAAACCAAGTCTCCCACTCCATATTCCACCTGCTTTCTCTTCATGTCTACAAACTTCTTTTGCCTATCTTGAGCTACTGCCATCCTTCTTCTTATTAGCCCAATTTTTTCTGTAGTTTCTTTTACATATTCAGGCCCTAAGACAGCTCTCTCTCCTGTCTCTACCCAACATATAGGTGATAAACATGGCTTACCATATAAGGCTTCAAATAGAGCCATCCCTATGGTGCTTTGATAACTATTATTGTATGTAAACTCAGCTAGATGAAGATGATCCTCCCAGTTGCCTCCAAAATCCAATGCACATGCTCTCAATAAGTCTTCCAGAATTTTGTTCACCACCTCAGTTTGTCCATCTAATTGTGGATGGTAGGCAGTGCTTAGGCATAACTCACTCCCCATGGCCTCTTGAAAACCTTTCCAGAATCTTAAGGTGAAGATGGTATCCTTATCACTCACAATGGTTTTGGGAATACCATGTAATCTTACCACTTCTTTCATGAATACCTGAGCCAGTTTTGGTGCATTTCTTTCTGATTTTACTGGGATAAAATGTGC
This sequence comes from Allium fistulosum, assembly GCA_030737815.1. NCBI lineage: Eukaryota > Viridiplantae > Streptophyta > Magnoliopsida > Asparagales > Amaryllidaceae > Allium > Allium fistulosum. The sequence goes on from CM060904.1 coordinate 390,112,791, forward strand.
TACTTTAGTTAGCCTATCCACTATTACCCAAATGCTTGTGTTTCCTCTTTTAGATCTAGGCAGGCCATCTATGAAATCCATAGATATATCCTCCCATTTCCACTGTGGTATGCTTAGAGGTTGCAACAATCCTGATGGTCTTTGTGTTTCTGCTTTAACTTGTTGGCAAGTTATACATTTTGCAACATGTTTGGCCATATCTGATTTCATTCCCTTCCACCAAAAATTCCTTTTCAAATTTTGATACATTTTTGTACTGCCTGGGTGTAGGGAGTACTTACTCCTATGATATTCATTTAAAATTTCCTCCTTCAATTCTGTGTTTTCTGGAACACATATCCTATTCTTGTTTCTCAAATAACCATTTTTATCAATGTGATAATTTGTCACTTCTTCCCCTTTTGATATGAGAATTTTCTTCTCAACTATAATAGAGTCTTGGTCTTGCATTTCACTTAACTTCAAAAGTAATTCAGATTGAAGTGTCATCAAGCTCAAATTCCCTCTATATTCCTGTGCACCATGCACATGCACATCCATGTGCACACAGCCATTCTCCCCAATTTCTAACTCAGTAAGCAAAGACAAGTCCTTAAACTCTTCTATCATTATCATAGCTAACTTAGCATGTTGTCTACTTAGAGCATCAGCAACTTTGTTTGCTTTACCTGGTGTATAGAGTATATCTAGGTCATAGGCAGCTAGAAACTCCACCCACCTATGTTGCCTCATGTTTAAATCTTTCTGTGAGAACAAATATTTTAGTGCCTTATGATCAGTGTATAAAATAAATTTGGCACCTAATAAGTAATGTCTCCAAAGCTTTAAGGCATACACTACTGCTGCTAGTTCAAGATCATGGGTTGCATACCTAGTTTCATATGGCTTAGTGTAACAACCCTAGATTTCTGCATATATTTAAATTTGACTTTATTTTTATTTTAAATTATTTTAAACTTGTTTTGTTTCAAACATTTCATTTCTAAATATAAATTTTGATTGTTGTGTGAATTATAGTTTCAAACTAGTATAAATTGGATATTTCACTGAAAAGTGAATTTCTGTTCAAACTGGTCAAACTTTGACTTTTAACTTTTAAATTTAAATATTCAAATTCTTAAATTTTATCTTTTTTATGAAAATATATTTAATAACTTGAATACAGCTTTTCGTTTCGTTGGAAACGGAGTTAAATTGTGAAAGTTATGTATATTTCAATATTGTGTGTAATATGCTGTATTTAACAAAATTGTTTATTTTAAATTATATAAATAATATTTTATTTGGTCGTGTAATGTTCTAATATGGGTAAAATAACTTGTTATGTATATATTTTGGTTTTAAAACATTTTTCAAAGTGTAATTGACATTTTCCAATGTCACTTGTATTCTGTTTATAATTTCTAATTTCCTGTTTCATTTAATTAAAGAAATTCTTTATTTATTTATTTATTCTTAAAATCTTATTTTATTTAATCTCCACTTTATTTTTTTTTAATTTATTTTACTTATTTGACTTTTTATTTATTTTAAAGTGAAATAGAAATTTTATAAAGCTAGTGATGTTTTATTTGTAATTTTAAGCCTTGTTTAAATTATATAAACTATTTCTTTATTCTTTTTCTATTTTCTCTAAATTTAATTTTTTTATTTCACTTTAGAAATGATAAATTAATTATTTTTTCAATGTTTTGCTTTAGAACATTTTTAAAATGAAGTAGATATTTTTCAAAAGCCTATGGTGATTTATTGGAAATTTCTAGACCCTGTTTTCAATATTTAAGCAATTTCTTTAATTCTTTTCCCTATTTTTCTAAATTTATTTATTTTATTTTATTTTGTTTTGTTTTCAGTACTGTAGTTCATTTACTTAAATTTATTTAGTTTATTTTGTTTAAAAGAATTTGGAAATCAAAGAGACAAAAGCTTTAAAAACAATGACCTTTCATTTGCTAAACTCTTCATTCTCTTGGTCGTTCAAAACTTTATTGCTAGCCGTGAGTTTTATTGTTTTCACGTGAATGAAAGCTTCTCATTTCAGAAAACTTTCGACTATCATCTCTGAAAAAAATATTTTTATAATGGCCTCTTCCATTTCTCCTCTTTTTCTTCATTTTTTTCCATTGTTTTCTATGTTTTTGCCTTGCCTTCTTCATAGCTTTGCTCGGCCATCCCCTCCACCACCACCACCAACCACCACTCCTCCTCTTCCCCACCTAACCCACGGCCTGACCTTTCCCCTCCTCTAACCAGATCAGGCCATGGCAACCAAATGATGCAAACACCACAAAAACATTGCTATACTCCAAAACATTGCCTACCCGAGCACTTATCCCATCACCTCCAACACCACCACCACTTGCTGCCATGACCTCTGACCATCACCTCAACCTCTGACCTGACCTGTAGTGACCATGGCTGAGCCTTAGATTCACCAAAACCTTACATCCCTTGACCCAAAACCTTCCATCCCTTGACCCCTTGCATACCTTTGCATCTTCATGCCTTTGCCTTCCATTTTCATGTCCATAGCCATGTCTCATGACTCATGGCTGACCAAACATGACCTAGGCCGAGCCAAGGTGTGGTGAGATCAAGCCCATTTGCATTTAGGCCAAACCTATGTTGCCTTGTACAAGTCTTTTGCTTCTAAGGTTTGGTTATCTTTCATGTTTTGCAAACTAAAGTTGTTGCTTTATTTGTATGTAAATTATTTATATTTGTGCTTGTGCATGTTATAATTTGTGTTGTTTACAAGGCTCTCTCCATCCATTCAAATCAAATCGTGCTATCGTGCTTTCGGGAATTCATTTGTGTGTTTTGATCTACAAACTCCAGCGTAAAAAGGTGAGTAAATCTCACACGACATTTATACTTATACAAATGTGAATTGACACCATTTGAATGTGTAGAACTATTATGTGATGTTATAACTGCCTGTGATCATTTATATATGATGTTAAATTGTTAGTTTACCTGTCATCTTATCTGTTACTGTTATATGATGTTATTCCGTTCATTTATATCTATTTATCACACTGCAAGTTCCCTGTTAGTATAGAAATCACTATGGGTTGAAATGATACATACCCGAACGGACTTTAGAATAGGGAAAGATCGTTATGGGCTGAAATGATAAGCCTGAATGGTTTTTATTTATTTATTTTATTTAACTTGGGATTGCGGGTTTGAAATGATAAAACCCAGTTTTTCTTTGTAAACTACGGATTGAAATGATACATATCCGTATCACTTGACCTAGGCTAGAAAATTTTATACAGACCCGTGGTTTATATATTTTTCTGAAAATTTTAAAATATTTTAAAAATGTAAATATTATGATATTTTGATTTAAATTTTATTAAAATGATTTCTATTAAATATTTGTGATTTTATACAAATTAAATAAGTGAATTAAGTAAATGGTGAAGTAGAATTTGAAATATAAGTTAATTTTGGAATTTATGATTTTGTTTATAACTGGAATTTATGTAAAGTAAGAAAATATGACAAAGTTGATTTAAAAGATGAATTTAATGATTTTATTAAGTAATAATAATTTTTAAAAATGTTAATGATTTTGTATAAATTAAAATATGAAATAAATGAATATTTGAGTTGAATTTGGAAATATAACTTAAATTGAATTTTGTGAAATTTGTTTAAAAATGATTTTAATTAAGTAAAATAAATGGAAATAAGTTATATTTTGGAAATTTAAAACTTAGTTGTTAAGTCAAGAATTTAATTAAAGAAATGAAACTTTAATTGTTATTTAATTTGATTTTTGTATGGAAATTTGACTTTATAAAATCATAGAAATAAAGGTATTTAAATGATTGTTTTTAAATGTGAAAATATATGATTTTATAAGTTAAAATGATTTATATTAAAATTTAATTATGTGTGAAATTGTAAATAAAACTGTGAATTTGATTTGACAGGATTTTGAAATGTAATGTAAAGATATTACAGCATTGGAAAATGCTGTAGTTGTTTTAAATGAACCTAATAGCAAATTTGAACTAAGGGATATTATAGCACTTTGTTAGTGCTATAGTTGTTAAATTTAATTAAAATTTTAATTGAAACTAAATTAAGATATTACAGCATTTTAAATGCCGTCTTTTGTTAATGAACTGTTTTTAAACATAACATTTCGTAGCATTTTCTAAGTGCTGCGAAAGTTGAATTTTCTTTGTTTAATAAATTCCAATGAATAAATGATCTTTGAAAAAGATTAAATTTTGCAAATTAAATATTTAGTTATTAAATATAATGAATCGACTTTAAATGATTTAAATGGAATAGTTGATTTTGGAAATACAACTATTTTGAAATATGATTAAATGGTATTTAAATTTAAATTGAATAGATGATGTTTTGAAATGATATTTTGATATTTTGAAATTAATTTGAAATGATATTAAATCTTGGAATAAATAATTGAAGTTTATATTAGTATGAAGAACATTTGGTTTACTTGTAATTTGAATCTATTTAAAAGATATTAGACTTGTGAAATATAGATAATAAAGCTTGGAATTATTTTATAAATTGGAATAGTTATTTTGTGGATTAAATCTATATTTGAAATTTATAAGATTTGAAATGGTCTATGGAAATTTAATTAAAATAAATGGTTGAATTGAATTGAAACTTTGGAAATTTTAATACTTGATTTGAAAGTATAATAATTACACTTTTAAATGGTTTAAATGAATTAATTTGTTGAAATATAAACTATTTAAAGGGTGACTTGAAATGATAATAAATGAATGACATCTTTAAATTTAAAAAGGTATTTAAAGTTGAATAATTGGATTTGAACTCAAATGATGATTTGATAATGAAGTTTTGGAAAGATATGATATTTTGATATATTAAATGATTTGAAATGAAGTTTTGGAAAGATATGATATTTTGATATTGAAATGAAGTTTTTGAGATGATATGATATTTTAAATATATTGAAATGGTTTGGAATTGATTTAATCTTTATTTTCGATAAAGATTTGGATTTGAAATGATATTCTATTTTGAAGTATAAACTATTTTAAATTATAACCACGGGTTATAATAACGATTGGTTGTTAAAGAGACCGGGATCAGATATGGACATACTCTCTATCGATACTGAAAACCACTTTGACAACTGTGTACGCGGTGGAGTTTCCAGAATGAAGTAGGATGGTGGCGACGATCCCAAGGTATATACGTGGACCCAACTCCCGTGAGTTGGCATAAGGTGGCTAAAACAGGAGCGATTGACGGACCAAGGAGGTAGCACCTCTTATCGGACACACTTCTTCGATACCATTCTATTACTTGTGATTGATTTGGTGCGCACCCTTGATTTGGGAGTGTTGTTCGAGGTGGGCGGTAGTGGCTGCTATGCGTCACCACCAGTCCGGATGCGTAATTGGTATATCTACCCTGGCATTGCCTTGTGTGCCGTGTCACCTACCATATCGAGCCCACTACGATTTTGGTTTAAAGATCCGACCGCGTTAAGGTTCACCATCCCCTTAACGCTATTTTCTATATGGTTATACTTTACTAATTAGACACTACTATATATAGCGTATATTACTATATAGTAAATAGTTTAACGGATCCTTAAAGAATGGGCGATCCCAAGCATTCTTTAAGTTACTTGTACCTTTATTACAGTTCACTTGAGTTGGTTTATATTGTATAAGTATGTATGTCCTGACTCGAGTGTTTGTATTTTTTATTTACGCTCGGGTCAGCCTGAGTATTCACAGATTTAGATTCCACTTTCTGGAGATTGGAATCGCTGGAGATTATCTGCTTATCTAGTTTTATCTATCTCAGTTCTGTTGTCCTATTCAGCTTGTACTTGGTTATCATATTGAGACTTCTATTTTACTTTATTTTCTCCTGTTGTATCTTATGTAACTCTAATATATTTACATATTAGCTTCATGAACTACTATTTCTTTTACTTCCGTTGCATTATTATTACTCTGTGTCTGTAATCTGTGATTTTATTTACTGTATATTCTGAGATTTGCCAAATTTTTATTTACAACGCAGTATTTTGAGCAATTCAATTCCGACATGAGTGTCTACCTATACACTTATAATGGATACGAATGGTTGAAAATATCGGGTCGTTACACTTTAATTGCCTAGAAGCATAGGCTATTACTTGGTCTTGTTGCATCAACACAGCCCTAGTCCAGAGCCACTTGCATCAGTATACACAATTAAGTTTTCATTCCCTTCTGGCACTCTCAATACTGGTGCATTAACTAAAGCTTCTTTTATTTTGATAAAAGCTTGCTCACATTTTTCAGTCCATATAAACACTTGATTCTTTCTGGTTAAATTTGTAAGTGGGGATGACATTTTAGAAAAATCTTTTATAAATCTTCTATAATATCCTGCCATCCCCATAAATGATCTGACCTCACTCACTGTACTTGGTCTTTTCCATGCTTGAATTGCTACAACTTTATTGGGGTTCACTGAAATTCCTTTTGCGGAGATGACATGGCCAAGGAAATGTACTTCTTCTTTCCAAAAAGCACATTTTGAAAATTTTGCTTTTAAATCTTTTTCCTTCAATCTAGACAAAACCAGATGCAAATGATTTTTATGCTCTTCTACTGTTTTGGAATAAACCAAAATATCATCAATAAAAATTAGCACAAACTTATCTAAATAATCTCTGAATATTCTATTCATTAAATCTACAAAATATGAAGGGGCATTTGTTAGCCCAAATGGCATAACTAGAAACTCATACAACCCATATCTAGTGTTAAATGCAGTGTACTTAACACTTGAGTCCTCAACCTTCATCTGATGGAACCCGGATGCCAAGTCTAACCTAGAAAATATTTTAGCTCCACTGAGTTGATCAAAGAGATCATCAATTCTATGCAATGGGTATTTGTTCTTAATAGTAACTTTATTCAGCCCTCTGTAATCTATACACATTCTTAAAGTACCATCATGTTTTCTTACAAACACTACTGGAGCACCCCAGCATGAATTACTTGGCCTTATAAATCCTTTGCTTTCTAATTCTTCTAACAAAATTTTCAATTCTTTCAGTTCACTTGGCCCCATTCTATAAGGTTTCTTTATTATTGGGCTTGCTCCGGGAATAAGATTGATCTGAAACTCTACGGGTCTATGGTGTGGAACACCCTTAACCTCCCCAAACACATCCAAGTATTCTCTGGCCTCTAAGATTTTGCAATGATATGGTGGATGATTCTAAGTTAATTATGGCTTTAAATTGCCTTAACCAGTCTACCCCCAATATAACACCTATATTTCGGTAGTTTAAAACATATAAATTGGAAATGAAAAGGTTTCCACCTATGTTTAATTCCACATCCACACAAATCATATCTAGAACACTAGAACTTCCTAGTGGACTTTGTATAAACAATGGAGTTTCAACCAATATGCAATTTAATTTTAGCATTTTAATTAGATCATAAGAAATTTAAGAGTGAGTTGCCCCAGTGTCATATACTAGTGCTATGGGTATGGTACAAATAAGTAATGTACCTTCCACTTGGCTATGATTTTCAGCATTAATTTCCACTGTAGATTTGCTTTTGCCCTCCAGATTTGCTAACTTCCCTTGCTGCTTATACTCAGGACAGTTCCTCTTCATATGCCCCTCTTTCCCACATAGGTAGCATTTGAAGGCTCCTCCTTTCAACTCTGGGCACCTTGGTTTTATGTGTCCTTCCTTTCCATAATGATGGCAGACCAATTTCTTCTTAGCATCATTAGCCTTGGTGTCATTGGCCTTCTTGTTGTCTGTTTCCTCCTTCTTTTTATCATAAGGGTGATACCTTCCCTTATTCTTCTTGTTATTTTGGTTCTTAAAATTCTTGTACTTCTCCCTTTCCTTGTCATGCTGTTCTAATTTCAATGCCAGATCTATTACTTGATCAAAAGTCCTATCTGCATATGGTAGCATGGCTCTGCTAAGTCCTGGGTTCAAACCTCTAATGTACCTATCATTTTTGGATGCTTCATCTGCCACTAGCATTGCTCCATATTTGGAAAATCCCTCAAACTTTTGAGTATACTCAGTGACATTCAAAGTTCCTTGTCTGAGTCTAATAAATTCTTCAAGCAATATGGTCTTAGCTGATGCTGGTACAAATCATGCCTCCAACATTTCCTTGAAATTGATTCCAAGTGATTTCATTTTCATTTCTCCCAGCTATGATCACCTCCCACCAGCCTAAAGCTACTCCTTTCAGCTGTCTTGAAGCCACTTGCCTCTTCCTCTGATCATCTAGCTGCATGTCATTGAAAATCCTATCCAGTGTTCTCAACCATGCTTGAATTTCCATCACATTTTCAGTCCCTTCAAAACTTTTGCCTCCCAAGTTTGTATAAACCTTTAATAGTTTTGAAAGTTCCTCATGTGGATTCTCAGGCCTATGCCCAATTCCATCCCTTAAAACCCTTACAAATTCTTGCATATCAAGCATTTGTGGTGCACTTGTTCCTGCATGATGTGATCCCCTTCCTACCATGGTTTGCTAACCAAGTTATGGGAAAATAGCATTAGTGTACTGTGAGTATTTTCTATAATTAATATTTTCCTATTTAAATTATTTCATCCAAAACAAACAGATATAATGAATTTCTAAGTATTCAACAATCAATACAACCATTTGCTCTGATACCAACTGAAATGAGCCTCCTGATTTTTGCCTTAATTTTTGGTGAATTTTTTTTATTTTTTTATTACCTTCCTATAATTAATATTCTCAGAGTCATTTTCTTTTCAAACAATTTATCCAGGATTTAAAATTCCTATTAATATAAGTATATTAATTTAATCATAGAAATTTACATATACATATGATGATGTATATTTCCCTCTTGTTTAAATCAGAGTATTCATATATTTAAAATTTTGTAAACAAGAACATATTCTGTTTGAAATGAATTTTGAATTTTCTCATCCCATTATTAATTTTTCATGTCTTTGATACTTATAACATATGAGTAAATCCTGATCATATTTATCTACAGTGATAACTTTAATTATTCAAATTAAAATTTATCAATAATTTATCTTGACAAGATAATCTCTGAATGCTTGAGATTATATTATTATTTTTGTATAGTTCAATGTTTTGATATCTGATTAAGACCAGAAAATGATATTTACTTATATCATTTTGGCTCATAATCTTTTTCTTTGAGATTCATCTGTTTTTAACTTATTCCATAAATCAAACCATGTTTAATTCTTGTACATGTTGGTTTCTGAATCTCTCTGGAAATGTTTGTAAATGGTGCAATCCCTGGATTTTTGGTGAGCCAGGTTTGATTGCAGAGTGTTCTCTGGTTTGATAGTACAAACCAGTTCCAAAATGCACATATGTTTTTAGCATTTGAAAAGAAGTTTTTGTGGTAAACACTTGCAAAATAGACAAAGGGGTTTGTATTGCATTTCACTGCTGAATTACAGACCAATATGATCAACCAGACTAACATCAACCATTTTTCTTTAAAATGTTATTCATTTATAAACTACTTGATGTCTTATTTAAGATATTAATATTTCACAAAACAACTCACAACGGACTTGAATTCTTTTACAAAATCCCCTAATGAAAGACATCTAAATACTTGGAAGATTACCCAGGGTTAAACCATATTTTCCCCCAAACTTTATACCTTTAAATAACACCAGATTGACTAATGCAAAGTATAGAATATGTTATTTAATTGCTCAAGTATATATATATATATATATTCTTTCAGATTTTGGTAGATAGTACTTTAAACTTGTTCCCTTGTTCATAACTCAAATAATCTTTAAATTCTCAAACCTTAATTCATAGCAAAATGTAATAGAAAACAACTAGTTCAGATCAACATAGCAAATTCATTACAAAACAAGAAAATTTAAAAACATAAGTTTTCATGAATACATGCAGATAATTCTTCCTATGCTCTTATTAAAACTAACAAGCATGCTTATCCATTTTTCTCATTAGCCATAATCTTCCTTCCTACTTATCTCTTGCATCCCCTGAAAAACCATTAGTGGCTGCCTCAATTTGAATTGAGACACCCCCATATGCCATGAGCAAATAAGGGTCATATCAATGATCTGGTATGAGCAACATCAATATATTCATGATACTAAGCAAATAAATGATATATAAGCTCTAATCAGTTGCTTAAACAATTTCTTAAATCAACTATGTATCTATATTTCAAATAAACCGTTATACAAATGCAATGACTTCATAAATTAACCATTTGCACAAGCATGATTATGCAAGCATTCACATCAATCTGTAGCTATCAGATGTCCTGGAACACTCATGGTTCCAAATCAACTATCTAAGAAATACTCATTTTCTTCTTTCATAACTTTTGCATAGCCTTTACAAATATACCATTTTAATCCTAGCCTCATCTGCTATCAAGGAATCACAGGGACACATTGCAATGAATTAATTCACATCATTGCACAAAGATCTCAGGGCTTAAACAAACCATGTGCCAAACTTGCATACTACAAATATGACAAGCATTCCAGCAGCCTTCTTGGCTCACAGTTCTTAGTTCATTCACTAAATTTAGATTTATTTAATCCTATTATCAGATTGGTGAGTGAATATGTCACTGTGTTCATTGAAACACCCCCTGTAATACTGCAAGCATATTTTCCCAAACAAATAATTATTTTCAAGGATACTGCTAACATATAGCTAGATCTCTGAATTAAGTACAAGAATATTTATACTGAGAAAAGGAATATGGCATATTGGATTATTATGATCTGCAAATAACTATGATTGAACCAGATTCAAGATCTAGTTGAATCAAAATTTTTGTCTTGTTGATTTTTGCTGTTTTAATCAGGGATTCAGCACTTAGAAATCTCTATTGCATCCCTAATATCTTTTCTAAAGCCTCAGCACTTATACAATGTATATTGCAGCTTATTTTATTTTCTCTATTGAGGTTTTATTGCCATGATTCCATATCAGGTATGAGTATTCTTCTCTTGATTTCAAGATCTGATGCCTTAGTTTTTTTTTAAATATAATAAAACAGTAGCTTGCACATCCATAATAAAACATCTTATCAGATCAAGGTCATCCAAAGAGCATCCATAACAAAACATTACATCAAGTCAAAACCATTCAAAGAATATTGATAAAACTGAGTTTAATAAAAACCAGAAAAATATTAATAGCAACATAAAGATTTGGCTGCCAATTATCAGGTCTTAATGCCATGAATCTAGTGAAGTTACTCACCTAATTTCTTCCTGCCTTTGCTCAAAAATCCCAATATGTTTTTCCCTCTTCTTTTCTTCTTTTTATTTTTATTTTTAAGCAACTCAGGTAAAAATGATTTTCTGGTTATAACTACCTATTTATAAGCATTTTCACTAGGGTTTTATCAAGATAAAATTCCATTTTTATCCTCTCTAGTATCATGCAGTTTGTATCCACATTCCCATCCTTAATACCCCGGCCATACCAGTTAATTAAGGTCAGTACTTTCCTTCTTTTGCTTTTCCAGAAAAGTGGTTATTTTTGAATATTTTACTCAAGTCATGTTAAATGTGTGACTTACTATATTTTATATTCTATTCATTTCTAAAAATCCTCTTTACTATTTTTACCTACACATACTTACTTACTTATATTTTACCTCATACTATTTTAGTGTTATTTTTTTTCTTGCTTAGTTTCAATGTATCTCTGCTCAAAGAAAATGTATCTGGGTATAAGCATATGTATACTTATATCTATTTAATTCTTCCTTACCTCCTGTAAAATATTCACATCATATCTTTCATATTTTTAATTTCCATATACTAATATATTTTTAATTTCAGTACATATCAAATTTTATAAAGAGTATTTAATTTCAATGTATACAGAAAAATATATTTTTAATTGGTTTAATAATTCATATTTCAAAAACATTTTTGAAATGCTTCCTTTCTTTGTTTCTTTATTTTATTATCATCATCATTTTTTTTCCAGAGATCTTAAACCTTTTCCTTGTGCCATTTCCAGTGTGCATGTGCACACATAATTTTGCACATCATTTCATCAAGAAATCCTTCAACATTTTATCTAAATATTTTTAGAACTGAATTATTTTATTAAAATAATTTCCCTCAAAATATTGGGGCATTACAACTCTTATGCAGTAAAGTAATAAGGTCTCTTCCGCTCCTTAGGCGGGAATATATCTGTAACGACCTGATATTTTCAACCATTCGCATCTATACATGTTGGATTTGAATTGCTCAAAATATCAGATTGTTAATTTAAAATTTGGCAAAACTCAGCATATATAGTAAATAAATAAATAATCACAGACACAAAGTAATAAAAATAATGCAGCGGAAACAAAAGAATAGTAGTTTATGAAGCTACCATATATATATATATAACAGAGTTAAGCAAGATACAGCAGAAGTCTCGAATACATAGATGTATCAATACAAGAGTCAAATACAAAATTTGAGTACATCACTGGAATCAACTGAATAACTGAAAACTGGATAGATAGCTGGATCTCCAAGCGAAGGTCCAACTCCAAAGGCGAGTCTCGAATACTGTATCACTCGATCTGACCTGAGCGTAAAGAAAAACACAAAACACTCGAGTAAGGATTAACATTCTTATATCAATAAATCCAACTCAAGTGAAATATCAAATGAAATACAGTAACTTAAAGGATGTTTGGGATAACCATCCTCTAAGGATCCGTTAAACTATCTACTATGTAGTAATATACGCTATTATAATAGTGTCTAATAGTAAAATAAACTTACTTTAAAATAGCATTAAGGAGTGACCCAATATTCCCCTTAACAAATAATAGTCCCAGTAGTCTATCTAGTGTCAGCGTACCCCCAGATCGGGAGCTACCCTATATACTCCACAGGCTACGGCACAAAACCAAACTCGTAGTAAAGCTCGATATGGTAGGTGACACGGCACAACGAGGCAATTCCAGGGTAGATATACTAATTACGCACACGGGTTGGTGGTAACGCATAGCAGCGACTATAACCCACCTCGGAACACACTCCCAAATCAAAAATCGAAGGGTGGCGACTAAATAAATCACAAAGTAACAGAATAGTATCGAAGAAATGTGTCCGATCAGAGGTGCTACCTCATTGGCCCTAGATCGCTCCTATTTTAGCCACCTTATGCCAACTCACGGGAGTTGGGTCCACGTATATACCTTTAGGATCGTCGCTAACATCCTACTTCATTTAGGAATCTCCACCGCGTACATAGTTGTTAAAGTGGTTTTCGTTATCGACAGAGAGTATGCCCATATCCGATCCCGGTCTCTTTAACAACAAACCGTTATTATAACACCGCGGTCATTTCAAAATAGTTTATACTTCAAAACCAAAATATCATTGCCATTTCAAAAATCATATCAATACTATATCACTTCCATTTCAAAACCAAATATGATATCATTTCTATTTCAAATATATACCCATTTCCAAAATCTTAGCACTTCAAAGTTATAACACTTCCTAAATCAAAACCCTTTGGAAATCATAATACTTTGGAAATCAAAATTTAGAAATCATAATGCTTGGAATCATATCCCTTCTCACTTAACGGTTTAAATATTAATAATAGTATATATAATAAAATAGTTTATAAAATAAAATAGTTTATATAAAAATAGTTATAATTTAAAATAGTTTATATAAAATAGTTATAATTTAAAATAGTTTATATAAAATAGTTATAATTTGAAATAGTTTATATAAAAATAGTTTATATAGTAAAATATATAAATAGTTTATAAAGTAAAATATATAAATAGTTTTAAACATAAAACTAAAATACTTTATATGATAAGATAATTTCCTCAACTTCACACATCAATTCCGAATCAACTCGAATTCCAAAATTCAAATTTAATCAAAATCTCAAATCATCAATTTCAATTCAATTCAGTTTCTCAATACACCATTCCAAATTATATCGATTTCAAAACAGGTTCGAACCGTAAAATAAGCCATTTCAATTTCTATATATATTTCAAAGCTTAAATATCTAACATTTCCAAAACTAAATTCGATGATTTCATATATATCAAATTCACTTTACTATTATTTAGTTTTGAAATATTTACTTAATCATTTTAATAACACCTAAATACCACTTCAAAACAAAATATTCCATTTAAATTTGTACAAGTCTGAAATATTCATTTAAATCACTTTTAATCAGATTCAAGTTATATAACATATCTTTAAAATTTCAAATTTAATAAATTTCAAATCAAATTTATTTTAGTAAAATTCTTAAATAAATAAAATCTTAAATCAATTCCAAATTTATCTTTCCAACCTGAATCATAATAACTCTATATTTAAAAATATAGATATTAAATAATTACTTAAACATATTTTATCTCAACTTTATTAAATAAATTTTTAATAAATCTTTAAAATCAATATTTATTAAGACCATATATTTCTTTTCAAAACCATAGAAACCATTTTCAATATATATATATATATATATATATAGACCAACGTCGTTTGTATATAATTTTCTATCCTATGGTCTAGTGATATGGATATTTATCATTTCAATCTGCAATTTAAATATATACGGGTATATATCATTTCAACCCGCAATCCCAAATTCAATTCAAATGAAAATCGTTTGGGTTTATCATTTCAACCCATAACGATTTTCTCATATTCTACAGATCGTTCGGGTATGTATCATTTCAACCCATAGTGATTTCTATACTAACAGGGAACTTGCAGAGTGATAACAGATATGATAATAACGTAATTGGCATATAACATAAATATAAATAACAAATAATGGTGTCAGAGGTCACAAGTGAACAGATAGCATATATATAACAGTGTAAATAACTAACAACAACATATTTCAATTGTCGTTTCAATTGAAATCAAATTTAATAAATAAAAGAACGTTAATCAAGAGTGATTACTCACCTTTCGAGGCTATAGATGGACAGGAATAAGATGAGTTACGAATCCAAGCACGAATTTTGGAACAAAGCACGATGGACATGAGTTCGACGATCAAAGCTCATAAATAGGAATTGATGAAATAAATCAGAATCATCTAGATATAACTGAACAAAATATATTAATATTATTTCTCTGAAATCAATAATTTAAAACACATATATTGAAAATCAAATTTATATATATATATATAAAATTAAAATCATTGTTTAAACTAAAACATATATATTAAAATCAAACATATATACAAAAAAATTCCCAAAAAATACTTATATAGATATAAAAACGTGTCACTTTGCATATATACATCATCAAACAACAACTTATATAAACTTTATATACATACAAAACTCTTACGTGCAATTCAAAATTTTCGGAATAATATAAACAACATATATGATATAATAGAACTGAAATATTATATATATCCTGATATGTACACACTGAATTATATATATATATATATATATATACCAACCTTTCTAAAATCAACCTACCCATATACATAACATGTACATAAACTTACGTACCTATTGTATAATTAACAATATTTAATATAAACAATACAAACTTACTTTACTATTATACCTACACTTTAAACAAATTAAAATCAAACAGACTTCATATATATACGAACATACATAGATAAAAAAAAATATGTACATCGCATTTACCTATGCCAAACTACAAGACATACTTATATTCGAATAGACTATATATAAGGGTATATAACTTACACAATCGATCAGCCTCTTTTTTTTATAACTTGAAATCAAGACACATATTAACCTTTGAAGCAAACCCAATCCAATAATACGTATGCTTAACACCTATATAAATATAAACAAATATATAATCGTACATATATATTTTTCCCATACATACAAATAAATTATATACTAATTAAAGTAGACCACTTATATACAAAACAAATATATAAACACAAACATATCTCCTTTCTTACAGTAGAATAGAGGCATTTATAGAATTGTATATATATATAATTTATATACCGCAAATTATAAGTTATAAGTTATATGAACAATTATCTATATTTTCTCAACAGATTTCAACTAGACACACTTATATATAAACCTTAACATGCAGATATATATACTAATATAAATGTTAATACTTTAAACATATTATTATATACGTAAAATAAAGTGTATATATAAATTATTATTTTCGAAAATCTATGTATATTTATATATGAGTAGGTTATATAGAATAATAATAGAACTGCAAATACACTCACGAGGCACAGCGAGGAGGAGGAACCCAAATCTGGTGGAGTGTGGCCGTGGACTTTGGCCATGCTGTCGGTGATGTAGAGCTCAGCCAAAGGCTACAAGACGTGGCTCGTGCCTGGCTGTGGTGGAGCACAGAGGTGCGTGGCCATTGGCTGTTGCATGGAAGAGTACGGTAGGAGGGAATGATGGCAAAGGGGGTGCGCATGAAAAAGGAAGTGGAGGGTAGAAACACGGTGAGGTGGCGATGAGCGTGCTTGCACAAGGAAAAAAGAGATGAGTTGAGCAAAGGAGGAGGAAGCTTTCTCATTCTCATATCTCAGATCCAAACATATTATTATTATTTTTTTATACTTTTTTTAAAGAGCAAGAACGAATAGAGGAGGAAATGAACGTGGAAAGACTTATCAACCCATATAATAAAACCAGTGAATTGTAAAAGTCAAGCATTGAATTCTCATATTGTTAATGGCTATTGGTTTGCACGGTAGAAAATGAATGGTCACGGAAAACAAATGGACTTTAACGGGTACCGATACGGGTAATTGTTTTGCGGTTTCCGCTGCGTACTGGACCTCAAAACACAGAATTGAATATACCGCAGAGATCAGCATGACAAGACGATCAAAACGGTATACAAAATTCGATGGTACGATCATCCTATCAAAAGTCGATAATTGGTACCGAAAAATGCTGCTATTTTACCGAAAATAAGATAAACAGAGCAATAACGATCCAAATTTGAAGAAACAAAATATGACATCTCACTCAGAAGATGATTTACAAATTTATTATATAAAAATATTCAGGTTTGGGAAATATTTTATTATCATTAAATTTAGCTGATTTGAATTGAAATAGAATTATACAATAAAATAAACTTCCATATTATTTGATGAAAATTTACCATTTGCTATGTTTAATTAGACGTATTCCAAATATTAGATTTTATTTCAAGATTTTTATCATTTAAAATTTCATCAAAATTCAATTGATTAAATAAATAAAACCACTAAAATTTACGGGTCGTTACACTCTCCCCCACTCAAAACTTTTCGTCCCCGAAAAGGAAGGAGGTAGGAGAATAAAACAACCAGAAAAGAAAATAGATTGAAACAAATAAAAAATTAATTTAAACCATATAAATTCAATTTAAATTAATTAATATTTAACAATTTGGTTAAATCTATTTATATTAAATTAATAAATAGTCATTTAATTTAAATTTGTTAGTTCAAACTGTTAATTCTAATCATATAAATTTCGATTTAAATCAATTAATGTTCAATAATCGATTTTAATTCAAGATATTTCATTAAATTGATTCAATTTCAATTTGTTAATTCTGTCAGAACAAAATTTATTTTATTTATCTCAGTTATTATTCAATTAACTTATTATTTCTTTTAACATTTTTATAATCAAAATTTAAGTGTATAACATTTATTATAACCACTCAAAATTTATTTATAAAAATCAATTTGTATTGTATATTATCCAATTACATATTCAACTTCTGAATGATTTAGGTAAGTTATATTAGAATGAAATTGGGTATTATACAAGTAAACTTTCCAATTCAATTATTTCAAGTTTAATTATTGATTCAAAATTTTTGGCTTTATTTTGTAATTGAAATCACCTTTATCATAAATTTAAGAATTTGATTCCCGATTAACTTCAAACCATTTTATAGATAAGTGTATATATATATATATCAAATCAAATTTACAATCATATACCTATATATATTATAATTCAAATCATATTTAAGGAATTCAAATCAAATTCATTTTTTAAAACAAAGTGTAGCAAAGCTACATAATGGTCTCTCCACTTCGAAACTCGAAAATGAATGTCGATGATGCGGCCGCCATCACCGAAATTATTTTCCAGCGACAAAAGAGAAGAGTATTCATTTAAACAATTAAAATTCTTTGAAAACCATTTTATTTGAAAATACTTTAAATAATATACATTTTAAAACTCTAAAACAAAAGTTTGAAATCATCGAAAATTAAATTCTCAAATTCTAAATTTTAAATTCATTTAAATTCCCAAATCAATTTATAAACCATGTTTATAAATTCATTTAGAACAATAAATGATAATCAAATATTATCTTTTCAAACAACCAATTTAATTATCCAGAAAATTTTACTTATATATATTTATAATATATTCATACAAATTTATTTCATTTACTAAATTTGAAAATAATATTATGTCAATTTGCTCTGTTCAAGTGTTTTGGAAATCTTATCGATATCGTTGATCAGACGAATCGATCGAAAATCCAAATCAACATCAACAACTCAAGCAACACCATAAAACATTTTATATTAATTACAAATACAATCCCTCACTCGATAATTTCAGAATTGGATTTCAAAATAAGGATAGAGGTCCAAATATTGAGGGACCCTAATCAAAGATATTTCTAACCAAGATGATAGGTTTGAAACAAAGATAAGATGATTAATTAGCAAAAGAGAAAAGGTGGATATACATATATAAATCGCGGGCGACCTTAACGGGGTCAACCGTGACTTCTAGAATAAGATTGATGCAGAATTTTGAGGCAAATTGACATTCGATCACCAGGGATAGAATTTGAGCATAGCAAAAGATAGCAGCATCGTAAACCGAGGATGCAGAAATCTCCGGTGAATCAATACTGATTGTAAAGGAGTTTCACCCCTTTACAAGTCATTCAAAAATTGGCAAGACCGCCGATTTATTATAGAGATCATTCGAAGTGGAATTATGGGATACTCCAGAATCAAAAAGGCACGAATAGGGGAGACACGAATGGACTTGGGAACCGAATGGAACGTTCCAAAATTCAAAGAAACCGAGTCAAAGAAGAAGCTCGAACGAAAGTGATTATGTAATTGAATTTTACTCTATATGTTGAGTTTTGCCTAAAAACCAGAGCTCTGGTACCACAAGTAACAACCTGAAATTTTCAACCATTCGCATCCATACATGTCGGATTTGAATTGCTCAAAATATCAGATTGTTAATTTAAAATTTGGCAAATCTCAGCATATATAGTAAATAAATAAATAATCACAGAATCACAGACATAGAGTAATATAAAATAATTCAGCGGAAACAAAAGAATAGTAGTTCATGAAGCTACCATATATATATAACAGAGTTAAGCAAGATACAACAGAAGTCTCGAATACATAGATGTCTCAATACAAGTGTCAAATACAAAATCTGAATACATCACTGGAATCAACTAAATAACTGAAAGCTGGATAGATAGCTGGATCTCCAAGCGAAGCTCCAACTCCAAAGGTGAGTCTCGAATACTAGTTCACTCAGTCTGACCCGAGCGTAAATCAAAACACAAAACACTCGAGTCAGGATTAACATTCTTATATCAATAAATCCAACTCAAGTGAAATATCAACTGAAATACAGCAACTTAAAGGATGTTTGGGATAACCATCCTCTAAGGATCCGTTAAACTATCTACTATGTAGTAATATACGCTATTATAATAGTGTCTAGTAGTAAAATAAACTTACTTTAAAATAGCATTAAGGAGTGACCCAATATTCCCCTTAACACATAATAGTCCCAGTAGTCTATCCAGTATCAGCGTACCCCCAGATCGGGAGCTACCTTAAATACTCCACAGGCTACTGCACAAAACCAAACTCGTAGTGAAGCTCGATATGGTATGTGACACGGCACAACGAGGCAATGCCAGGGAAGATATACCAATTACGCACACGGGCTGGCGGTAACGCATAGCAGCTGCTACCGTCCACCTCGGAACACACTCCCAAATCAAAAATCAAAGGATAGCCACCAAATAAATCACAAAGTAATAGAATAGTATCGAAGAAATGAGTCCGATCAGAGGTGCTACCTCGTTGGCCCGAGATCGCTAATGTTTTAGCCACCTTATGCCAACTCACGGGAGTTGGGTCCACATATATACCTTTAGGATCGTCGCCAACATCCTACTTCATTCTGGAATCTCCACCGCGTACATAGTTGTTAAAGTGGTTTTCGGTATCGACAGAGAGTATGCCCATAATCGATCCCGATCTCTTTAACAACCAAACGTTATTATAACACCGCAGTCATTTCAAAATAGTTTATACTTCAAAACCAAAATATCATTGCCATTTCAAAAATCATATCAATACTATATCACTTCCATTTCAAAACAAAATATGATATCATTTCTATTTAAAATTTATATCCATTTCAAATATATCCATTTCCAAAATCTTAGCACTTCAAAGTTATAACACTTCCTAAATCAAAACCCTTTGGAAGTCATAATACTTTGGAAATCAAAATTTAGAAATCATAATGCTTGGAATCATAACCCTTCCCACTTAACGGTTTAAATATTAATAATAGTATATATAATAAAATAGTTTATAAAATAAAATAGTTTATATAAAAATAGTTATAATTTAAAATAGTTTATATAAAATATTTATAATTTAAAATAGTTTATATAAAATAGTTATAATTTGAAATAGTTTATATAAAAATAGTTTATATAGTAAAATATATAAATAGTTTATAAAGTAAAATATATAAATAGTTTTAAACATAAAACTAAAATACTTTATATGATAAGATAATTTCCTCAACTTCACACATCAATTCCGAATCAACTCGAATTCCAAAATTCAAATTTAATCAAAATCTCAAATCATCAATTTCAATTCAATTCAGTTTCTCAATAAACCATTCCAAATTATATCGATTTCAAAACAGGTTCGAACCGTAAAATAAGCCATTTCAATTTCTATATATATTTCAAAGCTTAAATATCTAACATTTCCAAAACTAAATTCAATAATTTCATATATATATATATATCAAATTCACTTTACTACTATTTAGTTTTGAAATATTTACTTAATCATTTTAATAACACCTAAATACCACTTCAAAACAAAATATTCCATTTAAATTTGTATAAGTTTGAAATATTCATTTAAATCACTTTTAATCAGATTCAAGTTATAGAACATATCTTTAAAATTTCAAATTTAATAAATTTCAAATCAAATTTATTTAAGTAAAATTCTTAAATAAATAAAATCTCAAATCAATTCCAAATTTATCTTTCCAACCTGAATCATAGTAACTCTATATTTGAAAATATACATATTAAATAATTACCTAAACATATTTTATCTCAACTTTATTAAATCAATTTTTAATAAATCTTTAAAATCAATATTTATTAAGACCATATATTTCTTTTCAAAACCATAGAAATCATTTTCAATATATATATATATATATATAGACCAACGGTGTCTGTATAAAATTTTCTATCCTATGGTCAAGTGATATAGATATTTATCATTTCAATCAGCAATTTAAATATATACAGGTATATATCATTTCAACCCGCAATCCCAAATTCAATTCAAATGAAAATCGCTTGGGTTTATCATTTCAACCCATAACGATTTTCTCATATTCTACAGATCGTTCGGGTATGTATCATTTCAACCCATAGTGATTTCTATACTAACAGGGAACTTGCAGAGTGATAACAAATATGATAATAACGTAACTGGCATATAACATAAATATAAATAACAGATAATGGTGTCAGATGTCACAGGTGAACAGATAGCATATATATAACAATGTAAATAACTAACAACAATATATTTCAATTGTCGTTTCAATTGAAATCAAATTTAATAAATAAAAGAACGTTAATCGAGAGTGATTACTCACCTTTCGAGGCTAGAGATGGACGCGAATAAGTTGAGTTACGAATCCAAGCATGAATTTTGGAACAAAGAATGATGGACATGAGTTCGACGATCAAAGCTGATAAATAGGAATTGATGAAATAATTCAGAATCATCTAGATATAACTGAACAAAATATATTAATATTATTTCTATGAAATCAATAATTTAAAACACATATATTGAAAATCAAATATATATATATAATTAAAATCATTGTTTAAATTAAAACATATATATTAAAATCAAACATATATACAAAAAATTTCCCAAATAAATACTTATATAGATATACAAACGTGTCAATTCCCATATATACATCATCAAACAACAACTTATATAAACTTTATATACATACAAAACTCTTACGTGCAATTCAAAATTTTTGGAATAATATAAACAACATATATGATATAATAGAACTGAAATATTATATATATCCTGATATGTCTACACACTGAATTATATATATATATACTGACCTTTCTAAAATCAACCTACCCATATACATAACATGTACATAAACTTACGTACCTATTTTATAATTAACAATATTTAATATAAACAATACAAACTTACTTTACTATTATACCTACACTTTAAACAAATCAAAATCAAAAAGACTTCATATATATAAGAACATACATAGATAAAAAAATATGTACATCGCATTTACCTATGCCAAACTACAAGACATACTTATATTCGAATAGACTATATATAAGGGTATATAACTTACACAATCGATCAGCCTCTTTTTTTTATAACTTGAAATCAAGACACATATTAACCTTTGAAGAAAACCCAGTCCAATAATACGTATGCTTAACACCTATATAAATATAAACAAATATATAATCGTACATATATATTTTTCCCACACATACAAATAAATTATATACTAATTAAAGCAGACCACTTATATACAAAACAAATATATATACACAAACATATCTCCTTTCTTACAGTAAAACAGAGGCATTTATAGAATTGTATATATATATAATTTATATAATGCAAACTATAAGTTATAAGTTATATGAACAATTATCTATATTTTCTCAACAGATTTCAACCAGACACACTTATATATAAATCTTAACATGCAGATATATATATACTAATATAAATGTTAATACTTTAAACATATTATTATATACGTAAAATAAAGTATATATATATATATATTATTTTTGAAAATCTATGTATATTTATATATGAGTAGGTTATATAGAATAATAATAGAACTGCAAATACACTCACGAGGCACAGCGAGGAGGAGGAACCCAAATCTGGTGGAGTGTGGCCATGGACTTTGGCCATGCTGTCGGTGATGTAGAGCTCAGCCAAGGGCTTCAAGACATGGCTCGTGCTTGGCTGTGGTGGAGCACAGGGGTGCGTGGCCATTGGCTGTTGAATGGAAGAGTACGGTAGGAGGGAATGATGGAAAAGGGGGTGCGCATGAAAAAGGAAGTGAAGGGTAGAAACACGGTGAGGTGGCGATGAGCGTGCTTGCACCAGGGAAAAAGAGATGAGTTGAGCAAAGGAGGAGGAAGCTTTCTTATTCTCAGATCTCAGATCCAAACATATTATTATTATTATTATTATTATTATTTTATACTTTTTTTTAAAGAGCAAGAATGAATAGAGGAGGAAATGAATGCGGAAAGACGTATCAACCCATATAATAAAACCAATGAATTGTAAAAGTCAAGCATTGAATTCTCATATTGTTAATGGATATTGGTTTGCACGGTAGAAAATGAATGGTCACAGAAAACAAATGGACTCTAACGGTTACCGATACGGGTGACCGTTTCGCAGTTTCCGCTGCGTACCGGACTTTAAAACACAGAATTGAATATACCGCAGAGATCAGCATGAGAAGACGATCAAAACGGTATACAGAATTTAGTGGTACGATCATCCTATCAAAAGTCGATAATTGGTACCGAAAAATGCTGCTATTTTACCGAAAATAAGATAAAAGGCGCAATAACGATCCAAATTTGAAGAAACGAAATATGACGTCTCACTCAGAAGATGATTTACAAATTTATTGTATAAAAATATTCAGTTTTGGGAAATATTTTATTATCATTAAATTTAGCTGATTTGAAGTGAAATAGAATTATACAATAAAATAAACTTCCATATTATTTGATGAAAATTTACCATTTGCTATGTTTAATTAGACGTATTCCAAATATTAGATTTTATTTCAAGATTTTTATCATTTAAAATTTCATCAAAATTCAATTGATTAAATAAATAAAACCACTAAAATTTACGGGTCGTTACAATATCCAAACCAACAATATAAACTAGTAAATCATCCAAACAGCCAATAATAATCAACAATAAAATATCCACACATCTAATAAATAATTTTACTGACTATATAATATTTCTGATTAACAAAAAGGTGAGATTAAGTCACATTAATTTTAGTTTCGTCAAAACGTTCCAGTTTGAATTAAAATTGGATAGACGTTCAATTTTAACCCAAATTTCTACTAGTCCCGAATCCATCCAATCCAAATCCATAGCGTGGAGTTTGCTGATACAATCATAACACAACTTGTCGTTCGAATAATTAAACCATCATTAACTTTTAATTAAATAAAATTTTAAATTTAATTACCCCCCTCCCAGTCTCGCTTCCAGGCGGCAACTCAACCAACAACACGACATTGCTCATGACTTTCCATCGTCGTCGCCGTCTCTATCACTCGCGCGTGCGCCCAGCTCCGCCTCGCCCGCCATTACACTCGCCGACACTCCCTTGCCCATCATCGAGCCCCCAAAACCAAACCCATCTGCCCACGAACACGACACATTCCTAGCCTCCATGCCTCACCTAACGACGATCCATCCCTTTTTGTTCGTCGAGATGAACGTTTTTTGCAGTTGGGGTCGTAACCTATCTCGGCCTCTAGTGGCTCCGATTCACCACGGCCATTGGATTTGAATGAGGGGATTTTAAAATTTTCCAATCAGTTTAATTTGCCTGAATGCGAATTTAAAGGGGAAGGAGGGTATTGTCTATGTGGGGATAGTATGGGCTAAGATATGGCAGCTTGGTGAATATATATTATTTATATTTTTATATTCAAAAATATCCACTCGACGCACTCAAAAAATCTCGAACTCCAAACTAGGCGTGCCGCTTGGCATTCTATTTGTTATACCCTTATTTCGGACACAATGGAACTAGTTTCAAGGCCTAATTCGATCATATATAGAAGATAGCTTTTCAAACTAAATTATCATATAAATTTTTTGAAACAAATTTCTACGCCTTTTGATTTTGCATGCCCAACAATATGTCCAATTGTCACGAAATTCGACGGCATACTATAATACACTATTACAAATACAATGGAACTGGTTTCCTCAAAATCCGAAACTGTGCCCTAGAAGGCTATTTTCACACATTATTAAAACTACTATTATCAAAACTAAATTAATCACTTATAAACCTAAATTAAAAGTTTACTATCTTTATTCTTATTTAAATAGAATTTAAATCAATTTTCAAAATTATTTTTATTGACATTAAATTCATGATTTAATTATTTTAACAATCCCAAATATTAAATTCAACAATTTAATTTTCAATTAAATTGCTATATTTGAAATTCATGTTGTTTTACTTATAAAATTAACCTTTCAATGTTTAAAAATCAATTAAATATTCCAAATCTAAATAACTAAAATTCTGGGTCGTTACATTCTTCCCATCTCAAAAGAATTTCATCCCCGAAATTGCCAAGGTAAGAAAAATGTCCAAACCCATTAACTTTCCAAAATCAATTAGTTGAAATAGATCTTCAATTTCTTATAAGCCTCTAACTTTCAAAAATCAGTTTTTTGAAATTTTATTCTCACCATTCCAAGTCTCTTTGATCCATCCACTTGTACCAACTAATTTCCATGCATTCGTTCATTCCAAATTATAACTAAAAATCAGATTTTTATTTATCCAAAAATTTCTTTTTCAAAATTTTCAAAACATTTCTAACGCCTTAAATTTAGGAAAATTTTGCCAGCGTCTTCTTTTGCACAGCTCGATCGGAAAAATTTACAATATATATAATCACAAATATACATCTCATCTTTAAGGATGGGGCATCCCGTAGGGAAAAATATAAAAATATAATATGTAATTTGAGATGTGTACCTTATTTTAGTATTAGCAAGCATATACAACCAATAAAATGCGAAAGCAAGCTCCAAATGCGAAGCATACGCCATCCGCACCTATTAATCACTCAACAACCAATGAGAATATGTTTATAGAAAGCACCATCACTATATAATATAGAATATACAATAACTATATGCAATTTTAGCAAATGCAACAAGAGAAACCATCCATCAAAAATTATTCATCCAATTTATTTATCATCACACCAATTTGCATTTTTAAATGTCAACATTATATTTTTACACTTTCATTTCTTGTTAACATTCATTTAATCTGTTTTCAATTTATTTACATTCAATTTATTCACATTCATTTTATTACCTTTCAATTGTTTTACATTAAATTTCATTTACATTCAATTATCAACATTCACTTTATTTACACTCGATTCATTTACATTCATTTATTTACATTTCTTGTTTACATCCAATTTATTCATATCCAGTTCATTTATGCTAATTAATTTTCATCCAATTAATGTACATTAAATTAGTTTATATTCAATTAATTTACATTCATTTGTTCACATTCAATTATTCACATTATGTTTAACCACATTTCATTCCATATTTAATTCATTTATGGATCATTCTATAAAATCATTGGCACTTAGTATATTCCTTTCAATACTAATATCACTTAAGAACCATTCCATCAAATTTTTACTCAAGTTCATTATAAACATTTTATACAACACTTCTCATGTTTATTTCCACTTCATAACTTAAGTTCATACTCAATTATTTTTACAACTTAAATTGCATTTCATTTTATAATCAAATTCATATTCATTCAATTGTCCATTTCATTAATTCACTTTATTAATTCATCTAATCCATTTCAAATCAAATTCAATTTTATTTAACCTTTCTTATGTCAAACTTCATTTCATTTAATCCATTACTCAATTTATTTAACTTTAAGTTAAAATTTTAATTTCAGATCTCAATTCCAAATTTTCTTTTCTTATCTATACAATTTCCAAATTATACATTCAAAAACTTACTATCTTATGTTTTCCCAAAACATTTAGATAAAAATTTTTAGGGTTTTAAACACCCGGTTTTATTTCAAATCATTTTGAAATCATATATATACATAACTCCTTTATATTTCAAATTACACATATGGAATCTAAATTTTTTTTTACCAAAAAGAACTTCAATGGTAGCAATCCCTCAATTAGAAATTCAAAAATAAACACCGTTGATGCTGCTGTTATCACCATAATTATTTTCCAGTGACTGAAGTGAGCTTAATGCTTTTTACCTCTGTTAAATCCTATTTGAAAATATTTCTAACCAAAATATTTTCAAAATAATACTATTATTATTTTTTCAAAACCTTTGAAAAACAATTTCCGAATCTATGGAGTTTAAATTCTCAAATTTCGTATTTTAAGCCTAGTTTTATTTATAAATCATATTATAAATACACTTAGGCGATTTCATTTTCTTTTATAAATCACATTTATAAATCAAATTCATATAATCTCAATCTTATGTGTAACGACCCGTAAAATTTAATGGTTTTAAAAGTATATTTAACTGGAAATTTGTAAAATTTTAAACAATAAAATTTAAAATTTATTATTTGGAATACGTCTATTTTAGTATAGCAACTGGTAAATTTTCACCTGATAATATTGAAGTTTATTTTTTTGTATAATTTTATTTCAATTTAAATTAGTTAAAAATTGATGATAATAAATTTATTTCAAAACCTGAATATTTTTCTATAGAAAATTTCTAAATCTTCTTCCGAGTCAGATGTCATCTTTTGTTTTTCCAAATTTGGACTTCTATTGCTCCGTTTATCTTAATTCTGGCAGAATATCAGCATTTCTGTTACCGATTATCGACTTTTGATCGGATGATCATACCACTAATATCTGTATACTGTTTTGATCGTCTCGTCATGCTGATCTCCGCAGTATATTCAATTCTATATTTTGAAGTCCGGTACACAACAAAATCCGCGAAACCGGTGGCCGTATCGGTACCAGATCCGTGACCTTTTGTTTCTTTTGCATTTCGAACTGCTGCCGTGTCATCCAAGCAACCATCAATTACTTTAACTTTGTATCTGAATTGACGCTTGACTCTTGCTTTTTCCATCATTTCACTTTATTGCATGGTGGTACGTTTCATTCTCTGGTCACTTCAAACGTTTTATAAGAATAATTAATATATAGCTGTTTCGGTTCATAGCTTTCACAATAACAAAGAAAGGTATGAACAGATTTTTTTCCGAAGCCCCACACACATATTCATATTTGTTCAGATCTATTCATCTCCTTCTCCATTGTAATCCCAGATTCCACCTTCCTATCTCTTCCCTACCGATCTCCAATACCGCCGCTTCCTCTCACCTCCGCCTGGCCAGACCCTCTCCCACCGTTCAACTTCCGCTTCCCTTCCCGAGACCTGGACCCGCAACACCTCCGCGCTCCCTCTTCTTTGCTCGCCCAAACCACCTCCGCACTTCGAACC
Organism: Allium fistulosum; assembly: GCA_030737815.1. Lineage (NCBI taxonomy): Eukaryota > Viridiplantae > Streptophyta > Magnoliopsida > Asparagales > Amaryllidaceae > Allium > Allium fistulosum. The sequence goes on from CM060904.1 coordinate 390,141,554, forward strand.
CGACCTTTGGCCAGCAACCGCCACCAACAGCCTACCCAGCAACCTCGCTCCTTCTTCCCAGACCAACCCGCGCAGCCATCAGCCTCAACCTCCATCACCGAGACACCTAGCTCCGCTTCCCACCATGTTGCCGAGCAACCCATACAGCTCCACACCGCTGCTAACTTCGCCCTCCTTTGCCTCACCCCATATCACGACTTTTCCCCCGCACTCATACTCACCTGCTGCCTCGTCAGCCATGAGCCCACCCGAGCACCGCATTTCCTCCTGCTCCATAAGCTACGGCCTTGCAAGCAGCTTCCATAATCAGGCAGTGCTAATCACCCATGCGACACTTCCCAAACCACCATCTTCCGACCGAACAACCGGCTCCTTTATCTTGCTCATACTCCTCGCCGTGTCCACTATATATTTATTATATGCAGGTATGTTTAAAACGTATATATTATATGTTATCTATATTGGGTTTTAAAACAGTTACATGCTATAATATGTGTTAGTTCCTAATGAATAAGTGTTCACGGTCTATCTTATGTACAAAATAAATTTCGTACACAGAAGTTTTATATGTTGTAAACCAGGTTTTACGAAGCATCCTTAGGTTGGTAATTAGACGTTGATTTTTTTTAAGGTTATATATATATATATTACGCATCGATATCATATGAACTGATATGTATTTTAACGGTTGTGTTTTTGAAATATATATACATCTGTTAGTTTCAGCTGCATAGTTTAGGCGGTTTATAATAAGTTATATGTGTTTTAAAGCAAATGATATATTGTAATTTATATAAATTTGTAAACACATTTTAGTAGTCTAGATTTGTATAACGGTTCATATATATTGGACTGTATACATGTTAGATTTTTTTTAAGTATATTTTATATGTTAATTTATTTCACATCTGATTTGCTTTAGTTAGTGTATGTAATATTAATTCCAGTCTGCATGTTTTTATACACCATTAGTTGTTCGCATATACATTTTGCCTACATACATTTTGTAGTGTCTGCATTTGTATATTTTAATATATGGTCTGTATATATTATATGTTGTTAGATTATAAGTATGTATAAACTGTTATGTATATAGATTTTGGGTTTTTAAGTATATTAACATACAGTGAGTTATTTTGGTTTTTATAAGGGATATTGGTTTAAAATATATTAGGAATATTTTCTAATATATGGGTTTAAATTTAACAATGGATTTTTAAATTCCTATATATATTTAATTTAATATATGTATGGATTTAGAATTTGATTATATATATATAGCTATATATATATAAGTTCACTTATACCAATTATATTCACCAATCTAGTTCTGATCTGAATTATGAATTCGTCAATTACTTATTATCAGCTTTGTCCGTCCAAATTCGTATCAATCCTGCTTTGCTTTGAAAATTCGGGCTTGGATTCGTAACTCATCTCGTCTCGTTCTCCTCTAACCTCGAAAGGTGACCAATCACTCACGATTAACGTTCTTTTATTAGTTAAATTTGATTTCATTTGAAATAGCAATTGAAATATGCTACTGTAGTTATTTACATTGTTATATATGCTATTATCTATAACTGTTCACCTGTGACATCTGACACCAGTATCTAGTATTATATGCCTGTTATTACTAATATTTATATCTGTTCACCTGTGACATCTGACACCCGTATCTGTTATTTATACTGATGATATATGCCTGTTGTTATATATTTTTTTAGTATCTGTTATCACTCTGCAAGTTCCCTGTTAGTATAGAATTCACCATGGGTTGAAATGATACATACCCGAACGAACTTTAGAATAGGAGAATGTCGTTATGGGTTGAAATGATAAACCCAAGCGATTTTCATTTGAATTGAAATTGGGATTACGGGTCGAAATTATATCTACCCGTATATATTTAAATTTCGGATTGAAATGATAAATATCCGTATCACTTAACCATATGATAAATATATATATAGACACCGTTGGTCCATATATATAAATATAAAAAAAATGAATTCTATGATTTTGGAAAGAAATATATGGTTTTAATAAATGTTGAGCCTTAAATTATTATATATAAATGGGAATGATTGATTTAATTACATATAATATGTTGAGTATTTAAAATATATTTCAAAATAGATTTTGGTAATAATTTGAATAAGTTAAGGTTAGAAAGATAATTTGAATTTAGTTGAAATTGTATTCAATAAAGAATTTTATTTAATTAAACCGATTTGAAACTCATTGAAATTGAGATGTAAGATATGATTTATAACTTGAGTTTGATTTATAAGTAATCTAATGAATATTTCTTGTTTAAATAAAGTTTAAGGAAATATTTAGTAAAAATGTAATTTAAGGCTAGTTAAATGATATTGAATTTATTAAGTGAATATTCCCTGATTAAATAATAATGAAGTTAAATCAAGAGCTATATGAAACTGTTAAATTTAACTTTGAAAATGCTGAATATTAAAGCTTTGAAATATATTGAAAAAAATAAATGATCTGTTTAGAAATGAATTAAATTGATGAATTTAGATTGAATTAAATTGGAATTTGAAATTTGAGTTGAAATGAAATTTGAAAATAGATATTTTGAAATGAAAATGATATTTTGATTTTGAAGTAAATTAATTTAAAATGACCACGGTGTTATAATGTATATTTCCACCTTGTAGATAGTTCTGAAGATCCTTAGAGGATGGTTATCCCAAACATCCTTTAAGTTACTTGTATTTCAGTTGAGATTTCACTTGAGTTGGATTTATTTATATAAGAATGTTAATCCTGACTCGAGTGTTTTGTGTTTTGCTTTACGCTCGGGTCAGACCGAGTGATCCAGCATTTGAGACTCATTTTTGGAGTTTGGAGCTTCCTTTGGAGATCCAACTATCGCCTCAGCTTTCAGCTCTTCTAGTTGATTCGTTCAGAGAAGTCATATGTTGTATTGGAGACTTCACTACATTTGAGATATTCTATTGTATTTTATTTAACTCTGATGTTTATATAGTAGCTTCATGAACTACTATTTTATCTATTCCGCTGCGTATTATTGTATTACTCTGTGTCTGTGATTATGTGATTGATTTATTTACTGTATATGCTGAGTTTTGCCAAATTTAAATTAACAATCTATTATTTTGAATTATTCAAGTCCGACATGTGTGGATTTATTGTCGATTTGAATGGTCCAAAATTGCGGGTCGTTACAGTTGGTAACAGAGCTTTGGCTCTAGGCAAAACTTAGCATATATTGTAAATTTATTTACAGAATCACTTTCGTTCGAGTTTAATCTCTTCCTTTTGACTCGAAATTCTTTTGAACTTTGGAACGTTCCTTGCGGCTCCAAAATTTCATTCTTGCCTCTCCCTATTTGTATTCTTTTGATTCTGGAATATCCCATAACTCCACTTCGAATGATCTCCATAAGAATAGGCGATCCCGCCGATCTTTGAATGTTTTGTAAAGGGGTGAAACTCCTTTACAATTGGCATTGATTCACCGGAGATTTATATATCCCTCGGTTTTGATGTTGCCATCTCTTGTTATGCCGAATTCTATCTCTGGCGATCGAATGTAGATTTGCCTCAGAATTCTGAACCAATCTTATTTTGAAGTCACGGTTGACCGGTTAAAGTTGCCCGCGATTTATATAAGGGTATCCGACTACTGTTTTGTAATTTATTATCTCATCTTCGTTCGAGCCTATCTTCGAATCAGAATCCTATTTGATTAGAGTCCCTCTAAGTTGAATTTCTATCTTTGTTTTGAAATCCATTCTTGAACCATCCTTTGAAAAATCAGGCTTGTTTATATTTTAGAAATTGTTTTATATATCGAAATTATTATATTCTATATATAAAAGTGAAATGTTTTCGATAAAGATTATAAACCCTTTAAAATAAGAATTTGAGGTTTCGAAAGGATTTGTAATTTTGAAAATTTATATAAGAAATTGAGTTATATAAAAATGTTTTATAACTGAAGGATTTTTTTTAATTTGAAATTCGAGAATTGAACTCCGGTATTTTGAAATTGGTTTTAAGATTTTGAATATATTATAATAATAATATGATTTAAAAGTATTTTCCGAATAAGAAATGTTTCAAATGATTTTAATAAGTTTCGAATGATTTCGAAGAAATTTCAAAGAAGTTTTCAAGGAAATAGAAGTCCAGAACTCACTTATGTCGCTGGAAAATAATTTCGGTGATGAGTGCACGCATCATCGACATTGATTTTCGAGTTTCAGAGTGAGGGAGAGGCCACTCTAGTAGCATTGCTATACGAGTGATTTTGCGAAACCAATTTTGATTTCAAATTCCGAAGAAAGATTTGATATTCGAAAGATATATGTATATATATATTTGAAATGATTTGAAATAAGCCGGTGTTCAGTCCTCGTGTTCCGAATTTGATATAAACCTATCTATTAAAATTTATTTACTGATTTATTGATGATTTCCAACTCTTGAATTTGAAAATGATTTCTTCGACTATTTTGGAGTTCGAGTACTTCCAAATCAAGGTTAACTTTTCAAAGCTAAGAAATTTGAAAGTATTTTGATAAAGTATATAAGTTTGTTTTGAATGTTTAAGTATGAAGTAATATGATTTAAATAAGTTGAAACTGTTTTGTTAAGAAAATGAATAAGGCAATTTTAAAATTTTCTAATATGAAATTTAGATTTGAAATGATTTGAAAAGAAATTGGTCTTCAAAATATTTTGAATAAAGTTTAGTTTAAATGTTTTAACTTAGTAACATCTTTATGAAACTATATATTTAACAAGTTGGAATAAATATATAATTTGTACGTATGCTGTTTTATTCGCATAATTAATTTGATCCAGGTTTGAGTACACAAGTTCGAGGTGAATTACACCATTTCGTGTTAGGATTTTCCATTCGATTCTTGATGGCGAATATTTGATATGGATTTTTGGCTTGATTCTAGAATTCTCTATCGTAGTATATGGCTATGCAAGGAGACTGATGGTTTCTAGTCGAGAAACCATATCGGAATCCGCATTAGGGAAGTCGAATGGACAATACTAGTTCGAAAGCGAACTTGTGTGATCGAGCGAGCGATCAAATGAGATTCTGCGAAAGGATGATGTATGTACATCTTATATTCTAATATCATAGATATATTTTGACGCTGAAATTGAAAGCTGTCGAGTTAGATTATCTTTGCTTACTAAAAGAAAATTTCCAATTTAAATTACAAAGATATATAACCCATAAAAGCAAAGATATTCAATCCCATATGGCTCTTCATACAGCGAAATTTATTTTGAAAAATTTGAACCTTATATAAGATAGACCTTATGTAAGTATAAGATGATTTTGAAAACATTTGATTTTGGAAACGATTTGGTTGACTTAAACATATTAAAGATGATAATTAATAATTTCAAAACATTCTTAATGAAACAATAATAAATTATCTTAAACATTATTATAAATAATAATAATTAATTTCTAAAATCTTATCGATAAATAATTATAATTAATCTCAAATCATATTAATAATACAAACAATTAACTTTTCAAAATATTAAAATATTGATAAACAAATTCATAACAATATTAATATGAATAAACAACTTTAGAAAAACATAGATATATTTGCTTTATACAATTCCACAATTAAATTTCAACACAATCATTTCCATTTTTATAAAACTATATTTTATAAATCTTCTATTTATAAAATATTGTTCAACATCTCCAAGCATCATCACTTTCAATTTCCAAATAGAATCAACTATTTTTCTAAAACATCATTCCACATCTTATTATAAATCCAAAATTTGTGATTTATTTCTCAATTCATCCAATGATAAAAGTTTCCCTTAATTTATAAACACCGTTTATGAATCCATGCTTTTTATTAATAAAAATACGATTTTACAAATCTTTACTTCATTTGTAAAATATCACTTTTATAAATTATCACATTCATAAATCCCCAAATTTACAAATAAATCTTAGTATACGTATATGTGTGTGTGTATATATATATATATCACCCTATATAAAACGGTTATTAAATATTTATAACAAAATATTTCTATCTTCTTTTAAAACCATACCCCTTTATCATAAAAGGTGGACTTATTCTTAAGATTTAAAAATCTCTATTCATAGTTGAAAAATCTCTTTTAAAATATTTTTATAAAACTATAGATTTATAATCTTTAGAAATCATACTTTTAATTTTAAATAAATTTCTTCTTTAAATAATTCAAGAAAAATTACTAAAACATATATAATTTCCAAAATCAATTTGAAATTTCTTTTTAAGTCAATCATTCGTTTATAATATTTTAAAATATCAAAAATAAGGCCCATTGCTACTAAATCACTAACAAGAAAAATCATATTCATGTCATCAAAAGTAGCATCCAATATATCATATATCTAGTTATATGAAAAATAAAATCAACAGCGTGAGGAATCCAGTTGGAACAATCCAACCTGTTCCCCTGCATCACATACAGTATATAATCGATAATATAAATCAACCACTTCGAGGCGGGATCGTATTCAAGGGTTATCCGCTCTTACGCGGGAACGTAATAGCGTCTCATCTGCTCCAGGGGCACGAATATATCCAAACCAACAATATAAACTAGTAAATCATCCAAACAATCAATAACAATCAACATTAAAATATCCACACATCTAAGAAATAATTTTATTGACTATATAATATATTTGATTAACCAAAAAGGTTATATCAACTCACACTAATTTTAGTTTCGTCAAAATATTCTAGTTTGAATTAAAATCGAACAAACGTTCAATTTTAACCCAAATTTCTACTAGCTCCAAATCCATCCAATCCAAATCCATAACGTTTCGATCTTGCATGCTCAAACAATACATCCAATCGTTACGGAATTCGACGGCATACTATAATTCACTATTACGGATCCAATGGAACTGGTTTCGTCAAAATCCGAGACTTTGCCCCGGATGGCTATTTTCACACGTGAATTAAAACGATTATTATAAAAACTAAATTAATCATTTATAAATCTAAATTAAAAGTTTACCATCTTCATTTTTATTTAAATAGAATTTAAATCAATTTTTTAGATTATTTTTATTCACAATAATTTAGGATTTAATTATTTAAACAATCCCAAATATTAAATTCAACTATTTAATTGTCTAATAAATTGCTATATTTGAAATTCAAGTTATTTAACTTAAAAAATTAAATTTTCAATATTTAAAAATCAGTTCAATATTCTAAAGTTAAATTACTAAAATTATGGGTCTTACATGCCTAAATGATTCAATGCTAAAATTTTGGGTCGTTACAAGATATTTTAATATCCATAAAAAATAATTCAATACTCATATCCAAAAATTGCAATAAATAGACTTGTATATAAAAATCTAAACTCAAACTATTACATCAAACTAATAGAATAATCTTAACAATTGAAAATTTCTAATTTTATCTTTTATTCAACTCCTCTTTTACAAAGAAAGAAAGGAGAAGTGGAATAGTCTTTGAAATTATCAAAAACTGCAAAAACTATATAATTCCATTAATTCAACATAAACAATTGAGAATTTCCGGTAAGAATTGACTTTCCAAATTAAAGGTGATCTGGGGGGTTTTTATAATTTTTTTTCACAATCCTAAAACCTCTAAGGCATATTCAAATCCATCATATACTAATCATTACTGAAATGAAAATGCTAAGAATTTCACCCATGGTTGGTCCTTAGCTTTGCTTCTCTTTAGATTTGAAACGCCCATTATAATCTCCTTCAGATCTCTTCTTTTTGATATATACAACAAAGGATTTGTATATATATTAGATTTAGAAAATAAAAGTTTGGAGGAGAAGTGGTTTGGAAATTGAATAATAAATCAAGATCGATATATAGGATTTCTCTGTTGAAACCCTAATGGAGTATTTTGAATCTTAGAAGAGACGGTATAACAAAGCCCCATTGATATTTTCAAAATATTTGTAAATAAAAGTGAGGGGTCACGAGTCTTATTTATAGTGGTTGAAACGCCCCAGAACTGTTGGATGAAGGTCGGTTGGAAAAAATAAAATCCGAAGCATTCAAAATAAGAATCCTAGCCGCCACCTATATAGGAGCGGTCGACCGCCCCTATACCACCGGTAGACCGCTAGAGGTCGATCAATAGAGGTCAGGGGGTTGACCTCTCCGTCTATTTTGGAAACGTTAATTAGGTTTTGAGACGTTGCTTATATAATTCCTTAATTACTTTTTAATGTTAAAGTTAACTTTAACATTTACTTAGCCCCAAAGTCTAATCTCAGTTAATTTTTAAAATTTTAATTTGAGAATTAATTATTTATTTGAATTCTATTTAAATTATTTTAGGCCCAAAAACTTCAAACGCTCATAACTTCTCCGTTTGATCTCCATTTTCAGCATATTATATATGGAAATTGATCAGAATTTCGTCATGAACGCAATGACATAACTTTTGTAGTCAAATTCCAAATTTTGCAAAATTTCCCCCTAACCGCTATTTTATTTATTTAACTTATTTAAATTATTTACATATGGTTGATTTTACGGGGTGTTACATTCTTCCCCCTAAAAAGGATTTAACCCTCGAAATCTTTCTATGGGGCGAATGGCGTAACACACAATAACATCCTTGTTATACAACCAAGTTATCAACACAACCACCTACTCAACCAAAGTCCAATGTGATTATGTACTACAGACATACTATAAATGAGTTCAACTCTAGCGTTAGTGTGTGATAGTGTCATGAAAGTATGTATGCAAATTCTCTAAACATGCATGAAAATTTCTACATGAGTGTAAAGTGATAGTGAAAACTGTAGCAACCATCTCCTACCATCCAATCCAGCAACCATGATGCAACCAAAATCCTAATTTTTGATAGAAAAGTTTACCAGAGAAAGGCTTAGGATGAGGAGTCCTCATTCTTTCCACCGGACTATCTCCCCATTGTGCGCAGACTAACCTAATTTCTTTGTTGTCGAGCTTCCTAGTTCCATGCTCCACAATGCGTGCGGTAGCATGGGACACTATTAGCTCCATCTCAATATCCCTCAGTTGATTAGGCTATACTAGAATGGCTATGGTATGATGGTATTTTTTCAAATACAGAACATGAAAAATGCCGTGGACTCCTACCAGCTTATCTTGTAACTTCACACGATACACACGTTTTCCTGTTTTCTCAATATTGGAAAAGGCCCAATAAATCTTGGTGCCAACTTTTCCAACTATCCAAATGATACAACCTTCACTGGCTGCCTAATCAACTCAACTTTTTGAAGTCTCGTAATTCGAACCTGGTCTGAGCAGAATTTTGTTGGTGGTTTCCCACTAATAATTTGGCAATATCCATGGCTACCCATAAAGTGCTTTAAGGTGTCATGCCAATCGTCTATTGGTGACTACTAAAGGTAAATGCTTCTTCTGATGTCCTCCAAAATCCATGATGCAAGCTCTCAACAAATCTTCCAAGATTCTATTCACTTCTTCAGTTTGTCCGTCGGTCTGCGGGTTGTAAGTGATGCTAAGATTTAACGAAGTCCCTAAAGCTATCAACAAACTCCTCCAAAAATTTGCTAGCAATTAAGGGTTCCTATTACTAATGATGCTGATCGAAATTCCATGATGTCGAACCTCCTCCTTGATATGAATCCATGTTAGGGATGTTGTGGTCCTATTGCCTTACTGGGAATATAAGAGTTTTTTTTAATATAGTCTACATATTTTATCTCTTTCTGAAATGTTGACATTCTATGAGCTAAATTTTATTTTTCCTTAAATTCTAAAATTTCAAGGTTAAAGCATTCGTTTACTTTAGGTTGCCAACCTAATTTCCTCATTACCTTCTAATCTTACTTATGGTTTATCGCTAGTTAAGTGTCCCCATAAAATTTCCCTATTTACGTTACTTCTCAATATGTATATACTTATCAAGTGTTTTAATCCCATTCATAAAATCAACACAGAAATAAAATGGGATATAACTTATACCAATCATACACTTTTCCAATAACTAAGGGAAAAACTAGCGATTACAACCCAAAACTCTAAAAGAAAATTTTGCTGGAACTGGTATAAATGGTGTTGAGGTCCTAACACTCCCTTACTTATGGTCATTTTTAATATGTCATTCCATTATTAATCATATTTCTTCATTTTTCAGTTTCTAATGAATGTGATCCATCCATTATTTAATTAATATATCCATAGCACTTGATCATTATTTTCAAAATTGGAACATCTTTGTTCAATCCTCGTTTAATCTCTTTAATCTTCTACAAATTCCTAAATCCATCCATTACTCTGATTCAATTCTTCCATAAATACCATATTAAGTTTCCTAACCAGTCCCGATTTAGTTCCTCTTTACTCTCATTAATTACAAATTTATTGCCGTTAAATTTATAATTAATGTCCATAAATCCTAATCCGTTAATCACTAATTAATACGTATATAGTCGTAATTTATGTTGTTTATATATATATATATATATGTGTGTGTGTGTGTGTTCTTATTTTCAGTCGTTAAGCGTGGTTGTATGTGTATACTAATTTCTAAACTAGAATGCTTATTTCCATATTTTTAATTTATTAGAGCTATCCTTCTAAAAAGGATTACCGATATAATTTTCCATAAATTTACTACAAATGAAAATTGTGTTTTGCTTGAAATTACAAATAATTATTTCTTATCCTTTATTGAGATATATGTAGAGTATGAAAAAAGATATATTTATTCTACACATCTGTTTCCCTTTTTGATACATCTTTTATTAATTCAAACAACATGCTTTTATACATATTTTGGAATATGATAATTTATGGAAATTACATGATAACTATTCCAAATAAATTAAAACGTAGAAATTTACAATCCAAATTATCTTGGACAACCTAATTTACAACCTAATTGTAGATCTGGAATATCTTTGCAACTTTACCAACTTCTACAAATAGAGGTTTCAACTGATTTCAAATTTTTAGATCAGGTTGTACATTTTATTCCTATTTTATTCATATCCTAAAAAATTTAATATGTCTTACCTAAGTAGCGATACCTATCTACTCCATAAAAAAACTTGGCTTTCACTATTCTTTATAAAACCTAAATTTCAACAACATATAAAATAATTTTTAGCAAGTTGTTTCCATACAAATAAACTTACTACATTAAATTGAAAATCAACATTTATTACCCCATTTCTTATAAAACTAAAACTTCACAAACGTGAAGTGCCAAATCCAAAATTCTGATCTTTGAAAATATAAACTTAGAAACCTTTATAAAGAATTCAAAACTTCTTAGTTTCTAAAAGGAGCAGAATAATTTCTCTTTTCAAAACTTTCTTCATTAAAGATTTGTATCTTTAAAAGTTGGACTTTAAATTCATGACATTAAAATTGCTTGGTTTCAAAAAGGAACTATGAAAAACCTCCCTTTTTAATCACTTACTATAGTAAAGACTTGCTTCTTTTAAAAATAAGATTTTTAACCCAAAATATTCAAAATCTCAATTATCATTTCAAAATAATATATTTCCCTTTATTAAACATTTATTATTTCGAAGATATTTCTAGTTGCAAGACAGTTACATTATTTTAAAATATACATCAACATCTTGTAACAACCCGAGGTTTTTGCATCAATTTAATATCGTCATTAAGCGAGTAATCTGCTAGTTAATCGCTTATTGGAGTTTTAATCAGGTTGAAATTCTTTTCAAAAGTGTTGAGAGTTTGTGGACTTAGAAAAAATATATTAAAGCCCACGTTTTCTTTTGTTTTAATGCGGCGATACAATCCAATAACCGTTCCACTCTTTCTCCCATTATCCTATTTTCGAAACTCAAAACCTAAAATAAACGAAGAAACAGAATGGTGGCTTCGTCGTTCCTCTTTGTAACTGAAAATTAGGGCTTCTGCTCTTCTTTGATTTCACGTATGAATTAGACCTTCAGCTTCTTCAACAATTGCTCGATTAAATTAGGGCTTTGCCCTTGGCGATCTTGAGTAGATTTGGAATTTGGATTTCTTCTCTGCTGAGATTTGGGACTTCGTTCCCCTTTGTGCTCGGCTTGGCTTTGCGTGCTCCTTAGGGTTTCTGAAATGCCTCGATTTCAGGAACGATTTCTCGTTGGTCTCGGCTGCTTCTTTTGCGTCGAAGTAAAGGTGAGTAATTTCTTACTCACATCTGATTCATGTCTTCTGTTTGTGATTCCTTACTTGGTTCGATTTCTTGATTTTTGTCACCATGGTTTCCACCCTGAACTGTTTGAGTCCATTCTTTTTAACTTCAGTTTGTGATGTTGTTTATGTGTTGATTTTTTTTTCATTCGTGAATCTTTATTCTGACTTCAGTGTGAAATAAAGCTTTGATCTTCTGGCCATCTTCTCTGTTGTACTTGTAGTTGCATTCGTTGTTGTGGCACATTACTCTTTTGATATTGTAGTCTTCACTCTACAGTATAACCTGTTGCACTTGTGTTGTTGTCCAGTCTTTGCTATTTCAGTGGTCACTGCACTGTCCAGATTTGTTTGTGATACTGCTGGGATTCATTGTGCACATTTCATATGCTTTCATTTTCTTCACTGTTGGCAATGGCTTTGCTTCTGTATCACCAGATATCTGCTGTGTTGTATGTCTCTGGTGCATTGTATAACTTGAGTTTGGTTCTGCATACCTAAGCTTGACACTATTCACATTTTTAAGTTGCTCGGCCCTTGTTGTACTACCTCATATGAATGTTCTCTGTCTGGTTCACCTTGAGATGTGTCCTTTGCATTCAGATACTACTCTGTTGCACTTTATTGTGTTTGTACTCACTACTTTATTTTATTGTCATCTGTACTGGTTTCTGATTGTATGCCCATTTGATCACCTTGCCTGAGTCTTCTGGTTTGATGTTGTCTGCATCCATGTTGTTTTGTAGTAGCACTGTGCTTGAATCTTTTGTTATGTCATCTGAACTGCTTTTCGAGTTTACTGTTGCTCTCGACATTTTGATGTTAAACTTGGATAGTGTATCAGTGATGTTGCATCCCTGTTATACTTGATCATATTTCTGGTTTGTTTCACTTGATTAGTTGAACTGCCTTGTGTTGGTGAAGTCATCCCAGTAGTTTTAGATGCACTGTTGCATTTGATTCATCTGGACTTGTATTTGTTGCCTTCACCTATGTGCTTCGACTTTGGCATTTTGCTTTGTTCTAGGCTATGAAGTTAATACTGTCCAGTTACAGTATAAAATATAAATTTACAATTGGTACATTCATGGTTTTTGGAGACTGTTTGCATCCAGTTGCATTTTAGTCTTCATATATATGTATGCAGTCACGTATGTATATACATCATTTAATATGTATATATGTATGTTCGAATTGCATTTTTATTTTCTCTTGGAATGATTGACTGTATTTTGGGATTGAGTTACGACTTGGTGGAGTTGCTGTCATTACTATTGGCACTGACTTCATTTTGTCTGCACTTTGATGGTCGGGTTGCATACTCCCCGGTACCCTTATGTGCTTTGTTTCCCTGGAATTATCCCTGTTGTTCATTTCGAACTGGTCTGGTGCACCTTGAATGTGCTGCTATTTTTGTTGCAGTTTGCTCCTTTGTATTCAGTTGAGACTGCAGTTAGTTTTTTAGTTACAGTCGTGCTTGTTGGTTTGCATGGCACTAATGTATTTGGGTTTTGTTTTCGAATTCATTTGAGTTGATTTATAGTTGTGTTGAGGTGGCTTGCATATGGAATAGCTGTCTTGACCACTTGAGATATTTGGATTTGTTTTCAAACTTCCTTGTGTTGAACCCAGCAATTTGGGTTTGACCTTGTGATCATTTGTGAAATTTTCATCGTGTTCAGGTGTGCACATTGTCCCTATTTGTCTGCTTTTACATTTGAAGCCGTGGCATGAGATTTGAATCTTCATTTGATTTTTGGTTCGTTGATCTTCTGGGAAATTTATCACTCGAGTTGGCGAGGCCGTACACGCGTGCGTGTACGGCAGCCAATCAGATTTTGATGGTTTTAAAGTGAAAATTTCGATTGTTTTAAATTGATTTAGTCGGTTTGATAAATTGTTTATTTATCTCTATTGACGATTTGAATCTGCTGATTTATTGTTTTAACACTGTTAAGAGTTATATTTACTGTTATCCGATTTCTTTGTTTAAAGAGTCGGATTGACGGGAATTATTGTGACTGTCGTCTAATTGATATTTGATTATTATTACTTCTGTGCACTAATAGCTGAGTTTGAATTAGACTGACCCGGGTATTATTTTCTTTTGAATGTAATACTCGGGTCAGACCCGAGTTATTTCAGGTCGTAGATTTCCTTCTTTGAGTTGCTGTTCGGGATATGAAGACTTTTCACATTTTCTGAAGTTGTCTTTGTCATTTTGTAGTAGTTGTGTCATTGTATAGAACGATATGTATTCATGTATATTAGTCGATAATGTACTTGTATATATAACTTCTAGAGTCGACAGTTGTAGTTGTATCATATGTATTGTGTCAACTATGTTGTAACTGACATCAGTTATATATATATATATATGAGACTTTTGTTTTTATCTGTGTTCCGCATTTATATTATCTATGTTATTGTTATATCTAATGTCCTAAACTATTATGAACCATCGTAGTTTGTTCTATACCAAGGTTTTAAATCTCGGATTTCGGTCACGTCTCGTCTCAAAGAATTTAGATAGCTTATCTCGTATCGGGTGAGATCTCGAACGAGATGAGTGCATCTCGGTCGTCCATCTCGGATTTACATCTCGGTTTCTAAAATTCATTTCGGAGTTATCTCGGAGTATATGTCATGTCGAAAATTAGTTTTCATACACCTAAATTTATAATACTAGTCACTACCTTAAGGAAAACACTATGCACTTACCTTGAATATATCACACGCTTATCATTAGTAATTTAGTATGGAAAAATATCACTTGTATCATGTAAAATAAACAAATAACTAGATTTCATGAATAATGTTCAATATAATATCATATGAGATAAAGTAGACAAGAAACAAACCATAACATATGCACCTTTACTTTGTTTGATCATTCACTTAACTTTCCTACACAATATAATGTCTCATTTCTACCTTTTATGATTTATAGTGCTGCAAGGGAAATCTTAATTTTATAACTTCAAATACAAAAGTCTACAAGTAGAATTAAGATATTCTATGTCTGATTATAGTATTTAATTATTAGCAAACAAAATCTCATTAAGCAACTAATAGCATAGATATTTCAAACAAATGTAGAAAATAGCATACATAGTACAAACAATTTCAAACATTTAGTAATATTATAAGAAAAGCAAAAAAATGATGTATGAATGAACATGTAATCATCAAATGAAATTAATAGATGAAAGAGAATTCCTTTATTGCTTAAAAATAAGCCTTGAGGAAAAAAATTATAGCAGCAAAGACTAAATGAAATAAAATTGGGAATCCATTTAGAACATAAAGTTAAATAAGTGAAACCCAAAATTTATAGCCGCAAAAAATAGGGTTAGGAAAAAAACTCAAGAAAGTGTCGAAAAAAGAAAAATGAAATCGGATGTAAATTAATTTGGATCAGAACCTAAATGAAAATCATAAAGTGAAATACTTACCATAATCGATGCAGATTTTATCATCTTCTTACACTTGTCACTGCCGTAAAATAAGAGACGAAGATTAAATGAGATTTATATAAGAAATAAGGGTTAAAAAAGTACAATTAAGAAGGCTTAAATTAAGGTAAAGGATGAGCTAGCCCAATACGGAAAAGAGTTGATTTTTTCCAAAATTCAAAAATTCGGCCGATATCTCGCTGTTAAATCTCGTCCGAGATACCGGACGAGATACTGAAATCTCATCCGAGATTTGGGTCAGACGAGATTCAAAAGAAATTAGTTGTTTCGAATCGCCCAGGCTTGAAAACGAGATCTCGCCCGAGATCTCGGCCGAGATGAGCGAGATTTAAAACCTTGTTCTATACTGATAATTGGGTACGTCGATGGGAGTAAATAAATAAGATGAAAAATGAAAAGTATATACCACTCCTATCGAGGTAACCAATATTAGTGTAAGGCCAACCACAGATGACCGCTCCTATCCAGCCTTATTCTTCGTAATAATAGACAGTATTTTTTTTAATACTCTTTGTTATTATGAGCATAGAGGTAGGGCGTCACACATCTAGTGCTTTATTACTCAAATTTACTATCATTTAACCAAATACTTTTTATAACTTTGTTTAAAACTCCCATAATCTTTAGTAATCCTTTTCTCATCAATTCCAAATTATTTTTCTTTCATTACCATTTTAAATCCAATAATATTTTTATTCAAACGGGTTCTAAATTTGAATAGGAAAAATGTATATATAAAATTCTCATTTTCACATAAATGCTTTCCTTATTCATAAAAATAACTCAAATCATTTATTAATTACCACCATTTAATTCCATTCAATTGTCGAAAACAACTTATAACTTTAAACGATGGAAAAATGGAGTAGACAAAGATAATTTCTATCTTATTCCTATTACTCATCTACTATATTATTATTACTGAATTAAAATTCCCAATAATATTACTACCTAAGTTTCAGCTATTATTCTCCGTATTTCCTTATACGAGAATGTCTCTCCTACCATCTTATCGGATATTCTTTTCCTTTTATTTTCTATTTTCCTATTACAATCATGTGTCATTTTCATTTATACACCTTTTAAATAGAATTTTAAAGAAAAGAACTTTCAATTTATAAAGTAGAAAAATCATATATAAAATAGAAGAACACAAAAGTTGAAAACTTTCTAATTTAATAAATTTTAAACTGAGAAGTTAACAAATGAAAACCTTCTCTTTTTTTCAACTCCTCAAGTTATTAGATTTCCAAATTTCTTTTATAAAAATCATCAGCCATTTTGTTTTTAAAATTACATTCCTTTTTTTTAAATTACATTCTTTTTCCAAACTTTTCACAAAACAAATGGTAGTATATTTTCAAAGACGTCTAAAATCACTTTCTTTAAAAAAAATTCAACTTATAATACATCAAATCTTCATTTAATAATCTTTTTAAAAGCTCTTTCAAAATGTTTAAGGAGTTTTCAAATTATTAAATTCTTTTTCATAGGGTAGGATTTAGAAATTAGCTTTAATTTCTCTTTCCTTTGAACTTTCCTACTCAATCCTCTTAAAAATCAAGTTATCTTCTTATGGTAATTAATGTACACCTTCTTACAGAAGCTTGTTTCATTCCTTCTTTACATCTGTAACATCCTAGAATATCAGTCGTTTAAATTTAGAATATTTAATTGAGTCTAAATATTGAAAAGTTATTTTTATAAATTAAATAACTTGAATTTCAAATATAGCGGTTTATTTGATAATTAAATTGTTAAATTTAATATCTAAAATTGTTTAAATAATTTAATCTTGGATTTAATATGAAAGAAAATGATTTCTAAAGTTGATTTAAATTCTATTCGAATAAGAAGGAAGATAGTAAACTTTAAATTTGAATTAAAAGTGATTAAAATGATTTTAGGAATTACTCATTTTAGTCAACGTATAAAAATAGCCTTCTAAGGCACTATTTTGGAATTGGATGAAGCCAGTTTCATTAGATCCGTAATAATATGTTATTGTATGCCGTCGAATTTTGTGGCGATTGGATGTATCGTTTGGTCGTGCGAGTTCGAAACGCGTAGAAATTAATTAAAGGAATTTTAATTAAAATAATTTGATTTTGAAAAGCTATCTTCTATATATTATGGAATTGGCTTCCAATATATATTTCATTGTGTTCGGAATAGCCCTCAAATTTCATCCATTTGCAAACCCTAAATTTCCAGCAGCCATTATATTAAACTATCCAATAGCCATCGTCGATCGGAGCCTCTAGGAGCCAAATTAGCTTTCGACTTCAACTAGGAAAACGTAGAGAGTGACGGTACGAGCTTGTTCAAAGGTTGGATCATCAAATCATCGAAAACGGCAGCGGCAATTGGGTCACGTTCATCATCAGCTTTATGGGTTTCTCTGTTCGATCGCGTTCGCTCAGAGCGTGCATAGGAAGGGGAAGGGGCAGGCGGCTCGGAAGAGGGTGGCGGGGCGGCAAGGAATGGTCAGCGGTCGTTTCATGGGTTGGCGCAATTCGATTTGAGCGAACAAAAAAAAAATGAAAGCTCGGCCTAGAGAGTGAAACGCACGTGAACAAATGGTTGAAAGGTTTAAATTGTTTAAACTTCAATTATTTTAGTTAATTAAAAATTAATTATATCAAATGTTTTTAATCCTTAACTTTCTTGTATGAGGTGCAAATCGAGCGCGACGAGCCGCGTTGCGATCTTATCGACGAAAGCTATGCTATGGATTTAGATTGGATGGTTTCGGACCAAGTTGGAATTTTGGGTTAAAATTGAATGCCTGTTCAGTTTTAATTCAAAACGGAATGTTTGGCGACTATTTAAAATCAATGTGAGTTAATCTCACCTTTTTGGGTTAACCGGAAATAATTTTTGTCGATAAAAATTATTTATTGGATGTTTTGATATTTATTATTGATAAGTATTGATTGTTTGAATAATTTACTAATTATTATTAGTTGGATTGGATATATTTCCGCCTATTGGAGCAGATGAGACCCTATTCCGTTCCCGTGTAAGAGCGGATGATCAGTTGTATACGAATCCCGCCTCAATGCGATTGATTTATGTTTTTATGACTATATACTGTATGTGATGCAGGGGGACAGATTAGAGGGATCGAATAGGATTCCCTGCACTGTTAATTTTATTTTTATTATATATTGTGATATATGATATGTTGGATGTTTGTTATTCGATAGTTAAATAACCGACTATTGAAATTTGGATCCAAAAGTAACTTTTGAAATATCTAGAAGAAACACGTGAGTTATGTGGCACAGTCATCTCCGATGATGATGTACTATGCATGTAAATCTTGTTTCGTTCTTCTAGGACAATGATAAGGAAATCTGACCACTAACGGTTAGGTGGTGATCTCCGTTCTTATCTTTGACTATTTATTTCCTAAAGAACTAGGATTGAGTTTACCGAAAATTGTTGAATATTGTTTCTAACAGACCGAAAACAGATATGTTATCCGAAAACCACTTCAATCCAACTCAAGCGTTCGAAGTAAACTCATCTTGGAAATGATGAAATTGGAGACGGAGTTCTCAAGTTTTTCATTCAGTCCCAGAATGAAATTTTATGGATGAATGTTGGTATTGCACTAGTTGTCTGGAGGGCAATTTTAGCATTCCAAGATGGTTAGCAAGGTTGAAATGGTAAGAGCGTGGCCTCTTCGAGCCTCACACCTAGGAAATGAATAAAGCAGGGACATGCGGTAGGGCTAAGTAGGTTGCGTAGGGTATGATCATCCCAAGTCCAGAGCGACATCCATATATGCTTCAGGATCCCATTGTGTGGTTGTTGATTGCAACCGTGGGGTGATCATATTCGGTGATACTCAAGAAGGGGGTTGTGCCGGTCCTGAGTAGCAGAGGTGCAACGTGTTGTAGCCTCCTGTACACTTGATCTAGAGGTGTACAGATTCGGTGGGTAGACCCTTACCCTTTTATAGTTGGAATCCATTCTCCAATACGAGCCTTTGGTTTTGGTTGTAGAACCTAGTATGCTATAATTTACTTAATGTAGAAATTTCGGCTATGATTAATAAGTACTTGTATATTAGACACTATTATAATATCAGAGGATTTCATATGAAATGTTTTGGTTATTGTAAGGTAAAAACCCATCCGTGTTTATGCGAGGCGTGGTCTTACGAGATACCTTTGTTTTCAAAGGTTTCTATATCTTAAAAATCTAGTTAGGTGTGTTTTCACAACTAGTTTTCCAGACTGACTCGGATGTTATTTTAATATAATGCTCAGGTCAGACCGATCATATTTACAGATTTCTTGGATGCATTGGAGCTCCGGTGACGAGTTGGAGGTCTTCAAGGCGTATACACATATACGTTTATTTTCTGCTGCTTTGTTGTTGAGATTATCAGCAATTGTGAGGACAGGATGTTATAACTATCCAGAATGATAATTGTGATTTTTGTTGTACTTTGATGGATGTATGTATATAACAGTTTCTCTTTTGTAAATATCATTGATATTATATTATACTTCGTTCTGGTGTGATTGTGAGATTCTGTGTTGTTTTAGTTTATTTTCTCTTCTCCTTCTTCTTTCTTCTTTCTTTCCCTTAACTTTCCATCTTTCCATTCAATTTGGGTTGGACATGTGTGGTTTATTGTCAGCTTGAATTGTACGGATTGGCGGGTCGTTACAACGTGGTATCAGAGCTTAAGCTGAGCGAACACCTAGGCTTGGGTGGGGATTTACTCATTTGAGATAGGGTAAGCGAGACCCTAGGATGAGTTTGAGTGTATATATATGAGAGCATATTTGTTAGTGATTATAAAAATGTTTTTTTATTATGTTAATTTATCTGTTGAGTGGCTTATAAATTCTGGTCGATATGTTAGACGCCACGATATCGATAGGGTTTCTAAACGCTTAAACAAGGCAAACAGACACAATATTGTTTTAAAGTGGGTAAATGAAATAATTTTACTTAAATTATATTTTATATATACAAAGGTATTATTTTTTAGAAATTATTATAGTTATATATATATATATATATATGGACTGTTTGGTTGTTGGCGAATGATAATATTTGATTATTATCATTTGTTGTTGTTCTAATAAATTTGTTGTTGTTATAATCTAAACAAAGACAAATATCTGTAAATTGAGATATATAGGAAAATAAATTTATAAGTATGAATTATTGTAACGACCCGATATTTTCAACCATTCGCATCCATTATAAGTGTATAGGTAGACACACATGCTGGAGTTGAATTGCTCAAAATACCGCGTTGTGAATAAAATTTGGCAAATCTCAGAGTATACAGTAAATAAATATAATCACAGATCACAGACACAGAGTAAAATAATGCAGCAGAAGTAAAAGAAATAGTAGTTCATGAAGCTACTATGAAATTATATCAGAGTTACATAAGATACAACATAAGAAATAAAGTACATCAGAAGTCTCAATACAATAACCAAGTACAGGCTGAATAGAACAACGGAACCGAAGTTGATAGAACAAGACTAGCAAATAATCTCCAACGATTCAAATCTCCAGAAGGTGGAAATCCAAATCTGTGAATACTCAGGCTGACCCGAGCGTAAAGCAAAACACAAAACACTCGAGTCAGGACAATATATACTTATATAATGTAAACCAACTCAAGTGAACTGTAATAAAGGTACAAGTAACTTAGAAGATGCTTGGGACCGCCCATCCTCTAAGGATCCGTTAAAATATCTACCATGTAGTAATATTTGCTATTATAATAATGTCTAATAAGTAAAGTATAATCATATAGAAAATAGCGTTAAGGGGATGGAGAACCTTAACGCGGTCGGATCTTAAAATCATAATCGTAGTAAAGCTCGATATGGTAGGTGACACGGCACAACTAGGCAATGCCAGGGTAGATATACCAATTACGCACACGGACTGATGGATACGCATAGCAGCCACTACCGTTCCACCTCGAACAACACTCCCAAATCGGAGGATGGCCATCTAATCAATCACAAGTAAGAGTATAATATCGAAGAAATGTGTCCAAGAAGAGGTGCTACCTCACTGGTCCGAGATCGCTCCTGTTTTAGCCACCTTATGCCAACTCACGGGAGTTGGGTCCACGTAACATACCTTAAGAACGTCGCCACCATCCTACTTCATTCTGGAATCTCCACCGCGTACACGGTTGTCAAAGTGGTTTTCGGTATCGACAAAGAGTATGTCCATATCTGATCCCGGTCTCTTTGCCAACTAATCGTTATTATAACCCGTGGTTATAACTTTTAAAAATAGTTTATGTTTCAAATCAAAATACATCCTTTAAACCATTTCAAAATCATATCATTTATTTCAAACTAATACATACTTTCAAACCCAAAACATATCTATTCAAAACCAATTCAAAAATATATCATTTCCATTTCAAAACCAATTCAATAATATATCATTTCAATAAAACCCAAATTTCAAAATCACTGAATATTTCCTTTAATTTATTAAACTTGAAATCTTCCTTTAAATTATCATAGCATTTTGTAATGTAACCTTAAGGAATCATAGCATTTTTGGAATGTAATACTTCCCAATTTAACATTTTATATAATCAAAGTATTTATATACTTACAAATTTTTAACATGGTCATTTTATCATAGCCTTATAGTTAAATAAACTTTGTTACTGTAATATCCAATTTAATGCTAAAATTCTTATGTTAAGTTAAGAGTACCTTATTAACTTACATTATCATTACAATAAAGCAACTTTATTATTTTAGTCATTAATATATGTCATTTACATTAATTAAAACTTACATATTAAATGTACTTTTTAACTTACATTCCTATTACAGTAAAGAGCATTTATCATTTAATCAATATTACACTAATTAAACTTACATTATCGAATGTACGTTTTAATTTACGTTTTATTACAAAAGGGGCATTTATTATTTTAAATCAATATTACACAAATTAAGACTTACATGTTTCTTTCATTAATTAAGACTTTACATGTTTCTTTCAGTAGGTAAAACTTTACATATTTCTTTCATTAATTAGAACTTTACATGTTTCTTTCATAAATTAAACTTTACATATTTCTTTCATTAATTAGAACTTTACACGTTTCTTTCACAATAAATTTCTTATAATTAAATCCAATTTTCAACGATTTACTTAATAAGTTTAAGTGTAAAAGTTCCAATTCTTCACATTTCAACAAATAGACTTAACACTTCAAATTTAAATTACCATTTCACAATTTAACAAAATTTCCAATTTTATTTAATTAACTTAAACCTTTAATTAAAACCAAATTTCACATTTCCTAGTCAAGTTATATTTTAAAAGATCACTTTTAAACATTCATTTATTTAACCACTTAAATTCATAGAAAAATTAATAATACTTAATAATCACTTAAATTCAAATTTAATCAAATTATCATATTTACCATTTCCAAATAAAATTTAATATCCATTTTATTTATATAACTTAAATATCATTTTTAACCAAAATTCCAAATTTCCAACTTAAGTTATATTTCAAAAATCCAGTTAAACCATTCATTAATTACATTTTTAACACATAGAAAAATCATAATTTCTTTAATTCAAAATATTTCAAAATCTGTTTAAATCAAGTTTCATAAATTTATATTTTTAAAATACTTAAAAATATTCAAAACACTTTATAAAATAACCACGGGCCTGTATATAATTTTCTAACCTAGGTCAAGTGATACGGATATGTATCATTTCAATCCGCAGTTAAAAAAGAAAAATCCGGGTTCTATCATTTCAAACCCGCAATCCCAAGTTAAAATAATTTAAATAAAAATCATTCGGGCCTATCATTTCAGCCCATAACGATTTTTCCATATTCTAAAGTCCGTTCGGGTATGTATCATTTCAACCCATAGTGATTCTAATCTACATGGAACTTGCAATGGTGATAACAGATATAAATAACAGAATAACATTAAATAATAGTAACATATGATATAATAAGTGTAATAACAGGTGTGAACATCATATGATAATAATATAAACATATATAATATGATGATATACATTATAGATTCAAATGGTGTCGGTTTATCAGTTATATAGGTACATATTGTCTGGTGAGAATAACTCACCTTTTTACGCTGGAGTTTGCAAAACAAAATACACAGATAAATTCCAGAAAGCACAATAGCACGATTTGATTTGAGTGGAGAGATCCAAGATATAAACCTTGTATACAAAAATAAAGCAAAGTACATTATAAATATATTTGCAATACCAAAGATAAAATTGAAACAAATGGAAACTAGGCTAGACAAATAACATCACCTAGCTTTAAATCAATGTTTGCTTGATCTTGCCTCAACTTGTGCTCAACCATACATGCTTATGGTTAGGCCATGATGTTTTCATGTGGAAATAGATCAGTTTTGGACTGAAATATATGGTTAGACTTGAGAAGAGGAAGGGTCTTGGAGTTACAATTGGAAGGAGGTTAAAAGGCAAGGCTAACAATGGAGTTTGGATGCATCTAGGCTCGACCAAAGGGGTCTATGGGCTCGTCTATGGCTCACTACAGGTCAGGTCAGATCTGAAACAAGGCTATTGGTGATGGCACTTGCTGGTGGTGGAGGCTATAGGGGTGGCCGAAGTCAACTATGAAGGTGGCGGTGGAGTTTTGGTAGGCTATGCATTGTTTTGTGGAGTTCTTGTGCAAATTTGAGGTGGTGGCTTCATCTAATGGTCAAGGCCAGATCTGGTCTGAAGGGTAGGTGTTTGGCAGGGGATGATGAAGAGGAGGAGATGATGGTGGTTGCGGGAGAAGATGGTGGTGGTTGTGGCCAAGCAAAGTTGAAGAGAGATCTAGGAAAACAATGAAAAATAAGAGGGAAAAGTAGAAAGAAGAAGACATTAACTTGCAATTTTTTTCTCAATTCTTTTCAGATCTAAAATGGCCGAAAATTTGTGATGAAGCAAGATGTTTTCACGTGAAAAAGAAATAAAAACTCATGGCCAACAATAAAGTAATGAACGGCTAAAGAAATGAAAAGTCTAGAAAGTGAAAAGTCAAGTTTTTTTAAGGCTTAAGTCTCTTCAAATTTCCTTTTCTCTAATTCAAATAAAACAAAATAAAATTTCAGTAAATGAATTTAAAAACTGAAACAAAGTAAAAATAGAATAAAAATAAATAATCAAATTTAAAGAAAATGGAAAAGAATATAAGAAATTGCTTAAAAATTGAAAATAGGGTCCAGAAATTTCAAATAAATCACCATTGTCTTTGGAAAATTATCTACTTCATTTTAAAAATATTCTAAAGAAAAATTTTGAAATAAAATAATTCATTTATCATTTCTAAAGTGAAATAAATAATTAAATTTAGAGAAAATAGAAAAAGAATAAAGAAAATGTTTAAAAATTGGAAATAGGACATGGAAATTACAAATAAACATCACTAGTTTTACAAAATTTTTATTTCACTTTAAAACAAATAAAAGTCCAATAAATAAAATAAAATGAGAAACAAAATAAAGTGGGAAGAGAATAAATAAGTTCTTAAGAAAAATATAAAGATAAATAAAGAATTACTTTAGTTAATTGAAGCTGGAAATTATAAATTGTAAACAAATATACAACTGATACTGGAAAATGTCAATTACACTTTAAAATGTTTTAAAACCAAAATATGTTCATAACATGTTATTTTACCCATATAAATATAACTTATAACATTACATGACCAAATAAAATATTATTTATATAATTTATATGATTTAAAATAAATACTATTGCAAAATAAAAAGTTTATACACAAAATTGAAAATTACATAACTTCTACAATATAAGTCCGTTTTCAATGAAACGAAAAGCAGTATTCATGGAATTAAATCTATTTTCATAATAAAAGATAAAATTTAAGAATTTGAAATATTTAAATTTAAAGTTCAAAAGTCAAAGTTTGACCAGTTTGAACAGAAATTCACTTTTCAGTGAAATATCCAATTTATACTAGTTTGAAACAAAAATTCACTTAATAATCAACATTTATATTTTTAAAATGAAATGTTTGAAATATAAAAAGTTTAAAATAATTTAAAATAAAAATAAAGTCAAAATTAAAATATATGCAAAGTCTAGGGTTGTTACACTTATAGAGAATTGAGTATGATTAAAACAATCAACAATTATGAAATGAATTACATAAGAAGTGATATTTTATAAATATGATTTATGAAGTTGATTTATAAATGGAAAGGAAATGGAATTGCCTAAGTATATTTATAAATATGATTTGTTAATAAAATTGGATTTAAAACAAGAATTTGGAGAATTTAAAACCCAATGATTTAGAAAATTGTTTTCAAAGGTTTGGAAAAATAATAATAGTATTATTTTGAAAATATTTTGGGTTAAAATAATTTAAATAGAATTTAAAAGAAATAAAAAGCACTGAATTCACCTCTGTCGCTGGAAAATAATTATGGTGATGACTGCAGCATCATCGGCGTTCATTTTTGAGTTTCTAAGTGAGAAATTGCTACCATTGAAGTTTTGTTTGGATAAAACAATTTTTTTAGATTCCAGAGATGTAATTTGATATATAAAGGAGTTATGTATATATATGATTTCAAAATTATTTGAAATAAAACCAAGTGTTTAAAATCCTGAATATTTCTATCTAAATGTTTTGAGAAATTAAGATAATAAGTTTTTGAACTTGGAAGATGGTGTAGATAAGAAATAAGTTTTATAACTTATAGATTTAAAAATTAGTAAGTTAAAACAAATTTGAAACTTGTTGAATATAAATGTTAGGAATAGTAAATTTGAAAATTGAATTATAAAATGAAATTTAAGTTAAGTTAAATAAATGAATTTTGAAATGAAATTTAACTAAAGAAAGTTAAATGAAATTAAAATTGAATTCGATTTGTAAAGAATTAATGAAATGAACTAATAAAATAAATTAGTGAAATGGAAATGAACTTGAGTTATAAAATGAAATTCAACTTTAGTTATAAAATAATTGAATTTGTTTTGCAATGTTATTTGCTAGAAATAAATAAAATTGATTGTGGTAATGAAATAAATTAGTGAAGTGAACTAGTAGAATGAATTAATATAATGAATGGAATGAATTGAGCTAATGAAATGAGTTTGTGAATTGAATATGGTTTAAAATGTTGTTTAATAGAATTGAATATGAAATTAAGTTATGAAGTAAAATAAACATTAGAAGTGTTATATAAAAAAATTATAATTAAACTTAAGTAAATTTTTGTATGGAATGGTTCATAAGTAGTATTAGTATTGAAGAAATATACTAAGTGAAAATAAAATAAAATTTAACTTAGGAAAAGTTAAAATGAAATGATTTTATGAAATGATCCATAAATTAATTAAATATGGAATGAAGTGCTGTTAAACATAATGTGAATAATTGGATGTGAACCAATGAATGTGAATGGATCGAGCGTAAATAATGTGAATGTAAATGATTGAATATAAATCAATTAAATGGAAGTAAATTGATATAAGTACGTAAGTTTTACGTATATTATTTTATTCGCATAACTATTTGATCCAGATTCGAATATACGATTTTGAGGTGATCTATACCGATCTGAGTTAGGATTTACTCGATTTCTTGACGACGAACCCTAGATATGGATTTTTTGATTGATTCGAATATTCTCTATCACAGTGTATGACTATACAAGGAGAATGATGGTTTCTAATCAAGGAGCCGAATTTGAGTCCGCACTAGAGTGGTCGTGTGAACGATACCAGTTCGGAAGTGAAATTGTGAGATCGAGCGATCAGGTATGGTTTTGCGTATGGATGGTACATGTACATCGTACGGGCTTTAATATATAAAATGTTGACCTTGGAAGATGCAAATTGATATGTTTATAAATTAATTGAATGTATATAACTTGTTTGACAGTTTCTTTTATTATCTTTGCTATATCTGCATATAGCTGTTGTATAGTCTATGTTATCTATTGATATTACTTTTACTATACTTGTTCTCATTGGTTGTTGAGTGTTTAGTAGGTGCGGATGACGTATGTTTCACATTTTGAGATGTATATTTGTGATCATATATTGTAAATTTTTATGATCGAGCTGCGCAAGGAGACGCTAGCGAAATTTTCCATAAATTTAAGGCATTGGAAAATCTTTGAGAATTTTGGAAAAATTTTGATAACTAAAATTTGGATTTTGGTTTTATAACTTTGAATGGTATTACTTAGTAACTATGAAATGATTTTGAAGACTTAGAATTTTTTTTATAAGAAGTTAAACGACTTAGAAGAATTTGGTAATTTATTTCAACTAATTGTTTTTGAAAAGTTAATAGGTTTGGGGCATTTTCCTTACTTGGTAACTTCGGGGACCAAATTCTTTTTAAGGGGGAAAGAATGTGAAGACCTAGAATTTCAGTCATTTAAATTTAGAATATTTAATTGATTTTAAATATTCAAAAGTTATTTTTATAAGTTAATAACTTGAATTTCAAATATAGCGATTTATTTGAAAATTAAATTGTTAAATTTAATATTTGAAATTTTTTAAATAATTAATCTTGGATTTAGTATGAATGAAAATGATTTCTAAAGTCGATTTAAATTCTATTTAAATAAGAAGGAAGATAGTAAACTTTTAAATTTGAATTTAAAGTGATCTAATTGATTTTGGGAATTACTTGTTTTAATTAACGTATAAAAATAACCTTCCGAGGCACTGTCTTGGAATTGGACGAAACCAGTTTCATCGGATCCGTAATAGTATGCCGTCGAATTTCATGGCGATTGGACGTATCGTTCGGTCGTGCGAGTTCAAAACGCATAGAATTAGTTAAAGGAATTTGATTTTGAAAAGCTATCTTCCGTATATGATGGAATAGACTTCCAATATATATTCCATTGTGTTCAGAATAGGGGTATAACATTTAGAACGTTAGGCGACACACTTCATTTGGGGTCCGAAATTTTCATAGATGAATAGTACGTTGGAAAATTTTCTATAAATAGTGCTCAACTTTCATCCATTTGCAAACCCTAAATTTCCAGCTGCCATTAAACTAAACTATCCAATGGCCATCGTCGATCGAAGCCTATAGGGGCCGAATTAGCCTTCGACTTCAACTTGGAAAACGTAGAGAGCGACGATATAAGCTTGTTCAATGGTTGGATTGTCGAATCATCGACCACGACAGCGGCAATTGGCTCATGTTCATCGTCAGTTTTATGGGTTTCTCGGTTCGATCGCGTTCGCTCAGAGCGCACAAAGGAAGGGGAAGGGGAAGGGGCAAGTAGCGGCGCGAAAGGGGATGGTCGGCGGTTGTTTCATGGGTTGGCGCGATTCGATTTAAGCGAATAAAAAAAATGAAAGCTCGGCCTGGAGAGTGAAACACTCGTGAACAGGTGGTAGAATGGTTTAAATGATTTAAACTTTAATTATTTTAGCTAAATAAAAATTAATTATATCAAATGTTTTTTAATCCTTAACTTTCTCGTACGAGGTCCAAATCGAGCGCGACAAGCCGCGTTGCGATCGTATCGACGAAAGCTACGCTATGGAGTTGAATTTGATGGATTCGGAGAAAGTTGGAATTTTGGGTTAGAATTGAATGCTCGTTCAATTTTAATTCAAAACAGAACGTTTGGTGACAATTAAAAATCAAAGTGAGTTAATCTCAACCTTTTGGGTTAACTGGAAATATTTTTAGTCGATAAAAGTTATTTATTGGATGTTCGGATATTTATTATTGATAGTTATTGACTGTTTGGATTGTAACAACCCAAGATTTTTGCAAATATGTTTAAAATAGATTTTTATTTCAAATTTTATTTTTAAAACATTTTAAAAGTGTAGTTGTAATTTTCCAATATTAGTTGTATTTTGTTTACAATTTTAATTCTAGTTTCAATTAAATAAAGTATTTCTTTATTTATTTTCACTATTTGTTTATTTTCATTCTACTTTATTTGTTTTAACTTTTATTTTGTTTAATTGATTTTTATTTGTTTATATTGAATTAAAATGAATTGGAAATTTAAAGAGACAAAAGTCTTTTCATTTACTTGTGACTTTTCAATTTCTTGTCTCTTCATTGCTTAGCCGTTCAAAACTCCTTGGTTTAGCCATGCATTTCATTTACTTTTTCACGTGAAAAACTTCTCATCGCTTCATTCTTTCGGCCATAGCATTTCTGAAAAAAATAAAGTAAGTTCATGGCTTCCATTCTCTTAATTTTCTTCTTCATTTTCTTTGTATTTTGCCTTGCTCCTCTCTAGTGTTGCTCGGCCATAACCCTCCACTTCTCCACCGACCACCACCATCACCATCCCCTCATCATCCACGGCAGCAACCACCTCCTACCCCTCTGACCAGACCAGACCGTGACCACCTAAGTGAAGCCATCACCACAAACTTTGCCTAAACTCCAAACTATGCATAGCCGAGCCAAATATTTCACCATCCCCTTCATTTTTCACCTCGGCCACCACCTCTAGCACCACCACCACCACGTGCATCACCTCTGGACATCACATAAGCCTCTGACCTGACCTGTACCTGACCATGGCCGAGCCATATTGACCATAGGCCGATCCTATGTTGAACCAAAACTCCTCTTTAGGCCTTGACCCTTTTCCTTCCTTCATTTTAAACTCCAACCTCTTTAAATTCTATGCTAGCCATGCCTAATTGTGTCCAAACCCAAGCCTTACCACCAATAAAACATGTATGGCCAAGCCTATGACCCATCATGGCCGAGCACTTGAGTGGTTAAAGCATGGTTAAGCCATCTATTCATTTGTTGATTCTAATTTCCATTTTGTTTCAATTAATCTTTGTATTATATTTTTTATTTATATTTCTTTGTTTTATTGTTGTATACAAGATTAATATCTTGGCTCTCTCTCCACTTGAATCAAAGTCGTGCTATATCATTCTTTCTGGATCTATTTGTGTGTTTTGATTTGCGAACTCCAGCTTTAAAAGGTGAGTTATTAACGCTTGACATTCATACTTATAGAATTTGTGAAGTGACAACAAGTGAATTGTGTAGAATTTTATACCATGTTATACCTACCTGTGATATGTATTATATGATGTTAAACTCTGTTATAAACTTGTCACATCATCTGATATGTTATATTCTGTTATATTGTTTATTTTATTCTGTTTCTCACACTGCAAGTTCCCTGTAAAATAGAATCACTATGGGTTGAAATGATACATACCCGAACGGACTTTAGAATAGGGAAAGATCGTTATGGGCTGAAATGATAGGCCTGGGTGATTTTTATTTATTTTTATTAACTTGGGATTGTGGGTTTGAAATGATAGAACCCGGATTTTCTTTGTAACTTACGGATTGAAATGATATATTATCCGTATCACTTGACCTAGGTTAGAAAATATTATACAGACCCGTGGTTATTTTATATAATTTTCTGGAAATTTTTAAGTATTTTTAAAATGTAAAAATTTGATATTTTGATTTAAATTTGGATTTAAAATGATTTAATAAAGTGATAATGATTTTTCTATGTATTAAAAATGTTAAATAAATGAATGGAAAAATTGTGATTTGAAACATTACTTAATTTGGAGATTTGTGATTTGATTTTTTAAATGGAAGTTTAAGTTAATCAAATAAAAATGGAAATTAAGTTTTATTTATGAAATGGAAATTTAAATTTAAGTGTTAAAGTAAATTGTTAAAAATAAAAAGAATGGGAAATGGTACACTTGAATTTAATAAGTGAAATTATTGGAAAATTTGATTTTATTGTAAAAATTTCTTTATAAAATCATAAGTTAAAGTGTATTTAAATGAACATTTTTGAAGTGGAAAAATATAATTTTTATAAGTTAAAATGGTAAAAATCAAAGTTTATTTGTTTCTGAAATTTTATTATAAATCTGGAAATTGAATTAGTAGCACTTCAGAAATGCTATCATTTCTGAAATTAACTTAAGATCTAAAGTAAAGGATACCGCAGCACTTTGTAAGTGCTATGGTTGATGCAAATAAACTAAAGGCTAAATTAACTAAGGGCTACTGCAACACTTGGTAAGTGCTGTGGTTGGAGAAAGAAAATCTAAAATCTAAAACTAATAAAAGGGCTACAGTAGCACTTGATAAGTGCTGTAGTTTGCTGAAATGAGATTTTCAAATGTAATTGAACTACTGCAGTAATTTGTAAATGCTGTCTTTGCTGAATTGAACAAATTTTCCAAATTGAACCCTGAACTACTGCATCAATTTATAAATGTTGTCTTTGCTGAAATGAACTGTTTTCAAATATAACTTACCGCAGCATTTTCTAAGTGCTGCGAAAGCTGGAATTTTAATGGTTTAAAGTATTTAAATGAATAAATGAGCTCAGAAAAGGCTAAATTTTTGGGAATTGAGCATTTGATTTAAAGGTATAATGACTTCACTTTTAAATGGTTTAAATGAAGTATTTTGTTTTGAAATATAAACTATTTTTGAAATTTATAACCACGGGTTATAATAACGATTGGTTGTTAAAGAGACCGGGATCAGATATGGATATACTCTCTGTCGATACCGAAAACCACTTTAATAACTGTGTACATGGTGGAGATTCCAGAATGAAGTAGGATGGTGGCGACGATCCTAAAGGTATATTTACATGGACCCAACTCCCGTGAGTTGGCATAAGGTGGCTAAAACAGGAGCGATTCTCGGGCCAATGAGGTAGCACCTCTGATCGAACACACTTCTTCGATACCATTCTATTACTTTTGTGATTGATTGGGTGCACCCTATGATTTGGGAGTGTGGCTCAAGGTGGGCGGTAGTGGCTGCTATGCGTTTCCACCAGCCCAGATGCGTAATTGGTATATCTACCCTGGCATTGCCTTGTTGTGCCGCGGCACCAACCCTTGCGAGCATTACTACGAGTTTGGATTTGTGTCGTAGCCTGTGGAGTATTGAGGGTAGCCCCCGATCTGGGAGTATGCTAATACTGGATAGACTACTGGGACTATTACGTGTTAAGGTGGAAAATGTAAAGCCTTAACTCTATTTAAAAGTATGATTATTTTATAATTAGACATTATTATAATAGCGACTATTACTACATAGTAGATAGTTTAACGGATCCTTAAAGAATGGGCGATCCCAAGCATTCTTTAAGTTACTTGTACCTTTTATTACAGTTCACTTGAGTTGGTTTATATGGTAAAAGTATGTATGTCCTGACTCGAGTGTTTGTGTTTTGCTTTACGCTCGGGTCAGCCTGAGTATCAGCTTTGGATCTCGCCTTTTGGAGCTAGGACTGCTGGAGATCATCATCTATCTAGTTGCTATCTATTTCCATTCAGTATTTCTATGTCAGTTTGTATTAGAGACATATGTATTTGGGATTTCTACTATACTTATGTATTCATACTTCTGTTGTATCTATTTTTCAAGCTATGTATTTTGAATCTGTTTTGAGACTTTGTATTTTAGTGGCTTCATGAACCACTATTTATTTTATTTTCCGCTGCGAGTTATTCTGATATTCTGTGTTTGTGATTGGTTTTATTTGCTCCAAATTTTTTACAATCTATTGTTTTATATTATTCAAGTCCGACATGTGTGGTTTTATTGTCGATTTGAATGGTCCAAAATAGTGGGTCGTTACATTTGGTATCAGAGCCAGGTTTTTAGGCAAACCTTAGCCTAAGGAGCAAAAACTCATTAGAGATAGGGTAGAAATACCCTAGAATGAGTGAAATCAACCTCAGAATCATTTCTTTGTGAGAGAACGTATTTTCGAAGTATAAAATGATTTTAAAATGATATTTCAAAGGATTTTTCAAAGATTATTTTGATATAAAATTTTCTTGTTTTAAAAGCAAATTTTCTAAACTTCCTTCTTTTCGTATCTACCTTGTTAGAAATTTCTTTAATTAAGATATTCATCTAAGTGATTTTATCTTGTCTTATCTTATCTTATCTTTGTCTTCTCGTTACCTTTGTCCTAAAATTCATTCTTGATTTTTTAGGATGAATCGGGGAAATGCCAGAGGTAGGGGTCGTGGTATCGCCCCAACTCCTCAACCTGCTGCTCCCGTTAGGTTTACTGTTCTCTATAAGGAATTCTCTCAACTTGGTGGTACCAAGTTTACCGGTTCAAAGAGCATTATTGAAGTCCAACAATGGTTACGGAGTTTAGAGAGTATCTTTACTGGTCTCGAGATTTCTGATGCCCAGAAGCGTCAATTAGCAGCTTGGCAGCTGCAAGAGTCAGCCTTGGATTGGTGGGAGTTTGTTACAGCTCACACTAACGAGGGTGATATTTCGTGGGAGCAGTTTAGGTATCCTTTGTGTTATCTTGAATTTTCTTCCCATTTCCTTTCTTTTGAATCTATCTTAAGTTTTGTTTCTGTATCTTCTTTCTAGGGAGGCTTTTGCGGCAAAATGGATGCCAAAAGCCGGGAAATCTCAACTTTATCATGAGTTTATGGATCTAAAGCAGGGTACCATGTATTTTTCTGAGTATGAGCGAAAGTTCAACGAACTTTCCAAGTTTGGTCCTAGACCTATTGACACCCAACTTAAGAAGAATGAAAAGTTCATAGCTGGAGCTCGCCCAGAGTTCTATGATCGTCTCATTTCTCATGTTCATGGCACTTTCACCGAGCTTATGGATATGGATATTCGTTATGAGAACCCTACTTCCAAGGGTCCTACTGTTGCTAGTGCTCCTGCATCTCAGTCTTCCTCTACTAACTCTAAGAAGAGAAAGCCAAATTTCCATCAGCAGAAGAAGAATTGGCTTAAGAATCCGGGTTTGGGATCTTCATTTTCTCCTTCTCAAAGGCACCCTATCGACCTATCTACCATTACGTGTTTCAAGTGTGATTAGAAGGGACACTATGCAAATAGTTGCCCTACTTCAGTTGGTGTTGCTGTTCCTCCACCTCAGAGTACCAGGAATAACCTCTATCATGTCTGTTTGTAGCCTGGTCATTTCAAGAATGATTGTCCTTTGTATCAGAAGGGCAAGCCATCTGGTATTTTTGCTGTTACCTCTGCTTCTTCGCCTGCTCCACCTGCACCTGCTCCTGCTCCTAGTGATGACCAAGGTACTCTCCAGGGCACCTTTTCTTTATTTAATCATCCTGTTCGTGTTTTATTTGATACTAGAGCTTCGCATAGTTTAATTTCTCTGGCTATTTGTAATAAGTTTGAGCATCGCCTTTCTCCTGAGTATGCTTCTGTTCCTTTATGGGTTCTTAATCCTATTGGGGGTCCCGCAAGCCTTAGTATAATTTGTAGAGGAGTGAAACTTCTCCATTCTGATCATCGCTTTAGTGGTGATTTCTATGTTCTTGGTTTTGATAATTTTGATTTATTGCTTGGAGATGATTGGTTAAGGAATCATGATGCTCACATCTCTTGTAAATCCCGAACAGTTTCTCTTGTTGATGATCGGGGTAATCCTTTGGTTATTCAGTGTTGTATGCCTCATGATTATGCTGGCAGCTTTATTTATTCTCTGGATTCTTCTCCTGTTGATCTTCAGTCGACTCGTGTGGTCAAACTTTATCCCGATGTATTTGGTGAAGTCACTGCTTTACCCCCTAGGCGGGAAATTGATTTCCGTATTGATCTTATTCATGGAGCTCGACCTATAGTTCTTCCTCCTAGAAGGATGGCACCTCGTGAGAAGGTTGAGTTGAGGAAGAAAATTGAGGACTTGTTCTCCAAGGGTATGATTAGACCTAGCCACTTTGAATGGGGAGCAGCGCCGGTTTTCGTCACCAAGTCCTATGGTTCTCTCCGGATGTGTGTTGATTATAGGGAGCTGAACAAGCTCACTATGAAAAATAGATATCCTATGCCTCGCATCAATGATATGTTTGATCAGCTTTATGGTGCCACTGTTTTCTCTCACCTTGATCTTGCCACAGGTTTCCACCAGCTCAGAGTTGCTGAGGAAAGTATTCCTAAGACTGCTTTCCGTACCGAGAATGGGTTTTTTGAATGGTTAGTCATGCCTTTCGGTTTGACTAATGCTCCTGCTTTCTTTGTTGATTTGATGAATAGTGTTTTTCGTGATGTGCTTAATAAATTTGTTCTAGTCTTTATTGATGATATTCTCATTTTCTCCAAGTCTGAGGAAGAACATGAGTCTCATTTGAAATCTATTCTTGAGACTCTTAGAAATCATCAGTTGAAGGCTAAATTTTCTAAATGCCATTTCTAGAAGGATAAAGTCTAATTCCTCGAACATATTGTTTCTGGTAATGAAGTTTCTGTTGATCCAGTCAAGATCGCTGCGATCAATGTAAGTCTTTCTTTCCTTCTCTTTCCTTGTTTCATTCAATTTATTCTATCTTTCCAGTTGTCCTTATTTATCCCTATTCTGTGCAGGATTGGGAAACTCCTAGGACTCCAACTGATATTCGTAGTTTTCTGGGCCTTGCCGGTTATTATCAGAGATTCATTGAGAATTTTGCTCGGATTGCTGCACCTCTCACCGCTTTGACTCGTAAGAATGCTAAGTTTATTTGGAGTGATGAGTGTAATGCTGCATTCAGTGAGTTAAAACACAAGCTTACTTCCGCACCAGTTCTTACCGTTCCAAATGGAAATGAGGGATTAACGGTATACACTAATGCTTGTCGTGAAGGTTTGGGAGCTGTTCTGATGTAGGATGGGAAGGTGATTGCTTATGCTAGTCGTCAGTTGAAGACCCATGAGGCCAATTATGCTGCTCATGATTTGGAATTGCTTGTTGTTGTCTTTGCTTTGAAGCTTTGGAGGCATCATCTTTTGGGTACTAAGTTTGAGCTCTTCACTGATCATCAATCTTTAAGGTATATTTTCACTCAGAAGGATTTGAATTAGAGACAAGTTAGGTGGTTAGAGTTCCTTGCTTCTTATGACCTCGACATCAACTATACCCCTGGGAAAGCTAATGTTGTAGCAGATGCTTTGAGTCGGAAGAAGGCGATGTTGTGTCAGCTTGTTGTTTCTCCTTCTCTTTTGGATCGTATCATGGCCAAGCAGGATAAGGATCAGATGCTTAGGCTTATTAAGGAGAATGTTCGTAGTAGGGTTGGAGGTAGTAGTCTTGATGGCAGTGGAGCTCAGATGGATGATAGAGGTATTTTGAGGATTAATAATAGGATTTGTGTCCCGAATGTTGATGGATTGAGACAGGAGTTACTTCGGGAGAATCATCGGTCCAGACTTCTATTCATCCAGGAGTGACCAAGATGTATCAGGATATGAGGAAGTTGTATTGGTGGAGAGGTATGAGGCGAGATATCTCCATCTTTGTTAGTAGGTGTGCGACTTGTCAGCAAGTCAAGGCCGATCATCAGAAGACCCCTGGTTTGTTGCAGCCCCTTGAGATTTTCCCAATTGGAAGTGGGAACAAGTTTCTATGGATTTTATTGATGGATTACCAAGGACTAGGAGGGGTAATGAGAGTGTCTGGGTTATTGTGGATAGACTGACCAAGTCCGCACATTTCATTCCGGTCAAGTCTACCCGTTCTGCTTCTAGCTTGTCTGAGACCTATATGAGAGAGATTGTTTGTCTCCATGGTGTCCCTCTCAGTATTATTTGTGATCGTGATCCTATTTTTACTAGTCAGTTTTGGAAAGCTTTTCAGGTATCTTTGGGTACTCATCTGAATCTAAGCACTGCTTACCATCCACAGACCGATGGTCAAACAGAAAGAGTGAATCAGATTCTCAAAGATCTTATTCGTGCTTGTGTGCTTGATTATGGAGGATCTTGGGAAGATCATCTCCATCTTGTCGAATTTACCTATAACAATAGTTATCAGGTATAACTTCTATCTTTTGTTTTAATCTTGTCTTAATCTTTTATCTATCTCATTTCTATCTTTGAATTCAGGCTAGCATAAAGATGTCTCCGTTTGCTGCTCTTTACGGACGACCTTGTAGATCTCCATCTTGCTGGATTGAATCCGGTAATCGTTTGGTTCTAGGTCCTGATATGATTCTAGAGGCTTCTGAGAGAGTTGAGGAGATTAAGAGGAAGATGAGGATTGCTCAGGATAGGCAGAAGAAGTATGTTGATCGTCGTAGGAGGAGTTTGGAGTTTGCTGTTGGTGATTTGGTTTTCCTTAAGGTCTCTCCCTTAAGGAATGTCATTCGCTTTGGTCGTAGAGGGAAGCTTTCTCCTAGGTTTATTGGTCCTTTTCGCATCTTAGAGAGGATTGGTTCTTTAGCTTATCGTCTGGATTTGCCTGAGAAGTTCTCTGGAGTGCATAATGTATTCCACGTTTTGCATCTTCGTCGCTATCTGCATGACCCATCTCTTATTGTTCAGCCTTCTGCTCTTGATAGTTTAAATATTGAGCCTAATCTGACTGTTGAGAGGAAGCCACTTCGTATTGTCGACAGAGGTACGAAGCAGCTAAGAAGGAAATCTGTTAGTCTGGTCAAAGTATGGTGGAGTACTGATGATCGAGACTGTACTTGGGAGACGGAGGAGAGCATTCGTGCTTAGAATCCGGAATTGTTTGTTTCAGGTACTATTTGCTTTTCTATCTTGTTTTTCTTCTTTATTTTCCCTGTTCCGTTCTTTTCGAGGACAAAAAGATTTGAGTGAGGGTGAGTGTAACAACCCAAGATTTTTGCAAATATGTTTAAAATAGATTTTTATTTCAAATTTTATTTTTAAAACATTTTAAAAGTGTAGTTGTAATTTTCCAATATTAGTTGTATTTTGTTTACAATTTTAATTCTAGTTTCAATTAAATAAAGTATTTCTTTATTTATTTTCTATTTTTCCTAAGACTATTTATTTATTTTCATTTCTATTTTATTTGTTTTAACTTTTATTTTGTTTAATTGATTTTTATTTGTTTATATTGAATTAAAATGAATTGGAAATTCAAAGAGACAAAAGTCTTTTCATTTGCTTGTGACTTTTCAATTTCTTGTCTCTTCATTGCTTAGCCGTTCAAAACTCCTTGGTTTAGCCGTGCATTTCATTTACTTTTTCACATGAAAAACTTCTCATCACTTCATTCTTTCGGCCATAGCATTTCTGGAAAAAAATAAAGTGAGTTCATGGCTTCTATTCTCTTAATTTTCTTCTTCATTTTCTTTGTATTTTTCCTTGCTCCTCTCTAGTGTTGCTCGGCCATAACCCTCCACTTCTCCACCGACCACCTCCATCACCATCCCCTCATCATCCACGGTAGCAAGCACCTCCTACCCCTCTGACCAGACCAGGCCGTGACTACCTAAGTGAAGCCATCACCACAAACTTTTCCTAAACTCCAAACTATGCATAGCCGAGCCAAATATTTCACCATCCCCTTCATTTTTCACTTCGTCCACCACCTCTAGCACTACCACCACCACGTGCATCACCTCTGGACATCACATCAGCCTCTGACCTGACCTGTACCTGACCATGGCCGAGCCATATTAACCATAGGCCGAGCCTATGTTGAACCAAAACTCCTCTTTAGGCCTTGACCCTTTGCCTTCCTTCATTTGAAAATCCAACCTCTTCAAATTCTATGCTAGCCATGCCTAATTGTGTCCAAACCCAAGCCTTACCACTAATAAAACATGTATGGCCGAGCCTATGACCCATCATGGCCGAGCACTTGAGTGGTTAAAGCATGGTTAAGCCATCTATTCATTTGTTGATTATAATTTCCATTTTGTTTCAATTAATCTTTGTATTATATTTTTATTTATATTGCTTTGTTTTATTGTTGTATACAATATTAATATCTTGGCTCTCTCTCCACTTGAATCAAAGTCGTGCTATATCGTGCTTTCTGGATCTATTTGCGTGTTTTGATTTGCGAACTCCAGCTTTAAAAGGTGAGTTATTCACGCTTGACATTCATACTTATAGAATTTGTGAAGTGACAACAAGTGAATTGTGTAGAATTGTTATACCATGTTATACCTGCCTGTGATATGTATTATATGATGTTAAACTCTATTTGTCACATCATCTGATATGTTATATTCTGTTATATTGTTTATTTTATTCTGTTTCTCACACTGCAAGTTCCCTGTAAAATAGAATCACTATGGGTTGAAATGATACATACCCGAACGGACTTTAGAATAGGGAAAGATCGTTATGGGCTGAAATGATAGGCCTGAGCGATTTTTATTTATTTTTATTAACTTGGGATTGCGGGTTTGAAATGATAGAACCCGGATTTTCTTTGTAAATTACGGATTGAAATGATATATTATCCGTATCACTTGACCTAGGTTAGAAAATATTATACAGACCCGTGGTTATTTTATATATTTTTCTTGAAATTTTTAAGTATTTTTAAAATGTAAAAATTTGATATTTTGATTTAAATTTGGATTTAAAATGATTTAATAAAGTGATAATGATTTTTCTATGTATTAAAAATGTTAAATAAATGAATGGAAAAATTATGATTTGAAACATTACTTAATTTGGAGATTTGTGATTTGATTTTTTAAATGGAAGTTTAAGTTAATCAAATAAAAATGGAAATTAAATTTTATTTATGAAATGGAAATTTAAATTTAAGTGTTAAAGTAAATTGTTAAAAATAAAAAGGATGGGAAATGGTACACTTGAATTTAATAAGTGAAATTATTGGAAAATTTGATTTTATTGTAAAATTTTCTTTATAAAATCATAAGTTAAAGGGTATTTAAATGAACATTTTTGAAGTGGAAAAATATGATTTTTATAAGTTAAAATGGTAAAAATCGAATTTTATTTGTTTCTAGAATTTTATTATAAATCTGGAAATTGAATTAGTAGCACTTCATAAATGCTATCATTTCTGAAATTAACTTAAAATCTGAAGTAAAGGATACTGCAGCACTTTGTAAGTGTTGTGGTTGATGCAAATGAACTAAAGGCTAAATTAACTAAGGGCTACTACAGCACTTGGTAAGTGCTGTGGTTGCAGAAAGAAAATCTAAAACTAATAAAAGGGCTACAATAGCACTTGATAAGTGCTGCAGTTTGCTGAAATGAGATTTTCAAATGTAATTGAACTACTGCAGCAGTTTGTAAATGCTCTCTTTGTTGAATTGAACTAATTTTCCAAATTGAACCCTGAACTACTACAGCAGTTTGTAAATGTTGTCTTTGCTGAAATGAACTGTTTTCAAATATAACTTACCACAGCATTTTCTAAGTGCTGCGAAAGCTGGAATTTTAATGTTTTAAAGTATTTAAGTGAATAAATAAGCTCAGAAAAGGCTAAATTTTTGGGAATTGAGTATTTAATTTAGAGGTATAATGACTTCACTTTTAAATGGTTTAAATGAAGTATTTTGATTTGAAATATAAACTATTTTTGAAATTTATAACCACGGGTTTTAATAACGATTGGTTGTTAAAGAGACCGCGATAGGATATGGACATAGTCTCTGTCGATACCGAAAACCACTTTAACAACTATGTACGCGGTGGAGATTCCAGAATGAAGTAGGATGGTGGCGAAGATCCTAAAGGTATACTTACATGGACCCAACTCCCGTGAGTTGGCATAAGGTGGCTAAAACAGGAGCGATTCTCGAGCCAATGAGGTAGCACCTCTGATCGAACACACTTCTTCGATACCATTCTATTACTTTTGTGATTGATTGAGTGCACCCCTTGATTTGGGAGTGTGGCTCGAGGTGGGCGGTAGTGGCTTCTATGCGTTTCCACCAGCTCGGATGCGTAATTGGTATATCTACCCTGGCATTGCCTTGTTGTGCCGTGTCACCTACCCTAGCGAGCTTTACTACGAGTTTGGATTTGTGTCGTAGCCTGTGGATTATTGAGGGTAGCCCTCGATCTGGGAGTATGCTAATACTGGATAGACTATTGGGACTATTACGTGTTAAGGTGGAAAATGTAAAGCCTTAACACTATTTAAAAGTAAGATTATTTTATAATTAGACATTATTATAATAGCGACTATTACTACATAGTAGATAGTTTAACGGATCCTTAAAGAATGGGCGACTCCAAGCATTCTTTAAGTTACTTGTACCTTTTATTACAGTTCACTTGAGTTGGTTTACATTGTATAAGTATGTATGTCCTGACTCGAATGTTTTTTTTGCTTTACGCTTGGGTCAGCCTGAGTATCAGCTTTGGATCTCACCTTTTGGAGCTAGGACTGCTAGAGATCATCATCTATCTAGTTGCTATCTATTTCCATTCAGTATTTCTATGTCAGTTTGTATTAGAAACATATGTATTTGGGATTTCTACTATACTCATGTATTCAGACTTCTGTTGTATCTGTTTTTCAGACTATGTATTTTGAATCTGTTTTGAGACTTTGTATTGTTGTGGATTCATGTTCCACTATTTATTTTATTTTCCGCTGCGAGTTATTCTGATATTCTATGTCTGTGATTCTATGATTGGTTTTATTTGCTCCAAATTTATTACAATCTATTGTTTTGTATTATTCAAGTCCGACATGTGTGGTTTTATTGTCGATTTGAATGGTCCAAAATAGTGGGTCGTTACATGGATGATTTACTAATTATTATTAGTTGGACTGGATATATTCCTGCCTATTGGAGCGGATGAGACCTTTTTACATTCCCGTGTAAAAGAGGATGACCCTTTGTATACGAATCCTGCCTCGAAGTGGTTGATTTATATTTTTATGATTATGTACTATGTGTGATGCAGGAGGATAGGTTGGAGGGATCCAACATGATTCCATACACTGTTGATTTCATTTTAC
Organism: Allium fistulosum; assembly: GCA_030737815.1. Taxonomy (NCBI): domain Eukaryota; kingdom Viridiplantae; phylum Streptophyta; class Magnoliopsida; order Asparagales; family Amaryllidaceae; genus Allium; species Allium fistulosum. Next base: position 390,184,014 of record CM060904.1, read on the forward strand.
ATATATATTGTGACATATGATATGTTAGATGTTATATTGGATGACATGAATATGATTTTGCTTATTTAGTACTTTAGTAGCACTAGCCTTATTTTGTATTTTAAAATGCAATAAAATAGTGATTGATTTTAAAAAGTGTTTTCAAAGTGATTTGGGAATTTTATACGTTTCAATAAATTTGTCTAAAATGAAAGTACGGTTTTTGGATGTTATAAATGGATAGTTTAAAAAAAAATCTTAGGTAGAGATTTTTCGAACTGCAAGATAAAGATTTTTAAAATCTTAAAATAAGTCCATCTTTTATAATAAAGGATATGGTTTAAAGAAAATTAAAAATAATTTGGTATTAATATTTATTACCATTTTATATAAAGATATATATGTGTGTGCATATGAGTACATATATGAAAGATTAATTACCAATGTGAGATTTCGTAAGTGTGATAATTTATAAAAGTAATATTATACAAATGAAGTGAAGATTTGTAAAATCATATTTTGATAATAAAAAGTATAGATTTATAAATGGTGCTTATAAATTAAAGGAAAATATTATCGGTTAATAAATTGGACAAATGAATCAAACGGTGGATTTATTATATGATTCGGAATAATATTTTAAAAATAGTTGACTCTATTTTTGAAATTGAATGCGAGGATAAATTTGGAATGTTAAACCATATTTTTTCATAAATATGATGGAATTTATAAAAGAAATTTATCCATATGGAAGTAACGTTAAAACAGATGGTGATTTACGTTTTAAATGAGATTTATGAATAAGTAAGATTCATAAAGGAAATAAATTATAAATGGAATTCATAAATAAATAGGTTTTATGGAAGGAAGTTTTTATAAAATGGAAAGAGATTCTTAAATGTAATTTTATAAATATGGAAATGACTGGGTTGAAGATTTAAGAATGGATATTTATCAAGGGTATATTATGTTTTAAAGTTGGTTATTCATGTTAATATTGCTTAAAGTAGTTTATAAATATTTAAATAATTTTGAAAAGTTAATTATTTTAATTATTAATATGGTTTGAAATTATTAATAATGATTATAAATAATATTTTAGTAACTTATCATTATTATTTCTACGGTAAAGATTAACAATTTTTTATTCATAATGTTTTGAATTATAAGTTATTATTTTTAAGAGGTTGAAAGTTAATAATAATTATTTATTTATGATGGTTTCTATATTCATAAATAGAGTTTTGCAAACGGACTTGGACTTTTATAAGAAGAGCTTATAAAATGGTTTGGAGAATTGAAGGTAGATTATTTACAAGATAAAGAGGTTTATAAATAGATGGATATTTATAACGAATTTTAGAAATGGGTTTATAGATTCATAAAAAGAATTTATAAATGATTGCATGGTTTTATAAGGCTTTCGAAGTGACTTGAGAAATTATTTATAAATGGTTTATAAATGGTTGTAGGAATTTATAATAGAGTTTATAAATGATTTTAGAATTTGGTAAAAGAGAGATCTTCCTCAGTGTTCGGCAAATATACTTATACCATTGAGGTAAGTATATTGATATTTTCTAGGTATTGAAAATATAAGGGTTGTGAATATATCTTTGTAAAAATATTTTGATACAAGCATTTAAAAGATGGTTTTAATTAATGAAAAGATTAATTAAGGAGGCTTAGTGTTGCTTGGTGCTTAACCAAATGTTGGTTTTTCCTATGGAATTAAACCCCTGATTGAATGTTTGTTATTCGATAGTTAAATAACCGAATATCGGAATTTGGACCCAAAAGTAACTTTGGAAATATCTAGAAGAAACACGTGAGTTATGTGGCACAGTCATCTCCGATGATGCTGTATTGTGTGTGTAAATCTCGTCTCGTTCTTCTAGGACAAAGATAAGGAAATCTGTCCACTAATGGTTAGGAGGTGATCTCTGTTCTTATGTTTGACTATTTATTTCCTAAAGAACCGGGATTGAGTTTACCTGTAACGACCCGTAAATTTTCGATAATTAAAATTGTTAATTTAATTAAATTTTGTTAATTAATATTGGGAAAAATAGTAATTTGTGATTTATTAAGGGAAATTATAAACAGAATGAAATGGAATAAGGTTAAAATAAGAAAAGGATAACCTTTTAATGGAAGTTCAATTAATTGAAATAATGTAAATGTAATACTTGGTTATAAATTTGAATATAAGAAACAAATGTAAATATTTAATTTTTGTATGAAATAGATAGTTAATGGTGATTGAATAAAATCAGTATTATATAAGAATTGTAACATTTGGTTATGAATAATGAATTCATAAGTGTAATTAAAAGTTATGGTAACGATTGTTATAAGTTACCTGTTTATTTTGGTCTATTAAATTAAAATGGGAGATCAATTAGAATTAAATGAACTTTAATGTTACACTAATAAATTAAGACAATAACTGAAATTGTGAACGTAATAAAATAAATAGAAATGTTAATTATATTCATGATGTAATAATTGATTTAATAAAATAGTGAAATCAAGATAAATAAGTCAATTGGGATTTTAAATTTTATTTAATGTGTGAAATTGACAAAATTCAATGTAGTTGAAATATAGTAATTAATACAAATAAAAGATGGAAATTAGAGGATATTAATTTAATGAAATGTAAACTAAATGCTAACATTGTTATAGAATAATAATTGATTGAGTATAAAGATTTGAATAATATAAAATCAAATTATTGGAATTAAACTTTAATTAATTTGATTTATTTCAATTGAATTTGAACGCTGTAATTATTGAAATAATCAACACTGAAATTGAAATGTAAATTTACTTTAAATTTTTATATGTGTCTAGGTAATCAAAATTTATGAAATTTGTTAATAATTAAATTTGAAATGAAAAGTGATTTAATTAATTTAATATTAATTTATTTAATTAACTGAAATATAGCCAATTTGAGAACTGTCTTGGATTTCGATGAAACCAGTTTCATCGGATCCGTAGCAGTGAATTATTACAGGGTTTCAAGTTTCGTAACGATCAGACTTGTCGTTTGATCGTACGGACTCGAAACGCCCAGAAATCAATTTAATTCAAATCAATTTGAAATAAGCTGATTTTTGCATAACTTCTTGGAATTAGGACTTGAAACCTATTCCATTGAGTTTAAAATATTTGAAAGCATCTATTTTGATATATGGGTTAACCCATTTTCGTTCCGGAGACAGAACGGGCTTTTCGGGCATTTATCGTTCAACGTGTAAATCAAACCTTGTCCATCTATTCTATTTTCAGCTTTGTCTATAAATAAACTGTTATAAACCCTAGCTCCTTCTTATTTTCATTTGTATGTACGTACATTTCCTTCTCAGATCCACATTCCAATGGCCGACAGACAAATTCCCAAATCTATTTCAAATCAGATTCAAATCCAAAAAAATTCAAACTCCTCAAACTATATCGAATTATATGTCGATTTGAAGCTCTCAACGAGCGCATCTCAGATCTATAATTCATTTTTCAATTTGAACCACTGTTTGTCCAGAAATGGAAGAAAAAATCGCAGCCATTCCGATCAACGTCGACTGATCGCCAAATCAATTGTACGGTTGCGTGGAGATCGCCACACGCAGTGCATCGGTGGGGTTTATTGGACGAAGTGACGGTGGGATGTGACAAAAAAATTCGAGTAGGGTTTAATTAAATGGCGGTGGTTGGGTCTTCATCGCGACTGTGTCGCGTGGAATTGTGGCCGGAGGGCAGAGCGGGGTGGAGGCGCCCGTGATGGCGGCGGAGGCTTGGAAGCAGCGTTCGGTTCATGTATAGGGTTTGGTTAGGTCGCGGGTGAGCTTCTGAACGAAGGCAAGGACGAGATGACGAGGAGATTGTATGTTATTTTATTATATTATTTTATTTATTTTCAATTTAAAAATCATAACTTCTAATATGTGTAACTTTGGCGTACGAGGTCTGATTTACACTCGGTTTGATCCGTTGGGATCGTATTGAAATTCCAGATATTTTGACGTTGGTTTGGACGAATTCTGAGACTGTTCAAATTTTGGGTTTAAATTTGATTTCAAATCAATTAAATTCAAAAGATGAGTGTTTTAACCCACTCACAACTTCTAAAATTTCTTATGTTTATTAAATTAAATTTATGATGTGTTTGGAAATTTAGTTATGGTTGTTTGGTATATTTTAAATCATCATCTCAGTTAATTTAGATTTATTCGAATTAAATCCTTATTTAATTTATTATTGAATATAAATTGCCAGTTAAATACCTGTTATTGATTATCAGTACTATATTGATATTTATTGATTGATTTGGATGATGTTTGTAATGGATGTTGATGGTGGATATTGGATGAATGGATGTTTTATTTTATATCGTTATAAACTGCAAGTTCACTATGGGTTGAAATGATACATACCCGAATGATCAATAGACTAAGGAAAAATCGTTATGGGTTGAAATGATAGACTCGAGCGATTTTATGGATTTTATTATCAATTCGGGATTGCGGTTTGAAATGATATATAACCGTAACATTTTAAATTGTGGATTGAAATGATAAATATCCGTATCACTTGACCCTAGGGTAGAAAATTATATACGGACACCGGATTGGTAAAATTTAATGATTTTGAACTTCTTAATAATTTTTTGAATTAATTAAATGATAGCTTGAAATAAAATTTGATGTATATAAATGTTAGTATTATTGGGAAATCAAGTTTTGTGTTGAAATGTGAATTGGTTTAAAAGGAATTGCTTTAAGAAATTAAATTTGAAGTTTAAAGTTAAAACTTTTAAGTATAAGTGAAATATTTTGAAATTGGAGTAATCCGAATTGATATTTGAACATAGATTGAAACGATATGAAATTCAATAGTTTATTGAAACGTTAAATTTAAAGGTTTGGAATTTGGTTTGTTGACTTGGAAATTGAAAATGGTCCAAATGCGTTGAAATGAAATGAATAGTTTAATTTGATATAAAATCCAAATTCATGTTTTAATATAAACTGTTTTAAAAATATATTATTTCAAAACTTCTAATTATTAAGATTTTCAAAGTCTTAAACTATTTTAAACTGTATTAATTATATTAAATCATTTTAACCTTTTTTAAACCATTTAATTTATTTAAACTAATTTCGAACTATGATTTCCAATGTGATATGATTTCAAAGGTGAATATGATTTCGAAAGTAAGTGATGATTTCGAAAATGAAATGATTTGAATTGAATATGATATTTTGATATCAATTATGAAATGATTTTGGAAATGTAAAAGAACCATCCGGTGTGTAATAAGCGATTGGTTGTTAAAGGGACCGGGATCAGATATTGTCATACTCTCTACCAATACCGAAAACCACTTTGACAACTGTGTACGCGGTGGAGATTCCAGATTGAAGGGATGGTTGGCGATGATCCTATATGAGGTATATACGTGGACCTGAATCCCATGAGTTAGCTTAAGATGGCTAAAACAGGAGCAATTGACGGGCCAAGTCAGGTCATTCCTCCGATCGGGCACATTCCTTCGATACTGTATTCTGACTTTGCGATTGATTTGGTGCCACCCTCGATTTTTGATTTGGGAGTGTGTTCCGAGGTGGGCGGTAGCAGCTGCTATGCATTACCACCAGTCCGGAAGTGTAATTGGTATATCTACCCTGGCATTTCCTAGTTGTGCCGTGTCACCTACCCTAGCGCGCCTTCTATGAGTTTGTTTTATGTCGTACCTATGGATTATCCTCTAGCGCCCCAGTTTATGGGGAGTTACAGTACTGTATAGACTATTCGCATTATAAAATGTGTTAAGGGGGAAATGGGTAACGCCTTAACACTAGTTTAATAGTTTATTTTGCTGTAGACATATTATAATAGCGTATTGTACTACATAGTAGATAGTTTAACGGATCCTTAGGAGATGTGAATCCCAAACATCTCTTAAGTTACTGCACTCACGCTAGACAGTGGATAGGAGATGTCAAACCCTGTAAACATCTCTGACGCCATTCCACTCATAGTTTTTTACCATTGATTTAACTCACATAAGATCTTTTCGCTCTGACTCGAGTGTTTTGTCTTTTTAATTCGCTCGGGTCAGCCTGAGCATTTCAGGATTTGAAGACCTTATTTCTGGAGGACGAAGACGAAGATTTGTACTACTATTATTTACTAAATTTATTCCACTACATTCATACTGTTCCGCTGCATTATTTGCTTATCTCTGATATGTGTAACTTTGATTTTGTATTGTACAAGTATAATCAAGTGTTTTGTATTCAGCTTGATGAACTGTTATTTGATTATTATATTTTGTCATTCCGCTGCGATATTCTATTTTGTTTTTTCTTTCTCTGTTTTTTTCTTTTTTGCACCAAAACTATCCGCCCTTCTGCATGATTAGAGTTGGCACGTGTGTCTGCTTAAAACGTACAAAATGGTGTGATGTTACAGTTGGTATCAGGGCTTTGGTTTAGCGATAACCTTAGCTTTGTGGGGTCTGACTCTTTAAAAATAGGGTAGTAATACCCTAGAATGAGTCATTGAGAGTATATATATGAGAGAGCGTATTTGTTAGTGTCATAAAAGGTTTTTTTATATTGTGTTAATTAGTTCCATTTTGTATTTATAAATTCTGGTTGGTACATAGGATGCTATGACATCGATAGGGATTTCTAAACACTTGATAGGACAGACCGACACAATATTGTTTTGAGTATAGGTGAATGAAATAATTTTGCCTATTATATATTTTGTATATAAAATAATAATTTTATAAATGATATATTTGGTTGTAATACATTTGTTGTTAGGTAGTGAGATTTATAGATATTGGTTGAGAAATAAGATTTGTAAATTAAATAAATATAAATTGGAAATTTTAGAGCTTAAAGTTCCAGGATTTTGAAAATTTCTTTCGAATGATTTGGAATATAATACTTATATTATTCGGAAGTATTTTCTGATATAAAGTTTTCAATGCAATTTGGAGGAATGTTTTAAAGAAATTTTGGAAAGAAAAAAGTTCTGTACTCCCCTCTCTGTCGCTGGAAAATAATTTCGGTGATGAGTGCACGCATCATCGACATTCATTTTCGAGTTTCAAAGTGGGAAGGCCATTGTAGTAGTTTTACTACAGATCTATTTCGATAAACAAATAAAAATTTTAAGTTTAAATATGATTGGATAAAAGTTATGAGTGTATATATATATGTATATATTATTTTAAATGATTTGAAATGGAACCCGGCATTTAGTTCTTAAATTTCTATGAATTAGAGATTTCAATTATTGAAATGGAATAAAAATTGTAACTATTTAATAATTGAAACTTCTAAATGAAAATAAGAAATTATATGCTACGTTATAACTGAAATATACAAGGAATTTGAAATTTGTAACTTGTAAACGAAAAGAATATGAAAATAAGAAATGATAATTATAGAACCTTTAGTTAATTAAAATAAGTAAGTCAAACTTGTGTAACTTTCAATTGCATTCTTAAAGACATATATATAAATTACAAATTATAAAGTGGAAATGTTAAAAGAATATGTAATGGAAATTTTTACAAGTAAAACTTATGTAATGGAAGTGTTCAATGAAATTTACTTTTATAAATAAGAAATTTGATATGAAAATAGTAATAAACTTGAGTTAAAATTGTAATACTACTAATTAAATGAAATAGAAAATGATTACTATAAGTAAAGGATTTTGAACTTAAGTTAATATTGAAACTATTTTTTTTGGCAATGCCAGCCTGTTTTTATAGTGGCCAGTCCACTTTTATTAATCAAAAGCAACATACAAAAAAAGGATACATAACACAGGATAGAGGAAAACTACCCACCAACAAAATTATATTGCGACAACAACAGGACAAATTTTCAAAATAAGATCAGAAATAGAAGACGAAGTCCGCGCAAATATTCTCGAATTTCTTTCCTCCCATATCACTGCTATCGTAAGCTTGAGGTAATGGAGAAATCTCTTGGTCGTCATGGTTTTCCACCTGGTTAAACTGAAGATCCTAATCCATTCAATTTTGAAATCACGTTGCGGTGGCCTCTCATGTATTCGATGAAGCACCTCCTTCCATAAATGGTAGGAAAATTGGCAATTGAAGAATAAATGTCCCACGTTTTCTGCAGCCCGGTTGCATAGGCTGCACAGAGAATGATTAATTAACTGCCTTTTAACAAGATTATCTTGAGTGTGAATTGCGTTCATCAGACATTTCCAAAGCAACAAATTATGTTTTTGTTTCGATCCAGACTTCCATATGCGAGCGTGCCAAGGAAAAGGAGAGTTGCATTGATTTTGGATTATCGATCTGTAGACTATGGAGATGCTGTGAAGTTTCCCATTCCAATTTAGCCCTTCATGTTCGACATGCTTAAAAGAAGCAGTAATGGTAGACCAGAGATTATTCAGCACAGACGAACTGACATGAGGTAAATGCAGAACTTCATCGACAAAAAAAGCATTAGCATTAGTATTAATGGGAATACCAGAGTTAAGTAAGAGATTATAATCACAATGTTGAGAGAGAATCATTCCTGGAGCACACCAGGGAGAGTTCCAAAAAGTGTTAGCAGAGTTGCATTGAACCATAGGAAGGTAGTATCTTCTATTAGCCAGAAGCCTTTTCCATAAAAAGCTATTAGAATTGTTAGCTTCCATAGTCCAAAAATTTCCACCCTTAAGGTTATATTGCCTATTCCAGATCTCCCACATCCCCATGCTATTACTGAGCAACTTGTTAACAAGTTGGGAAGTGGTGGCTATATTCCATAATTTTAGATTAATGATACCCAGACCTCCCTTATTTAAAGGATCAATAATTTTTTTATATGCAATCGGTATGAGTTTAGTGGAGAAAATATTTCCATGCCATAGGAAATGATTAAAAGCCCTATTTAACATATTAATAAGTTTATTAGGAATGAAGAAAATTTTAAAAAAATAGGCACAGATAGCAGTGGCAATACTCTGTATGATGACAAGCCTACCTGCTTGAGAAATTTTAGAACCATTATAATTATTGAGTTTATTTGTTATTTTTTCGTATAAAGGAAGGCATTGGGCATTGGAAATTCTAGCCTTACACATAGGAGCACCAAGGTGCATAGCATTAGGATCAATAGCTTGAAGCCCCGAAGCCAGAAGAATATTCTGGTAGTTGATATCAGATACCCCAGCAATATTAATTTGAGATTTATTTTTATTTATATATAGACCTGTCATTTGATTAAACTTGTGAAAGACAGCAAACACAGAAGAGATAGATTTAATGTTTGGTTTAGTAAACAGCAGAAGATCATCAGCAAACATTAAAGTAGAGATATGCTGTTTCTGACACTTAGGATGATAATCAATATTTTTATTATGGCATTCAACACTAATCAATTGGGTAAGCACCTCCATAACTAAAATGAATAAGGTAGAGGAGATAGGATCCCCTTGCCTTATACCTTTTTGAGTTTTGAAATAACCAAATGACTCGCCATTGATAGATAAGGAGACATGCACAGAAGATATGCACGTATATATCCAAGCTAAGAAAGGTAATGGGAAATTCATCTTGGACATAATGGATATGATTGCTTCCCAGCAAACAGAATCATAAGCTTTATGAATATCCAACTTCATAAAACATCTAGGAGAAATGTTTTTCCTATTATATCCTTTAATCAGTTCTTGGGATAGTAATATATTATCAGTAATTGATCTACCAGTAACAAAACCATTTTGGTTAGGAGATATCAGGTCGGGAAGGCAAGTTTTCATTCTAGAAGATATAATTTTTGCAATACATTTATATATGACATTACAACAGGCAATGGGCCTGAACTCAGTAACAGATTTAGGCATGTTAACTTTAGGAATAAGGGCAAGTTTAGTATGATTTATACCTTTCAGCAAAGTATTGGATTTAAAGAAATGTTGGATCGCTTTACAAAAGTCATGTTTAATAATATGCCAACATTTTTGAAAAAATAAAGCAGAAAACCCATCTGGACCAGGGGAGCTAGTACTTTTCATTTTGAAAATGGAATCTTGAATTTCATCAGGAGTAACAATCTTTATTAAATTATTGGCAAGATCAGTAGAGATATTATTTATAGGTAATTCATTAATGACATGAAAATTAGTTACTTCCTCAGATTTAGTAAAAAGAAATTGATAGTAATTAAGAAAGGATTGCTTTACACTGGAAGGAGTGTTAACTTCAAATCCATGTCTATCTTTTATCCTATGAATTAAAGCAGCTGATTTCTTAAGCTTCAAGGAGTTATGGAATATTTTAGTGTTTCTATCTCCTCCTATATCCCAATTTAGTTTGTTTTTTTTCACGAATCATTTTAAGTTTAGTTTTGATGGCTATTTTCAATCTCTTGGTAAGCTCACTTGCTTTATTAGATATAGCAATATTACTTGGGTCATTTTGAAGTTGAAAGTGAATATCACTAAGCTCCGAGCTTAATTTAGTGGACAACAGATTACCATTACCATACTTATGTAAAGACCAACCTTTAATGGAAACTTTACAATCTTTAAGTTTCGATTGAAGAATATACATGGGATTGCCAAATTTTGGTTTGCCCCAAACTTTCTTAATTAAAGGAAAAAATTCAGGATCTTCAAACCAACTGGAAAAAATATTAAAAGAAGAATGACCTTTATTACTTCTATTTCCCCAGTCCATAATAATAGGACTATGATCAGAAAGAGATGATGTAGAAAATAGAGATTAAAGAAGGCCAAGCATTGAAAGCAGCCAAATTAAAATAAGACCTATCCAATTTGCAAAATGTTCTAATACCTGATCTGCTACAATTATTCCAAGTGTAAAAAACACCAGTTTTAGGTACTTCATGAAGATGAGCAAGAAAGATAGCATTATTGAGGGGAGCAACATCCACTAGAGCCAATGGAACTCCTCCCAACTTATCCTCAGAATGTTGCATACAATTAAAATCACCTAGGCACATCCAGGGGGTGGCAGTGTGCAAGGAAGGAAGAATGTCAAGAAAATTCTGCCTATTAGCTTTTATATTATCTGCATAAACAAAGGTAGAGTTAAAAATGAAATTTGTAGGAAGGTGATTAATATTACAGTGTATGAATTGTCTATGAGTTACAGCAGCACTAATTGTATACAACTGGGGGTTCCACAAGATCAACAGCCTCCCAATGGGGGCAGCAGTATGATTATGAATAAAATCCCATCCAGGAGCAATACGATTAGCAAACATATTAGATTCTGCTTCAGAGTATTTTGTTTCACTGATGCATATAATTCCCAATTTGTTGCCTTTGATAAGCATTTTGATTTCATATACTTTGGCATCATCATGCCCTCCACGAATATTCCAATATCCTATGTTGTCTAGCATCATAATTTGTTGTGTTTATTGGCAGATAGCCGAGTAAATCTTTGTGGCCCTTGAACAGAGGCCTTTTTTTTTTCTTTCTTGTTTTTGAGCTGATCTTAGCCATAATTTTCTCTTGATTGAATTCATAGCCTTCATTCATGTCATCTTCCGAACAAAATTCAGCATCTGAAGATGAACCTATATTGGATTCAATTGAGTTATCTTTAGTAGGAGAAAAAAGAGGAATTTCTTTGGGAGGTTTTAAGTTTGCATAAGGGCTGACAGCTTTGATAACAGGAGAGTTCAAACAAGTTGTGTCTGTTGCTGTATAATTCAGAGAGACAGGAGAGGGTGCCTCCTTTTCATTTTGCTGGCTTCTAGATGTATCTTGCTGCTGTTTACTTACTTCAGTATCATTTTGACCTTGTTTCTTTTGATTACTGTTGTTAAGCACAGAGACTCCACTCTGTAGATTAACAAAATTGACAGATTCCTCTCGCAAGGTACATAAAGTTCCCCCTTCCTCTTCTATTAATTCTGCTTCCTCTATTTCTGAGAGAACAGCAAATGCATTACATGTTTCAACTGGATTTTGTGTTACACTCTGTAATTGTAATTCTTTGGTTGCCTGTATTGTGTCTGAACTACTTAAGTTACTTAAGTTCGTATCTGTATTCTTTTTTGCTATGTCTGGTTCCACCCTTTTGTGGTTCACTTGATTAATTTTGGGCTTCCATCTTTGTTGCCTATTCTTCACAATGTCACCAATATTGTTCCTATGCACTGAAATTTTATTTTTAAATGTAGGACCTGGACCATTAGCCTGAACTTCTTTTTCACTGCTATTTTTCCCTTCACCAATACTTTTATCCATATCACAATTTATAGTTGAATGACCAAAGACTTTACAGGCAGTGCATATCAGAGGCCTCCAATTATACTCAATGTATACCTTTTGACATGTCTCAACTTTATCTCCTATTAATAAGAATTCAGGTAACTCTTTGTCCGGAGATATTTCAACTAAGCACTTGGCATATTCCATTCTTTCCCTCTTTTCAGTAGCTTCATTGAAGCAAACAAGCTTTCCCAGATGACAAGCAATCCAATTTATTCCAATAAGAGTCCATGCAATGTGGGGAATGTTATAAAGTTGGATCCAAATGGGCACAGTTTTCACTTGAGATTGAACTGAACCGAAAGCTGGTTTCCAAGTAGTAATGACAAACATTTGACCTCTTATAAAGGTTGGATCTGCACAAAGAACAGTTTGCTTGTCCTCTGGACAAGAAAACTTGAGGAAATAGTTAGCTCCATCAGATTTAATATCATATGTACCTTTCAGTTTCCATGTCTTTTTTAAATGAGACACCACTGCCATATAATTCACTGGCGCACCCAAGAAGAAACCCACAAGATAACCATCCCAATAATTCATACCTTCAGACACTAAAACTTCAGGGGGAGGAATCGGTGAACCTCGATAATCAATATTGAACTCCATAGGAGTATATGAACCCGCATTTCTAGGCTTAGATGTAAACAGAGAAGACCATGCCGCTAACGGGGGATCAGATTGATCAATAGAGAGAGAAGCTAAGGAGGGAGAACCGGGGTCAGGAGGAACAGGAGGTGGAGGGTTGAGAGAAGGAGGAATAATGACAGGTAACGGAGATGGATTGGACGAGTTTGATGGAGAAGAAGAAGAAAGAACGGGAAAGTCAAAACTAGCCGTTGCAGTGGTCACCGTGTTTTGATTTGATGAAAAAAAAAACTTTGGGGCCATGGATACTTTGTATTCCATAGCCTTTGGTTAAGCCGGTTTTATAAGTGGCCGTGCACTATGTCTCATTATTGTGGCCGCTGGGTATCGAACCGGTGCCACTACAACACAATGTAGCAACTCCACTATGTCTTAACCACTGGACCACTAGAACTTGACAAAACTTTGGGGCCATGGATACTTTGTATTCCATAGCCTTTGGTTAAGCCGGTTTTATAAGTGGCCGTGCACTATGTCTCATTATTGTGGCCGCTGGGTATCGAACCGGTGCCACTACAACACAATGTAGCAACTCCACTATGTCTTAACCACTGGACCACTAGAACTTGAATTGAAACTATTTATAATTAAAGTAAATAATAAAATGAATGTAATGCAATAAAAGAAATTGACATGATATGAATAAATGAAAATGAATTTTTGTAAGTAATAAAGGAAAAATAAATGAAATAAACACTGAATGAATGAATGGGAATAAAATTTTGTAAGAGATAAATGTAAGTTAAAGAAATAATCCTTGTATGAATGAAAAGAGAAATAAAAACTATAAATGTTGTGAAAGAAATTTAATAAGAATAACTCAAGTACATTGTAAATTATTGTTTGTTTTGGTTTATGGGTTGTTTGAGATAGGGTACTTCTAATTGTTTAAGATGTATGAATAATCTATTGAGTTCATCTAAGACTGTTGAGTAAATGGGGCACTCAGTAGTTTATTTGTTATTCTAGGCGGTTAAAAATTACTGAACCCGAACAAACCATTTGTTTGTTTGCTATGGATGGATAGTTGATTCTATTGATTTCATATGATGATTGTATGTCGTGGTTGCCAGTGATTGTTGTTTATATTGATTTGTTTATTAGTGGTTGAAACAACTTTAAATATTTCATTTTATATAATTATTAACTCTTTTAGATTATATAAGTGTAATACAGGTTATGGAAGCAATTGCCACTGCTTTTGGTTTCGTAATTAAGCGTTGTTTGCCCGACAAATAGTTCTCGGATTACGGTTTTATAACGATATTATATTATTTTTCCATTGTTGGGATATATTATTTTGAAATTTTTTGATATATATTATTATTATTGATATTATTATTTTGCTCCTGAGCCTCTCCATAAAAAGGAGACTCTGCCGAAATTTTTCGTGAATTTTGGACTTAAAAATTTTGTAAAATGTTTTCCCAACTTTTATTAACTTGAGTATATATAGGATTGAATTGTTATAAATTGATATATTTTATTTAAATTATTTAATTTTGTAAATTAATTGTTTAAAAATTCAATATTTTGAATAAGATATTGATTTCTTAATGCCTTCGTTTCCTCTTTTTTTCCTTTTCGGAGACGAAAAGTTTTGAGTGGGGGAGAGTGTAACGACCCATAAATTTTCGATAATTAAAATTGTTAATTTAATTAAATTTTGTTAATTAATATTGGGAAAAATAGAAATTTGTGAATTATTAAGGGAAATTATAAACAGAATGAAATGGAATAAGGTTAAAATAAGAAAAGGTTAACCTTTTAATGGAAGTTAAATTAATTGAAATAATGTAAATGTTATATTTGGTTATAAATTTGAATATAAGAAACAAATGTAAATATTTAATTTTTGTATGAAATAGATAGTTAATGGTGATTGAATAAAATCAGTATTATATAAGAATTGTAACATTTGGTTATGAATAATGAATTCATAAGTGTAATTAAAAGTTATGGTAACGATTGTTATAAGTTACCTGTTTATTTTGGTCTATTAAATTAAAATGGGAGATCAATTAGAATTAAATGAACTTTAATGTTACACTAATAAGATTAAGACAATAACTGAAATTGTGAACGTAATAAAATAAATAGAAATGTTAATTATATTCATGATGTAATAATTGATTTAATAAAATAGTGAAATCAAGATAAATAAGTTAATTGGGATTTTAAATTTTATTTAATGTGTGAAATTGACAAAATTCAATATAGTTGAAATATAGTAATTAATACAAATAAAAGATGGAAATTAGAGGATATTAATTTAATGAAATATAAACCAAATGCTAGCTATGTTATAGAATAATAATTGATTGAGTATAAAGATTTGAATCAAATAAAATCAAATTATTGGAATTAAACTTTAATTAATTTGATTTATTTCAATTGAATTTGAACGCTGTAATTATTGAAATAATCAACACTGAAATTGATATGTAAATTTACTTTAAATTTTTATATGTGTCTAGGTAATCAAAATTTATGAAATTTGTTAATAATTAAATTTGAAATGAAAAGTGATTTAATTAATTTAATATTAATTTATTTAATTAACTGAAATATAGCTATTTTGACAACTGTCTTGGAGTTCGACGAAACCAGCTTCATCGGATCCGTAGCAGTGAATTATTACATGGTTTCAAGTTTCGTAACGATCAGACTTGTCGTTTGATCGTACGGACTCGAAACGCCCAGAAATCAATTTAATTCAAATAAATTTGAAATAAGCTGATTTTGGCATAACTTCTTGGAATTAGGACTTGAAACCTATTCCATTGAGTTTAAAATATTTAAAAGCATATATTTTGATATATGGGTTGACCCATTTTCGTTTCGGAGACAGAACGGACTTTTCGGGCATTTATCGTTCAACGTGTAAATCAAATCTTGTCCATCCATTCTATTTTCAGCTTTGTCTATAAATAACCTGTTATAAACCCTAGCTTCTTCTTATTTTCATTTGTATGTACGTACATTTCCTTCTCGGATCCACATTCCAATGGCCGACAAACAGATTCCCAAATCTATTTCAAATCAGATTCAAATCCAAAAAAATTCAAACTCCTCAAACTATATCGAATTATATGTCGATTTGAAGCTCTCAACGAGCGCATCTCAGATCTATAATTCATTTTTCAATTTGAACCACTGTTTGTCCAGAAATGGAAGAAAAAATCGCAGCCATTCCGATCAACGTCGACTGATCGCCAAATCAATTGTACGGTTGCGTGGAGATCGCCACACGCAGTGCATCGGTGGGGTTTATTGGACGAAGTGACGGTGGGATGTGACAAAAAAATTCGAGTAGGGTTTAATTAAATGGCGGTGGCTGGGTCTTCATCGCGACTGTGTCGCGTGGAATTGTGGCCGGAGGGCAGAGTGGGGTGGAGGCGCCCGTTTGGGAGCGGCCGACGGCGGCTACAGTTCACCGTGTTGTCGGCGGAGGCTTGGAAGCAGCGTTCGGTTCATGTACAGGGTTTGGTTAGGTCGCGGGCGAGCTTCTGAACAAAGGCAGGGACGAGATGACGAGGAGATTGTATGTTATTTTATTCTATTATTTTATTTATTTTCAATTTAAAAATCATAACTTCTAATATGTGTAACTTTTGCGTACGAGGTCCGATTTATACGCGGTTTGATCGGTTGGGATCGTATTGAAATTCCAGACATTTTGACGTTGGTTTGGATGAATTCTGAGATTGTTCAAATTTTGGGTTTAAATTTGATTTCAAATCAATTTAAATTCAAAAGATGAGTGTTTTAACCCACTCACAACTTATAAAATTTCTTATGTTTATTAAATTAAATTTATGATGTGATTCGAAATTTAGTTATGGTTGTTTGGTATATTTTAAATCATCATCTCAGTTAATTTAGATTTATTCGAATTAAATCCTTATTTAATTTATTATTGAATATAAATTGCCAGTTAAATACCTGTTATTGATTATTAGTACTATATTGATATTTATTGATTGATTTAGAAGATGTTTGTAATGGATGTTGATGGTGGATATTGGATGAATGGATGTTTTATTTTATATCGTTATAAACTGCAAGTTCACTATGGGTAGAAATGATACATACCCGAATGATCAATAGACTAAGGAAAAATCGTTATGGGTTGAAATGATAGACTCGAGCGATTTTATGGATTTTATTATCAATTCGGGATTGCGGTTTGAAATGATATATAACCGTAACATTTTAAATTGTGGATTGAAATGATAAATATCCGTATCACTTGACCATAGGGTAGAAAATTATATACGGACACCGGATTGGTAAAATTTAATGATTTTGAACTTCTTAATATTTTTTTGAATTAATTAAATGATAGCTTGAAATAAAATTTGATGTATATAAATGTTAGTATTATTGGGAAATCAAGTTTTGTGTTGAAATGTGAATTGGTTTAAAAGGAATTGCTTTAAGAAATTAAATTTAAAGTTTAAAGTTAAACTTTTAAGTATAAGTGAAATATTTTGAAATTGGAGTAATCCGAATTGATATTTGAACATAGATTGAAACAATATGAAATTCAATAGTTTATTGAAATGTTAAATTTAAAGGTTTGGAATTTGGTTTGTTGACTTGGAAATTGAAAATGGTCCAAATGCGTTGAAATGAAACGAATAGTTTAATTCGATATAAAATCCAAATTCATGTTTTAATATAAACTGTTTTAAAAATATATTATTTCAAAATTTCTAATTATTAAGATTTTTAAAGTATTATACTATTTTAACCTATATTAATTATATTAAATCATTTTAACCTATTTTAAACCATTTAATTTATTTAAACTAATTAACCTGTTTTAACTTTTTAAATCTAATTAATCTATTTTAAAGCTACTTAATCTATTTTAATTATATTTAATCTATTTTAAATCTATATTAACTATTTATAACTATTTAAAACTATTTTCTTCTAAATTCCAAACTAAGTAAAATGGATGGGTTTATATTCAATTTCTCGAATTTTTTAAGTGAATATGGTTAATGATGTTATAACTAAGTTGGGAATTAAATAACATATTTGGTTTAATATAATATTTTGAAATGAGAGTTTAGCCTATTTTGGAAATATGACTTTTGAAAGGAAATATAATTTCGAACTATGATTTCCAATGTGATATGATTTCAAAGGTGAATATGATTTCGAAAGTAAGTAATGATTTCGAAAATGATATGATTTGAATTGAATATGATATTTTGATATCAATTATGAAATGATTTTGGAAATGTAAAAGAACCATCCGGTGTGTAATAAGCGATTGGTTGTTAAAGGGACCGGGATCAGATAATGTCATACTCTCTGCCAATACCGAAGACCACTTTGACAATTGTGTACGCGGTGGAGATTCCAGATTGAAGGGATGGTTGGCGACGAACCTATATGAGGTATATACATGGACCTGACTCCCATGAGTTAGCTTAAGGTGGCTAAAACAGGAGCAATTGACGGGCCAAGTCAGGTCATTCCTCCGATCGGGCACATTCCTTCGATACTGTATTCTGACTTTGCGATTGATTTGGTGCCACCCTCGATTTTTGATTTGGGAGTGTGTTCCGAGGTGGGCGGTAGCAGCTGCTATGCGTTACCACCAGTCCGGAAGTGTAATTGGTAAATCTACCCTGGCATTGCCTAGTTGTGCCGTGTCACCTAGCCTAGCGCGCCTTCTACGAGTTTGTTTTATGTCGTACCTATGGGGTATCCTCTGGCGGCCCCAGTTTATGGGGAGTTATGGTACTGTATAGACTATTCGCATTATAAAATGTGTTATGGGGGAAATTGGTAACGCCTTAACACTATTTTAATAGTTTATCTTGCTGTAGACATATTATAATAGCGTATTGTACTACATAGTAGATAGTTTAACGGATCCTTAGGAGATGTGAATCCCAAACATCTCTTAAGTTACTGCACTCACGCTAGACACTGGATAGGAGATGTCAAACCCCGTAAACATCTCTGACGCCGTTCCACTAATAGTTATTTACCATTGATTTAACTCACATAAGATCTTTTAGTTTTGACTCGAGTGTTTTGTCTTTTCAATTCGCTCGGGTCAGCCTGAGCATTTCAGGATTTGAAGACCTTATTTCTGGAGGACGAAGATGAAGATTTGTACTACTATTATTTACTATATTTATTCCACTGCATTCATACTGTTCCGCTGCATTATTTGTTTATCTCTGATATGTGTAACTCTAATTTTGTATTGTATAAGTATAATCAAATGTTTTGTATACAGCTTCATGAACAGTTATTTGATTATTATATTTTGTCATTCCGCTGCGAGATTCTGTTTTGTTTTTTCTTTCTCTGTTTTTTTCTTATTTGCTCCAAAACAATCCGCCCTTCTGTATGATTAGAGTTGGCACCTGTGTCTACTTAAAATGTACAAAAAGGCGGGATGTTACATTACCGAAAGCTGTCGAATGTTGTTTCAAAGAGACCGAGATCTGATATGTTATCTAAAATCCACTTCGATCCAACTCAAGCATTTGAAGTAAAGTCATCTTGAAAATGATGGAATTGGGGACGGAGTTCTCAAGCTTTTCGTTCAGCCCCAGAACGAACTTTTATGGATTAATGCTGGTATTGCATTGGTTTCCTTGAGGGCAGTATTAGCTTTCCATGATAATTTGATAGGAGGAAATGGCAAGAGCGTGGCCTCTTCAAGCCTCACACCCAAGAAATGAATAAAGCAGGGACATGCGGTAGGGCTAAGTGGGTTGCACCCAAGTAGGGTATGATCATCCCAAGTCTAGAGCGATATTCATGTATGCTTCGGGATCCCATTGTGTGGTTGTTGATTGCAACCGTAGGGTGATCATATTCGGTGCTACTCGAGAAGGGGGTAGTGCCGAACCTGAGTAGCAGAGGTGCAACATGTTGGAGCCTTCCGTACTCTTGATCTAGAGGTGTATGGTTTCGGTGGGTAGAATCTTACCCTGTCATAGTTGGAATCCATTCTCCAATACGAGCCTTTGGTTTTGGTTGTAGAACCTAGTATGCTGGAATTTAATAATGTAGCAATTTCGGTTATGATTAATAAGTACTTACATATTAGACACTATTATAATATTAAAGGATTTCATATGAAATGTTTTGGTTATCGTAAGGTAAATACCCGTCCGTGTTTATGTGCGGCGTGGTCTTACGAGATGCCTTATTTTTCAAAGGTTTTTATATCTTAAAAATCTAGTTGGGTGTGTTTTCTCACGCTAGTTTTCCGGACTGACTCAGGTGTTTCAGGTCAGACCGAACATATTTACAGATTGCTTGGATGCATTGGAGCTCATGAGACGAGTTGGAGGTCTTCAAGGCGTATACACATATATGTTTATTTTCCACTGCTTTGTTATTGAAATTATCAGCAATTGTGAGGACAGGATGTTATAACTGTCCAGGCTGATAATTGTGATTGTTGTTGTACCCTGATGGATGTATGTATATAACAGTTTCTCTTTTGTAATGATCATTGATATTATATTATATTTTGTTCTACTGCGATTGTGAAATTCTATGTTGTTTTAGTTTCTTTTCTCTTCTCCTTCTCTTCTCTACTACTTTCTTCTTTCTTTCCCTTAACTATCCGTCTTTCCATTCGATTTGGGTTGGACATGTGTGGTTTATTGTTAGCTTGAATTGTATGGATTGGCAGGTCGTTGCAACATCTTGTTTACAAATATTCTACCTTATAATATTTAATTAATACATGACATTTTGTTTATCATTTCCATAAATGTCACTTGTTTCGTATTAAATGGCTATTATGGACGTTTCTTAAAGACATTTATGTACTTATTAAACCTTTACATTAATAGTCTTGTTAATTTGTTCAATTTCTTGTAACTCCTCACTTATTACACATTCATTGTCTATTAATTTTTTTAGAGATACGACCTTTCCACCTATATTTTCTATCCCTATTATTTATTGCTCTTATATGGTCTATAATTATAAGGAAGTCTTGGTCTAACAAAGGGGTTCGACGTTTGGGGTGCTTCCATAATATACCATAGCACACAAGTTTTGATATTGTTGTGAGTTTAACAACTCACCTAAACATCTAAAAGCTAGAAATTACATGTAATCATTCTTAAAGCCAAATCAGCAAAACAGCAACAACAACAACAATAACTAAGCCATTATTCCCAAAAAAGTTGAGGTCGGCTAGAAATGGAACCCAAAACTAAATGACAAAGTCAATTTAAAAGTCAAAATAATAAAAACAATAACAATAATAAAAACCATGATAATAATAAAAAAATAAAGTCTAATAAGTAAACAAATAATAATAATAACTAAATAAAATAAAAATAAAGATTTAAAATAATAATAATAATAGTAATAAATAACATATAAAAAACCATGATAATGATGATGATGATGATGATAACAAAAATAATAATAATGATACTAATAGTAATATTGACTGAAAACCAAAACTACATCTTAGGCTCCTATTCACTAGTCTTATAACCTAAAACTTATAACACCACCTCTAAACCAACCCTAAGCGAAAAAAAATCCTAGCTTATGGTTCTGGTACTTGGATCACAAACTTCCATGCGCTCCTGTTCGACATCAGCTCTTCGGATATTCCAATCCTTCAAGTCCCTTTTTACTACTTCCTCCCATGTCAACCTTGGTCGACCTCTACCTCTCTTTGAGCATTCGATGCGGCCTATAATTCCAACGCGCACAGGTGCCTCGAGAGGCCTCTGTTGGAGATGTCCAAACCATCTTAAGTGGTGTTGGACTAGCTTCTCCACAAACGGTGCTACTCCAAGTTTATCACGTATATCAGAATTTCTAATTCGGTCTCTTCTTGTATGACTGCAACTCCATCGTAGAATACGCATCTCTACAACACTTATCTTCCTGACGTGTTGGCTTTTAGTAGGCCAACATTCTGCACTATACAACATCGCAGGACTGATTGTCGTTCTATAGAACTTTCCTTTAAGCTTTTGTAGGACTATCCTGTCACAGAGAATGGCAGACGCTTGTCACCATTTCACCCATCGCGCTAAAATTCTAAAACTAACATCTTCATCAATCTCACCATCATACTGCAATATTGATCGTAAATATCGAATGGATTCCTTCTTAGGCACTACTTGTCCGGCCAGAGTGACATCTCCATCCTCTGACCTGACAATGCTGAACTCGCACTTTATATACTCTGTTTTAGTTCTGCTAAGCCTAAAACCCCTTGATTCTAAATTTTTCCTCCACAGCTCCAGTTGTCTATCAACCCAAATCCTACTTTCTTCAATTATGACAACATCATCAGCAAAGAGCATACACCAAGGAATCTCACCTTATATACTCTTCATAACCTCATCCATCACTAGGGCAAAAATGTAGAGGCTCAAAACTAACCCTTGGTGTAATCCTATGTTAAAGGAAAAGTCACTGGTTTCACCATTTCATGCTCTGACACTAGTCACAACATTATCGTACATATCCTTGATAAGGGTAATGTACTTTGTTGGGACTCTTTTCTTTTCCAGAGCCCACCACATAAGCTTTCTCAGTACTTTGTCATAAGCTTTCTCTAAATCGGTGAATACCATGTGTAGATTCTTTTTTTGCTCCCTTAATCTCTCCATAAGTTGTCTTATCAAGAAAATCGCCTCTGTGGTCAACCTCTCATGCATGAAACCAAATTAGTTTTTTGAATCCTTCTTAACAGGTGCTCAATGACTCTCTCCCAAAGCTTCATTGTATGACTCATAAGTTAAATTCCTCTATAGTTTGTGCAACAATGAATATCTCCTCTATTCTTAAAAATTGGAACTAATATGCTTCTCCTCCACTCATCTAGCATCTTGTTTAATCTGAAAATATTATTGAACAACTTAGTTAGCTAGGTTATCCCTACATCTCCAAGGCATCTCCACACCTCAATGGGGATGTCATCAGACCCCAATGCCTTGCCCGCTTTCATACGTTTTAGCGCCTCCTTTACCTTAGACTCTTGAATTCTCCGAATAGAATGTCTATTGGTGTCATCAAAAGAGTCGTCCAGCTCGATCGTAGTGCTATCACCTTCTTCATTGAATAGCTTGTCGAAGTAATCACTTCATCTATTTTTTATCTCATCGTCCTTCACCAAAAGCCTATTATTGTCATCCTTGATGTATTTAACTTGGTTGAAGTCTCTCGTCTTCCTCTCGCGGAACTTACCTATCCTATAGACGATTTTTTCACCCTCTTACGTAATTAGCTTTTGATATAGATCTTCATATGCCCAACCGCTTGCTTCACTCTCCAATCTCTTTGCGTTTTTCTTTGCCACTTTGTACTTTTGCATGTTATTCTCACTCCTGTGATGATGTAAGCGCTTATTGCATTCTTTCTTCTCTTTGATAGCCTTTTGCACATCACTATTCCACCACTATGAATCTTTAGGTTCACGTTTATTTCCTTTCGTTATCCCAAACACCTTAGTAGTCACTTTCCAAATGTGCATTGCCATCTCATTCCACATGTCATTTGCTTCTCCTTCCACCCTTCTCCCATTACTCTATCCTTAAACACCCGTGAGCCGTCTCCTGTGAGTTTTCACCATTTCGTTCGACTAATCTTGGCTCTTTTATTTTGTCGAACATGAATTCAAAGATGAAACTCAGATATCAAAAGTTGATGTTGTGAGACGACACATTCTCCAGGTATGACTTTGCAATTTACACAAGCTCGTTTGTTATCTCTTCTAGTAAGGACAAAGTCAATCTGGCTAGTGTGTCGGCCACTACTGAAAGTTACTAAGTGCGATTGTCATTTTCTAAAGAAGGTATTAGCTATCATAAGGTTATAAGCAATAGCAAAATTCAATATTTATTCTCCTTCTTGGTTCTTATGGCCATATCCAAAACCACCATGCACTCTCTTAAACCCTCCACCAGTTGTACTAACATGACCGTTGAAATCTCCTCCTATGAAAAGTTTCTTGCTACTAGGCACATTTCTAACCATGACATCTAACTCTTCCCAGGAATTCCTCTTGACGGCTTCACTTAGACCTACTTGTGGGGCATAGGCACTAATGACATTCAAAACCATATCACCAACTACCAAATTGACTAAGATGATCATGTCCCCTTGTCTCCTAACATCGACCACTCCGTTTTTAAGGTTCTTGTCAATTAAGATGTCTACCCCATTCTTGTTACGTTCTTTTCCCATGTACTATAACTTAAAGCCTTTGTTCTCCACCTCCTTTACCTTCTGGCGCATCCATTTGGTCTCCTTAACGCATAAGATATTTACACGTTTCCTAGTCATAGTATCAACTATCTCTTAACTTTCCTGTTAATGACCCTACATTCCAACTACCTTACCAAATCCAACTTTTATCGACTAGCTTCCTTGCCCCTCGCACCCACCGAGTAAAGTGCGAAGACCCTTTCTCATTTATCACTACACCGAGATGTCGATGTAGCACGTGTGACGACCCATCCCTTGCGTATTTATCACCATACCCGAGCTTTAATATGACACGCCGCTAAGGGAGTGGCGACCCAGCCCTTGCTCACTTATCACCAAACCCGAGCCTCGATGTGGCGCGTCGCTAAGAGGGTTACGGTCCAACAAAATATAATAAGGTTCCATTTCCATAAGAGAGGATATAGTTTTTATGTTGGCTCGCCAAGCCTATCACAACCCTCCTCCTTTATCCTAGCTTCGGATAGGATGTATAGAAAACTACACAGACGGAGTTTCAGATCAACAAAAATCCAGAAAAATTCCCTCAGTACTATGATGCTTTAACCTATGATATCCTAGTATTTACTCACTAATTTTAATTGAAGGTGTAGAAATGAGTTACATATAACATACCAAAATTTCATATTTTTTTATGTTTTCTAGAATTAGATATGATTTACACAATAACGAGAATTTTTTAGCTTCGGATTCCTCTTTTCCTATTGTTACTCAACCGACTCAGTCCTTCAACCATGGCAAAAACTCCATATTTTCAGGCCTATAAGGTGGATAAGGGTGTAGAGAAAATTAGATTAGAGTTTGTGAATTTTTAGGATTTTATTTGTGTTTTATGATTTTAATTAGGGATAGGGTTTTAGAAAAGAAGATGAAGGAGTTTCTTTTCTTTGATATTTGGAAGTAGAGAAAGGAATAAACGTACTTAAGGATGAAAGAATAGAATTTTGCATTCACTTTCAAATTGCTAATAGGCTAATAGGTTATTTAGCCAAACCCCTTACCCATTATCAAATATAAAAAAATTATTTCCTTCTTCATACACTTTAATGAACTATGCTTTTACAACATTTTAGCCTAAGCTTTCTAATTGTAAAACTTTTAAATTAACATTCTCAAAGACAAATAATTTTACTAAACTTACTCTAATGTTTTGATAAATTATGAATTTTTTTATTCTCTTAGAAATGAGTTTATAAGCTTAATTTTGAAAAAAAATCAACACGCATTTTTAGTTATCAATTATTGCATTAAAATGTATTTTTGACATCCTATAATCTTCAATATATAAAGTTCATTTTCAATAAATTGTTTCCATAAAAATAAGTTTACTGCTATGAAGTCAAAATTAACATTTTCTACTTCATTTATTATGCAACTTATATTTCTTTTTATCAATACTTCACATTAAAAAAATTAAATTTTCATACTTATTTGAATTAATTAGTGATAAAGTTAGGGGTACGCCTTAGCTGTAATTATGTAATTTGTTATAGTGGAAATTAGGGTGACATCCCTATCATACTTTCATATTGTAAAGCGGGACCCTATCAAAGTTTCATTGTAAATATGGTCTCTATTTTCTAGAAACAAAGAAAAATTATTTCTGAAATGTCAATAACTTTTATAAATAAGTGCTGATATTTCAGCAACTTTCACTGTCAAAGTTTCATTGTAAATCCGGTCCCTATTTTCTAGAAACAAAGAAAAATTATTGCTGAAATGTCAGCTACTTTTATAAATAAGTGCTGATATTTCAGCAACTTTCATACACTGTGTTCACAGTGTACATAAATGTTGCTGAAATGTCAGCAACTTTTATAAATAAGTGCTGATATTTCAGCAATTTTCATATACTGTTTACAGTGTACATAAAATTTGCGGAAATGTCAGCAACTTTTATGAAAAGTTGCATCATGCTCTGCAATAATCGTGAATAAAAAACAGGGACCTAATTTACACTGAAATTTAGTGAAGGACTTTTCGTGTATTTTGAACCTTAATAAGGACCTGTGCCAAAAGTACCCTTTGTTATATATACCTAACTTAAATTAATAACAAAGGATGGAAAAAAATTAACCAAACTATGCAGCAATGGCATATTAGAATGTATAATAATAAATCTCGTAGATTAAAGAGAAATTATGAATTTTATTAATATTGAGAAAAGAATTTCTTCAGTCTTAAGTAAGGCATTATGAGTATTGACTCTACCATATGACATGATGCACAAAATTTAAAGTGACTCCAATTACTTTGTCAAAATAAAATTTTGATATTGGTACTCGTAATGGTATGATCCACCGGCTTTAAAAGTTTCTTCAAGAAGAAGATCAATGCAATTGGAATATATGCCATGTTGATTCATTGAAAATTTTAATTATTGAAACTAACGTAATAGATTTGTCTTTCAACGTCTTTAGTTAATTAGGATTTTACTCGCAAAATTTAACGCTCGGTATGAATTTAAGTTTTCGTATATATGTTGAAAAAAAATTCAAAATAATGATTTAGAATAGACTATTTGCACATAAATACCAAAAATATTCAGAGTTAGTGGGAGCGATAACAAATTTTGTGAGTATCGGATATGATCCAAAATATGATATGAAAGGGTTATTCGATAAGCATATGTGTTATGTAAGTATTTCGACAGGAAAATCAAATAATTTGAATTTTAATCAAAATGTAGAGGAAGTGTATGTCTGTAAGAAAGAATATTAATAGGTACTAAAATATATTTATAAAACTATAGGTAAACAACGAATTTATGATTCTTAATGATGTATTCATTTTAAAATCATTTCAGTTTCATATTTTAATAGTTGACATTGGTTTTGAAAATGACATCTTTTATAATTATGATAAAAGGACGATGGGTTGTCCCAAATTATATTTGCGAACATAATATTAAAATTGTTTAATATGGAGCATGTAAGATGAGACCCTTATGCATTGGCAATATGACTTATCATACATGTTATATTGCCTAAAATATCACACTTCACTCATGTATTTGATACATAGAGCAAGTAACAAATTTGAAATAAGATCACCTAATGACAATTTAATTATTTTCGAGTATATATAAATTCTCGAGAAATGTTTTTAGAAACAATAAACTCCTTATGAAGGAGTGCATGGGCTTGAAATTCATTAATGATATTGAGTATAATATGTTAATTCTAAATTCTTGTTTAAACTGAAGTTAAGAACTTTGAGTTGGAATTGTTCCAAACAATAATAGCGACTGATTCTGTAATGGTCCTCCTTTCTTACTCCGAAAGACTGAGCCATTATGGGTAAAAGAAAATGAAAGATGAGATAGAAGAGAAGAAACTAACAACACAGTCATTCTAATACAAATTCTATCCTAGAATAGCTATAACAGCCCGTCCCTACCTAACAGATACAATATACATATAATACAGCGAAAACAAGGTAATAACTAGCTTTCGATGAAGCCACCTGCTCCAAGCTCCTCCAAGATGAATTTGCGGAAAAACCAGAACTACTTGGGTGCTCATTCAAATTTGAGCACCTAAGAGTTTAGGAAAAGAGAAAATGAACTCCGGGTCAGACATGGGTCTGGTGTGAATAAAGCATAAGTCTTTAACTTTATAAAAACCATTAAATCAAAGGCATCTCGTAAAACCACACCGCATATAAATACAGACGGATTTTTACCCTACGATAACCAAAACATTTGTATATAAAATCCTGTGATATTATAATAATGTCTAGGGTTTCAGGTAAATAGTTAACATTGTCGAAATTGTTACATTGATTAAATTCCAGCAAAATTAGTATACAACTAAGACCGAAGGCGCTTATTGGGAAATGGATTTCATACAATGACTGGGCTATTGGGGTACCGCCCATTATGGTGCAGCTCTAGATAAAATAACTTCGAGGACCTTGTCGAGATCCCCTACCAACACAGAACTGGCCTACCACTTGACTAGTAGTACTAAATACGATCACCCCTTAATTAATGGGCCCCGAAGCATACAAATGTGAGATAATATCGACTCTAAATAAAGATTATCATACCCTAATTAAGAGCGACCCACTTAGCCTTGCTGCATCTCCCCTATTTTAGTCATTCCCGGTTGATAAGGCTTGAGGCTACGTTTACCTTTTATAAGCACTTCCCACTTGGAATGCTAACACTGCTCTCCAGGCAACAATGCAAGGCCATCATTCATCCATACAAGTTGTCCAGGAGATGGACAAACCAAAAGCACTACTTCCATTACATTCTTTTTGGAATCACCCTCAGGATTAGCAGCAGCAGCCTTTGCACTTCAAAGAGCTCCATCTTCAGTTCCATCAACTTCAAGATGTCTTCACTTCAAAACGCTTGAGTTAGATCGAAGTGGTTTTCGGATAACATATCCGATCCCGATCTCTTAGAAACAACTTTAGATAATTTCCGATAAACTCAACCCCGGTTCTTTAGGAAATAAACAGTCAAAGATAAGAGCAGAGGTCACGTCCTAACCGTTAGTGAATGGATTTCCTTATCATTTGTTCTAGGTGAATGAAGCGAGATTTATACACATAGTACAACATCATTGGAGATGACTGTGCCATATAACTCACGTGTTTTTCCTAGATATTTCCAATGTTACATTTTGGGTCTATTAACCAAAAAAATGGATCAACACCTTAGATTGAGCGTGAAAGCACCAGCTCTGTTCTTACAGAGTAATAATATAGAGAATAAATGTAGAAAAAGTAGAGATAGCAAGAAGACAAGAAGATTATTATAATGGTTCGGCTATTAATGAAGCCTACGTCTACTTTGTAACTTTTATTATTGACTGATTGCTGTTACAAGGTAACTGGGATTACAAAGTTGATAAATATCCCGAGTTCGACTAAGTCCCCAATTCTGGAGTTTGCTGGAGAATCACATTAAACTCCTTGGATGACTGTTGTGAGAAGGGAGGAGAAGAGTGAAGAATAGTTTTTGCAGAGTTTCAGTAGCCAGTCCAGAGGATCCTCTTTATGTTGCAGATATGTGAGTATTTATAGAGGTTGGAGAGCTACCGGGCTAGGCCTTCTTTCCAGATGCTTGGAAATGACTGTAAGAAGACGCACTGCAAGTTTCATCTTGAACCGAGCTAACTTTATGGATCGCTAGCGATCCATAGCTTCTGGCTCAATAACGACCCATCGGCTTGAGATGCTTCCCCTACCCTTTTCTTTGGAGTCCATGGCCACCTGGCGAAATGGTATAGATCGCTTGCGATCCATAGTGCATGGATCGCTAGCGATCCATGTACTTAGTGTATTTCTGAGCTTTGTCTTTGACTACCAATTGGACCATAACGCGAGTGAACTAAAGAATCTTCGACCCAAGATCATGGATCGCTGGCGATCCATTGCCTTTGCGTATTTTTTCTTTACTTTTGTCTGACTTCTTTTGGTTAAATGCTCTAGTCTTTTTGGTTGGCTCTTGAGCTATCCTGACTCGACCAAGCTGTTCCGACTTTCTTTAGATTATGCTGGATTTAAAACTAGGATAACATTTGTCCCCAGTGTATGCCTTCGTTGAAAACAAGGTGTGCTATAGAAGTAATTGCTTTCCATTTCTGCTTGGCGAGGTTCACGTAATTGCGTTAGGACCATGTGAATTTGACTTCGGCTATTCAGTTGCTCATTAAGTTTTGACCTGAATTGTTGTTGCTTGCCATAACCAACCAAGTTTGGCCCCATAAATTTCAAAATGCCTTTAAACAACACGTGAATGATATTGGCTAATTTCGGAATTGATCGAGCTCAATTTGATGGATCGCTAGCGATCCATAGCTTCTATTTGGTGGATTGCTGGCGATCCATAGCACATGGATCGCTAGCGATCCAATAACTTGGTAATTTTTTTGTGCAATCTCCTATTTAATTGCCTCGAGCCGACCATCTTCATTCTTACTTTCTTCTTGCGACCCGAGCCTTACCCATGCAATTCGATCCAAGTTTCGCCCCAGACCTAAGTCCATCTGATCTATCACTATCGCCGACCATTCACCAGCGGAGCCCTTCGCCGTTGATTGACCTGAATCTCGTCGTCGCCTTGATTTCGACCTAGCCTCATCAAGATTTCCGCCGACCAAACCCTAACTCCATCATCTCCTTCCTTGGATCGCCGCCGACCCACGGTGCTTGGATCGCTGGGTTGAAAACTCTGACCATCTTTGCCTTTTGATCCTTAATTCAAGGTGGGTAATGATGATTCTGACGTTCGTTTAGCGATTTGACGATGGAGTGTATTGGTGATGATTATAACAATGAGTCTGAGTTGGTTGTGATTTTATGGAGGAAGATAGTAAATCGAGTCTTGAGTTCTTCACGGAACGACATTCGGGCCTTGCCCCGGTGCCTGGCATGTTTTGCTGTCTTCGTCTATAGAACCAAAATTGACTTGTACTAAGGTACATTGTCTATATCGTATGATGCATCGCGAATTGGTTTTACCCTTCTTGAAGGGGAGAATGGCTTAGGATAGCGTCTCGCAAGCAGCTTATGTTGTTGTCACCTTCTAGAGAATTTAGACTACTCTCATTTCTTGCACGCTCAGTGTACTTGTATTTGAAAGGGCTTTCCATGTCGCTTTGGACAACAGATCCGTTATCGATCGTTGATCGATAACGGGTTAGGGTAGAAGAACTAATTTCAAAAAATGATGCGAAAAGCCCTTTTCTTCTTCACTACGAGCGAACTATCTACACGGGATAGCGCATTTGTAGTATTCAAGACACCGAGCTCACCCCCCGTAGATAACACACTGCACTTGCCTCGGTGTATCTTGAAATCCGACATGTCGGTGTGAATCGATATCCTTTTGGAGTTCAAGTGTTATAGGGGAGTTTTTAGTTAAAGATAGAATTACCTGACCATTTTGGACGCAAGTCTTGTTGTATAGAATGAAGTATCCGTCTTCTCGCCGTAAGTCCAACGGAGGAAGTTAAGCACTTTCAGAAGCTAAATCATCGTCTGTCGCCTCTTCATCTTCCGCTTCGCAGCCTGAATACGGTCAGCTAGTCCCAGTTGGTCCGGTTATGGACCGAACTCCGCAGATTTTTAGAATTCTTCTTAACCCACCGGAGAGAGCTTCTTCCATAATCTCCACCAAGGTTTTGCATAACATTTGCGTGCAACATGGCATCTGAAGGACGATGAGCGCCTACCAGAGAAAGATGAATTCGCCTATATGCCGCCTCCATGATACACTGCTTGCCATCGATATATGTGCCTAAATGGAGCAGTGCCCCCCTTCAATGATTTATGAGAGAAACTCTTTCGAACTTGGAAATTGCCCCGTTCCTAATTCACCCTAATGGATATGCTATCTTAACTTGTTTGCATGTTCTGGTTTTGCAGACATTTAACCATGCCCCGAGTTTCGACGAGCTAAGATATTTTCTCTTATTTAAGAGGAGAGACGAGTTTCCGTTGTCGTCATTGAGGCCCAGAGTAATCGCAATATCGTGTAGCATCTTGAAAGCAATTTGTCCCAGTTCAAGACTTAGTACTTCTTCGTTAGATGTCCCAAAGGGTTCAATCGCCTTTGGACAACGGGGGGTAAGTTCTGTTCTTTACGAATTTCAAAATGTCGCTATGGAGTTTCTAACAAGTCAAATGCTTCCTAAAGTTATTCCAAGGCCGAATAAAGACCTATGACTTGACCAAACTTTCCATACCTTGAAGGCTGTAGATGCCGAGGAAAGATCGGTTAAATTCTTGCTGATGGATGAAAACTTGCTTCGGTATGGACTGTTGCATCTAGGGAGGTCCGCCGTAGCGGCTGAAGTTCCATCTCCTTCCCGCTTTAAAGTAGAGCGTGCTCCACTTCTTCTTCACATGGTTCTGAAGAGGGAGTTTTTCATAGAAAGGAGGACTTGTCTGGCGGGTCCGCTGAAGAGACTCATGAAGGAAGAGATGTCATGACTGAAGCCAGCTATCCGACTAGAATGACCCTGATTCCAAAGGAAGGGAAAGAAGAGTTCAAGCAATGAGAAGTCAAGGCCGCAACGGCAACAGAAAAAGTGGATGGTGAAGTTGAGAGTAGCAGTAGCTATGATTCCTCCTCTAGTGATGATGATTTTGACGCAGATTCTGGTGATGAAGACTCTGAATCATGTGACGAGACTCCGAGGATGAGTCCCGTTATTCTGAACTCACCTCCCCAAGAGCCCTATAATAAAGATGCTGCCATAGAAGTCAAGTGACGTTGTGATTCCTTGATTAAAGATGCCGGTGTATACTTCGGGGATCTGAGCAACGTTTATGTAAATTTTAATGAACTTATGGGGAAATATTTCAGATTTGAAGAGAGTCTCCACGTCTGGGCCATGTTGCGCGTGAAATTAGTCCGAGTTCTACCACAATGGCTGCCCGATCTTGTTTCTGACGTCATTTTAGGCCCCTCCAAACACATTACACGTTTCACTAGGGTTACATTTACTTACACACACATTATTCAAGCTTGTTTTCCATTACTAAAGCTCTTTATTTATTCTTCATGTCAGGTACCATGAGAGGATGTGGCCTTTATGACAATCTCGAGTAGTGCATCGATTTGCAACGCTGGTCGAAATGATCCACTATCCGCCATCAGCCTTGTAAGACTGAGGAGGAATGGAGAAGACAAAAGGATTCGTAGGCTGAAGCTCGTCGTTGGGACGAGAGGGAATAGAGTCGTATGTACAAAAGCGGTTACTAGAAGAGAAAGACCTTTGATGAGCGAGAGGAACCGTCTAAAAAGTCAAAGGTCGATCGCAGTTCTCATCCTTCAGCACAACAGGCCTTTGCCCCAGCCCCAGCTTTAGTCTGTCTCGAAGTTCTAGTTTCTTCTGTTCAAGCTCCATCTTCATTCCAAGTTCCATTGTTTCACATGTTGCTTGCCCCTGGTTCTTCATGCCCTCACCGAAGATTGGCTTACGTTCTTCCATCTGGTCCTCCTAGACTGAAGCAGCGCTCCTTGGGTGGTTTTTAAAAGGGGTTAAGTTTGATCGCGACCTTCGCCTAGTCCGCAAAAATTCATTTATGCCCCACCTTCAAGCGATCTAAAGTTATTTGGAACAAGCCAAGGGATGGGAAAAACTATGAAAGCCGCTGGCTGATACGAACTACAAAAATCACCATGAGATCCAATCCTTTGAATCGGAGAAGGATGACTTCGAGAAGGCATTGGCGGAACGCGATGCCAAAATTGAACGACTGGTACAAGAAAGGGACGCGGCACTTCGAGGGAGTAAAAATAGCGTCGGCTTGCTAAAAGAGGCCCATGAGAAGATAGAGATCGTCCTTCGAGATGAAATTAAGAAGGCACATACAGAAGAAGTTAAGTTGCAAGAGGAGCTCGAAGCTCGCAACATGATTATCGAAGCCCAGAAGAAGACCATTGCCGATCACGACAAGATTGTTGACGGGTATAAAAAAACTATCATGGAATATGAGGAGGTCGTGAAGTTGCATGATAAGACCATTTCCGATCAGGCCCAGACAATTGTCGTACTCCAAGAAAAAGTTATGCAGCTTAATGCCGACAAAGCTCGCACTAAAGTTGAAAAGGCTGCCATTACGATGGATTAATTGGAGCTACGGGACACTTTTGAGAGGAAGATGGAGAAGATGGACGATACGATCTTAAACTTCTATGTCAACTCCTTGATGCATCACGAGAGTCTCAGTTATATAGGCCCAAGTTCCCATGCACTCTTGCCTTGGTTTAGGAGGAAATTTTGACTCGTTTCTGAGATAGCGGGGATGTCCGCATTGAGTGGGAGCTAGAGGATGCCTACCTTAACGAGGAGTCAAAGAAAGTGCTGATAGAGGGCCAGGAAATTATACGAATTGAAAAGGAAAGGGAAGCTGCCGATGTTGCTATAGTAGTGATTGCCAAAACGATGCCGGAGCCGCTTGTTTTCGGACCTGGCGAATCGTCGAGACAGCCTCACGGTTAATTGGCGAGTTCTGGGCCTGAAGCTTCTCCGAAGATTGTGCAACCATCCAAAGAAGGAGAAGGCGGTGTATATAAGATCGACATTCTCGACCACTCCTCTGATGTAGGTAACCTCCTTATTTCTCCCGAGTTTGAGAATTTTCAACTCACGCCACAAGAGCCAGATGAACTTAATGTTTTCATTTTTGATCTTATAGGTCCGTCTTCCTTACGTGCTAATCCGCCGGTTTCCTTGACACCCGAACCCATCACTATTTCAAACACCTCCGTACTTGTCTCTATAGCTTCTCCGGTTGCTGTGTCTGTGTCTGGTTCGCATCCAGGGCCGGAGTCTGACAAGATCGCGGCATTTCTTGGCTTAGATGACCCTTCGGTATCTTTGGAGGGCGACTTTATGGCAGCCGAAGCTCGAGAGCAGGAGGTCCAGATTGAGCAGCTACGTAAATCCTAACAGCAACTGGTTGCGGTCAAGAAAGAAGAGGTTGAAGCGATAAAATCCTCGAAGAGCCCTCGTAAATCTCGGAAGCGCAAGACAAAAGGAAAGACTTCTGAGAAGGTTAAAGAGCAAGGAGGACATGTCGGCACCGAGGAGATAGTCGATATCACCGGCAACGACACTACCCCTGGCCGGGATTCTGAGGGGAAGCAAAAACTTCCAACCAAAGGCGGCAAGGGGAGCGGCGAAAGAGGCGTTGAGAAGCCTGAATGTAAGTGGAGCTAAGTTTTAAGGCATTTTATTTTGTTTTATTCTAGTGCAGAGTCTGCAATTACTGCTTTTGTTGTAGCGTCTATACTTTTTCTTTTTGTTGGCCGGTATTGTGTGGGTACGACCCCCACATTTTGACCTTGTACAAAAAAATTTAAAAGTAATACAATGCTGGCATTTTGATTGTAACTTTACATGTCTGCTTATCTGTGTTTTATGTACTTATGTTTATTTCATTTGCTGCTACTTTATTTTATCTAGTGCTGTAATTATCGCTAAAATTCTTTGTTTGGAGTAACAGAACTTGTGAAGTGTTTCTGTTCTTGAGCATTTTTATTCGAGTACTGGTGTATGCCCCCTAGTTTACAAGGCTATTTTCTTCGAACACCTGACAAACGATCGGTTGATCCGATTGTTTGTTTATTATTGTCTTCTTTATCATAGGACTTGCGTCATGGTTCCTATCCTTGGGAACTTATGATTTGAGCGGTTTAGTTATAGATTTATTATTGGTCAACAATTTGAATTTCCTGCCGATTTGTAGAACTTTGATTTTGTTAGATTCATGCCCATTACTCCTGATACCGAGAACGGGTTGATCCTTATTATATCCTTGTTATTCTTGTAATGGACGAGTTTCCCGGTATCGCCGGGGCAATTCCAGTACTTAAAAGTGTGCGCGACTTACTAATTGCGCGGCTTTTGGGACCGATATGACCCGTCGATCCAGAACGGTTTTGAAACTTCTCAACGTTACTAATCTTTAGGCAACGTGAGGAGTTTATGCTTTAAGGGCGTGATTCCACGGCACAAAAAGGTGGTGCGTGGCTTATGAGATGCGCGGCTTTTAGGACCGATATGACCTATGGATCCGTAACGGTTTCGAAACTTCTCGACGTTGCCAATCTTCGGGTAATGTGAGAAGTTTATACTTTAAGAGCGTGATTTCACGGCTCGAAAAGGTAGTGCACGGCTTATGGAATGCGCGGCTTTGATTTAAGCCTTCCTGGTGCCGTCGGAGCACCACTGGTTCTTAGAAGGCGGGTATCGAGTTTTGCCGATCCAGTGGTTTGAATCGATTTGCTTTCGTCGACCTGGCAGGTAAGTGGGGCATACTTGAGCGTGATTCCACTATCTCAAAAAGCACTTGAACAGTTTTGAGCCGATTTGACCCCGTCGACTCAGCATGTTACTATTATGAATGAAGTTTTATTGGTTCAGAAAGCAAATCAATTTTATTAAGAAAAGTTGGGCAAGTTCTGCCTATTTACAATGCTCCCGGTATCCCAGGATGGCTTATTTGCTGAAAAATTGAAAGTACATAAGGTAGTTTCTGATAAAGTAAGGATGCATCGATTCGCTATTCCATGCTCGGGGAATTTGGATTCCATCCACGGTTGTCAGTTTGAAAGTTTCGACTCCCAGCTTTTGATTCACCACATATGGCCTTCCCAGTTCGGTCCGAAGGCTCCCGGCATGGGATAGACTCTTTTGAGGATGAGGTCTTCCACTTTGTAGGTTTGGTTGCGAACTCTGGAGTTGAAGTACCATGCAACCATCTTTTGGTGAGCAGCGGTCCTCAGTTCGGCTTCTTCCCTCTTTTCGTCAATCATATCAAGTGACTCGAGTAGGAGTTGCTCGTTTTGTTTTCGATTGAAATTTTTCCTTCGGTGAGAGGTGACTTCTAGTTCGACGGGAATCATTGCTTTTGAACCATATGCCAAGATGAACAGAGTATGCCCGGTTGCAACTTTGTGTGTTTTCTATAGGCCCATAGTGCGAGTGGAAGTTCATCAACCCAATTTGCTTTAGCTTTAGTTAGCCTCCTTTTGATAGTGAACTTGACGATCTTGTTTATTGCTTCCACTTGCCCGTTTGCTTGTGGATGATCGACTGCAGATAAGCTTTTCTCAATTTGGAAGCGTTAGCAAAAGTCTTTGAACTCGGTACTTTCGAATTGGGTCCCATTATCAGTGATGATTTTTATGGCACACCAAAACTGCAAATGTTGTTTTTAGTAACAAAATTAACAACTTTCTTTGGGGTAATGGTGGCCAGCGGTTCCGCTTCGGCCCATTTTGTGAAATAGTCAATAGCAACTATAGCATATTCAGCTATCGGCAATACACCAATTAAGTCAATTCCCCATATTGCGAATGGCCATGGGCTGACCATCTGCGTTAGCTCTATTGAGGGAATTCTTTTAATCTTGCTGAATCTTTAGCATCGATCGCACCATCAGGCGTAATCTGCTGCATTGCAATTTACCGTTGGCCAGAAATATCCATACTGAAGGATTTTCTATGTAAGGGTCTGCCCCCCAGTATGGTCTCCGCAGTCGCCTTCGTGAACTTCCTTCAGGATCCGCCAAGCTTCGTCATCGGTCACACATTTGAGCAAGGGGGTAGAGAATCCCCTTCCTTAGAGTATCCCATCTTGTATTACGAATTGCAGTGCTTTTCAGAGAAGCTCTGTCCACATGTTTTCAGTTCGACGATGGTTTCAAAAATCCAGTCGACATCCATTTTGCATATACTTGGAGTGGTCAGGGTCTCGACCGGGACTGGTCCCAACGATTGAGCTTCTCCGGAGCTGGCCAATTTTTCTAAGTAGTCGGCTTTCGTATTCTGCTCCCTTGGGATGTGAGTTATAGTGTAATGTTCGATGTCGTCCTGCAACTCTTGCCCTTTAGATAAATAGGGGGCAAGGTTCTTCCCTCGAGCGTGGTATTCATCTTTTACTTGACAGATGACTAGTTGAGAGTCGCTGTAGATGTGAATGGACTTTATTCTGAGTTCCTTCACAACTTTCAGTCCTGCTAGCAATGCTTCGTATTCTGCTATGGTATTTGTCGCGGTGAATTCCAAGCGTAGGGCATAGAAAATGGCTAGTCCCTCGGGTGTTTCAAGCACCACCCTTGCCCCGAGCAGAGGTTGTTTGGCGCACCCCCAACGAAGAGTTTCCATCATGTTTCAATTTCCAATGATATTTCTTCCTCATCATCCCGTATGGTAAACTCGGCGATGAAATCTACTAGTGCTTACCCATTGATTGCCCTTCTCGGATGGTAAGTGATATCATATTGGCTCAGTTCGATATTCCATTTGAGGAGTCACCCGAAAGTTTCGAGTCGGTACAATACTTGCTTAAGAGGCTGATCAGTCAGTACTTTGATCAGGTGCGCCTGGAAATATGGTCGTAACTTCCTAGACGCGATTAAGAGGCAATACACTTGCTTTTCCAGCTTCGAGTAATTTTTCTTGGCTCCAGTAAACCTCTTGCTAATGTAGTATACGGGTCGCTGAATTTTTGCTTCTTCACGCACACAGCACTCAACGCTTGAGATGAGACTGCTAATTAGATGAACAAGTCCTCTCCGTCCACTAGCTTAGATAGGATTGGCGGGGCTTCCATGTGCCGCAAACATTCTTCAAATGCGGTTTGACAAGCCTTATTACATTCGAAGTTCTTATTTCCTTTCTTTAATGCATCAAAGAATGATATGCATTTGTCGGTGACTTTCGAGATGAACCGGCTCAGCACCGTGGCTTTCCCATTCAAGCTTTGTAATTCCTTCTTATTCTTTGAGGCTTGGACTTCTCGTAGGGCAGTTATTTGCTCTGGGTTTGCTTCAATACCTTCGGCACTCACTATGAATCCCAAGAAATTTCCGGAGGCTACCCCGAAGTGACATTTGAGTGGGTTCAGTTTCATTATATATTTTCAAAGTATTTCAAACATTTCAACGAGATTATCCAGGTGGTTGGCAGCTACTCGCGATTTAACCAACATGTCATCGACATAGACTTCCATGGTTTTTGCGATCTGATGCCTGAACATGGCATTTACTAATTTTTGGTAGGTTGCCCTTGCGTTCTTTGAACCAAATGGAATTACCCTTTAGCAGTATAATCCTAGGTCGGTAATGAAGCTGGTGTTTTCTTGGTCGTGCTTATGCACCAGGATTTGACTGTAGCACGAATACGCGTCCATAAATGATAGCAGTTCATGCCCTGCTGTTTCGTCCACAAGCTGGTCAATTCTGGGAAGTGGAAAACAGTCCTTCGGGCAGGCTTTGTTTAAGTCTGAGTAGTCGACGCAAGTTCTCCATTTCCCGTTGGACTTCTTGAACAAAACCGGGTTAGATACCCATTCGAGGTAGGTCGCATCAGGAATAAAACCATTGGCCATCAGTTTGTCTACTTCTTCTCTCAATGCCATGGACCACTCGGGGTCCAGGTTGCGCCTCTTTTGCTTTACTGGTGTAAACCTAGGGTCAATGTTGAGCGCATTGCATGCAATTTCCGGCGATACCCTACACATATCGGAATGTATCCAAGCAAACACATTCAAGTTGTCACGAAGAAATTTGGTGAGTTCTAATCGCATCTTGTTTCCAAGGTGCGATCCAATTTTCAAGACCCGTGTCGGGTCATCCATATCGATAGGAACATGCACCATCAATTCTGCCAATGTTTCCCAATCCTCCCCTAAACTTTTCTTTCAAGGGTCCAAAGCCTTATTGAATCGGCTATGGTCCCCAAGCCAGGGGTGGATCTGTAGTTGCTATTCGGTAGGTTCATGAATGTGAAGGATTCTCCCGACATTCTTCCCCTTTTCTTTTCTTTTGCATTCATGCAGTTTTGTAACATTCCCGGGCAACACTTTGGTCTCCTTTGATCACTCCAACTCCATTTTCCATTAGGAATTTCATGGTAAGGCACCATTGGGCCATAGGATTCTAAAATCCGCCATTGCGGGTCTTCCCAAGAAGGTATTATACGTCGACATTTCATCTACGATAACAAAATTTTGGGTGGGAGTGACCCTTCGGTCGTCTTCCCAAGTTCTACAGGTAAGTCAATCGTTCCGACGGGTTATTTAGGCCCACCAGTGAATCCTTGAATTTGGGTTTGGTAGGCAGATATGTCTTTCATACAGATCTTCATTTGATCAAAGGTGCGCTTGAAAAGGATATTCACAGAACTTGCGCTGTCGACCATTACTCATCGGACCACGACCGGTCCGATCCCTATTGTAATGACCATAGGATTGAGAGTTGGAGCTTCGATCTCTTCAGTGTCCCGATTTCGGAATACTATACCATCATTCAAAGTTTTCTACTACTTGGATGGAGCTCTATCTTCGATTGTGAGACATGATTCCCTCGGAGCATGCTATAACGAACTCGCATACCGCTCCCTTTCTCCCCAACTTCTCTGCATGGGATGTGGTCCTCCAGATATCGTTCCAATGATGAGTCTCTGGTCAGTTCACTTTGATCCCTCTTCGCTGGTTACAGCTTGGTTTTTCTAACCCCTATTAGCTTGGGGAGTTGCGGGTTGGTCAGAATTTTGCGACTTCCATACGTATTGTTGAAGCTTGTTCTCCCGGATCAGCTCTTCGATCAAGTTCTTTAGATGATGGCACTCGTTTCTGTTGTTACCGTGCATCTCATGGAAGCGAGAGAACTTCCTCGAATGCTTTGGTTGTTTATTTGCTTAGTTCTTAGGGGGTTTATTATACTCCTATATCCCCTGTGCTGCAAGATAGATGTTTTCCGAAGTATCATTGAGCGAGGTGTAATCCTCGGGCCTAAAGCCTTTAATTCGTTTACTTTTACCATTTCTTTTGTTGGAATTTTGGTTCTTCCTTTTTTGGTTTCCATCATTCCATGCACTTCCTTCAGCGGTCCCGGAGGCATTTATGTTCTGGTTCGTCGCCATGTACTATGCCCGACGTTCATCGATTGCATGCTAGTAGACTTCCTTTCCAACTCCTATGCATCTTCCAATCTCAAGTATTGACTCACCTTATTGTTGAAGTCCTTCCTAGTGGTAGGTTGTTTCATCTTGATCCATTTTCCAAACTCTGTTTCGGTATGGATGGCACGGACCAAAGCCATGAAAACCATATTCTCGTTCGGGTTTCTTACCTCTGTCACTGCGGTATTAAACCGGTTCATAAAAGACTTCAGAGATTCATTTCGTCCCTGGAATAGGTCGGACAAGGACATCACATCTTCAAGCTGCACTGTGTAAAGTCTAAATTGATCAAGGAATCTTATTGCTAGTTGGTCGAAAGTAGAGATAGATCTTGGCGGAAGCCTAATGAACCAGATGGAAGCAATTCCTCCCAAAAAATTGGGAAAACATCTACACCGAACAACGTCCGAAGCATTCACTCCACCCATGTACCAACTATACTTGTACAAATGGGGTTTTTGGTCTTTTGTTTCGTCATAGGATGGAATAGTTGGCATAGTGAACTTTTCTGGATACTACTTATTCAAGATCTCATCAATGAAAGGAGTCCGACTTGGAGCGGATCCCCATTCATCGTCTCTTCTATTATTATTCTCATCCATCAACCGCTTGACCATATCCGTGATAAATGCCTTTGATGTCCGGTTGTCTGGGGGTCGGCTGTCAGTCACCACACCAAGCGTTTGGCTTTCCAAATGGTCTTGGTGAGTGGACTGAAGCCTAGGCTCTCCTTTTTTGGAAGAGCCATTCCCTCGGAGTCCCATTGGCTGGCGGTTGGACTGATTGGGGGCAGTTTGGATGTTCCCGGCGTTGTCGAATGCATTGGTGTTTCCCTCCAACCTGCCGTCGCTAAATTTCTCTCCATCTTCTGAGTCGGAGAGGTCCATGGCTATATCCTCTTATGTGGTCTTCGCTCCTTGGTTTAAGTTCATAGCTGGTTGCCTTGCAGTTAGTGGATTACTTGTGTTTTCTTCCATGTCGATTCTCACGGTTCCAGCTGTCACTCCTCTTTGCGGCTACTTTCCATTTCTTCTGTTTAGACTGGAAATAGAAGAATTTTCTTGTTCAACGGCAACCGCAAGTTCGGCCATAGTTCTTGGAGCAGGATGTGATTATAAGGTCAAGAGGGCATTAAGCTTATCTATCAGAGCTCTCTGACTACTTTCCATTTTTTGGTCGATTTCATCAACCATTTTATTCAATTCATCTCTCGTTATGACTTCACGTTGATTGGAGGATCTTGGCACCTGATCTCCAATGTTAGCGCCATTTACTTTGGTTTGCTAATGATTTGTCTCCTCTTCAGCTATTACTTCCCCTATGGACCTTCCAGAGGCATATCTTTTCCTTCCCAAAGCCATTGATTCTAAGCAATAGATTTTTTAAGCAAAGATTGATGATCTAACTTTTGAACCTATCTGATCCAAAGTAGATAGCTAGATCTAAACCCTGAGTTGGGTTCTTAGTGAAAGCACGAAAATGTTAACCCAAAAAATGGATCAACACCCTAGATTGAGCGTGAAAGCACCAACCCCGTTCTTATAGAGCAATAATACAGAGAATAAATGTAGAAAAAGGAGATAGTAAGAAGACTAGAAGATCTTTATAGTGGTTCAGTTGTTAATGAAGCCTACGTCCACTTTATAACTTTTATTATTGACTTATTGTTGCTACATGGTAATTGGGATTACAAAGTTTTTGAATATCCCGAGTTAGACTAAGTCCATAATGATGGAGTTCACTAGAGAATCATAGTAAACCC
This sequence comes from Allium fistulosum, assembly GCA_030737815.1. Classification (NCBI taxonomy): domain Eukaryota; kingdom Viridiplantae; phylum Streptophyta; class Magnoliopsida; order Asparagales; family Amaryllidaceae; genus Allium; species Allium fistulosum. The sequence goes on from CM060904.1 coordinate 390,226,400, forward strand.
CTTGGATGACTGTTGTGAGGAGGGAGGAGAAGAGTGAAGAATAGTTTATGCAGAGTTTCAGTGGCCAATCCAGAGGATCCTCTTTATGTTGCAGATTGGTAAGTATTTATAGAGGTTGGAGAGGTACTGGGCTAGGCCTTCTTACCAAATGCTTGGAAATGACTGTAAGAAGACGCATTGCAAGTTTCATCTCGAACCGAGCTAATTTGATGGATTGCTAGCGATCCATAGCTTTTGGCTCAATAACGACACAGTGGCTTGAGATGCTTCCCCCTACCCTCAACTTTGAAGTCCATGGCGACCTGGAGAAATAGTATGGATAGCTAGCGATCCATGTACTTAGTGTATTTCCGAGCTTTGTCTTTGACTACCCATTGGACCATGACGCGAGTGAACTAAAGAATCTTCGAGCCAAGCTCATGGATCGCTGGCGATCCATAGATGATGGATCGCCAGCAATCCATTGCCTTTGCATATTTTCGCTTTTCTTTCATCTGACTTCTTTTGGTTAAATGCTCTATTCTTTTTGGTTGGCTCTTGAGCTATTCTGACTCGACCAAGCTGTTCCGACTTTCTTTGGATTCTGCTGGGTTAAAAACTCGGATAACAGGGTCCATATTTGATAGTTGGTTATTTAACTATCAAATAAACAAAAAACAACCAATTCCATTTGATATTTATTTATCCATAGAAACCACTAAGCCTCAAAACAAATCTTTATTTAATAAATCTTTTTTCAAAATTTTTGTCTAAAACATTCATATACTTATCTCTTAGACATAAGTATATACACAAAACATTTGAGAATAACTTCTTACTTCCAAATCATGTTAAGAGGGTCAAACAAATGTTGTTTAAATTGGAGGTAAGGACAACCCTAAACACTATCCCCTCGATGTTTAGTGTGGAACAGATGTTTCATAATACCATTTTTAACAAGTCAGCTTAGAGAAACCCAGATTTCAAATTCTTTTTATACTTCTTTCGATAAACCGTTTTTAATCAAATCTATTTCATTTATGAAATCTCTTTTACTTGAATTCTAATCTATTTCAAAATATTTTCCAACTTCCCAAATTCATTTATAAAACCCTTTTATAATATTCAAAATCATTTATAATAATTGCTTTTATAAGTATCCAAACTTTTTATATAATTTTTTTATAAATATCCAACCCTTTTAATAAACTCCCTATATGAATATCCAAGTCATCTTCTAAAACTTCTTTTATAAATACCCCCAAAATCATTCATAAAACTTCTTTACAAACCTTTCCTGTTTAACCACTTCTTAATTAACCTTAAATCAATTTAGCTTCCTTTAATAAGCAAATCCATTTTGTAATTCTTCTTTATTTATGAAATCTTCCTTGCTTAAAAACTCAAATCCATTTACCCAAAAACACTTTATAAATTTCCAAATTCCTTTATATACCTTGTTCAAAATACAATAACTTTGAAACAATTTCAAAAAGAAAATGAAATATTTATCCTTACAAAAATCAAACGGAGGCTTAGCGACCACAATGGTGCTTTTAATTTGATTTTACTTATCCATTTTAACATGGCACCACATAACAATAGGTATATAAGAAATCAATACATAACAATCATTCAACTTAAGTAAATGTCCAAGTTAACTTTAAAGCAGAATGCTGTTTTGTTCTGTTGATAGATGTCATTTAGTTTTCCTAATCATATAGGGTTACTTAAGGGTAAGTGACACAAAAATCCCTTGATTTAAAACAAATTTGAAAGAAACCATTTAAAAACCAAATTGATTACTTAATCTCAAAGCAATTTTAAAATAAATTAAAACCCCTTTAAATGAGAACCAAATCCTTATCAAACAGTAATTAAACTCTAATTAAAAGTAATTAAACCGTAATTAAACCTTATTAAAACATTATTAACTTTGATGAAAGACTAATTTAAATAAAACCCCTTTTAAAATAGTAATTAAGTAATAACTATCTCAAATAAATAATTAAATAATCCTTAATTAGTAATTAAATAATAATTAAATTTAATTTAGTAGGAAATAATGATCAACTTAATTGACTAACATTTAAGTTTAAAAATCATTATTAACAAATGATTAAGTACAAATTACCTTTATTAATTAATTAATCAATTAAATATTCATTAAAAAATAATTAAATAATTGTTCTCTAATTACTTAATTAAAGTTAGAAAACATTTTCAAAAAAATTTCTAAGTGAAAACAAGTTTAGATTAGAAAAATAGTTAGATTTCCGAACTGTGCGTGTAGAGACTATCGCTATACGGACCCGTAATTTCAAAATTTTGAAATTTCCTTTTTCTAGCTTTCAAAACTTTTAATTTTTAAAAACCTGTCCTTTCTAAAACATAATGGAATGTTTGAAATCCAAAACAAAGTTCCAAACTTGAAATAATTTAACTTTTTAAAATCCAATTTCAAACTTTTAATAAGGGGTTTTCATGTCACTTTAAGTTAGTAAGCGCTAACTTTCTTCAACATGAACTAACATTCACTAAACTTCACATCCACATCACAATTCATATCATATCATATAACCACTAGCATTAGCAACATCATTTACAACCTTTACTAACTAACTTTCAAGTTCAAATTAACTTATTCCACAAACCAACATACACATCCACAACCAATCATCATCACATCCAAGTACATCAATGCATAACCATTCAACATCATATAAGCATCATTATTCACTTCTAACTAATTACACTTCAAATTTTAAGGTAATAACTTGGTTTAAAAAGGAGAATTTTACTCACTGAAACTTCACTAAACCTTACTAGAACTTGCACTCGACTAGCTCTCACTCCAAAAATTTTAAATAAGTGAAGTTTTGGAACTTGGAATGCTAAAGTGGGCTCGGCCCTTGGAGGAAATGGGCACGACCAACTTGGTTAACGGGATGTAAGTGCTTGATTTTGTGGAGAAGAGGTATGTAAGTGGATGTAGGTAATTTTATACTTTGGTTTAAGGGTTTTTAGGTGGAGGAAAACTAGAATTCTACACTAAGGCTTTAGGAAGCCATGGATGGAAACATGAAGCTATGTAAAGAGTTTAGAAAAGAGAATGTGAAAGTAAGAAAGAAGCATGTATTGAGGTATTTATAAATAAGGAAAAAAGTGAATTACTAAATTGTCCTTAGCATAATCATTTCTTTTTCATGAAAACAACTCAACCCATGCCTCCCCATACCTATTGCACACGTTGGACTCCCCTTGTTTCCTTTTCACCATGCTTTGTGTACTTCTTAGGGTGTTTAGGATATGAAAGTGGTACTTAGGCTAGGGTTTTAGGTTTATATTATATGTAGATGCATATAAATTGCTTTTTATGTCAAATCATGTATACATAAATATATTTTCTTAAGATATCAAATGTATATACATATAAATGTTTGTAAATGTTACCAAACCCTAGCTAAAAAATGCTTGTGCACGTTGAACAAAAAGTGCATGACGTTTTCTGACGACTTTTCATTGTTGAGAAGTCGAAATTTTGAATAAGGTTTTCGATCACATTATCTATTTTTCGATAGACTATCTATATTGGTAAGCAAATTTCGAAAACTATTTAATCTTCATTATAAATAATTAAAATAGGTTTATTTGCTAATAAAAATCCATTCATGATTATATAAAATATATTTAAATAGCCTATTTCAAAGGGGAAAAATCCTGGGTCATTACAAATCTATTTTACCATCATTTGTTATTATTTAAAAGAGTTATATTTTAATTAGAAAATCTATTATTTGAATATTTAAAATTAATAAAATATTCGCAAATCAAGGCGGTAAAATTCCAGGTCGTTACAGATTCAATCAAAGGCTATGCACAATGTCTTGAATAGCAGTGCAATTTAAGAAGTACAAATAAATGCACAAATTTATAGCTAAGCTGAGGATGATTCCAATGTTCAGAACCCCATGACATTATTATATGATAACAATACCGCGATACAGTTCGTTAAAGAACCTAGAGCTCACTAAAAGTTGTGAGACATACTCCAAATAGTACCATATAATATAGCCAGTTTATTACTGTCGGAGAGGATTGATTGATACAGTAGATAATTGAAACAAAATAGAATACCCATTTATTAAGGGATCGACGATTGGTTTTTCAAAAAAAAGATCAAAGGGATTGGAATTTAATTTCAAAATTGTTCCTAAGTGCAAGTGGAAGATTGATAAAGGAAGGGTATGCTCCAAGGGCAGTTGTGTAATTTTGTAACAACCCGCATATCTATCAATTCTATATTTAAATATTTTATTTAAATATTTTATCGTTAGTCGGATGTTAGTCCGAAAAGCTACTTTTTGCATACGGTCAAATTAGGACTCGAGACCACCCCCATTGAGTTCAAAATGACGTTTGCGATCTTTTTGAGTGTAAACTTCGATATGTTTGGAGATAGTGAAATTTTCGTCACTTTTCCCGCTTGAGACTTTGGTTTGGACTGCACCTTCTTAACTCAGCCCACCCCCTCTTCTCTTCATCACTTCAAGCTTCTTCAAAAATGGTGGAGGGAAAGAGAAATTAAAACTCCCAAACACAAATTCCATTGCAAATCCGAGATTCAACATCAAATTCACGTTTAGACCATTGATTCAAGCTTGTTGGTGTTCTTGCTTTGCTCTCAAATCTCCATCTTCATCAAATTCCGTGAAAAGGTGAGATTTTTGATCTCACATCTTGCCTATATCTATCTTGGACTGTTGGGAATGATCCCCTATTGTATTTGCATCAACATTTGCATTTGGTTTGGATTGGATTGGCGAAAAACTTCGATTTTCAGCGTTTTGGTGATTTTTCTGGCGTTAAGTCGTTTCTGCCTTCGCTGAGTCGTCCACGAGTTAAGCCTAAGTCGTGAGTCGTTCACGAGTTAAGGGCTTAGGTCGCGCGCGTGTATTTCTGTTCGTCTGGCCTGAGTCGTTCTCGAGTTAAAGTGTTAAGTCGTTCCAGGCGTTGAGTCGTTCTGGGTGTGCTAAGTCGTTCACGAGTTACTGGCTTGAGTCGTTCAGGAGCTAAAGGCATAAGTCGTTCAGGAGTTAAAGGCCTTAAGTCGTAGGTCGTTTTGCAGTTAGCTCGCTCGCCCTGGCTTAAGTCGTTAAGTCGTTAAGTCGTTAAGTCGTTAAAGGCTTAAGTCGTTAAGTCGTTCAAGACTTAGGTCGTATGACCTTATCCCTTAAGTCGTAAGTCGCTTGCCTCCCTTAAGTCGTAAGTCTCTTGCCTCCCTTAAGTCCTAGGTCGTATGACTCTTAAGTCCTAGGTCGTTGGCTTTAAATCGTTAAGTCGTAGGTCGCTGCTTCTCTTAAGTCGCTTTCCTCCCTTAAGTCGTAAGTCGTTCGCGAGTTAGTACTTGGTCGTTTGACCTGTTCTTCTGCTAGCTCGCGTGGCATTCTCCACTTAGGTCGTATGACCTTATCCCCTAAGTCGTAAGTCGTTCGCGAGTTAGTACTTGGTCGTTTGACCTGTTCTTCTGCTAGCTCGCGTGGCATTCTCCACTTAGGTCGTATGACCTTATCCCCTAAGTCGTAAGTCGTTCGCGAGTTTGTACTTAGTCATTTTACCTGTTCTTCAGCTAGGTTGCACGGCAGTCTTCCCTTAGGTCGTATGACCTACTTCTCCTTAGGTCGTTGGACCAGCTTGCCTTCACTAAGTCGTACCGTATTACTCTGCGTAGGCAATCTCGTCTGAAAAACATTGATCAGAATTTCTACTTTGATGGTTTTGGGATTGACTTCTTTGGACTTTACTCACGTCTTCGAACGTGAATTGATTTGTTCTACCATCGTTTTATGACTTGTCACTTTAAAGATATATGAAGGTTTCAATACTAATAGTAAATATCAAAACTCTTTCATCAAAGCGATTTCAACACTATTTTAAGTATCAAAAGTTCGTTTTCTCAAACCGATTTTCAATCTACTAGTATATACAAGCCTTTACTTCACTCGAATGAGAAATCGACTTAAACGACTTAGTAAAACGAGTGGTATGAAACGCTTGCGTTCACTTCGTCGGTTAGCTCTTGGACTTGTTCGATTGAACCCTTTTTGTGACAATTTCCTAGTGAAGATTTACAGCTTGTTCGTAAATATTTAAGTTAAGCAAGTGGTTATGGGACATGAAGCTAAACTCATATATTTACTGGCTTGGTGTGATTGACACTTCCTTATGATCATGACGATCATTTTTGTGATTTAGACTAGCAATGTGCGATGTCTCTTCGTCCGTGTGTCGGACTTGCCTTCGGGCCATCCGTGTGTTCGGAAAATTTAAATGGATAGCTTCCATGAGATAACTTCTCGTCCGTGTGTCGGACTTCCCCCTTTTAGTGATTTCTGGATTTCGTGTGTTGATTTCTGGGATTTGTTCTGGATTTCGTGTGTTGATTTCTGGATTTAGTGCTTCACCAACTTTTGTGATTTTCCCTGATATGATATCAGGTTTTTGTGTATTGGTGAATTCGTGTGTCATTACCTTTTTATGTGTTTGGATCTTTGAGAAGATTCTTGTGATATTGATTAATCTTTTGTTGATTATCATTTACATACTTATAGTAGTATGTCGCTATGGTTATTACATGTTCATGTCATGCCTTTTACTGTATACCATATCATCTGATATTTATAGTTAGACTGATCCGTTTATTGTTTTCTTATAAATAATACTCGGGTCAGACCGAGATGTTACAGGTGCTTCTGCTTGACTTCTCTTCAGGATTATTCTGACTTTTGGCTAACTACTTAGATTAGTAGTTTTTGGATGTACACCTTTGAGATATAGACTCTATGTGGTGTACTTATTCTTTTGTATAGCACGTGATGCTATTCTTTTGTATTATCGTGGATCTTTCTGACCACTACTCTGATGTACACTTTCATGTGTTATATATTTATTCATATCTTCTTCCGCCTTTGTGATATGGATGTCTGTGACTGATTGTCGTTATGTTTATTTCTATGTTTGTTTCCGAAGATTATATATAGCCACCGTGTGATAGCTTTGTGTTTGTATCGGTATGTCGGATTTCCTCCTTAAAAGATATGCATTCTATTCTATCTGACGTATCGATGCTCGCACAAAGAAGTTACATGGATGGTCGCTCCTCCACAGCCTTATTCTCCGCGCTAATTGACAGCACTACATCGTAGTGTTCTTGGTTAGCGTGGGTATAGAGGTGGGGCGTCACAAATTTTGTTACATATATCTAACTTGATAACCAATCATGTTCAAAATAAACAGTGTTTTCTTTCTGTTATATAGTTATTATATTATAACATAATTAATTAAATAATTAATTTAAAGTATATTAATAGAAAATCCTTAAATGTTATGTGATAGTAATTTCAATGTGTTGTTATCATGAGAAGTTTACCACATTGAAAAATAACATATTGTTTTAAATATTCCTTGTCAAGATGTTTCAAGAAAGGATATTGATTCATACGTTGAGACTAAATTACGTAATGCTCTCCAAATGTTTGGTAGTGTATTTCCCATGGCTGTTGGGGCCACCAAAGGACTACATACTGATAGTTATTTGATAACTATGGAATGACTCACTTGAGAGTTCCCTGTTGGTTAATATAACTAAGGTCAAATAGATAATCTCGAAGTAACGATGTTACACGGTTCCTCGACATAAGAATTATAGAAACATAAATGTAGACAATCTAGTCTGATTATAGTTAAATCATGGCATGTCCTCCTTCGAACAACTATGATTGGGTTTGTGTTGAAGCATTGGAAGTGAAACACTATTCAATAGAGAATTCGTCTCCTCGGTTATATGAGATTAGTGTTATGGTCAGCTATAGTCAACTCAAAGTCAAAGTCTCTAGCTAGAATAGTACGTTTAACAATAATTGTAATGATTGAATTAAGGATTTTGTATTTGGACTTACAAAGTTGAACGTGAGCGATGTTGGAATTTTGACCAAAACCAAATTCCGTAAGTCCTAATGTGATATAGTTTTGACGAAGACGATTGCTGTAAATAATCATTACTACCAGATATGCTTATAATAAATAAAATTAGATTTTACCAAAAGATGTGTAAGAAATAAATTTAGCCAAAATATCACACCACAAGCTGATGTGACATGTGAAAATTAATATTTCAATTATTTGATAACAGTCGCGATTGAATTTCCCTTTGACTCACATAATAGATATAATGAATATTACGAATGAACCACGTGATGTAATTCATTTTATAATGGTTATAAATTAATTAAACTAATTAATATTGATGAAATATTAATTGTTTTGAGAGAAATGTGTGATCCTCTAAAGTAGAGGAGAGAACACAAGTACATATACATACATACATTAATATATATATATAACACCAATAACAAAGGAACTGCCAACATGCTTGGCAGGTAACAAATCATATCATAGAAAAATATATGAATACAAACCCATCCATCACACCTCACTATCGAACTCCGGCAAGGCCACCATCCATCACACCTCACTATCGAACTCCGGCAAGGCCACCGCCCACCCGTCACACCTCAATATCGAACTCCGGCAAGGCCACTGCCCATCACACCTCAATATCGAACTCCGGCAAGGCCACCGCCCGATACTGAAGTGTTAGAAGTACCCAAAATAATCCATTGTGCAACCAAGTGCCTAAAAGATCAATAGCAGCTCCACCAGAGAAAGAATGCTTCACTACAAACGTGGATGAACTAGAATGAAGCCACACTGCAAATGTGAATGATCCAGAATGAACGACACACTATAAACACGGATGATCCTTGGTGCAACCAAGTGCACAAGTGAGATCAACAAGCAGCTCCACCAGAGAATGAACACCTCACTACAAACGTGGATAATCCAGAATGAACACCTTACGCCAATCCTACAGTCCTGGTGGCAGCAACCCTAAAACCCTGCAAATAGCATACTAGCACTATTTTTGGCCTAAACCTGTATCTGCAGATGGAACTATACAAAAATATAAGAATAATACACATATATGTATAAGTGAAACTTATATACATATATATGTATTTATGAAATAAAAGTAATAAAACTAAAGATAATGTTATAAGACAGTAAAGATACTAAAATAAGAGATAGACTAATAAAAGGATCACAACTCAATATGCAACATCTTAACTTACTCTAATGATATGAAATAGTGATCATAAAATCAAAAAGGCATAAAAATAAACAAAATACAAAGTTAAAACTTATAATACATTCAAAATCTAAAAAATATTAACATTATGCTCCTTTGATCAAAAGAACATTATTATAATCAGTAAAATCATCATTCAAATTCGAATAAATGTTAATGCTGTAATTATTAATGTTAAAAATATTGTTTTTTTGTTTAAATAACTTAATGTTTTTTCTAACCTTACTAAGATATTCTTTAAAATGATTGTTTTTAGCCAATCTATATTTAGGATTTGAGATCCAATTGAAACAAAATGATGCTAATGTAAATATCAATCTATTAATACAACTATTATTATTATTAAATAATCTCTGGTTTCTCTCAAACAAAATATACCAACATATTATAATGAATAAAGTATCTAGTAAAAATCCATTTCTCTTTTTAAACATAAATCTTAAGTTATTCCAGTAAAAATCACAATCAGTAACTTTAGTTGGAAGAATAAAGTTACAAATTTTAAAAGTACTATTAAGAATGTAGCAAGTATCCATACAATCATAATATAAATGATCAATGTCTTCAAAAAACAATTTACAAAACGTACATTTATTATCAATTTGCAAATTCTTTCTTTTTTAAAAATTCAATAGTATTTAGCTTTCCATGAATGATCAACCATATATGAATCTTAGCTTCTAGTGGTGCATTAGCTTTCCAAATAAGATTAAAAGTGTTGTTAGTAACGCCCAAGAAATTAAGAAATTTATATAAAGAATTTGAAGTGAATTCCTTACTTTTATCCCATTCCTAGCTAATAATATCAATTTCTTCATCAATGTTATATAAATTCAATCTTGCACATAATAAAAAGAATTGTCCAAGAGTTGTAAATTCTAAGATTCTATTAAAACTAAAGTTCCAAGGGGGATCATTATCCGATGAAAAAACATCTTTAATTATAGCAATTTTAAAGTTAAAAATTTCGAAAAGCTCTTTAATTTCCACCCTAAGAGGAATGACAGATATCCAATGATCATGCCAAAAAGTTGTATTATTTCCTGAATAAACAGTCGTATTAGTACCAAGGTTATAAATCTCATGACATTTTAAAATTGATTTTCAAAAATTAGACAATTTATTATTAACTTAAGGCGTAATTTGGTATAAATTATTACTACCATTATAATAATGTTTAGATATAATTTATTTCAAAATAGAATTATCATTAATATCCTTAAATTTCCATAACCACTTCCCTATTAAAGACAAATTCATGTTACGTAAATTAATAACACCTATTCCACCCTCATTTTTTGATTTACAAAATGTATCCCAGTTAACTAAACATTTTAGACTACTATTAGGATTATCACCACTCCATAAGAAATCCCTTCTTATTTTATCAATTTTATTGATCATCCATTCTGGGAAAAGATGCATAGACATCCAATAAATCAGATGTGCAGATAAAACAGAATTGATGAGAACTAATCTCCCACTCTCGATAAAAACCTCCCATTCCAATTAGAAATTCTATTTTTAATTTTATCTATTATAATTAGCCAGTCCTCATGCTTAAGTTTAGTTGGTCTAATCGAAAATCCGAGACAATCAATTGGGAAATTCATGGTTTTACAATTAAGCGTATTAGCAACTAAACCTTCATCCTTATCAACGTCATTTAATACTAAAACCGAACTTTTATCAAAATTAATTTTTAGACCTGAAAAAAGTTCAAAGCTGTATAAAATAAATTTAAGAGTAATGACGTAGCTAGGCAAGTGAGAAGTAAATAATAAAGTATCATCCGCAGATTGAAGAACAGAGAGACCATTACGTGAGATTTCACTACCAACGCACCCTAAAAAACCATTTCCCCACTTTTTTAATTATCATAGCAAAAACATCTACAGCTAAGTTAAACAAGAGAGGCGATAAAGGATCACCCTGTCTTAAGCCACATTTTGATTGAATTTTATTTCCTAAAATTTCGTTAACCATTATACTAGAATTAACAATTTTAAGCAAAGTCATAATCCAACCAATTCACTTGCGACTAAAACCTCTAGCCAGAAACATAACAATTAGAAAATCCAAATCTACCAAGTTGAAAGCTTTCGCAAAGTCCATTTTTAGAAGCACACATGTAATGTTATTCTTACAACAATGATTAATGTACTCTTGAACAGCAGCCACTCCATCTGTGATATTTCTACCCTTAATGAAAGCAGTTTGCGAATAATCAATTAGATCATTCATTCTTATGCTAAGTCTATTTGCTAAAACTTTTGAAATAATTTTAATATAACAATTAATTAAAGAAATTGGTCGAAAATCTTTTAAATTATTAGCAACGATTTTTTTATGTAAAAGAATGACGTTTGCAAAATTAATTCTTCCTAAATGTAGTTTTCCATTATAAAATTCATTAAACATGTTAATTACATCAAAATTAAAACGTCCCAAAATAATTTGTAAAACAAAATTGGAAAACCTTCGGGACCCGGGGCTTATCACAAGGCATGTCATTAATAGCCTTCAATACATTTAATTTAATTAATTCAATAGAATTAGCATTTAACAAAGTGCGTATATAAAAGTTATAAACGTGAGTACCGATATATGATGCTCGCAAAATATTTAAATTAGATTTAAATAGAATAAATACTTGGTGTGTTTTTAATAAATTAATATTTATGAAATATTAATTATAAAATTTTATTTGATTTGTTTTAAATACATTAATATTTAATGAAGTGCGTATATAAAAGTTATAAATGCACGCAGCGCTATATGGTATCGGTAGAACATTTAAATAAGATTAATTGTCATGGGAATTTTGAAATTTTGAGGGCCTATGTGGCACCATCTATGGTCAATCATACATGTAGAAGAGTGAGAGGATTTTATTAAGATATAATAGAGAATTAGAAAAGGAAGGTTTTAAGGATGAAATATGAAAGGTTTCTATCATTCCTTTTAAAACAAATCTCCCTTCATTTCTTTCAACAATTCATTTTTCTTTCCCAACAAATATTTTCTCTTCTTATCCCATTTATCATGGTCGAAAATTTAGTGGCTATGAGTAAAAAAAATTCCAATATCAAAAATCAAACAAAAAAATAAAAGGTTGTTATCTTTTGATTCTTGCATGATCTAGAGATTAATTAATTGAATAGAGAAATTCTTTCACCACACAAGGTGCTTCTTTTGGGTGCATTTCAAAGTAATTTTCTATTTTATTTAAATACAAATTCATCATGTTTATTTGGTTTGAATCTTCCACCTTTTGTATCTATTTAATCTGTATGATGTAGCGCTATATTTTAGATCTCTACTTGCCTTTCTTGAATCAGTTGCATGCTCATCTTGTTAATATATTTTTAACACATCATTATCCTTCTCTTCTATTTCATATGTTATCTATGTTTATAATTTTAAATTCATCATTATTTTTTAATTAGTTCATATTATGTGTTTAATTTAGATTTGAATTCCATTATCAAAAATTTATATGTGCCCAAGTCATCTAATTTCTTTTCTTCTAAACTATTGTTTGAACAAATTACTATTGAAAATAAATTTATTAATTGATTTAACTTTCTTGTTATAAGGTTGAGAATTGAATACATATAATACAAGCTGGTTTAAAATAATTTTGGTTATTGTTTTCATGAAAATAATAATAGAGTCAATTTAAAATTCGTAAGTAGACTTCTCAAAAAAAAACTTTTGGTTTCTTTCTTAAATGAAAAAGTGGACCTGAGATAGTCTGATTTTATTTTCTGAAGGTATGTCTTTAAATTAACGACTAATCGAATGCTTTTGTTACATGTTATTTTTAATTTTGACACAATGATTTAATTGTTATATTTGTGTGTGTGTATGAGTGTGTGTGTATGTGTATGTATTTGCATATGTGTATAAACACACACGCACATGCACACACACGTGCGCACACACGAATATATAGTTATCTACGTGTGTATTCTTAATTCAGTGTTTACAAAATGGGGTTTTATGTAAAATTTTGTAATGTTGATTTAAACCATCTCTTAATTAAAACTAACTTTAAATTATTTACTTTAACTTTAAAACATGTCAAACAATCAATATCCATCTTAGTGTAAACAAGTATACATACATACACACATATATACATACATAAGTTTGTGTGTGTGTATTTATGTGTGTGTATGTATGTGTATATATATATAATAAATCATTTTCTTCCAAAATAAATTCGACGACAAAGACATATATAAAGAGGAACTATGTCGGTTGCGGTGTAAATCCCAACACCTAACCACATTCACATTAGCTATGTAAACTTCCTATTGTTGCACTTGCACTTTCATATATGGGTGCATTTTATGCACTCATTAAAAAAATACATACAACTTGAATCAAATTCAAACTAAACAAGTGAAATAATATAAAGATTTTATTCAAATTTTAGACTTGATCTAAAATCCATTTAGGCTTCATAGTCTTAATGAAAAACCCCACAACCCTTAGTATACCCAAAAAGGACACACTAAAAGATGTGGTGCATTGTAGGTATAGTTAAAACTTTATAGAGACTAAGATTCACAAGACAATTAAATAAACACAGCGGAAACATTTAAACAATAACTCATTTAAAAGTTAAACTTCATAAAATAAGTCATAACCAAAATATGTCTCAAAATACCAAATACATATGTCTTATGAAAAATACCATCTCGGTCACAGTATCAGAGTACAAAATCATCCCTCTCAAATAGTACCAGTACATAAAAATTCAAGTGAAAAATGAAAAGAAGAAGAATACATGAAGAAGAACTTCATAGCCGAATCCCCAAAAAAGTCCGAAATCTACTGTCCCTGCCTATGCTGGTCTATGGGGGAAAAAGGGGAAAAAAGGAGTGGGTCAGACTAAAAGTCTGATGAGTGGAAGTAATTACTAGTATTTTTAAGCAAGATAAAGATAATAGACTTAGCAACAGTTCTAGTATAAAAGGAAATAAAAGAAATAAAGAAAATAAAGCTGGAATATGGTTTGTAACGACCCGTATTTTCACGGATCGAAAAGTTCGTCAAATCTGGAGTTTTAGCATTTTTGAGCCAACTCAGATTTTAGGCAATTTTTGGCTAAGTCCTAAGTCGTTCACGACTTAGCATAAGTCGTGAGTCGTATACGACTTAGGAGGTGGGAGTGTTGACACAGGGCTTGGAGTTAGGTCGTTAGGCGACTTAAGGGGTTAAGTCGTGACCGAGTCATATGTTAGGTCACACGCATTCATAAGTCGTTGCCGAGTTTAGTGTTTGTTCGATGAGTCGTATTCCAGTAAGCTGTTAAGTCGTGAGCGACTGAGGAGTTAGCGGTCATAAGTCGTAGAAGCATAGATGTGATGAGTCGTATCTTCTGTCAAGTATAAGTCGTGACCGAGTTAACTAATAAGTCGTAGAATGAGTTGTCTCGTCTAACCAGCTAAGTCGTATCCCAGCAGGTTGTTAAGTCGTTATGTCATATAGACGAAGGTGTTAAGTCGCAACCGACTTAGTGGTTGAGTCGTATACCCAAGTTAAGGTGATGAGTCGTACTCAAGTTGTCTAATGAGTCGTACTCATGTTGTCTGATGAGTCGTACCAGTTATTTGATGAGTCGTAGGTTGAACTCTTTGTTAAGTCGTATCTTCTGATGAGTCGTAGCCTTTGTGTTGAGTCGGAAGATGCTATAAGTCGTATACGACTTAGGAGATGGCTGTTTTATCGTGAGTCGTAGACAGATGAGGATTAAGTCGTAGGAGCGTGTGTTGACTCGTAGCTTGGTTAAGTCGTAGGGGGTTGTTGAGTCGTAGGGGCTTGAGTCGTGAGTCGGAAACGACTTAGGAGATAGACTAGTTACGACTTAAGGGCAGTTTTCAGCTATAAATAGGAGGGGTTGTTCTCACTTTTTGGGATCCGGATTTTGAAGCGACGAAGTGCTGCCATTTTTAGAGCTCGGCTTCTACACTTCTTCACTTCTTTTCTCCACTCTAATCTAGTGCTTCCATCCATCCAAATCGAAGATCAAGATTGAAGATCCAAGAGCTAAAAGTTGAAGATCTTCATCTTTTCAAGAGAGATTTCTTCGTTTGAAGCGGATTCGTGATAGATCAAGCTTGATCCTTTGCTGTCCAGATCTGAAGCGTGTTGATTTGGGTTTGTTTAGGTGATTTGGTGAGTGGTGATTATCTCTCACACGGATCCAAAGGAGTATATCGGATTGTTGGCTCGATTTGGTGTTAAAATAGTGATTTCCATGCATTTTCTTCATCCTAAGTGTAGATCCATATAGATCCATTGTTCATGATGATGTTACATCCATTTTATCATATGTTAACCTATGCAAGTTCATTCATCAAGTTTGTAGAGATATAATCCATGTTTTCTGCTTATTGGACTTTCAACTCTTAAATTACGAAAATGCCATTATTGTTATAATTGTCTACTTATATCATATTTGAATGCTTGATTGCTTGGATTGATGTTTGATTTGATTGATTGTTATGAACTAGATGATTGATGATTAAATTTAGATCGAAGATGATTCAAAAGCCAAGGGAAAGGCTCTTGGATTGGGAAAGCTGCTTGTGGCATATGTAGCGGGATGATGAAGCTCTTATGCATAGATTTGATGATGAGATGTTAAGATGAGGCTTTGCGAAGATGTGATGAAGACTTGGTCTAATCCAGACGGGATCATTCCAAGCATGTTGATAACTCGGTGATATGATTCGAGTTGAGGATAATGAATGGATATGAGAATGGTCGTCGAGGAGGATGACTAGGAGGCTTGGATAGCATCGTTGTTGAAGGTTCTAGCATGCTCTAAGCAAGAGTACGTTTGGGCAGATTCGATAGTCCCAACGACCAACTGTTGAAGGTCGAGTACTCTGGGCAGATTCGATAGTCCTAGGCACGGGCTGCGACGACGTGCGGGAGTTATGTCTAGAACCGGGGTTTCCATTAGCCCTTGACGGACGGCTGAAAGAATGTGCCGGTCATTCAATTAACGGTGATATCGAAGCAATGATAACAGTGATAGCCAGAGTCATGGATGTTTGGTTGTATCGTCATTCGGACTCAAGAGCGGTATTTTCTGGGTGCTTATCTGATTTAGGCCTTGGTACTTGGAAAACATCGCCCTTGACTCGAGTGATAGTAGCTTTACTTTAAATTGTATGCTCTACTATGTTGCTTCTGCTTAGTGTGTGTCTGGGGGCTATCACTGTAGAATGAGGTTGGAGTGGGAGGGTTGTATTCCTATTCCTTTTCCTTTATGCTCTTTTGGTATGTTGTTAGTTAATTTACTGCTCACTAAGACTGTTGTCTGACTCAAGGCTTTATGTTTTTAATTCTTATTGCCTTGGGCTGTTCGTCCATTTTGGGACGGGCAGACTAGGTAGCAGGTGACAGGTGCTGTTCTCTTCTCACGATGCTGATATCGAAGACGAGCTGGAGGGTTGCATATTATCTTCTTATTATATGTACTGGATATTCCGCTGTTTTGTATTCTCTGAGAGATATGTAGTGAGGCTTGATGTATTGACTATGTGGATGCTTGTATTCAACTATTATGGAGTTTTATATGATGTCATTTTGTTTTGTAAAGCTTCACTATACATATGTTCTATTGTATTTTGTCCATGCGCTGTGAGTGATACGATAGATTCTGTCGTTTTAATCTTACCTTGACAATCGTCCATGGTCGCCTGGCACACTTTACAGCGCACTATCTATAGATTCGGTGCAGGGGTCATGGGCGGTCGTCACATGGTTTAACTGTTTGCTTCGCTTAAATAGTTTGATTCGATTGTTTGCACTTGTCTTAGATAACTACTTTGATTAGGCTGAATTCCTAATCCTAATCTTTGATCGGCGTTCCATCTCTGTTGTGCCACTATGAGCTAGTCCCATCCTGTGGGTCCCATAACAAAAGACACCTGCTAGCGCTCTAGAACTCAATAGCAACTTATCTCTCCGCACCGAGGCCGCACGCACGACCACCATTAGGCTTGCACTATCTGTTGCTCCCTCTTACCCTAAACAGCATAAGCGTACCCAACCTCACCTCCTCCGTTGTGAGACCATCAGTCCTAGTCTGAAAGGGTCCTGCCCAGCCTCACCTAAGTGTGTTGTGAGACCATCGATCCTAGTCTCAAAGGGAATGCTGCCAATTCGGGTCCTACCAAACAAAATGTAGTTGCGTCCCTTGCCCAAATCCCCTGATTTGAACTTCTATCTATTGGCCCCTTAGTTACTTTAGTTAGCATAAGCATGTCCCAGCCTCAACTAACCTACTATAAGACTATCAGTCCTAGTCTGAAAGGGTTATGCCCAGCCTCACCTACTGTGAAACCATCAGTCCTAGTCTGAAAGGGAATGCTATTGGTTATGGTCCCTACTTCTATCTTTGCTTATTAACTTAATATAAGTCTTTTAAATAAGCCTCTTCTGTTCATTCTGCTCTATTTGCTTATTAACTTATTCTAAGTCTTTTAAATAAGCCTCTTTTATTATCTCTGCTATATTTGCTTATTAACTTAGTGTAAGTCTTTAAAATAAGCCTCTTTATGTTCATTCTGCTCTATTTGCTTATTAACTTATTCTAAGTCTTTTAAATAAGCCTCTTCTTATTTCTCTGCTATATTTGCTTATTAACTTAGTGTAAGTATTTAAAATAAGCCTCTTTCTATTCTTTCTATTGAATTATAACCTATGTTATAATTTCTCTTTTATCTTGTCTTTCTAGTTATAATCTACTAGTTATAACTTGCTTGCAAATGTCAAATTTTCCTATTTCAGTCTATATTCTTCTATTACAGTTCTACTTATTTACTTCCAATTTTCTGTAATTTTAGTGTTCTTAAAATTTAGTCAATATTAGCGAATTATCCACCTTTTATAAATTTATTCGCGTAAAAGGAATAAAAAGAACTAAAATCTACAAGCTGAAATATAACGCAAAACGGATGTAAATAAAATACAAATAGCTGTAAATGACAGTAAGTAACTGTAAATAAATGAATAAATAGGTAAATAAAATTGACTGAAAAGAACATTAAAAATTTACTGCAAACAACTTGTATAAAAGCGGTCTCAAAATTATAGAAAAACTACAACTGTTGAAAACCCTATTATTTTAAATTACTTAAAAATCTAAAATAACTACTTAAACACTCACCTGTGGTCCTTAGCTCTTTTTCTTAGCCTTTGTGGGTCCACTTGAGGGGTATAAAATATTCTAATTAAAAAGATATTCTTCTTGGAAAAATATTTATTTTAGGGGCCAGCCTCAGGCAATGAACCCAGATGGAGAAAAACTGAATGAGAAAAATAGCTAGCCCTAGGGTCTTATTTATAGTGTCAATTGTGGATCTCAGACCATTGGATTGGAAGGTTAAACCTAGCACAACCACGTCATAGGTTCGATGGGAACCGTCGGATGGAAGCACGGACGCACAAGATCAAATTAAAATAGAAAAACACGTCATATTAAAATATGGACGAAACAACGTCCATATACTGAGGCGGGTCGACATGCAGGTCGACCCTTGCATGTGTTAGGTCGACCCAGACACATTAGGGGTCGACCCTAGGGTCGAACAACCTATGTTTTTTTCCTCTTCTTATTTTCTAATTTCTTGTTTATCCCGTAACTTCTTCGTTCTAGCTCCGATTTTGACAATCTATATATGGAAATTGACCATAAAATTACCACGGACACAATGGTGCAACTCCCATGGATTAATTCTGATAATTTTACAAAGATATTTTATTATTTAATTAATTCTTTAATTAATTATTATAGCTTAAATTTCAGTTTGTTACATTCTCCCATCCTTAAGGGATTTCATCTCCGAAATCTCTAAGGATAGAAGAATGAAATAAATGTTTTCATCCAAGTTTTACAACCAACTACTCAACCATCATCCATTACATCAATTGTTCTTAAGTTTTCTAATGCAATTTACGATACATATGCAATAGTGTAGTGTCAATGTCCCTAACTAATGCAAATGATTAGGTGGTCTACTGATTCAGTCGAGCTCCTTTTATGCAATCATGCATGTGCCATGTATCCAAATGAATGAAAATTCCCTAATGATAACTGATAGTTCTATATGTGTGCTACAATCATCATCTAAATGCAACAATCATGTGAAAATCATCCATTTATAGCAACCATGGAATAAAATAAACATAAAAATGCAAATGCGCACACATCCATATGCATATGCTCTAATGTCCTAGTTAAGCTGATCCCTAAGAGATAATAGTGCCAAGTGTAAGTATATGCATCCATGGGCATCCACTAGCAACCACTTGCAACCACTAGTATCCACCATACATAACATGTTCTAATAACATGTTTACATCAAATCCTACCATCCATTAGTTAAATCCTGAGTTCTACCCTCCCAAAGGATAATAAAGGAAATAACCTATTCAAAACTATAGATGGAAATAGGAAATTAAAAATTTATTATCAAAGAGATGTGGATAAGAGGTACTTATTCTTTCCTAATCAAATCAATCTTCTCCGAAGTCTCTCTAACCATGTCGGGACCTAATAGCAATCCCTTTGTAGACTCTAACCAACATGAAGGCGACTTGCACAGTCTTCTATAAAGAGCTTCGAAAGGTGCCATTCCAATGCTAGTCCGAAACTATTATTATAAGCGAACTCTACTAAGGGAAGATGTTCCTCCCAAGTTCCTCCAAAGTAGAGAATATACATCCTCAACCATGTGTGTCTTACCATCTTACTAATATCACTTTACTATTCTTCTATAGTCTACACACATGAAGTAACAATCCTAGGTTCTCACTAGTGTCTTATACACTTTACAGAAACTTATATTGTTACTTCTAAGAGTAATCACTGCTATCTCCTTCACCGCCTTACACTTTTTCCATCACACCTATGAATGATTCCTATCTACTCCACATTTAAAAGTTTCGTTTGGTATTTATAATTTCATTTCGAAAACTAAAGCTTCTAAACTTTTAAAATATCAAATCCCAAATTTTTGTCTTTAAAAGTGTTATTTCAAATTTCCATTAAATTCAAAGGTACTTGGTTACTTAACATTTTATCTTTTTAGACTTGCATCCTTACAGCCTTTTTGAATTTACATTATTCCCCAATGCTAGAGGGGAAAACTTACAAATTCAATGTTCAAAACTTATTCCTCGTTTTCTTTTAAAGACCTTTACAGCTTTCCATAAAAATTTGGATTTTTAAATTTAACTATTACTAAGTTTTTTGCTTCCAAAAACTTATTTAGTTTTCCACCAAACCATTTTTCTTTAAAATATCTTTAAAATGTTCTTACATGTTTTCAAAACATTTTATTTTCATAGATTTTCAATTTTGCAAAAACTGGAGTAGATAAGAACAATTATTTTATTAAAAACTCCTTAAATTTCCAATTACTTAACCTTGGAGGAATTCCTAACTATAAATCGGGACTTCCTACAAAGGCCCTCTATAATATCTCTCTTAGCCAAATCTGTCTCTAATTATTACACTTCTTATTACACCTAATGGTTTTATACCTTAATATATTAGAACTACTTTCTTAAGAAACTGTTAACGCTAAAACCTTCTATGAATCCTTTAAAAGAGGACGTCATGTTTATGTGAAATTACAAGGAACTTATTTTATATTTTTCGAAATAGGCTACACAAAATATGGTGCTTCCCATACGTTGTATATCTCTTTCACGTATTCCTTATAACTTGCATAAAACATCTTTA
This sequence comes from Allium fistulosum, assembly GCA_030737815.1. NCBI lineage: Eukaryota > Viridiplantae > Streptophyta > Magnoliopsida > Asparagales > Amaryllidaceae > Allium > Allium fistulosum. The sequence goes on from CM060904.1 coordinate 390,247,363, forward strand.
TTTGTGATTTGTTTCATAGAAAATTTTACCATTATTCATTTCATTCCAATAGATTAAAGTATGTTTAATCTATATTCTCTTACAATAGACAATTTCTATGAAATTTATTAATTTCCTAATATTTAACTTACACTTTTCTTTTCATGAAAACTCATTTGAAAAACTGTTATAATATATCCATAACTAGAAAACATTTCCTTATACTTATTTAAATAATAAGTGTACTTACAAACCACTTTATTTTTATACTTAGAAATTATCTTTAAACACATTTTTATTTGGGGTCAAAACAGATGTTCCGTAAAACACCGTTACTACAACCCAAAAATACTAGTGTATGGATTCAATTAAATAAATACTAATAAATCTCATATACTTTGTAAAGACATTTCCTTTGGGAGTCACCTACTATAAAAATAGTGTTATAGTCTATGCCCCTTTATTTTCCATGAAAACATCTATTACAACAATAAATGTTGTGACCTAGGTTTTCAGTATTTAATACACTTTAGGCTTTTATTTTTAAAATCTTTGTTTACTTTCAAAGAAACTAGCGAGCCATATACGCTCTATATAATTCTAAAAGAATTTCACTTTTAACAAAATTTACACTATATAAAAACCAATTTAAATTTCATACCATTGTTTTTTTCAAAAACCCAATATTTACTTTCTTAAAAATATTGACAATTATACTTTTCAACTTTTCAATTCTAATAATTTCATTTTATTGGGCCAAACATAAAGTGGATTTTCTTCTTGCTACCCTAGGAGTACCCTTCCTAAACTTTGGTAATCTCATTTCCTTACTAAAGTCTTTTGTTCCTATTTCTCTTTTATGCTTATATTTATTCCAAGGCACTACCATTAAATCCACTTATCTGAAACAATTATAATTTTTGCAATTATCTACACATGGGCTTTCTAACTAAATCTATTGTTCATCTCCAACTTTTCCTACCATTCTTTGGATTTATACAATCCGAACCTAAATGTACGAAACTGTTTTTCTAACTCTTTCCATGTGTTGACTTTCTCTATCCCCAAGAAATACACTTCCTTAAGCCAAAAGTGACACTTTAAGAATTTTGCCTTCCACTGATGAATGCGAAGTGTACAAAGAACCTCCTCAAGATGAATATCATGCTCTTCCATACTCTTGGAAAACACCAAAATTTCTTCCACGAACTCTACTATGAACTTACTTAGGACATTTCCAAAAAAATCACGGCTCATCAAATCTACAAAATAGACTGGGGCATTGGTTAGCCCAAACGGCATAACCAACCACTCAAAGAATCTATCGGGTATCCTAAATGTTATCTTATCGATGCTATCGCCAGCGACTCTAAGCTGATGAAATTCAGTACCTAAATCAAGCTGAGAAAATACTGAAGAGCCAACTAACTGATCGAAAAGATCATCTATCCTAGGAAGTGGTGAGGTTATTCAACTCCCTATAGTCTACGCAAAGTCAAAGGGAACCATCCACCTGTGTAACGAAGACGACTAGTGATCCCCACTCGGATATGCTCCTTCAGGTGAAACCTTTCTCCGATAGCTCACTAATATGCTTTCTTAACTCCTTCCTCTCCCTAGTTGCCATGTGTCTCACGGGCAATGCCACTGGCTTAGCATTATCATTCAAATAAATTCTGAAGTCGATCTCTCTCTTAGGGGGCAGTCCCCTAACCACCTCAAAGACGTTTGGGAAATCTCTGACGACTGGAACTGAATCTAACTCTACCGATGATGAATCGAAGGAATAAAGGAAGTCCACCTTTTATTAATTTATTCGCGTAAAAGGAATAAAAAGAACTAAAATTTACAAGCTGAAATCTAACGCAAAACGTATGTAAATAAAATACAAATAACTGTAAATGACAGTAAGTAACTATAAATAAATGGATAAAATAGCTAAATAAAATTAACTGAAAAGAACATTAAAAATTAACTGCAAACAACTTGTATAAAAGCGGTCTCAAAATTGTAGAAAAACTACAACTGTTGAAAACCCTATTATTTTAAATTACTTAAAAATCTAAAATAACTACTTAAACACTCACCCGTGGTTCTTAGCTCTTTTCCTTGGCCGTCCCGGATCCACTTGAGGGGTATACTCATAATGACCCACACCGTGGCCCTCAAGCAACCACTTAATACCTCAAGACCCCGAAGCAAGCCCTTCGTATTATGGAACATACTCATAATGATGTCTCACATTAGTCCGACTATCCATAAGAAATGGTAGCCAGATTAATTGGACATGTTTACCATAGAGAATTTGGGACAAACCTCACGTCATCATAAATATTTATCATAGGAGATGTCTCATATTAATAGGAAGTGTACACAACTGCTGGTAGCCTCAAAGTGAAGAGCAGACTTCTGTCGTGCAACTCTACTGACCTGGCATCCCTATGACTTAGCCCTGATTTAAATACTCTCCATATATATAATATTCATTTCACTGTTTCATTATTAAGACATTATAAGGAATCTTCCTTATTAAGTCTTAAAATATCAATTACCTTGCTAAAAAGGGAAATTAATGACAATAACTACCTAATTAACTACGCAATTATACGCCACCATAATTACACGTTTATTATGCTAATAGAAATAAATGTATATTCGCGCCTAATCAATTCTTGCGTGCTGTTTATATGCCCTAAACTAGAATTAAATATCAATTATTTTAACCATAATACTAATACTAGTCCTTTTCCTTCAAATTCCCAAGATTTCAGTATCCATAACAAGGGATTAAATATTCATATCCAAACTGCAATGCATAGACTTGTAAAAATAGAATTCGATTAATTACATAGATCCAATGGAATATCCTAAATAATAGGAATTGCAATATTAACTTCATATTCTACTCAATTCCTCTTTTACATGGAAATAAATGAAGGAATTTTGTGTGGAATAAGTGGTGTAAAATATGAATAGAATTTGTAATTAAATGCTTATTTTATTACTGAAAACTCAAATTTGAATCAAAGGAGGAGAAGTGGAATAGACTATGAAATTATCAAAAATTGCAGAACAATATAAATTCCATCAAACTAATATAAATAATTGAGAATCTCCATCTAGAATTGACATCTCGAAATAAAAAGGAATTTTGGGGGATTTTTTCTTTTTTGTTTTTGCAATCCCAAAATCTCTTAGGCATTTTCAAATCCATAGATATATACTAATCAATTAGTAAAATAAAAATTCTAAGGTTTCCACTTACAAATTATCCTTAGCTTCTCTTGTATGGATTTGCAACGCCAAAGCAATTCCTTTTGGGATCTCCTTCTTTTGATATATATACACAGCAAAGGATGGGTATATACATAGTTTTGTTAGATTTAGAGAGGTTAGAGGAGAAGAAAATAGATTAAAAGAATAATTAGAAAAGGATTAGAATCCTAACCTGAATCCCTAATAGAATTTCTGAATCTAGCTGAAGGCAGAAAATGGCAGAGGTTCGAGGTAATTTCCAACTATTTATGTATAAAAAGTGGAAAGGATATGGTCCTATTTATAGGAGTTGAAATGCAACAGAACCGTAGGGTGGAGTTAGGTGAAAAACGGATAAATCTGGAGCATTTATACACTGAAAATCCCTAAATATCACCCTGTATAGGGATCTATTGCCATCTATAGACCGGCCAACAACTAGGGGTTGACCGCTTGGGGTCGAAGGTGTCGACCTCTACTCCTATTTAGGGTGCGCTGATTTATTTCCGTTGCTTTTATTCTTTTATTCCCTAATTAAATTTTAACGTTAATTGTTTAACTTAACGGTTACTTACCCCCAAGTAAACCTATAATTAATTTATGAAATTCAAAATCTAAATTTAAATACTCATTTGAATTTAAATTTAAATACTGATTTGAATTTAAATTCAAACTAAATTAATTTAAATCTGAAAACTTCAAACGTTCATCACTTCTTTGTTTGAGCTCCGTTTTCAGCATATTATATATGAAAACAAATCAAAATTTCACTACGAATCCAACGAAATAACTTTTGTGGTCAAATTACAACTTTTAGGAAATTTTCATTTTTGACCATACCTTATTTAGTTTAATTTACTCAATTCGATTATGGTGATTTTATGGGGTGTTACATTCTTCCCTCTTTAAAAAGGATTTCGTCCCGAAATCTTTCAAGGGGCGAAGAGCGTAATGTGCAATACATCCATGTTACATAACCAAGTTATATACACAACCATCAACTCAACTAAAGTGCAATATGATTATGTACTGCAGACATACTAAAATGAATTCAATCTTAGCGTGAGTGTGCGAATCGTGTCATGCAAGCATGTATGAAAATACCCAAAACATACATAAAAATTTCTACATAAAAGTAAAGTGGTTGTGAAGAACTATGGCAACCATCTCCTACCATCCAATCTAGTGACGCGATGCAACCAAAATCCTTATTTTGGAAAATAAATTTACCTGTGAAAAGCTCTGGATGAGTGATGTTCATCTTTTCCATGGTTTCCTATATGCTTTCTGCCAGGTTATCTATCCACTATACTCAGACTAGCCTAATTATTTCTTTTCAGAGCCTCCTAGTTTCGTGCTCCATAATGCCTGTAGTGGCATGAGTTACTGTTGGATCTATCTCTAATTGATCAAGCTTAACTCTAAAAGCAAAGTCGTGAAGGCATTTCCTAAGGTGGGAAACGTGGAAAACATTGTAGACTCCTACCGATTTGTTAGGAAGCTCCATGAGATAAACAAGTTTTACTATCCTTTCCAAAACTCTGAATGGCCCAACAAATTCAGGCGCCAATTTTCTAGACTCGCCAAACCTAACCACGTTTCTAAGAGGGGAGATTTTGACAAATACCATATCTCCAACCTCAGACTTAAGCTCTTTCCTTTTTCTGTCCATATAAGGTTTCTAACAGTATTGCGCAACCTTCATTCGTTGTCTGATCAACTCTAATTTTTCCATGGTATAATGGATCAAATCAGGTTCGAGTAATAGTTTGTTGGTGGATTCCCACCAACAACTTAGCAATTTGCACGGCCTTCCAAATTGTGCTTCAAAAGGGGTGTAACGACCTTGGATTTTCGACCCAATTTAAAAATTTTAAATCCATTATTTTAATATAAAATGTAAAACTTACCTACAATTTCAATTAGTGTCCAAACTTTGTTTATAAATTGCGCCTAGATGGTTATAGATGTGGGTAAAGTTTCGTCGGAAAATATCGTAGTAAATTTCGTTCGCGTTTTATTTCACATCAGTTCATTTTAAACACGGAAAATTTTATCTTCCGAACTGGAATATTTTTACATAGAAAAATTCTAAACCATCTTCTGACCAAGGCATCATTTTTCATTTTTCAAAATTCGGACATCTTCAGCTCCGTCGATCTTATTCTTCGGCAGTTTGCTGCATTTTCTCCGTAATAGAAATTTCGAATTTTATAATTTAAGCATGCCACTGATATCTATATACCATTGTGTTCGTTTCGTCGCGCTGATCAAAATGATATATTTATTTGTGTTATTCGGAGTTCAGAGTTGAAAGTTACAAATAGTTTAACGGTTTGAACCTGTCTGTTACACTATTAAACCAGTGTCTATTAGGCTTCACCGGGGGAGTGGAATTCGAGGCATCTCCTGATCAGTAATTACTCCTTGAAACTCCAATGGTCTTTTAGTGTACCAATACAATCAATTAAAGACTTTTCAATTCTGTACTATTGCGTATAAACCAGGCTTCAATTCATAATTCACTGTTTAGCATTTCATCCTTCTGGTTCGTTCATACCTCCTTCTTCCTCTTCTATTATATGTTTTTTTATTTTATTTCATTTGCAAAGAAGCCCACTCCACCTGCCAGCCTCCGCCCGCCAATCCTCCACCTCCCACCAGCCCAGTCCGCCTCCCCTACCACCGTGCCTCGCCCTGACCCCGTCCACCTCAGACCAGCCCAGCCTGCCTCCGACTGACCCCAGACCGCCTACCAATCGCCAGTCCACCACCCGCCTCCCACCTGCCGTCCGCCTGACCCAGACCGCCTCCCAGTACCCTGACCTTACCGGCTTCTCAGTCCCACCAGCCCTGCCACCACCCGGCCTTCCACCAGCCTAGACCACCAGCCCAGTTCGCCTGCCCGCGCCTGCACCCGGTCCACCCGCCTGCCGCCTCCGAACCCCTGCCCAGCCACTCCACCCATCCGCCTGCCCCTGACCAGCCTCCGCCGCCTGCCTTTCACCTACCAGTCCACCGCCCATCTGCCCAGCCCGCTGCCACCTCGTCCGCTGTAACCTCAGTCCGAACCCGCCACCACAGCAGCGACCACCCACCAGCCTACACCCGCTTTCTCCAACCACCGCGACATCCCCTGCCACCGTCACCGCCGTGCCTCGCCTTGGCGACAACCATACTCCGTTTCATTCTGTTGTGTATATATAGAAATATATATATGAAACTGTTATATCTTGAAGCAGTAGTTACTTTTGAAATTTCTGGTTACTCACATACCGTGTTTTGCTGTGTTTTGTTCCAGCTACAGCTTCAGAGAATTAGACTTCCACTCAGCTTGACGATTCGATCTAGTTCTTTGTTTGGTATGATTATATATGAAAATATATATGGTATTGAACAAAATTGTCAAATTTATTTGTTTGTTTGATTGCAGTTTGTGTTCGCCTTTTTGCGTCGTGCTTGTTAGTGTCTCTTATCTATTCGTCTTCGTGCTTCGTCGTCAAATCTCTAACCACGCAAGGTGAATATTTCATTCACGACTCAATCTATTATGCTATGATAATCAAGTGATAGATGTTATAAATATTAATTTGGATGTTAAAATGGTTGATGTTATATTGTGATTTGAGGTTACCTTATGTAAATAGTTGTGACACTAAATTGTTATGTGATATTGAATTAGTCATTAACATGAGTGGTGATTAACATGAAATTGAAGTTGATATAGGATAATCAACAATTTAAAATAGAATATATAAGTTGAACTTGACCCCTTTTAATGTTAAATAAATCGACACGTAGAAATAGTGTTAACTACACTTTGAACCATTGAATGTGCGATTGATGTAGTAATTCGATAAAAGACACCAAGTGAAAAACCATATTGTAGTAATCTTTAATTTGCTTGAAATTAAGGGATGAACTTAACAATTTGTTTGGAAATTAGGTAACGAACTTAATGGATTTAATTAATGGATTTAATTGTAATAAATTTATGGATTTAATTGTAATAAATTTATGGATTTAATTGTAAAAATTTATGGATTTAATTGTAATAAATTTATGGATTTAATTGTAATAAATTAACGGATTTAATTGTAATAAATTTATGGATTTAATTGTAATAAATTACTGGATTTAATTGTAATAAATTAATGGATTTAATTGAAATAAATTAATGGATCTAATTGAAATAAATTAATGGGTTTAATTGAAACGGATTTATAAATCTATTTAATTGAATAAACGGATTGACACATTTAATTGAAATGAGATTTAGAAACAAGTAAGTTTTAGAATTTAATAATTTGAAATTTATTAGATCTGAGATTTAGATCTAAACTCGGATAAATTTAATAGATTTGGAATTTGTTATAAAATTTAATTTGAGATTTAGTAACAAATTGACTTAAGGGGAATACAAAACCAACTAAAGTTTAAGGATTTGATTTAGCTATTGAAATTGATTAAATCAAATTTCTGATTAAATTTAATGTAACGATAAATGTGAATATGAATTGAAAGGAATAGAATTTGATTTAATGATTTGAACCAAATTGACCAGTAAATTGAATCCATGGTTTATGAATTAAATTAGTAAGTGGAATTTAGATCTCGTTAAATTGAACTTGAATACTTAATTATTGTTAACTCAAGGGTTTGAACTAAAATTTCATTTGGAAATATGATTTTAAATATTTTGAAATAAATCGAATTGTGAAATGTCAAATTTTGAAAGTCAAATTTGCAACTTGACTTTTGGACTTTGATTTGTTTAAACTTTAATATTAAATGACCATCAGGTAATTAATGCGTAGTTACTAAAGAGACCGGGATCGGATATGGACATACTCTCCGTCGATACCGAAAACCACTTTAATAACTAATATACACGGAGTGTTGATCCAGAATGAGGTGGATGGTTTGGTGAACGCGTTGACTGAAGAAAGAGAACGATATTGGATGACCCCTGACATGACTAAAACAGGAGCCGCGCCGGGCCATTGAGGATCGCCATCTCTAGCGGACACACTTCTTCGATACCTTATCTATTACTTATGTGATTCGATTTGGGTGCACCCCTTGATTTAAGAGTGTTGTTTCGCGGTGTTGGGATAGTAGCTGCTATGCCCAACATCAGTCCGGATCAGGCAACTACTAGTATCCTAGTTGGTATCGCCTCATGTACCTTGTCATACTGATTATCCTATTCGCGACCACTACGATTTGTTTTGTGTTATACCTATGGGGTACCCTCTGATAACCACTAGTTTACGGTGGGGTTTACGGTGCTGTATAGACTATGGCATTATAAAATGTGTTAAGGGGGATTATGGTAACGCCTTAACACTATTTTGATATCATATTTTACTGATTAGACATTATCTATTTAGCATACTCTATTATATATATAGATAGTTTACCGGATCCTTAAAGATGTTTATTACATTCATCTTTGAGTTATGGACTTTATCATTTTCACTTGATTATTCTGTATAAGATTTTGAGTCCTGACTCGAGTGTTTCTTTTGTATATGCTCGGGTCCGTCTGAAGCTATCCAGTTGCTGATCAAGGTTGGTTGAAGATGCTGAAGACTTAGCATTTATCTTTATCAGTTTATTTCCTTTCCAGTATTTGATGAACTCGTGTATTGAACATCTTGTATTTCCTTTTGTCACTTTATGTTGAGGCATTGTTGTATTTCCTATAGTAGCTTCATGAACTACTATTATGATGATGTACTTTTCTGCTGCATTATTCTGTGACTATTCTGTGTCTGTGATGTTGTATTGATTCTCATTTACATATATGTATTCATAATCCCATAATGATTCGTGTTTTGTATTATTTAAGTTGACATGTGTGGATTATTGTCAATTTAAATGGTCCAAATATACGGGTTGTTACAGTTGGTATCAGAGCTTCGGTTTCCCTAAAAAACTTAGTTTGGGATTATATATAAACTCATTAGAGATAGGGTAGCAATACCCTAGAATGAGGAGAATCGATTCAATATCCAAATCCTTTCATTTCAAACTTCTTTGATTCGTTGATTGGACTTTCCTTAAAATTCTATGATTTTCTATCCTTGGTTTTAAAAAAATCTCTTTTGGTATTTCAGGATGGGTACCAGAGGAAACAATAGGGGAGGAAGGGGCCATGGTCCTGCTCACGGTGCACCTGCCGCTCCAGCTCCTTTCAAATTCACCACTGTTAGTAAGGAGTATACACAGCTGGGAGGTATTAAGTTTTCTGGATCCGAGAACATTATCGAGGCTCAGCAATGGCTTAAAGGCTTAGAGAAGATATTTTCTGGTCTGGAGATCACTGATGCTCAAAAGCGTCAGCTTGCTGCTTGGCAACTTCAGGATGCCGCACAGGATTGGTGGGAATCTGTTACTTCACGTATCGAGGAAAACACCATCACTTGGGCCCAGTTTAGGTAAAAATTTGTTTTGATTTCGTAGTCTAAATTCTTCCTTCAATCTTTGGAATGATTGTTCATCTAGTCTATCTTTTGATTAGGGATACTTTCTCGGCACAATGGATGCCAGCTGTTGGGAAAACCCAACTTTATAGAGCTTTCATGGATCTTAAGCAAGGCAGTATGACTTTTTCCGAGTATGAGAGGAAATTCAACGAACTCTCCAAATTCGGACCTGGCTTGATCGATACACCACTTCTGAAGAACGAGAAATTCATTTTGGGAGCTAGACCAGAATATTATGACTTGCTTACTGGCCACACTCACTGCACCTTCACAGAGCTTGTTGACTATGCTCTTAGATATGAGGCGAAGCCTAAGGAACCTACTGCCAAGGCCACTCCTACTCAGCCCTCTTCTAGCTAGCCCGGAAAGAGGAAGATGAACTTTGATCAACAAAAGAAAGCTTGACAGAAGACTACTGGATTGGGGTACGTCCAGAAAAGCCCAATCGACCTTGCTAATATCACTTGCTTCAAATGCGATAAGAAGGGTCATTATGCTAATAGTTGTCCATCTACCAGAGCTGCTGTCCCATCACCTTCTATGACTAGGAGAGACTTATGCCATGTCTGCCTCCAGCCGGGACATTTCAAGAATGATTGCCCAATGCATAAGCGTGGCACCACCTCTGGAGTATTTGCTATCACCACGCCTGCACCATCTGCATCGCCCGCCCAGGATGACCAAGGTACCTTACGAAGTATTTTTCATTTACATGCTACACCTGTTAGGGTATTATTCGATACTAGTGCTTCACATAGCTTTATATCAGTTGACCTTTGTAATAAGCTCAAATTAGAACCTACTTTTGCCACTACTTCTTTATGTGTCTCTAATCCTATCGAAGGACCCGCTAACCTCCGAAGTATTTGCAAGGGAGTTGCACTTATGTATGATTTTTCTCGATTCACTTGGGATTTCTATGTACTTGGATTCCAAGCATTCGACTTTCTTTTAGGAGCTGATTGGTTAAGCAAATTCGATGCTGTTATTTCCTGGAAAACTCGTTCAGTTTCTTTGGTAAGCGACAAGGGTCAACCACTTGTCATTGAATGCAAATCACCGCAGAAATATGCCGGAAGCTTCATATTCTCTCTTGATGCTCACCCGGATGATCTTAGTACTACCCCTATTGTTCAGAAATTTCCCGATGTATTTGGAGAGGTCAACTCTCTACCGCCTAAAAGGGAGATCGATTTCCGCATTGACCTTATTCCTGGAGCTACTTCCGTAGTTCTCCCTCACAGAAGAATGGCTCCTAAAGAGAAAGCGGAACTTAAAACTCAAATTGATGATCTATTTGCTAGGAGTTTGATTAGGAGAAGTTGTTCTGAATGGGGCGCCGCAGTTGTATTTGTCACCAAATCAGATGGGTCTCTTCGCATGTGTGTTGATTACAGGGAACTGAACAAACGCACTCTCAAGAACCGCTATCCGATGCCTCGCATCAATGATTTATTCGATCAGCTCCATGGAGCTAAAGTCTTCTCCCAACTTGATCTTGCCACTGGGTTCCACCAACTCAGAGTAGCCGAAGATAGTATTCATAAGACAGCTTTCCGTACCGAAAACGGATTCTATGAATGGTTGGTTATGCCATTCGGTTTGACCAACGCACCTGCTTATTTCATCGACTTAATGAATCGAGTCTTCCGCGATGTCCTTAACAAGTTTGTTCTTGTTTTCATTGATGATATTCTTGTCTTCTCCAAAGACGAGACGGAGCATAAGACACATCTTGCTTACGTTTTGGAAACTCTCCGAAATCATCAACTTAAGGCCAAATTCTCTAAATGCCACTTCTGGCGAGACGAAGTGAGATTCCTGGGCCACATAGTTTCTAAAAATGGGATTTCGGTCGATCCAACTAAGATCGCCGTAATCAATGTAAGTTCAATCCTATTCGTTATTTCTATTCAATCCCTCTTATCCCTTTCTAATTTGAAATTTATTTAAAGGATTAGGAGACTCCCAAAACTCCTATTGATATCCGTAGCTTCTTGGGCTTGGACGGTTATTATCGTAGATTTATTGAGCACTTTGCCCGGATTTCTGCCCCACTTACTGCTTTAACTCGAAAGGATGTCAAGTTTATTTGGAGTGAGAAGTGCGAATCAGCTTTTAATAAGTTGAAGTGTAAGTTAACTTCAGCTCCAGTTCTTGCGGTAATCGATGGAAGTGAAGGATTAACTGTCTATACAGATGCTTGCCGAGAAGGTTTAGGCGCTGTTCTTATGCAAAACGGAAAAGTTATTGCTTATGCTGGCCGCCAGTTGAAGATCCATGAAGTAAACTATGCAACTCATGATCTAGAGCTTCTTGTAGTTGTATTTGCTTTGAAACTGTGGAGGCATCATCTTTTGGGAACTAAATTTTAATTATTCACTGATCATAAGTCCTTGAGATATATTTTTTCTCAGAAGGATTTGAACCAGAGACAAGTCCGATGGCTCGAATTCTTAGCTGCATATGATCTCGACATCAATTATACTCCTGGGAAAGCAAATGTTGTAGCCGATGCATTGAGTCGTAGCAAAGCATTGTCTTGCTGTAATCTTGTTGAAGGCATGTTATTTCAGCTCGTCATCTCTCCATCTCTTATGGATTGCATAAAAGCTAAACAATATGAGGACACTTTGCTCTACCGTATGAAGGAGTTAGTTCTTGGAAGAGTCGGAAATGTTGACGGTAAAATTGGAGCATAGGTTGATAGTAATGGAGTTCTAAGGATCGAAAACCGTATTTGTGTTCCTAATGTCGATGGTTTGAGACAAGAAGTACTTAGAGAGAACCATCAGTCATCACTTTCATTTCATCCTGGTGTCACTAAGATGTATCGTAATATGAAGCGTTTATATTGGTGGAGTGGGATGAAGAGAGATATTTCTATATATGTCAGTAGATGCACAACTTGCCAACAAGTCAAGGCCGATCACCAGAAGACTGCCAGATTGCTTCACCCTCTAAAGATTCCGTGTTGGAAATGGGATCAGATTTCTATGGACTTCATTGATGGATTACCGAGGACCAGAAAAGGTAACGAGAGTATATGGGTGATTGTTGATAGGTTGACCAAATCTGCTCACTTTATTCCTGTTAAGACCACTCATACTGCTTCGAGTTTGGCCGAGATTTATATGAGAGAGATTGTTAGACTTCATGGAGTTCCATCTAGTATTGTATGCGATCGAGACCCTATATTCACTAGTAAATTCTGGAAGGCGTTTCAGGATGTCTTAGGCACCAAACTGAACCTGAGCACAGCTTATCATCCTCAAACAGATGGCCAAACTGAAAGGGTGAATCAGATCTTGGAGGATCTACTCCGAGCTTGCATAATTGATTTCGGTGGATCTTGGGAAGACCATCTCCATTTGGTTGAATTCACTTATAATAACAGTTATCAGGTATGTCAAAATTTCAATTTGAATAAGCAAATTTGAATTGGACTTTAACCACCTTTATAATCAGGCAAGTATCGATATGGCACCGTTCGAAGCTTTATATGGACGGCCATGCAAATCGCCAGCTTGTTGGATTGAACCTGGAGATCGATTAGTTCTTGGCCCAGATATGATTATGGAGGCATCCGAGAAGGTAAATGAGATCAGAAAGAAGATGAAGACCGCACAGGATATGCAGAAGAGTTATGCAGATAGGCGTAGAAGAGATTTGGAATTCCAGGTTGGAGATGAGGTATTTCTGAAAGTATCACCTTTGAAGAATGTTATTCGATTTGGTCGTAGGGGAAGCTTGCTCCTAGATTTGTTGGACCATTTACTATCACCGAGAGAATTGGTACACTAGCTTATAGAGTTGCATTACCAGAAAAGTTTGAGGGCGTGCACAACGTATTCCATGTTTCACATCTTTGGAAAGTCGTGCGTGATCCATCCATGACCATTCCTATTGCTCAGTTAGATGAAGTAGATATCGAGCCAGATTTGACTATCGAAAGAAGACCACTTCGGATAGTCGATCTGAAACAAAGCAACTGAGAAGGAAGTCTATAAATCTAGTCAAAGTCCAGTGGAGTACGGATGAGCGAGACTGCACATGGGAAACGGAGGATAGTATCCGGAATTCAAACCCCGAATTGTTAATATCAGGTACAAATCAAATTTTCTTAAAATCTATCTTGACTTTTCTGCTTACTCCATTCTTACTTCACCGCCTCGTTTCTTTTCGAGGACGAAACGTTTTGAGTGGGGAAGAATGTAACGACCCTGGATTTTCGACCCAATTTAAAAATTTTAAATCCATTATTTTAATATAAAATGTGAAACTTACCTACAATTTCAATTAGCGTCCAAACTTTGTTTATAAATTGCTCCTAGATGGTTATAGATGTGGGTAAAGTTTCGTCGGAAAATATCGCAGTAAATTTTGTTCGCGTTTTATTTCACATCAGTTCATTTTAAACGCGGATAATTTTATCTTCCGAACCAGAATATTTTTACATAGAAAAATTCTAAACCATCTTCTGACCAAGGCGTCATTTTTCGTTTTTCAAAATTCGGACATCTTCAGCTCCGTCGATCATATTCTTCGGCAGTTTGCTGCATTTTCTCCGTAATAGAAATTTCGAATTTTATAATTTAAGCATGCCACTGATATCTATATACCATTGTGTTCGTTTCGTCACGCTGATCAAAATGATATATTTATTTGTGTTATTCGGAGTTCGGAGTTGAAAGTTACAAATTGTTTAACGGTTTGAACATGTCCATTACACTATTAAACCAGTGTCTATTAGGCTTCACCGGGGGAGTGGAATTCGAGGCATCTCCTGATCAGTAATTACTCCTTGAAACTCCAACAGTCTTTTAGTGTACCAATACAATCAATTAAAGACTTTTCAATTCTGTACTATTGCGTATAAACCAGGCTTCAATTCATAATTCACTGTTTAGCATTTCATCCTTCTGGTTCGTTCATACCTCCTTCTTCCTCTTCTATTATATGTTTTTTTATTTTATTTCCTTTGCAAAGAAGCCCGCTCCACCTGCCAGCCTCCGCCCGCCAATCCTCCACCTCCCACCAGCCCAGTCCGCCTCCCCTACCGCCGTGCCTCGCCCTGACCCCGTCCGCCTCAGACTAGCCCAGCCTGCCTCCCACTGACCCCAGACCGCCTACCAGTCGCCAGTCCACCACCCGCCTCCCACCTGCCGTCCACCTGACCCAGACCGCCTCCCAGTACCCTGACCCTACCGGCCTCTCAGTCCCACCAGCCCTGCCTCCACCCGGCCTTCCACCAGCCTAGACCACCATCCCAGTCCGCCTGCCCGCGCCTGCACCCGGTCCACCCGCCTGCCGCCTCCGAACCCCTGCCCAGCCACTCCACCCGTCCGCCTGCCCCTGACCAGCCTCCGCCGCCCGCCTTTCACCTACCAGTCCACCGCCCATCTGCCCAGCCCGTTGCCACCTCGTCCGCTGCCAGTCGGTAACCCCAGTCTGAACCCGCCACCACAGCAGCGACCACCCACCAGCCTGCACCCGCTTTCTCCGACCACCGCGACATCCCCTGCCACCGTCACCGCCGTGCCTCGCCTTGGCCACAACCGTATTCCGTTTCATTCCGTTGTGTATATATAGAAATATATATATATGAAACTGCTATATCTTGAAGCAGTAGTTACTTTTGAAATTTCTGGTTACTCACATACCGTGTTTTGCTGTGTTTTGTTCCAGCTACAGCTTCAGAGAATTAGACTTCCACTCAGCTTGACGATTCGATCTAGTTCTTTGTTTGGTATGATTATATATGAAAATATATATGGTATTGAACAAAATTGTCAAATTTAATTGTTTGTTTGATTGCAGTTTGTGTTCCCCTTTTTGCGTCGTGCTTGTTAGTGTCTCTTATCTATTCGTCTTCGTGCTTCGTCGTCAAATCTCTAACCACGCAAGGTGAATATTTCATTCACGACTCAATCTATTATGCTATGATAATCAAGTGATAGATGTTATAAATATTAATTTGGATGTTAAAATGGTTGATGTTATATTGTGATTTGAGGTTAGCTTATGTAAATAGTTGTGACACTAAATTGTTATGTGATATTGAATTAGTCGTTAACATGAGTGGTGATTAACATGAAATTGAAGTTGATATAGGATAATCAACAATTTAAAATAGAATATATAAGTTGAACTTGACCCCTTTTAATGTTAAATAAATCGACACGTAGAAATAGTGTTAACTACACTTTGAACCATTGAATGTGCGATTGATGTAGTAATTTGATAAAAGACACCAAGTGAAAAACCATATTGTAGTAATCTTTAATTTGCTTGAAATGATAGTGTGGATTCTAGGAATAATTATATTAATTTGCATAAATAACAAATGTAAGTTAATATGCTTATTTCGGGATTATTTAAATAAATTGTTAAATTGTTATGTATGTTAGCTATTGCTTGCTTGTTTACTTTGACACCATCCCAGTTATCACACTACAAGTTCCCTTTTGCTATGCTTTGTCTTATATTGAATGATATTGGGTTGAAATGATAAATACCCAATTAAACAACTTGTCCTAGGATAGATAATTAAAAATAAGAAACCCGATTGGTCAACGAAAATTATTTTTGAAATTGAAATCTATTTGAAATTAAGGGATGAACTTAACAATTTGTTTGGAAATTAGGTAACGAACTTAATGGATTTAATTAATGGATTTAATTGTAATAAATTTATGGATTTAATTGTAATAAATTTATGGCTTTAATTGTAATAAATTTATGGATTTACTTTTAATAAATTATGGATTTAATTGTAATAAATTTATGAATTAATTGTAATAAATTTATGGATTTAATTGTAATAAATTTATGGATTTAATTGTAATAAATTTATGGATTTAATTGTAAAAATTTTTATGGATTTAATTGTAATAAATTTATGGATTTAATTGTAATAAATTAACGGATTTATTTGTAATAAATTTATGGATTTAATTGTAATAAATTACTGGATTTAATTGTAATAAATTAATGGATCTAATTGAAATAAATTAATGGGTCTAATTGAAATAAATTAATGGGTTTAATTGAAACGGATTTATAAATCTATTTAATTGAATAAACGGATTGACACATTTAATTGAAATGAGATTTAGAAACAAGTAAGTTTTAGAATTTAATAATTTGAAATTTATTAGATCTGAGATTTAGATCTAAACTCGGATAAATTTAATAGATTTGGAATTTGTTATAAAATTTAATTTGAGATTTAGTAACAAATTGACTTAAGGGGAATACAAAACCAACTAAAGTTTAAGGATTTGATTTAGCTATTGAAATTGATTAAATCAAATTTCTGATTAAATTTAATGTAACGATAAATGTGAATATGAATTGAAAGGAACAGAATTTGATTTAATGATTTGAACCAAATTGACCAGTAAATTGAATCCATGGTTTATGAATTAAATTAGTAAGTGGAATTTAGATCTTGTTAAATTGAACTTGAATACTTAATTATTGTTAACTCAAGGGTTTGAACTAAAATTTCATTTGGAAATATGATTTTAAATATTTTGAAATAAATCGAATTGTGAAATGTCAAATTTTGAAAGTCAAATTTGCAACTTGACTTTTGGACTTTGATTTGTTTAAACTTTAATATTAAATGACCATCGGGTAATTAATGTGTAGTTACTAAAGAGACCGGGATCGGATATGGACATACTCTCTGTCGATACCGAAAACCACTTTAATAACTAATATACGTGAAGTGTTGATCCAGAATGAGGTGGATGGTTTGGTGAACGCGTTGACTGAAGAAAGAGAACGATATTGGATGACCCCTGACATGACTAAAACAGGAGCCGCGCCGGGCCATTGAGGATCGCCATCTCTAGCGGACACACTTCTTCGATACCTTATCTATTACTTATGTGATTCGATTTGGGTGCACCCCTTGATTTAAGAGTGTTGTTTCGCGGTGTTGGGATAGTAGCTGCTATGCCCAACATCAGTCCGGATCAGGTAACTACTAGTATCCTAGTTGGTATCGCCTCATGTACCTTGTCATACTGATTATCCTATTCGCGACCACTACGATTTGTTTTGTGTTATACCTATGGGGTACCCTCTGATAACCACTAGTTTACGGTGGGGTTTACGGTGCTGTATAGACTATGGCATTATAAAATGTGTTAAGGGGAATTATGGTAACGCCTTAACACTATTTTGATATCATATTTTACTGATTAGACATTATCTATTTAGCGTACTCTATTGTATATATAGATAGTTTACCGGGTCCTTAAAGATGTTTATTACATTCATCTTTGAGTTATGGACTTTATCATTTGCACTTGATTATTCTGTATAAGATTTTGAGTCCTGACTCGAGTGTTTCTTTTGTATATGCTCGGGTCAGTCTGAAGCTATCCAGTTGCTGATCAAGGTTGGTTGAAGATGCTAAAGACTTAGCATTTATCTTTATCAGTTTATTTCCTTTCCAGTATTTGATGAACTCGTGTATTGAACATCTTGTATTTCCTTTTGTCACTTTATGTTGAGACATTGTTGTATTTCCTGTAGTAGCTTCATGAACTACTATTATGATGATGTACTTTTCCGCTGCATTATTCTGTGACTATTCTGTGTCTGTGATGTTGTATTGATTCTCATTTACATATATGTATTCATAATCCCATAATGATTCGTGTTTTGTATTATTTAAGTTGACATGTGTGGATTATTGTCAATTTAAATGGTCCAAATATACGGGTTGTTACAAGGGGTCATACCAATCATCACTTGATAGCTATTATTGTACGCGAACTCAACTAATGGTAGGCCTTGCTCCTAATGTCCTCTTAATTCCAAAACACAAGCCCTCGACAAATCTTCCAAAATCCTATTCACCCTCTTCATTTGACCATCGGTCTGTGGGTGCTATGCAGTGCTAAGATTCGAAGAAGTTCCCAAAGCTGCTTGTAGGCTCCACAAAAACTCAATAGTGCATAGGGGGTCCCTATCACTGACTATGATCATAGGAACTCCATGCAACCGAACTAACTCCTTAATGTAGATTTGCATGAGAGAAGTAGCAGTTCTATTGTTCCTAACAAGGATAAAATGGGCACTCTTAGTGAGTATATCCACGAAAATCCAAATAGCTTCATTACAGCTTCATTACCCCTTTGACTTTTAAGCAATCCTTTCACAAAATCCACTAAAATGTGTTCCCACTTCCAAGTTGGAATTTCCAAAGGTAATAGTAATCCCCCAGGTTTCCCTTGCTCAACTTTTATTCTCCAACACATCAAGCACTTGGCAGTAAACTCAACTACTCTCTTCTTCATTCCAATCCAAAAGAAATTCCTCTTCATATCCTTGTACATCTTATCTCCTCTGAGGTGGGTGGTCATCTTTAAGTAGTGACATTCCATAAATACCTCTCTTAACAAACTATCAACCATGGGGCACAAAAGCGTCCACCCCTTCTAGTTAATTGAATACCTACTAGTGTAGGGAAAGTGCTTTCCTCTACACAATTTCTCCAAATTCTCTACTAACCTTTTGTCCTTCACTTTCTCAAATCCTATGCGGTCCACAAGGCTGGTCTAATCTCCAAGACTGCCAAAAAGCCTTGGATGGGTTCTGTTGGTGGTTGAAAGTTAAAGTTTGAGAGGAACTCCAACTTCCTCCATTCATATATAGCACATAGGATAGTGTGCCTCCGACTAAGGGCGTCGGCGACTACGTTCCCTTTTCCAAGGTATACTAAATACTAAAGTCAAATGATGTTATACATTCCATCCATCTCTGTTGCCTAAGATTTAAATCTTTTGGGAAAAATAGGTATTTGAGTGATTTATGGTCAGTGAATAACTCAAACCTTTCTCTCGAAAGATAATACCTCCAACTCCAAGTCATGAAATGGATACCTTTTACCATGATCCTTCAGTTGCCTATTTGCATAAGCAACTACTTTTCCTTCTTGCATTAGATATGCTCCTAACCCTATGCCACAAGCATCTGTGGAAACCATAAACGGTTGTTCCATTGGGAATAGTGAGCATGGATGCACTAGTCAATAAATCCTCAAGATTCTTAAATGCCTTAGTGCATCTATCGTCCCTAGAAAAGACTAGGTTCTTCTTAGTCAATTAGGTTAAAGGGACTTCTATTCTTGCAATGTTCTTGATGAAATTTCAATAATAGTCTGCCAACCCAAGAAACTTCCAACCTCCAATGCATTCCTAGGTATCTTACATCCTTGAACGGCTTCCACTTTGGTGGGGTCTACTACCAATCCTTGCTCAGAAACAATATGCCCAAGAGATTTATTTTCTCCAAAAGTGGCATTTAGCAAATTTGGCCTTAAGCTAGTGCCTTCTTAAGGTTCCTAGTAACTCTCTTAGATGACCCTCGTGCTCCTTTTTGCTCTTGGAAAAAACTAAAATATCATCAACGAACATAACAACGAATTTATTGAGTTGCCCCCTAAATACCCTACTCATCAAATCCACAAAGTATGCTGGGGCATTCATCAATCCAAAAGACATCACTTCCCACTCGTAAAGTCTATCTAGTGTGCGAAATGCAATCTTCGACTTGCTTCCTTCAGCAATCCTCAACTGATGGAATCTAGTTGCGAAATTTAATTGAGAAAAGAATTTAGGTATACCAAGCTGATCGAACAAGTCATATATTCTAGGTAAAGGGTTCTTATTCTTCCTTATCAACTCGTTCAACTCCCTATAGTCTGCACAAAGTCTCAAAGAACCGTTTGCCTTGGTGAAAAAACTAATATGGACTCCCTACTCGGAAATACTCCGACAGATGAATCCTTTCTTTAATAGCTCAGAGATTTGCTTATCCAATTCTCTTCTTTCTTTAGGGGCCATGTATCATAAAGGAAGAGCGATTAGCCTTGCGTCCTTCTTTAAATTTATTCGGAACTCGATCTCCATATGGGATAGGAGACCTAAGACTTTCTCAAAGACATTAGGAAATTCACAAAGTACGAGTACAGATGATGGTTCTCTAACAGTAGATAGACTTGGTGAGTATAGGTGGTTTAATTCAATTAATTCTTAGGGTGTACAAAGAATTTCTAGGTCATAGCCTCCATTACTTCTTGATCTTACAACCCTACAACCACAAATCAAGAATTGCTCTATAATATACTAACCAATCCATACCCAAGATAATTCTATACCCCTTAAAATTTAGAACGTATGCATTACATATGAAATCAACATTGCATATGTTCAACACTAGGTCTTTGTAAATAAAGGAGAGTTGTATCGAACCCCCAATAGGATTAGAGGCCAATATTGGGCTGTTGACAATTTGGATTTGAAGGTTTAAATTTTTTACTACATTCCCAACTTTAAAGGAATGCGATGCCCCTGAATCAAATAGGGTACAAATTGTAACCTAAGAAATAAGAGTTATACCTTCTAATGATACCTTCCCTTAGTCTCTTGGTGGCCTGCTAGCAATATGGATGGCTTTAATAGCATAAGCTTGCCTACTTGATCCTTCCTTTGCCAACTTAGGGCATTGACTCTTGAGACGCCCTTCCTCGTAGCAATTAAAGCACTTCCCTTTAAAAGCTTCCTTCATCAGACTCACCCTACAATCTTTAGCTTCATGACCATTCTTCTGGCATCGCTTGCACACGTTACCATCCTTCTTAAACTTTCCCTTTGACTTCTTGTTAGCCCAAAAGCTTCCCTTCTTGGACCCTCCTTGTTTTTGGGTAGGTGCAGCCTTCTCCTTTTCAACCTCCTTGTCGTCCACATTTGCCATATGTTGCATCGCCATCTCCACTAAGATCTCATACATGGCACTATTGGGTACTTGGGTCAACAACATTTCTCTCAGTGGGGAATTTAGGGCCTTTATGAGATTTGTGTCCTTTTTCCTAGGTGCATCTATCAAGCTCATCCCAAATTTAGCCAACTTTGTGAACATAGCTATGTACTCCTTAAGAGTGGAGTCTTCTTGTCTAAGCTGAATGAATTTCTCTAGTTGTAGACTCACTTCTACCCTAGATATAAACCTTATCTCAAATCTGTTCTTGAATTCCTCCCATGAGAAAATCCTTTCAACATTTTCCTCAGTCACTAAGTTCCACTAATCTGAATCTTCTCCTTTATGGTGCCAAGCTGTCATCCTCCTCTTTAGTTGATCTTCCCAACCAAGCTCTCTAAATATCCTCTCGCAGTCATTAGCTCATTAATTAGCCTCCAGATATCCTTCAATTCCAGAGTATACATTCCCACCCATATTAAGAAATTCCTTACACAACTTAGGAAAGTTAATAGAACGGGGTGCTCCATTGGCAGGCGGAGCAACAAGTGCCACCGGTGCAGGTTGAGGAATAAGAAATTGATCAACAGTCCTACGATTTGTCTAAACCATTCGAGCATTCCACGAATGGGAGGTCTTTTACGAGCAGGGATCCCATTTTTGAAAGATGATTGATTATTGGCCATATCAACTATTTGTAGGTTAAATATTTAGTGGCGATTTCCTAAGATAGTATTATATGCTAAAAAAGAAAAAAAAGTTGCCTAGTGTGTGCACATATGTTCAAGGAAATGGGGGTATACACACACACATATAGTAAGAATTTTGAAAATCCTTTTTTAAAAACCTTTTCAAAAATAACAAGTATGCCACTTTTACATATAATTTCTCCATTGATCGGGTAACCTAGGCTCTGATACCAAATGCATCAATCCACCTCAGAACAGCCCTAAATTTTGGCCAAGAAAAGGCCCATCGAAACATAGATCCATTATAAGGCCGAATGTTGTTTCGAAAAAGAAGCAACGATACAGTGCAAAAAATATTATTTCAGAACTTACAGCGGATGGAATAAAATATAAAATCGAATTGTACCCATTTATTTTAAATCCATTTGAAATGTCATAATATAAAACATTATAAAACTATCACATAAGATCCATTATATCATATGTCCAAATACATGGGTACAACATAAAAATATAATAAGAGGTAATAATAACTACCACAAGCTTAAGTCACTCCACCTTCGAGCATCGTCACCATCATCACTCCATCCTTAACATGTATTATAATGAGGAGAGTCAGAATAACAAATGTCCATCAAATAAAAACCTTCAGTCTTACCATTTCAGTATTAGGCAGTATATTTCAAAATAAGAATATGTCTAATGTACATAAACCCATTTAATACTTTTCATAAGGAAAGGAGGAAAGTCCACAATCAACCACTTAGTACCTTACATTCCCGAAGCAGGTTTCTAAATACCTTGACCCAAATCCCGCATTATAAATATCTAACGATATGAAAGATAGTACACAAGCCACTTACTACCTTTTATTTGAAAATAAGCACACTCTGTTCATTTAAGACCTCAATTGAGGCAGACCCCATCATTTAATACATATTCCCATGGTGGACCCCTCAAAGGTGACTATTAAGCTGACATTGCATGGAATCTCTTGAGTCACTTAATACTTCTTTAAAGAAAGGCAGACCCTTAGTTAATAACTAAATACCTTATCCCGAAGCGGAACCCTGTCATGATACCACCTATCGTGCCCAAAATAACTAGCTCATATGCCAACTAGTACTTTATTTAGGGAAAAGAGGCGGACCTTCAAACAACCGCTTAATATCGCAAGACCCTGAAGTAGGCCCTTGGTATTATGGCTCATACTCATAATGGCATCTCACATTAGTCCGACTATTAGTAGGAACTGGTAGTCAGATTAACCGGTAGGTCTAACCTATAGAATTTGGAACTAACCTTGCGTCATCACAAATATTTATCATAAAAGATGTCTCACATCAATAGGAAGTGTACATAACCGTTGGTAGCCTCGAAGTGAAGGGCAAACTCATGTCGTGCAACTTTATTGGCCTCGCATCCCTATGACTTAGACATTATTTAAATACTCTCCATATATATAATACTCATCTTACCATTTTATAATTAAAGCCTTATAAGGAATCTTTCTTAATATGCCTTAAAATATCAATTATCTTCCTAAAAGGGAAAATTAATGACAATAACTACCTAATTAACTACTCAATTATATGCCATAATTATACGTTTATTATGCTAATAAAAATAATTATATATTCGCATAATCAATTTTGGGTTGTGGTTCATATGCCCTAAAGTAGCGTTAAAAGTTAATTGTTTTAACCATAATACGTATACAAGTACTTTTCCTTCAAATTCCCATGATTTCAATATCCATAACAAGGGATTAAATATTCATATCCAAAACTTCAATACATAGACTTGTAAAATAGAAACCCAATTTATTACGTAAATCCAATGGAATATCCTAAACAATAGGAATTGCAATCTTAACTTTATATTCTATTCAACTCCTCTTTTACATAGAGATAACTGAAGGAATTTTGTGTGGAATAAGTGATGTAAATACGTATAGAATTCATACTTTAAACCATTGTTTTATTACTGAAAACTAACAATTTAAATCAAACAAGGATGAGAAGTGGAATAGGCTATGATATTATCAAAAACTGGGAAACAATATAAATTCTATCAAATTAACAAAAATAATTGAGAATTATGAGTCAGCGGAAAAGGGATCATAAGGCTAAATTAACACTAGCGGAGGGGGGTGAATAGTATTTAACGGATTATATGAATATTTTTCAAATTCTTTATTATTTTACTTAGAATGATGTAATTAACAATCACAGAATCAAAGTGCAGATAAAAGTAAAAAGAAAAGAATACACCAGGATTTTATACTAGTTCAGAGTTACCCTACATCCAGTCCCGCACAATCCTTGTATGGATTTCTTTTCAACTAGTAAATGCAAATGCAATCTTGATTTCAAGGCTACGAGACACACCCTCTAGAATCCCGACCTTTGGGTAGAGTCACTTGATTTCTGGGCTACAAGAACACCTACAAGATTTACAGGCTACTAAGCACACCGAATTGATTTACGGGCTACAATCACACCCACAAGTATTGTAGTATGATTTGATAGAGTTTTACAGACTCAGATCTTTGATTTTGATTACAATTGTTCCTATAACTCTTGAATAGCATTTTGATCTTGGTTTGAGTGAGAGAGATGAGAGAAACCAGAGGGTAGATGAAGGAGAATCAAACTAGTAATGATTTAATTTGATTCTGGTTGAATTTCGATAGAGTCTTGATATATTTTGGTTTAAAAAATGAGGGAGTGGTAGGAGGAGAGATGGATCAGAAAATTCTGATTGAAAATTCATTTGAAAGTCTAGTATTTATATAGGAACAATGGTTATATCCATTCGTGAAGAGATATTGTGACATCCCAGATTTTTTGCAGTAATATTTTAAATAATATATATATATATATATATATATCATCACTAGAAGTATGAAATGAACATAAGTATTTGGTAGTGAAGTTTAAATGTAAAATATAAATATCTAAACTAAATATATGGTTACATAAATTATAACATAAACACTTAAGATAATATTAAACTAAAATAACGTTATATAGCACATGAGATACATGAAAACAAACCAGACAGGTAATGAACATTATAGTAAAACTCTAGAACACATATTCACTTAGATTTAAGTAGTAAAAAAATGATAATAAGTATAGGCAGGTTATATATATATATACACATATATATATATATATGTGTGTGTGTGTGTGTGTGTGTGTATGCTTACCAAAACAGAGATATAGATAAGCTTCCAAAATAAGCCAAAGTTAATTAATGTTAGCACACCGCCAATATCATTTCAGCCTACCATTTGAAATAAAAATCTCTGATCAAATTATAAAAAAAAATCTCTCCAGTACAAGTAAAAGTCTTACATCAATACCATACATCAACTTGTACTATTCAACCTGCATATTGTTTATATATCATCCCCTGTTCTCCATTTCGTTCATAAGCCAGAGAGTCATAAAAAAAATATAGCAACCTGTAAACTAAACTCAACAGCTACATCTACTATCATCAATAAACAAGAGGTCTGGAATCAAGATCAGACTGATATTGCTTACAGCTAGAAGCTTTACTCTCTGTTCAACTTATTTATAAGTGAGTAAATAATCTTATGATCCTCAAGTATTATTTAGTCTTTGCATAGATATATAGTGTTTTGAAAGAATAAAGTTCTGCATATGCATATATTCATATGTGACTGTGTTGAATTCATTGTGCTTCACTGTCTTCTGAGTCACAAAGTAGAAACCATTAAGAAATTCAATCTCTTCTATTCTAATCATTATCAGGCCTTGATTTCAAAACAAAATATGTGTATTTAAGTATGAATTAAAATTTAAAGATAGTTTCAAGAAGAATAAGGATATACAGTATGAAAATTTTGTTTTTACAGTGGAAAACGTAAATTTGGGTAAATTCGAATGTCACGATTTAGTGATATAATTACATAATATGAATCAGCATTAGAAGATAGGATTTTTAAGACAAGTTTGATGATTTTTAGTTGGGTATTGAAAGAGAAGTTTGTTCTTGATCAAAAATGGGGTTTCGACAAATTTCTGGTGGCCAGAGGAGTTCTAGAGGTCGGGGCTTCGCGTGGAGGTGGAAGAGCCTGCGACGATGTTGGGAAAAATAGTCGGGAGTGTTTTAGTTCACTGTAGTAAGGGCGGCGAGGGATTTTTGTTTTGAAACCTAATTTGGAGATGGTCGGAAATTTGATCGTAGAGGCATCGATCGTGCATCGAGCTGCACGAGCTTTTGGGAAATGATAGTAGGGAGCTTGACGTGTTCGGGACTAGAGGCTCAGGTTTTCTGGTGGTTGGAATTGCTCAGACGAGATGTTTTTGGTCGGAGTTTGTTTCAGGCTCGCGAATGAGCGATGAAATCTTGATTCGGACGACGTTCGTGTCGAATTGATCGTTGTAGTCGAATGTAGTAGTGAATCACGACTTGCCAGAGATATCGCTGATTGCCGGAGTGATGGTGGAGGGTCGTGCACGTGCACGGCGTTAGTTTGTGTCAGGTGGTGTCTTCCTTGTGTGACTCGGGGAGACTCTCAAGCTAGAAAGGGTTTTGACTCGAGGTGGGAACTCAGGTGCGTGGAGAGGTTGCTAAATTAACAGTTTAGACTTAAACTTTTTACAAAAATAATAAGAGAAGAGACGAACACGCGAGAGACTCGGGAAAAGATGGGAAGAACTCGAGGTCCAAACCGAGTTGCCTGGGAGTTTGTTCGGGGTAATTTTATGTTGCTTGGAATTCTTTTTTAAAAAGTTATAAACACAAACAGATGTTGTTTTAAGTGTAAGATAAAGGGGTTTATGCTAGTTAATTTTAATAGTAGGGTAATTGCGAATGTTAAGTGGTTAGAATTGGAATTTTAGATCAAATAAAGTTTGTAATTAAGAATTTTATTAATAATTAAATGTTTAATGCATTTGTAATTAAGAAATTTTATTAAGAATTAAATGTTAATAAGTTGTAATAAAGAAAGTAAAGTAACTAACTAAGGTTAATTCAAAATTGAGAGTTAACTAATTTAAAAATGAAATTAAGAATTAATAACTAATTGATTAGGTAATTAATTAAGTAATTAGTAAATAGATAAATGGGTAATTAAGTTATAGATATTAAGTGATAATAAATGAAGTTAATTAATTGATTCAAAGATAATTAAGAAGTGATTAATTTAATGTTTTGAAATTAATTAGTTAAAGATTTATTAAGCAAGATTATAACAATTTTACTTAATATAAGTCAATTAAACTAATTATACTATACATTGATGATTTCTGTTGATTGATCTTTGAATATCTGAACCGTGATAATTATTTGGTGATTTTCTATGATACCCCGTGATATATCTATTCTGATTGTGTATGAGTTATCTGTGATAAGTACTATATGAATTCAAGTGTTAAATTTTAATTAATCAACTTGGCCTTTAACCACGTTTGGATTTCAATGTGACCGGGATCGTGAATCAGTAATACCCGAACCTACTTCGATATGTAACCTGCAATGATACTTTACAGATGGGTATATCAATGGGCTGAAATGGAATATTTTAAATGTCCGAACCATTTAAAACTAAGTAAGAGTACTTAGACATGGATTGTGAATATAAGTGTAGATTATATCAAGTTGTGAACTTGTAATAATGAACGAGTTACCCCGGGTTTTATATAAATTTTATGCTGTTGTATTCCATGTTAGACAAAGTTTACTCACGCTGGTTTCCAGCCTGACCCGGGTGTTTCTTTGATGTAATGCTCGGGTCAAACCAAGTATTACAGATTTTCAGGTAAGGACGTTCTGGAGCTCAGGAGACGAGCTGGATGGCAGGAACGTATGGAGTGTATTCCGCTGTGATATATTGTAGTTTGTCTGGGACATGTT
Source organism: Allium fistulosum (assembly GCA_030737815.1). NCBI lineage: Eukaryota > Viridiplantae > Streptophyta > Magnoliopsida > Asparagales > Amaryllidaceae > Allium > Allium fistulosum. Next base: position 390,275,450 of record CM060904.1, read on the forward strand.
GATTGTATCTGTCCAGTGTTTGTGTATATGTTGTAACTCTGATATATTAAAGTGTAATTTGACTAGTACAGATTTCATTTGTATAACTGTTATTATTTGATATTATATTTTGATCCGTTGCGAATGTGAGATTCTGTGTTTTATTTTCTGTTTCTTCTTCTATCTCTTTCTTCATTCCCTAACTATCTGGAATTTTCCGGGTCGAAATTTTCGGGTCGTTACACTTAGTATCAGAGCTGAAAGGATAAGCGAGAACCTTGGCTCTGGTGGGTGTACTCATAAGGATAGGGTCAATAGTACCCGAAATGAGTTGAGTGTATATGTATATATGAGAGCGTACTTGTTATTTTCTTATATAAAGATTTTAAATGACTTTATAAGTATATATTTTGATATATATAAAGCAATATTTCTTACCAATAAATGTTAAGGAAATTGGTTGTTAAATTATTGAAATTAAATTAAGAGGTAATAGGAATACAACCAAATTGGAATTAAATAAAGGTAAGCTTGAAATGGATTCAAACTAAAATTAAATCTTGAATTTGGGGAAAAGTTTCAGAATTAGATAATAATGGATTGGTTTCCAGATATGATAAGCTTGGTTATTATCTTAAATGATTGTTGTGTTTAATAATAAGATGTGTATTAATGAGTAAGAAAAATGAAATGTTTTAGATAAGTACTTATAAATTGGAACTGAAGATGATCTAAATTGTGAAGTTTTAAATCTGAGCCCAGAATTTGAAAATTTGTTTCAAAATGATAAAAAAATAATAAATAATATTATTTGAATGATAAGGCTTGATTCAAACATAAATTGTTTGGAAATTTAAAGGAATTTGTTTTAAATTAAAAAACCAAGTGGTTTAAATTTTAAGGATAACTTGGTATGTAAAGGAAATAATATATATATATATATATGAGGGATATACATGGTATCAAAAATGGGTTGAAATAAACTCTAAATAATGAGTTTTAAATTTGGAATGAAATGTGAAAACCCAAGGTGATAAGTTTTTGAACTTATAAGATTACTAATGTGAAGTTTAAAATTTGAAGTGGGAATTCAAATTTGAGTAAGTTTGACGAGATTAAATTGAATTTAACTTAAGGGAAGTTAAATAAGTTTGGAATAAACAACCTGAATTGAAAATTTCAAGATGAAATTGAGATTTAACTTAGGAAAGTTAAATGGGTTGATTTGGTAGGGAATTATATGTGATCTCAAATAGGTTTGAGATCCAGAATGGGTTTGAGATCTGATGGTTGTTTTAAAATAAATTGGATGATATCATCCTATTGTTATTAATAATCTTTAGATGGTGAATTGGATTTGTTTAAACGAATGAAGAAATGGATTGTGGTGATATATCCATTATTTAGCTAAAAGGGAAATTAAAATTTGGAATTAAGTAGATGAAACCACTTTGAATTTAAGGTTTAAATGTTTAAAAAGAATTGGAAATTTAAATTGTTAAGCACTGGTTTCAAAATTGAAATTGGGTAATAAATTGAATTTTTAAGGTAAAATTATTTTGAACTCTTATTTGAACTTTGAAATAAGTTAAGTAAAGATAACTTAAAATGGAATTTTGAGAATTGGACTCAGAATTAAATTGTTTAAAGATTTGGATTATTAATTTAAAATAAAGGTTAATTTGATTTAAGGGGTTAAATCAACTTTTGAAAATTTAACTCGAATTTATATAATTCGAGATAGTTTAAAATTGAGATTTAAATTGAATTAGTTCAAACTCAATTTGATTTGAATTAATGGGAATTGTGATTTAAGATGGATAAGTTTAAAATTCAGATGAAAAATTTGAATTGGATTAATTTGAAATAAAATTGAAGTTATTCGAATTGGGATTGAGTCAATTTAAATGAAAGTGGAAATTTAAATTGAATTGATGGAAATGGAGATGGGGTATTAAACAGTTTGACTCTGGACTATTTTCAAAATAAATTGTTTAATATAAATCTATTTTCCCAACTATTTACTATACAACTTTTCTTTTTAAACTCTAAAACTATCTTAAGCTTGTTTTACAATTACTTTTGGAACTATTTAACAATTTTACAACTGATTTATAACCGATTACTGTTTTTCAACTGTTTTATAAATAATTACTATTTTTCAACTATTTTACAATTACTTAACTACCTTACGACTATTTTACAAACTAATAATTATTTTTCAACTATTTATCTATTTTTCAAAATTTTCAAGCTATTTTCTAAATATAAACTGGTCAGAGTTCAAACTGTTATTGATTAAATACCCAACTGAGATAAGAAGTGAAGTGGTAATCCAAGTGGGGATTAAGGAAAATGTGAATAAGTGAATAAAATCAAAAGTGAGGGTGAATAGAAAGGAAATTGATTTAATTGACAATCAGTGAAGATAAATACGTAGGATGTATGTATATTATTCTATTCGCATAGTGATCGATCCAGATTCGAACACAGAATTTCGAGATAGTATTATCGATCCGAGTTGGGATTTTTCACTCGATTTTTGACGGCGAACCTGGATATGGATTTTTGATTGGTTCTGGATATTCTCTATCATAGATGTGACTATGTAAGGAGAATGACGGTTTCTGATCAAGAAACCAGATCTGAGTCCGCACTAGGAAGTCGGGTGGACGATACTATTTCAGAAGTGAAATTGTGTGATCGAGTGAGCGATCAGATTGATATTGCGTATGAATGATATGTGGACATCGTACGGGTTTGAATGAAATTGATATTGAAAATTTATGAATAAGAATTATAAATGGTTTTGGAATTGAAAGTATATTTTATGAAATATATGATGAAGTAAAGTGGGAATTGAACATTTCTATGATTAAAATTTACTTTATGAAAGCAAGCAATATGGAGAATGACTTTACAAAAGAGTAATCAAAATTTGAATATTGATTTGGGCTAAACAAAGTTATATATCTTTGTTATATATATGATAAAACTTCCCTTATTAAATCTATAGCCAGAAGAAAATGATTTTTGAAAGTATTTGAAGTATCAAAGTGAATTTATGCATGTACAAATTGATTCAAAGATTTTTCAAAACTTTTATATATATGTATTTATAAAAGAATTTTGTGAAAGTGATTTTGAGGAAAGGTTTTTGGAACCTTTGAATTTTGGAAAGGCTTTTGATTTTGGGAAAAATCAAATTTGGAATACGGAAAAGCCTAATTTGAGAATCATCGATTTTGGGAATCGATTTTGAGAAAGGGGCTTTATATGAGATTCATACTTGGTGTATGATTTGGAAAATACTATATGTGTATAGTATAAAGTGTTTTGAAAGTGGCTCTGGGGAAAAAGGCGCTCCCTTGAATGAACTTCTCAGGAGTGCCACTGAGTGGTACTGCCTTGAGCCTCTAATGGGGAGGTTCTAAAGTTGATCCTGTGAGGAGTCCGGACAAACTAGTTCCTGAGGATTATTTGGTAGCGAAAGTCGATGGCGCTGTTGCCTATAGGGGCATTTGGGTTATGCTGTGACGACAGTGTAGCTCGATGTCGCTGCGATCTACTGTATGGACCATAGCGAAAATCGTGTGGAGGATGAGTGCCAACAGTCTACACTTGATTTTGCCGGGATGGCAGCGCAACATCGGTAGACTGCGGTCTATGGTCAAGTGGAGGAGTTTCATTCTTTTGGCAGCGAAATTCAGTGGCACTGATGCCTACAGTTATATGGGTTTGTGTTGTGATAGCAACGTAAAGCCCGGGTATAACTACGATCTGTAGCGGGTTCCATGGCGTAATCGAGGAGCGCGGAGACCTACAGTTATCTGTGGATTTTGCCGGGACGGCAACGTAACCATCGGGTTAACTGCGACCATGGATGGGGGTGATGATTTCCAGAGCATTCTCACCAAAGATATTTTTGCTATTTTCAAAACTGTTTTCTATATGTTCAATAAAATTATTTTTCAGAATATTTTCACTGGCTGTTGAAACGGGTTTACCAAGTACTTATAGATTTTCATTCGTACGCCTGATCAACGTATGACCAAATTTCTATAAGAACAAGGATGGACTTGTTGAAACATCAAGTTATAAAAGTATTTTTATAAAAACTATTTTGGAATAATATTATATAGATATTAAAAAGTGTTTTAAAAATGATTAAAGAATATTTACCTGATTGTAAACATTTTCATAAATTCTGGCTTCGTCCCTTTTCGAGGATGAAATGTTTTAAAGGGGGGAGGGATGTGACATCCCGGATTTTTGGCAGTAATATTTTAAAAAATAATATATATATATATATATATATCATCACTAGAAGTATGAAATGAACATAAGTATTTGGTAGTGAAGTTTAAATGTAAAATATAAATATCTAAACTAAATATATGGTTACATAAATTATAACATAAACACTTAAGATAATATTAAACTGAAATAACGTTATATAGCACATGAGATACATGAAAACAAACCAGACATGTAATGAACATTATAGTAAAACTCTAGAACACATATTCACTTAGATTAAGTAGTAAAAACAAAAAAACTGATAATAAGTATAGGCAGGTTATATATATATATAGATATGCTTACCAAAATAGAGATATAGATAAGCTTCCAAAATAAGCCAAATTTAATTAATGTTAGCACACCTGTAACGACCCCGAATTTTTATAAATTTAAAATGATAATTAATTGGATTTTTGGATTAAAATTGTGAAATAAAATGATAAATGGGGCGAGTTTCCCCGGATTCAAGTATATTCTGTATGAATCATTTCAATTTAAAATATTGTAAATATATAGATATATATTTTGACTTGAATTTAAAGTGTAAGTAAATGGTTTTAAAAATAAAGATACAAATTATATAGGATATAAAGTATAAATAAAAACGTTGGATAAAACAAAAAGCATGTAGTATGTATAAGATAAACTGTAAAATCTAAAGTAAACCATTTGCTAAACCTTAACAATAATTTTTATAGCTTTATATCTATATACACAAAATAAAAACAAACTAGACATACAAATAAAAATATATGTACAAGCCTCACGAAATAAAACAAACATATACATTCAAATACAAATACAAGTAGATAAGTATGAATTAACTTGTATAAGAAACCAAGAAGTACAAGCAAATAAAAGGTAAGTATGAACAAACATCATCTCAGCCGAAATGCAGGCAAGTAAAAGAACATTGACAAAAGTAAAATATATATGTACAGCTGAGTTAAAGTAATGAAAAGCAAAGATATGTGTATTCATATACAAGAATAAGTATAAAGGTACATTAGCATTTAATGTTTGCATCCTCAAGTACACACAACAAATTATCATCAGCCTCCAATTGAAACAAATATCTCTGGTTAACAAATAAACAAAATATTTTTTGTACATCTCTTATACCAGTATTAACACAACCCTGTACAACAAAATGTTATACCCAATAAATTCATTTTTATATATCAAACATCTTCAGTTGTTCATTCGAGACTAAGTAAAACCATAAATAAACTTCAACTTAGAGCAATGCAAACAAAATAGAAAAAAATCTGAAAGCATCAAACCAGAGAAGTGAATCAAAGATCAAAATCAAGGCTTCAGCTTGCAAATTTCACAAGCCAGTTTCAAAGTGGAAGCTCTGTTCTTTCCCTGTTCAATTCTTGTTTCCAGGTGAGCAACCTGGTTTTTCTAGCCTTCTTTGTTTTGACCATGTGAGTAAACTTTTATTTTTAAAAGCCTAAAACTGTTTTTCTTGATGCTTGTGATAAATCTGTCAAGTATTGTTGTGAATATTGGTTTGCATGGATGATTTCAACTAGACTTCAGTTTTAATTACACTGTATACAACTATGCATGTCTGTGTTCTCTGTTTTCCAGATAAATAGGTGAGCAAATTGTCTCCTTTAAAAACTCTTAACATAGTTTAGTGATCTGATGTTTGTGAGTAAACACTTAATTTTGAAGTTTAAAATAATGAATATTGGAATATGTAAATTCTAAGTAATATTGCGTTGTATGATCTTATATAGATGAATATATCTATATAAGTTCAATTCAATGTGTGCTGAGTGAATATAACACCTCTGTTCTCTTAAGTCCAGAGTTCAATCAAATTAGAAACTGTAGATTTCACTCCCCAAAATCTCTGATAAACTTTAATCTTGAACAGATAAGTTTGTTTAAACTTTATTCATGAGCTAAAATTTGTTTTCAGCTTGAATAAGAAGGGTTTGTCCCTGTAAACAAAAATTTTACAGTACAAACAAAATCTTAAGATAAATTCAAAGATTTTTAATTATTGAATTGATGTTACAATTTGAATTAACATATGGAAATAGGATTTTTAAAACAATAGTGATGATTTTTAGTTGAGAAATTCAAGGGCAGTTCGAGTTTGAACAAAATCAACTCTTTGATCATTTTCTGGTGATCAAATCATCTTTGGATGATAAGATTTGGGTTGAAGCAGGTTTGAACATCATGGAGTTTAGGAAAATTGTCGAAAAAATTATCTGTTGCAAGAATCTTATGGACGAGAGCAAATTAGGGTTTAGGGTCCAAATTTAGTCTAGAGCAGAAACGAGATCGCCGCGCCGTCTGTAGGCCACCGGAGATCATCGGACCGGAACCATCAGGAGCGTGGGATGCTAGGGGAGCTTTGGACGTGGTGTCGCGAACTCTGATGATCTGAAGAGGGGGAGCGAGGCACTTGTTTGAGGGGTTGTTTATTCCAGTTTTTGGGTTTGAGGACGAGATTTCGAACTCGTGTTTGGTTCGAGCTTTTGAGTGTTCGAGAGTTTCAAGAGCATCATCGTGGACGTGTTGGCGACCAGCAGTTCAACCGAAGGTGGCGATTTCAGTTGTGCACGTACACGAGTATCACTTTCGTGTCAGGAAGTTGTATTGAATTGGGGAAGAAAGGGGTTGCTCGGGTTTGTCTCGAGTTCGATGCGATTTGTCTCGAAGCAAAGAGACGAAAAGAAAAAAAAGAGTGATGACTCGGGGAAAGATGGGAAGAAACCCGAGTGAATACTCGGGTAATACCAGGGGAATTCTCGGGTTGGTTTTCAAAATGACAAAAATAAAAAAAAATGGGTTAGGCAAATTTTTCTGTAAAACCACCTTTAGTATGGTCGACTTAATTTAGTGTTAAGATTTTATTACAACTGTAATTAATTGAGGAAATGCTTGACAATGCTTTCTAAAATCTTAAGTACTATTTTGATTTAGTAATTAACCAAGTGATTAAGCAATAAATTAATTTAAGGTTAATGTGATAAATGAATTAAGGAAATTAATTTGAGGATGATTAATTTATTGAAGGTAAATTATTTAATGAAAGTGATTAATAAATAATTAATTACTCACTTTAAATTAATTCAGAAAAATTAATTAAGGATTAATTATTTATTAAGGGTAAATTAATGGTTAATAGAAGAATCGTTTATTAATTGTTTTATAATTAATTAATTATTAATCTACCATGACTAGCCAATTTATTCATAGAAGTTAATCTGATTTAAATTAATCAGATAAATTAATTGATCCTGCTTACGGATGTTTGGATTCTATTGAATGTGAATGGTTTGATATCCCTGATATATGATGCTTTGTGATATACCCTGATGTATGCTGTGATCTGTAATTTACTTAGCTGTGATTTCTATTTCTGTGATATATTACTTTGTGAATATGAAACCCTTGACCCGAAAACGGCATTTGAATTTCGATGCGACAGGGAGTCGGATTCCAGTTGGTTATCCGAAACCCACATCGAATTGTATTAGTGAATCTGTGTGACTGATAAATTTATTTTATCTATGAATCTGTGAATGAAGATAAGCGTTATCGATTATACCGCTTATCGATATATCTGTGATGATTGATGTTGCACTATTGTGTGTGAAACCCCTGGACTACACTTTTACACACACAAATATGGATTTCACGTGGAAATCGGTTAAGTCACAGATAATTTAAATTTGATGTTTTTGAAATTGAAATTTTAATTTCAATTGATTTTGAAATTAGAAATTTGGGTTTAAAGTGAAAAGCTTTTGAAATGGAATTTCAAAGATAAGAGTTATTTTGAATAACTTAATCGAGTTTTGAAAATTTAAATAATTAGATTTAAATTTGAATTCAAGTTTGAAGTTAAATCTATGATTTGAAACTAGGAATTGAAAATGTTATAAATGTGTTTATATGAAGTTAATCCATTTTAAAAGTATAAATTTTGAGAATTTGAATTTAACCCAAGGACTTTAACTCGTATGAATGAATCAGATTTTCTGAAATGAAACTGTTGTTTTAAAAGATAAAAGCTTTCAGATAAGCAATGAAATTCCAGTTTAATTAAAGGAATTTCAATATTGAATTGAAAATGGTTTTCCAAGTTATGAATGAATTGTTTTGAAAAGCTATGATTTGAATCTGTTATTTTTACCAGATTTAAATTAATGATTGGTTTAAATCATTTGAAATGGGATTGTTTTGAAAGCTATAAGTTAAATCTTTGATTTGAAGATTTAACGAGTTAATCAAATTGAAATGGAAATTAATTTGGAAAATCTGTGAATGAATCTTTTGTTTAAAAGATTAAAGTGTGAAAATTGTTTAAACCGTTGAGGGTTGTTGAAATGAATCTTTTTTGTTTAAAAAGATTTGAAAATGGTAATTTGTTAAACCATTCAAATAGAAAGATTTTGGGTAATAAGTTGTGACTTAATTGAAATCCCATATCCATATGTTTTTAAATATTACGCTCACTATTCGGTTTAGCTGGGAGAGGACCTTTGGGTCGTATAACCCATTCCGAATATGTGATACGTCGTATATGGATAGCATTTGAAGACCGGTGTTGAAGACCGGATATTTTTGAAAACGGAAGGATTACCGTCGAGTTACTCTGCATCGGCTGATCCCCGATATAGAGGTTTTATCACCCTTAGTGACGGGAAGTCCGGACGTGTTTGGAAATTATCCGGATTTGCATGGGCTTCGTGAGAAGTGCCTTCGGTTCTGTTCGATCCCGGAACAGACTTGTATGGATTGTATGTCTGACATTACACTTTGAGATATAAAGCCGATTTCTTTCAAATACATATCTGTTGGTGGCGGAGAATTTATTCTCTTAGCTTAACACCCTTCTCTGAGACGTACGAGCTCAGAGGTTATGTAGTTGAAATTTATCAGCGATATATTCCCAATTTGGTAATGTGGCATGCTGAGTGTTGCTGTGTGATGATCAGTGTTTGATCATTTGTGATATGATCATTTGTTTGATCTTATATCTTTGTGATCATAGGTTGATCATCTGTTGACCCAAAGCGTGGCTTTTTGAAAAAGCGTAGCTTTGTGGACGAGACTTCGTCAGGGCCTCACTACCCGGAAATGGTCGAAACAGGATCGTTGCGGCAAGGTTATGAGGGTCGCGCCCTTTAGGGTATGTCATTTCCTTCTGGAAAGGGGTGGTATTATGGTATGGAGCCCTGATACTTACTCATGTGGATACACTTTCTTTATGATGTGTGATGTTGGTTATCGAGTGCTCGGATAAAGGTCCCAAAGGACCGGGATGTGGCATATTCGTGAGTTACCTGTTACAGGGGTAACCCGGCCTTGTTTGGCAGAGAGCAGTTTGTCTCTCGGGACGTCCCGCCAGAGGCGTTCCCATGCGGCGGAAGGAAGTTCCTTAGCCTGACCATTTGTTGGAAATCCATTCTTCCAATACGAACCAGTACGGTTTTAGTTGTAGAACCTGCCATTTACTTATGGTGGCGCCCCACTGTTTAAATGGTAGCTATAGTAGGCATAGTTCGGAATGTCTATGTTGGCTAAGATTAATATTATACTTTCGAAATGTTTTCTGCACTATGCACTAATAGTAATATCAAGATGGTTTTACGTAGTAAGCATCTTTGACTATCATAAGAAGAAATCTCCTCCAATTCTGCGTTTGCATTGTGTGTGTGGCGGGAGGTCTTATGGTAGTTTCATTTTCCAAAAGCATTGCGGATTTCAATGTTTAAAACCTTTTGTCTTTGTTTATAGATAAACTGTTTTTGTTGCTCACACCAGTCCCATGACTGATCCGGAGTTTATTGTTCCTTTCCTAAACTCTGGGTGCTCATAATTTTCCACACGAGCAGTCTAGAGTTGGGTTTCTTTTCAGATATTCAGGTTTAGTAGATTATCTGGAGCTAGTTTATTCATCGGAGTTGCTTATCTTGGAGTTGTGGATTCATTCTTGTTTGAAGATCATTTTGGAGTTATCATTTCTATTGATATTGTTCCGCTGCTGGTGTTATCATTTTCTTTTCCGCTGCTATTTGTTGTATCATCTCTGATGTATATTGATATTCATTGTATCACTTTGTTGTATAAGAAATATATATCAATGTACTATTCTTTATTCCGCTGTGTTATTTACTTAATTGTGTTATAGCTCCGGCGAATCGGATTTGAACGGTCGAATCTGCGGCATTCTAGTACGATGTAAAGTACGGATGTTGATTTTCGAGCGGGCAAAACCCGAGTCATCACATGTGGTATCAGAGCTAAGGTTGAACTTTAGCTCAAGAGTATAACACGTTAAGTAGCTCATTAGAGATAGAGTGAAGTAAACTCTAGAATGAGTATCCTCAAATATCCATTCGAATGCCTCAGTAAATTCTCTTGCTATCCACTGATAGTAAGTATGAGTGCAAGAAGAGGATGAGATAGGGGACAGGGAAATACGACTATAAATGGTCAATACTCTGTAACAATAGTGGAAACAAATTTTCTCTATTAATCTTTTTTGTTCAAATATCTTTTCTCAATTCTTCGATAATTTCTGGTAGATCCAGGAAGAGATTCGATATATTAAAATGGGATAATAAACTCCAACTGAGCCAAAATTGTTTGTATGGATGAATTGGTTGCATTGTTTGCTATGGTTGATAGGTATACCTTAGTTCTAAACTAAAATTCTGAAATCGTATCTATATATCTATCTATTCTTTGGGTCCGGATATATTCTACGAAGGGTTAGTTATCACTTCGAACTGACCAATGTCACTGCATATTTCGTAGATCTGGGTAACCCGAGTATCTTCTGAAGTGTTAAAACAGATTCGTTCTTGTATCTGTTATTGATGTTCTGATTTGGTAAGCCAAATGCAGAATAACTGTTCAATTTGATTTGATGAAATGTCTTTCATCTGTCTTTGTGTCTCCTTGGTAATTTCGAGGACGAAATTCTTTTAAGGGGGGAAGTCTGTAACGACCCCGAATTTTTATAAATTTAAAATGATAATTAATTGGATTTTTGGATTAAAATTGTGAAATAAAATGATAAATGGGGCGAGTTTCCCCGGATTCAAGTATATTCTGTATGAATCATTTCAATTTAAAATATTGTAAATATATAGATATATATTTTGACTTGAATTTAAAGTGTAAGTAAATGGTTTTAAAAATAAAGATACAAATTATATAGGATATAAAGTATAAATAAAAACGTTGGATAAAACAAAAAGCATGTAGTATGTATAAGATAAACTGTAAAATCTAAAGTAAACCATTTGCTAAACCTTAACAATAATTTTTATAGCTTTATATCTATATACACAAAATAAAAACAAACTAGACATACAAATAAAAATATATGTACAAGCCTCACGAAATAAAACAAACATATACATTCAAATACAAATACAAGTAGATAAGTATGAATTAACTTGTATAAGAAACCAAGAAGTACAAGCAAATAAAAGGTAAGTATGAACAAACATCATCTCAGCCGAAATGCAGGCAAGTAAAAGAACATTGACAAAAGTAAAATATATATGTACAGCTGAGTTAAAGTAATGAAAAGCAAAGATATGTGTATTCATATACAAGAATAAGTATAAAGGTACATTAGCATTTAATGTTTGCATCCTCAAGTACACACAACAAATTATCATCAGCCTCCAATTGAAACAAATATCTCTGGTTAACAAATAAACAAAATATTTTTTGTACATCTCTTATACCAGTATTAACACAACCCTGTACAACAAAATGTTATACCCAATAAATTCATTTTTATATATCAAACATCTTCAGTTGTTCATTCGAGACTAAGTAAAACCATAAATAAACTTCAACTTAGAGCAATGCAAACAAAATAGAAAAAAAATCTGAAAGCATCAAACCAGAGAAGTGAATCAAAGATCAAAATCAAGGCTTCAGCTTGCAAATTTCACAAGCCAGTTTCAAAGTGGAAGCTCTGTTCTTTCCCTGTTCAATTCTTGTTTCCAGGTGAGCAACCTGGTTTTTCTAGCCTTCTTTGTTTTGACCATGTGAGTAAACTTTTATTTTTAAAAGCCTAAAACTGTTTTTCTTGATGCCTGTGATAAATTGTCAAGTATTGTTGTGAATATTGGTTTGCATGGATGATTTCAACTAGACTTCAGTTTTAATTACACTGTATACAACTATGCATGTCTGTGTTCTCTGTTTTCCAGATAAATAGGTGAGCAAATTGTCTCCTTTAAAAACTCTTAACATGGTTTAGTGATCTGATGTTTGTGAGTAAACACTTAATTTTGAAGTTTAAAATAATGAATATTGGAATATGTAAATTCTAAGTAATATTGCGTTGTATGATCTTATATAGATGAATATATCTATATAAGTTCAATTCAATGTGTGCTGAGTGAATATAACACCTCTGTTCTCTTAAGTCCAGAGTTCAATCAAATTAGAAACTGTAGATTTCACTCCCCAAAATCTCTGATAAACTTTAATCTTGAACAGATAAGTTTGTTTAAACTTTATTCATGAGCTAAAATTTGTTTTCAGCTTGAATAAGAAGGGTTTGTCCCTGTAAACAAAAATTTTACAGTACAAACAAAATCTTAAGATAAATTCAAAGATTTTTAATTATTGAATTGATGTTACAATTTGAATGAACATATGGAAATTGGATTTTTAAAACAATAGTGATGATTTTTAGTTGAGAAATTCAAGGGCAGTTCGAGTTTGAACAAAATCAACTCTTTGATCATTTTCTGGTGATCAAATCATCTTTGGATGATAAGATTTGGGTTGAAGCAGGTTTGAACATCATGGAGTTTAAGAAAATTGTCGAAAAAATTATCTGTTGCAAGAATCTTATGGACGAGAGCAAATTAGGGTTTAGGGTCCAAATTTAGTCTAGAGCAGAAACGAGATCGCCGCGCCGTCTGTAGGCCACCGGAGATCATCGGACCGGAACCATCAGGAGCGTGGGATGCTAGGGGAGCTTTGGACGTGGTGTCGCGAACTCTGATGATCTGAAGAGGGGGAGCGAGGCACTTGTTTGAGGGGTTGTTTATTCCAGTTTTTGGGTTTGAGGACGAGATTTCGAACTCGTGTTTGGTTCGAGCTTTTGAGTGTTCGAGAGTTTCAAGAGCATCATCGTGGACGTGTTGGCGACCAGCAGTTCAACCGAAGGTGGCGATTTCAGTTGTGCACGTACACGAGTATCACTTTCGTGTCAGGAAGTTGTATTGAATTGGGGAAGAAAGGGGTTGCTCGGGTTTGTCTCGAGTTCGATGCGATTTGTCTCGAAGCAGAGAGACGAAAAGAAAAAAAGAGTGATGACTCGGGGAAAGATGGGAAGAAACCCGAGTGAATACTCGGGTAATACCAGGGGAATTCTCGGGTTGGTTTTCAAAATGACAAAAATAAAAAAAAATGGGTTAGGCAAATTTTTCTGTAAACCACCTTTAGTATGGTCGACTTAATTTAGTGTTAAGATTTTATTACAACTGTAATTAATTGAGGAAATGCTTGACAATGCTTTCTAAAATCTTAAGTACTGTTTTGATTTAGTAATTAACCAAGTGATTAAGCAATAAATTAATTTAAGGTTAATGTGATAAATGAATTAAGGAAATTAATTTGAGGATGATTAATTTATTGAAGGTAAATTAATTAATGAAAGTGATTAATAAATAATTAATTACTCACTTTAAATTAATTCAGAAAAATTAATTAATGATTAATTATTTATTAAGGGTAAATTAATGGTTAATAGAAGAATCGTTTATTAATTGTTTTATAATTAATTAATTATTAATCTACCATGACTAGCCAATTTATTCATAGAAGTTAATCTGATTTAAATTAATCAGATAAATTAATTGATCCTGCTTACGGATGTTTGGATTCTATTGAATGTGAATGGTTTGATATCCCTGATATATGATGCTTTGTGATATACCCTGATGTATGCTGTGATCTGTAATTTACTTAGCTGTGATTTCTATTTCTGTGATATATTACTTTGTGAATATGAAACCCTTGACCCGAAAACGGCATTTGAATTTCGATGCGACAGGGAGTCGGATTCCAGTTGGTTATCCGAAACCCACATCGAATTGTAATAGTGAATCTGTGTGACTGATAAATTTATTTTATCTATGAATCTGTGAATGAAGATAAGCGTTATCGATTATACCGCTTATCGATATATCTGTGATGATTGATGTTGCACTATTGTGTGTGAAACCCCTGGACTACACTTTTACACACACAAATATGGATTTCACGTGGAAATCGGTTAAGTCACAGATAATTTAAATTTGTTGTTTTTGAAATTGAAATTTTAATTTCAATTGATTTTGAAATTAGAAATTTGGGTTTAAAGTGAAAAGCTTTTGAAATGGAATTTCAAAGATAAGAGTTATTTTGAATAACTTAATCGAGTTTTGAAAATTTAAATAATTAGATTTAAATTTGAATTCAAGTTTGAAGTTAAATCTATGATTTGAAACTAGGGATTGAAAATGTTATAAATGTGTTTATATGAAGTTAATCCATTTTAAAAGTATAAATTTTGAGAATTTGAATTTAACCCAAGGACTTTAACTCGTATGAATGAATCAGATTTTCTGAAATGAAACTGTTGTTTTAAAAGATAAAAGCTTTCAGATAAGCAATGAAATTCCAGTTTAATTAAAGGAATTTCAATATTGAATTGAAAATGGTTTTCCAAGTTATGAATGAATTGTTTTGAAAAGCTATGATTTGAATCTGTTATTTTTAACAGATTTAAATTAATGATTGGTTTAAATCATTTGAAATGGGATTGTTTTGAAAGCTATAAGTTAAATCTTTGATTTGAAGATTTAATGAGTTAATCAAATTGAAATGGAAATCAATTTGGAAAATCTGTGAATGAATCTTTTGTTTAAAAGATTAAAGTGTGAAAATTGTTTAAACCGTCGAGGGTTGTTGAAATGAATCTTTTTTGTTTAAAAAGATTTGAAAATGGTAATTTGTTAAACCATTCAAATAGAAAGATTTTGGGTAATAAGTTGTGACTTAATTGAAATCCCATATCCATATGTTTTTAAATATTACGCTCACTATTCGGTTTAGCCGGGAGAGGACCTTTGGGTCGTATAACCCATTCCGAATATGTGATACGTCGTATCTGGATAGCATTTGAAGACCAGTGTTGAAGACCGGATATTTTTGAAAACGGAAGGATTACCGTCGAGTTACTCTGCATCGGCTGATCCCCGATATAGAGGTTTTATCACCCTTAGTGACGGGAAGTCCGGACGTGTTTGGAAATTATCCGGATTTGCAAGGGCTTCGTGAGAAGTGCCTTCGGTTCTGTTCGATCCCGGAACAGACTTGTATGGATTGTATGTCTGACATTACACTTTGAGATATAAAGCCGATTTCTTTCAAATACATATCTGTTGGTGGCGGAGAATTTATTCTCTTAGCTTAACACCCTTCTCTGAGACGTACGAGCTCAGAGGTTATGTAGTTGAAATTTATCAGCGATATATTCCCAATTTGGTAATGTGGCATGCTGAGTGTTGCTGTGTGATGATCAGTGTTTGATCATTTGTGATATGATCATTTGTTTGATCTTATATCTTTGTGATCATAGGTTGATCATCTGTTGACCCAAAGCGTGGCTTTTTGAAAAAGCGTAGCTTTGTGGACGAGACTTCGTCAGGGCCTCACTACCCGGAAATGGTCGAAACAGGATCGTTGCGGCAAGGTTATGAGGGTCGCGCCCTTTAGGGTATGTCATTTCCTTCTGGAAAGGGGTGGTATTATGGTATGGAGCCCTGATACTTACTCATGTGGATACACTTTCTTTATGATGTGTGATGTTGGTTATCGAGCGCTCGGATAAAGGTCCCAAAGGACCGGGATGTGGCATATTCGTGAGTTACCTGTTACAGGGGTAACCCGGCCTTGTTTGGCAGAGAGCAGTTTGTCTCTCGGGACGTCCCGCCAGAGGCGTTCCCATGCGGCGGAAGGAAGTTCCTTAGCCTGACCATTTGTTGGAAATCCATTCTTCCAATACGAACCAGTACGGTTTTAGTTGTAGAACCTGCCATTTACTTATGGTGGCGCCCCACTGTTTAAATGGTAGCTATAGTAGGCATAGTTCGGAATGTCTATGTTGGCTAAGATTAATATTATACTTTCGAAATGTTTTCTGCACTATGCACTAATAGTAATATCAAGATGGTTTTACGTAGTAAGCATCTTTGACTATCATAAGAAGAAATCTCCTCCAATTCTGCGTTTGCATTGTGTGTGTGGCGGGAGGTCTTATGGTAGTTTCATTTTCCAAAAGCATTGCGGATTTCAATGTTTAAAACCTTTTGTCTTTGTTTATAGATAAACTGTTTTTGTTGCTCACACCAGTCCCATGACTGATCCGGAGTTTATTGTTCCTTTCCTAAACTCTGGGTGCTCATAATTTTCCACACGAGCAGTCTAGAGTTGGGTTTCTTTTCAGATATTCAGGTTTAGTAGATTATCTGGAGCTAGTTTATTCATCGGAGTTGCTTATCTTGGAGTTGTGGATTCATTCTTGTCTGAAGATCATTTTGGAGTTATCATTTCTATTGATATTGTTCCGCTGCTGGTGTTATCATTTTCTTTTCCGCTGCTATTTGTTGTATCATCTCTGATGTATATTGATATTCATTGTATCACTCTGTTGTATAAGAAATATATATCAATGTACTATTCTTTATTCCGCTGTGTTATTTACTTAATTGTGTTATAGCTCCGGCGAATCGGATTTGAACGGTCGAATCTGCGGCATTCTAGTACGATGTAAAGTACGGATGTTGATTTTCGAGCGGGCAAAACCCGAGTCGTCACAACACCGCCAATATCATTTCAGCCTACCATTTGAAATAAAAATCTCTGATCAAATTATAAAAAAATCTCTCCAGTACAAGTAAAAATCTTACATCAATACCATACATCAACTTGTACTCTTCAGCCTGTATATTGTTTATGTATCATCCCCTGTTCTCCATTTCGTTCATAAGCCAGAGAGTCATAAAAAAAATATAGCAACCTGTAAACTAAACTCAACAGCTACATCTACTATCATCAATAAATAAGAGGTCTGGAATCAAGATCAGATTGATATTGCTTACAGCTAGAAGCTTTACTCTTTGTTCAACTTATTTACAAGTGAGTAAATAATCTTATGATCCTCAAGTATTATTTAGTCTTTGCATAGATATATAGTGTTTTCAAAGAATAAAGTTCTGCATATGCATATATTCATATGTGACTGTGTTGAATTCATTGTGCTTCGCTGTCTTCTGAGTCACAAATTAGAAACCATTAAGAAATTCAATCTCTTCTTTTCTAATCATTATCAGGCCTTGATTTCAAAACAAAATATGTGTATTTAAGTATGAATTAAAATTTAAAGATAGTTTCAAGAAGAATAAGGATATACAGTATGAAAATTTTGTTTTTACAGTGGAAAACGTAAATTTGGGTAAATTCGAATGTCACGATTTAGTGATATAATTACATAATATGAATCGGCATTAGAAGATAGGATTTTTAATACAAGTTTGATGATTTTTAGTTGGGTATTGAAAGAGAAGTTTGTTCTTGATCAAAAATGGGGTTTCGACAAATTTCTGGTAGCCAGAGGAGTTCTAGAGGTCGGGGCTTCGCGTGGAGGTGGAAGAGCCTGTGGCGATGTTGGGAAAAATAGTCGGGAGTGTTTTAGTTCACTGTAGTAAGGGCGGCGAGGGATTTTTGTTTTGAAACCTAATTTGGAGATGGTCGGAAATTTGATCGTAGAGGCTTCGATCGTGCATCGAGCTGCACGAGCTTTTGGGAAATGATAGTAGGGAGGTTGACGTGTTCGGGGCCAGAGGCTCGGGTTTTCTGGTGGTCGGAATTGCTCAGACGAGATGTTTTTGGTCGGAGTTTGTTTCAGGCTCGCGAATGAGCGATGAAATCTTGATTCGGACGACGTTCGTGTCGAATTGATCGTTGTAGTCGAATGCAGTAGTGAATCGCGACTTGCCGGAGATATCGCTGATCGCCGGAGTGATGGTGGAGGGTCGTGCACGTGCACGGCGTTAGTTTGTGTCAGGTGGTGTCTTCCTTGTGTGACTCGGGGAGACTCTCGAGCTAGAAAGGGTTTTGACTCGAGGTGGGAACTCAGGTGCGTGGAGAGGTTGCTAAATTAACAGTTTAGACTTAAACTTTTTACAAAAATAATAAGAGAAGAGACGAACACGCGAGAGACTCGGGAAAAGATGGGAAGAACTCGAGGTCCAAACCGAGTTGCATGGGAGTTTGTTCGGGGTAATTTTATGTTGCTTGGAATTTTTTTTAAAAAGTTATAAACACAAACAGATGTTGTTTTAAGTGTAAGATAAAGGGGGTTATGCTAGTTAATTTTAATAGTAGGGTAATTGCGAATGTTAAGTGGTTAGAATTGGAATTTTAGATCAAATAAAGTTTGTAATTATAAATTTTATTAATAATTAAATGTTTAATGCATTTGTAATTAAGAAATTTTATTAAGAATTAAATGTTAATAAGTTGTAATAAAGAAAGTAAAGTAACTAACTAAGGTTAATTCAAAATTGAGAGTTGACTAATTTAAAAATGAAATTAAGAATTAATAACTAATTGATTAGGTAATTAATTAAGTAATTAGTAAATAGATAAATGGGTATTAAGTTTTAGATATTAAGTGATAATAAATGAAGTTAATTTATTGATTCAAAGATAATTAAGAAGTGATTAATTTAATGTTTTGAAATTAATTAGTTAATGATTTATTAAGTAAGATTATAACAAGTTTACTTAATATAAGTCAATTAAACTAATTATACTATACATTGATGATTTCTGTTGATTGATCTTTGAATATCTGAACTGTGATAATTATATGGTGATTTTCTATGATACCCCGTGATATATCTGTTCTGATTGTGTATGATTTATCTATGATAAGTACTATATGAATTCAAGTGTTAAATTTTAATTAATCAACTTGGCCTTTAACCACGTTTGGATTTCAATGTGACCGGGATCGTGAATCAGTAATACCCGAACCTACTTCGATATGTAACCTGAAATGATACTTTACAGATGGGTATATCAATGGGCTGAAATGGAATATTTTAAATGACCGAACCATTTAAAACTAAGTAAGAGTACTTAGACATGGATCGTGAATATAAGTGTAGATTATATCAAGTTGTGAATTGGTAATAATGAACGAGTTACCCCGGGTTTTATATAAATTTTATGCTGTTGTATTCCATGTTAGACAAAGTTTACTCATGCTGGTTTCCAGCCTGACCCGGGTGTTTCTTTGATGTAATGCTCGGGTCAGACCGAGTATTACAGATTTTCAGGTAAGGACGTTCTGGAGCTCAGGAGACGAGCTGGATGGTAGGAACGTATGGAGTGTATTCCGCTGTGATATATTGTAGTTTGTCTGGGACATGTTGATTGTATCTGTCCAGTGTTTGTGTATATGTTGTAACTCTGATATATTGAAGTGTAATTTGATAAGTACAGATTTCATTTGTATAACTGTTATTATTTGATATTATATTTTGATCCACTGCGAATGTGAGCTTCTGTGTTTTATTTTCTGTTTCTTCTTCTATCTCTTTCTTCTTTCCCTAACTATCTGGAATTTTCCGGGTCGAAAATTTCGGGTCGTTACAGATATGATGAAAAGACACTTCTTTTGAAATTTAAATTTTGAAAAAATTGGCTACTATATCGATATACATACATAGAGTATGTCGACATACTATTTTTAAAAATTGAAAATACTTTAAAACATTATTTTGAAAACTCGTTGTTTTGTAAAATGGTTTAATACTTAATCATTTAAGCATAGTTTATACAAATTTTAATCATAATAAAAATTTATATAATAATTATAATTTTTTATATAATGTAAATAAAGTCAATATAATTATAACATATTAAAGTATAAACAAAAATTCAATATATATAAACTTAAAAACACTAAAATAATATCTTTATAAGTATAAGAGATTGAAAATCATTTGAGAAATATTTTGAAAATATTATTTTAAAACTAAGATATTTGAAAAACAACTTAAAACAAAATTAGAGAAGGAGAGAAAGATCGAGAAATTGTTATCGAGGTTTTAACACAAATTCTACCACTCTGTAACTTATCTGGAATATCTTGAAATCTTGAACTCTTCAATACTCATGAGTCTTCATTCCTCAACTCTTGAAACTCTATATCAGCATCTTGAATCTACTCTTAATACTGTACAGTCTTCTTAATCAACACTTGTCTAATATCCTACACAATATACTATATATACCTTGATAGAACATTAGTATTTATATTTTATATTATGTCTATAGTTGTGATCATCAAAACAAATAACTTAGGTACTAACAGTGTCCCCCTTTTTGATGATGACAATGTTGTATATAAAACATAATATAACTCCCTCTTGGTTACAAAACTCCCCCTTAATCTATGCCTAGATTTTATATATTTCTCCCCCTTTGTCATCAACAAAAATAACCACCTAAAACTATAACTCTAACACTAACTTCTACTCTAACTCCAACTCCCCCTAAATCAAATATTATAGACTAATGACATATAATGGTGATGAGAATGAATTATATAAGAACAATAAGTGATACTTAAAATAAGATAATCATGAAACAGAAATAATGATAAAAATGATATATAAGAAATGATAATTGATAACACAAATCGTTAATAGTTACCAAACCAATCTATATATTCACCCAATACCACACAATTATCCAATCACCTCTTAAAATGTACATATAAGTAAGTAAAACAAATGTTAAATTAAATTAAATATGCACGCTACACAATCAAATTAATGAAGACAAGTATCATCCTAACATGATTTCCCAATGATCAGGGATCTGTGAATAAGACAATGAGGATAATGAAGGCAAAAGTTCCGCTTTTATTCGACCAGATTTCCATCTCGATCGAAACATACTTCTCTGGCACATGGACTCTTTATATTCCTCCATGTGTTCTTCCTCTTCTTCTTCTTCCTCTTCTTCCTTTTCATTGCTTCCTTGAGTGAAGTTATGAATGGCCAAAATTGCAGAATCATCTTCAATAACTATTGGGTTCATAGGATTATCCAATAGATATTTTTGCAAATTGCGACGAATTCTACTTTGTTTCTCTTGTTCTTTTGACGTATGAAGTTGTACAACTTGTATTTCAGTCAACATCTCCAGAACATTCTTCATTTCTCCTTCCAATTCAATAAGTTTGGCCATAGCAGCATTCTGGAAGGGGCATTGGGTAGGAGAAGGGAAGGAAAATGATAAATTCTCTTCTCTAGAATGTTTGGGATTAGAGGAGGCTATGGTTTACTTGTTTCAGAAGTTTAAAACAGAGAGAATAAAGATAAATGGAGAAAAAAGTTGAAATTTGGTTATTATATAACCACCAATTTGAATTTTAGAAGGAAATTTAAAAAACAAAAGTTACTGTTATCTGTCGACATAGAGGGATATGATATGTCGACATATATGTTATAATTTTGATTATTTTGTTTTTCTTAATATTTTGTAATTTTTTTACTTTATTATTTTTATACTTCCGATAGAGAACAAATTCCTAACTCTCTTCTTAACTTAGTAAAAGATGTTTGATTTAATGGTTTTGTTAATATATCGGCAATTTGATTTTCAGCGTTTATAAATTCAAGTGAAATTATTTCTTTGTTTACGTTATCTTGCAGAAAATGATGTCTTATATCAATAGTTTTAGAGTTAGCATGATCAGTTGAATTTTTAGATAGATTGATCGCACTTGTATTATCATAGTATAATGGTGATTTAGTAAAATTTAAACAAAAATCTTTTAATATTTGTTGCATATAGATAACCTGTGAACATGCTAATGCTGCTGAAATATATTATGCTTCTATCATAGACAGAGATACAGAGTTTTTCCTCTTACTAAACCAAGAAACCAGAGAGTGTCCATAAAAGTGACAAGTTCCACTTGTACTTTTTCGGTCCGATTTGCAACCAGCATAGTTAGCATCACTATATGAAATTAATACAAAGGTGTCTTCTTTTGGGTAAAAGAGTCCATAGTCTAATGTGTTGTTTACATATCTCAAAATTCATTTTATGAATTTTAAATGAGTTTCTTTAGGTTGAGATTGATATTTTGCACAGAGACAAGCACTATGCATTATTTCAAGTCTACTAGCAGTTATAGAGTAGTGATCCAATCATTCCTCTACATAATTGTTTCTACATCTTTTAAATTTTCTTCTGTATTTAATTTTTCATTTGTTTCCATATGAGTTAGTTTACCGCTGTATTTGACATACCAAATTTCTTAACTAAATCTTTAGCATATTTTTATTGACTAATAAAAAACTTAGTTGTTTTATTTGTAATTCTACAAAATAAATAGTTCTCCCGTATGACTCATTTCAAATTTCTTAGTCATTATTTATGAAAATTCCTTATTTACTTTATCGTTGGTAGATCCAAAAATGATATCTTCTACATATATTTGTATTAATTGAATATCATTTTTATCTCTTTTAATAGAAAGTGTACTATCTACTTTACCTACTTCAAAATTTGATTGTAATAGACAGGATTTAAGTCTGTCATACTAAGCTCTTAGAGCCTGTTTCAGACCATACAAAGCCTTCTTTAATTTGTAAACATGATTATGTAGTTTTTTATGTTCAAAAAGTGGGGATTGTTCTGCATATACATCTTCTTTAATAAAACCATTTAAAAATGCACTTTTAACATCCATTTTATATAACTTAAAAATATCATGATTAGCCAAAGCAAGTAAAATTCGTATTACTTCTAATCTTACTACGGGTGCAAAGGTTTCATGAAAATCTATTCTTTTTTCTTGACAATAACCTTATGCAACTAATCAAGCTTTATTTCTCACAACCTCTCCTTGTTCATTCAATTTTTTTCTATATACCCATTTAGTTCCTATTATGGATTAATCCTCAGGTCTTGGGACTAATTCTCATACATCATTTCCTGTAAATTGATTCAAGTCATCTTTCATAGCAAGAATCCATGAATCATCAGTTGATGCTTCCTTTGGATTTTCAGGTTAAATAGTTGAAATAAAAGCAATGTTACTCATTCTATTTAGTTGATTTCTAGTTTTAACAACAAATTCAATATTTCCAAGTATAATTTCTATAGGATGATCTTTCAAGTATCTTGTTCTTTTATTTGGATGTGAATTTTTTGAATTATTATTGTTTTCGGTTTTGGTAATCTCATTATTACGAATTTCGTTTGGGTTATCAATGTTTTCTTCTTCATCAATATTTGGATTATAAACTTTAATATTATCATCAAATGAAACACGTATTGTATCTTCAATAGTATTAATTTTAGTATTAAAAATTCCATAAGCTATACTTCTATTTGAATATCCAATAAAGATTCCTTTATCTGGTTTAGCATCAAATTTATCTAAATTATCTTTAGTATTTAAAATAAAACATTTACTACCAAAACTCTAAAGTATTATACTTTAGGCTTTTTATCATGGAATAATTCATATGGTGTTTTTTTACTTAACGATCTTATTAAAATTCTATTTAATATATAACATGCAGTACCAACTGCTTCAACCCAAAATATTTTAGGTAAACTACTATCATTTAGCATAGTTCTAGCGCACTTGTGAATCATCTTATTTTTATGTTCTACCACTCCATTTTGTTGAGGTGTCCTTAGAAATAAAAATTATGAGTCCTTCCTTTCTTATTATAGAACTCAAAATTTGCTTTTTCGAATTCTCCACAGTAATCATTACGAATAGTTTCAATTTTACTAATCATTTGATTTTGAATTCGTTTAACAAAGGTTTTAGACATTTCAAAAGCATCACATTTAAGTTTTAAGCAAATCATCCAGGTAAACCTAAAACAATCATCTACGATTACAAATACATATCTACTATGATCTATAGATTTTATCTATGAGGGACCAAAAAGATATAAGTCAAAAAGTTCAAGGGGTTGAGAGGTAGAAATCATATCTTTTGATTTAAAAGAACCTTTTTTAAGTTTTCCCGATTGGCATGCATCGCATAAATTATTAACTTAAAAATTCATTTTGAGAAGACCTCTAACTAGATTATTTTTAGCAATTTTAGATATTGGTTTGAAATTCAAATGACCAAATCTTTTATGCCAAATCCAAGGATCACTTGATTCAGCTAAAAGACACAAATTATCATTTGATATTTTCATACATAATATATAGATGTTTTGTTTCCTAATACCTTCAAAGATAATGTTACTCATTATCTTCAGTGTGACATTTATCTTTTACGAATTTAATTTTGAAACCCTCATCACATAATTGACAAATACGCAACAGATTATGCTTTAAATTCCTAACAACAAAACATTAGAAATGATAGGAGTTTTAGAATTACTGATATTTTCGATGCCAATCACATATCCTTTAGAGTTGTCTTCAAAATTTACCGATCCACCATTTTGCAAACTATATGTTTCAAAATCTTCGGATTTCTAGTCATGTGTCATGAGCATCCAATATCCAGTATCCATTTTTCCTTTTTGATGTAGAGTTTGATCATGAGGTGTCTATTCATCAAAAGCCAAGTAACACATCTGTTCATGCAATTCATACCTTTTTAAAAGATCATGTGTTTTTTTATAACGAATAGATGCAAATTTATCAAACAACATTATGATGATTTTGCAAATTATCTTTTTGAAAATAATGTTAAAAATATTATCAGAATTTTCTGTTGAAACTTTTTCAAAAATTAGATTATGAATAATTTGAAAACAAATACTCTTATACCAAATGTGACTCAGCGGAATAGGGATCATAAGGCTAAATTAAGATTAGACGGAAGGGAGGGAATAGTGTTTAATGGATTATATGAATATTTTTCAAATTCTTTAAGATTCTACAAGGAATGATGTAATTAACAATCACAGAAACAATCACAGAATCAAAGTGCAGATAACAGTAAATGCAGTAAAAGTAAAATGTAAAGAACACACTAGGATTTTATACTAATTCGGAGTTACCCTACATCCAGTCCCGCACAATTCCTTGTATAGATTTCTTTTCAACTAGTAAATGAAAATACAATCTCGATTTCAAGGCTGTGAGACACAACCTCTAGAATCCGACCTCTGGGTAGAGTCGTTTGATTTCTGGGCTACAGGCACACCCACTAGATTTACGAGCCACTAAGCACACCCAATTGATTTTACGTGCTACAATCACACCCACAAGTATAGCAGTATGATTTGATACAGTTTTACAAACTTAGATCTTCTATCTTTATTACAATTGATCCTACAACACTTTGATCTTGGTTTGAGTGAGAGAGATGAGAGAAATCAGAGAGTAGATGAAGGAGAATCAAACTAATGATGATTGAATTTGATTTTGGTAGACTTTCAGTACAGTTTGGGTATGTTTTGATTTAGAAAATGATAGAGTGGAAGGAGGAGAGATGCAAAAGAAAATTATAATTGAGAATTCATTTGGAAGTCTGCTATTTATACAGGAACAACGGTCATGTCCATTCGTGAAGAGAACGACGAGAAAATACTTCTTTTGAAATTTAAATTTTGAAAAAATCGACCATTATGTTGATATACATACATAGAGTATGTCGATATACTCTTTTTAAAAATTGAAAATACTTTAAAACATTATTTTGAAAACTCACTATTTTGTAAAGTAATTTGATACTTTGTAAAATCATTTAAGCAAAGTTTATACATACTTCAATCATAATAAAATTTAATAAAACTCTACACAATAATTTTGAAAATTTTAATATAATGTAAATAAAATCAATATAATTATAACTTAATAAAGTTTGAACAAAAATTCAATTTATATATAAACTTAAAAACACTAAAATAATATCTTTATAAGTATAAGAGATTGAAAATCATTTTGAGAAATATTATTAAAAGATTATTTTAAAACCAGGATATTTGAAAAATAATTTAAAACAAAATTAGAGAAGAAGAGAGAGATTAGAAAATGCTATCGAGGTTTTAAGATAAATACTACGATTCTATAACTTATCTGGAGTATCTTGAAATCTTGAACTCTTTAATACTCATGAGTCTTTATTCTTCAACTCTTGAACTCTATATCAGCATCTTGAATCTACTTTTGATACTCTACAGTCCTCTTAATCAACACTTGTCTAATATCTTGCACTATATACTATATATAACTTGATAAAACACTAGTATTTATATTTTATATAATGTCTATAATTGTTACCATCAAAACTAATACCTAAGGTAAAAACAAGAATCTCCATCTAGAATCGACATGTCGAAATAAAAGAAATTTTTGAGGATTTTATCTATTTTTTTTCGCAATCCAAATATCTCTAAGGCATATCCAAATCCATAGATATATACTAATCAATTAGTGATACAAAAATACTAAGGTTTTCACTCACAGATTATGCTTAGCTTCTCTTGTATGGATTTGCAATGCCAAAGCAACCCTTTTCCAGATCTCCTTCTTTTAATATACGTATATACACAATGAAGTATAAAGGTGTATGTATAGTTTTGTTAGATTCAGAGAGGTTAAAGGAGAAGAAAATAGATTAAAAGAATAATTAAAAAGGATTAGAATGCTTACCTGAATCCCTAATAAAATTTCTAAATCTAACTAAAGACAGAAAATGGCAGAGGTTCGAAGTATTTTCCAAATATTTATGAATAAAAGTTGAGAGAATAAGGTTCTAATTATAGGAGTTGAAACGCATCTGAACCGTAGGATGAAGTTAGGTGACAAACAGATATACCTGGAGCGTTTAAACGATGAAAAATTCTAGCCGCCACCCTGAATAGGGGTCGACCACCTCCCATAGACCGATTGACCGCTAAGAGTCGATCGCTTGGGGTTGGAGGTATCGACCTCAACTCCTCTTTGGGACACGCTGATTTGTTTTCGTTCCTTATTTATTTTGTTCCCTAATTAACTTTTAACATTAATTATCTAACTTAACTGTTACTTAACCCCAAGTAAACCTACAGTGAATTTTTAAAATTCAAACCCTGAATTTAAATACTCATTTGAATTTGAGTTCAAGCTAATTAATTTAAATCTGAAAACTTCAAACGCTCATAACTTATTCGTTTGAGCTCCACTTTTAGAACATTATATATGGACACAGATCAGAATTTCACCATGAATGCAACGGGATAACTTTCATGGTAAAACTACAACTTTTAGAAAATTTCCATTTTCCACCCAACTTATTTAATTTAATTCACTCAATTCATTTCTGGTTGATTTTACGGGGTGTTATAGTAATCGAGTATTGTGTCCTACCTGGCTACTGGCTTGGCCTGGAGGATGAAGTAAGCCGAAAGGTTATCCCTAATATAAAGTCCCAAATTGATTTTAGGACTTGGGCAAAATTTTCAAAATATGTTTTGAAAATTAAAGATAATATATATTTTAAAGTAAATGTTAAGTTTACAATATGACATGTTATAAATGTTACAAACTTTTCAAAATCGGTTTTGAAAGTTAATCTAAT
Organism: Allium fistulosum; assembly: GCA_030737815.1. NCBI lineage: Eukaryota > Viridiplantae > Streptophyta > Magnoliopsida > Asparagales > Amaryllidaceae > Allium > Allium fistulosum. The sequence continues at coordinate 390,303,369 of CM060904.1, forward strand.
CTACTAATTTTAAAAAATTTATCTTAATTATTTAATTAATTGGATTAATTAAATAAATATATATAATTAATTAGAAATTAATTAAATTAAATTAAAACATATATAATGATATATGTATATCTATCTTAAAATGTTTAAGGTAAATGAAAATAAAATTTTGAACTTAATTAATATTATTTTAATTAAAAAAAATTGATTAATTAAATTAAATAAAAGTTAATTAATAAATTATATATATGTATATTATTATTATAAATGTTATAATATGTCCTCATCTTTAAATTGTTAAAGATGAATAATTTAAAATTCATTAGTTGAAATTTAAAATAAATTAATTAAAATGTTTACTAAATGATTATTTAATAAGAATTACATTAGAATTAATTTAATAAGATTCATTAATAAGATACATGTATGTATTATGTAATTATAAGTTAAATTATAAAAGCTATAAATAAATTAATACTTATATAATATATATGTATAGAATTAAGTGGAACTGGAAAGAAACCCAAAATAGATTTAAGGAACAAAGACATACATATTGTACATATACCATATATTCATATGTGTCCGACACATGAATCACGAGGGTACCTTATAAGAAATACATTGTTTCCTAAATCGATATCACTTAACATAAATACATTAAAGATTGCGGATCTCTAATATTGATAAGTTGTCCTTTATCATATATATGTTAACAGTTACTTGAATACTCTTTAGTTGTCGAGCTTTTCTCAAGCAAGAGATGTTATGAGTAGTACTATTAATATATCGAATATAAGAGGTAACATACATGTGCATGTTTGTTGAGCTTTCTTCAAGATAAGTGTATTATACTTAAGTTATCCCAAAATGATTGGTACGACTGAATAATCTCTCTTGGTTTATCGAGATTTCCTCAAGGTCAAGATGATATTAATACAATGACCCCGAGTTAGGAAATGTATATGATACAACTGATGTTATCTATTACTTGCGAGCCTATGATTTATTGAGCTTTCCTTAAGGTTAGAATCCAAAGCAAGTGAGTCTCAAAGCCCACTTGAGAAATCAAAAGATTTCTATATTTTTCTTAGGTTTTGAGAAACATAAAAATGCAGCAGAAGCCTTATTGAAAAAAATGAAATGATAACATTAAACCTTTCTAATATTGTAAGAACCTATGTTATATAAAGTCAAAATAATATACATCTGTAAATTTGTGCAACTAATAAAAATGATAAAATGTGTTTTTGTTAAGATATACAAATAAACTGAATTAAGGATGATAAAGAAATATAAAATGTTCTTACCTTAAACCTTTTGGCATGTTATCGATTCAAGACCGATATAAGAGCCTAACTATACAATACTAAATACACTCGTAACTTGGTCGCGTAGGTGTTTATTTGCCAAAGACTTTGTATTGTTTCCATGAATTTTGAACTCTTAACCAGTATGAGAATATAGATATTTGACCTATGTTTGATCACATGTAAATGTTATATGATGAATGACCATAGTTCATAATGTACATAATTTCAGTAGAATTAGTTTATTCGATATAGGCTAATAAAGCATAAAGAGAAGTCATGTATTGAATATGATTTATTAGATTAAGGATTTCCTTTTGAATGGTTCAACCTTTCAGAAAAGGAAAGCAATTGTACAGGGTTGGAAGTAACTTAGGCGCAGTTGGGATGAAGAGAGTGAATAGTCAACTCTACTACATGAAGTGATATCGAAAACAAGAATTGTACAAAATACCAGTAGATACTTAACATGGAATGAGAAATGTAATTTTTATTCCAATTGTGTTTTTCATATAGAAAATTATTTTTTATAAAAATCATTTCTACGAGTTTAAGATATTTGAACGAAAACTCTCGACTGTAAACTAGTTATGGTGAAAGAAATAAATAGCACGTAATAAGAAATTGAATAGAGCTTCATATTTCATATCCTATAATTGTAATGGCGAAAATAGTGGGAGCAGCCATATAATACTTATTAGTAGATCAATCAAGATACAAAAAATTATTTTCATAAACATAACAAAAATTATTTATGAAATAATAATTAATTTCGATAATAACTGAAAGTGAATATAGTTTTACTTCATTATGAACGTTTTGATATTCACTATGAAATAAATATATTATAATAACGGTATTCATTGTATTAGCCAAATGACACAAAACAATTTATAGTTTTTTATAATTATTTTAGAATTAAGGAAAAAGCACACGTTTAGTATGAGCAACAAAGAGTTGGTGAACTCTTCAAACTGATGCATAAATATATATGCAGTCAAAAAGCCTAATAAAACAAAAAATAGTTCCACATACTTCGTTTAATTCACAAATGAATTGACATAAAGTGAATATGTGTATTTGATGCACAAGTGTACTTATGATACAATCACTGAATATAAAACGGAAGTATAAAATGTAACATTCAAGGAAAAAAAGAAAATTCGATTTGATTGAATAGGTAAGTATATAGGAAAATGGTTCCAAAAGTACCGAAAAATGAATAAGATTCGGTCTAAAAAGTCATTTCTCTCATGCTATACATATCAATGTGTTGTTAAGGAGGAGTCAGACTTTATTGGGTAAAGTACGATTAATAATGAGCAAAGTTGAGTTTAGTTTTTTCTATAAGGTCATGTATATAAGAGTAAATACATAGGTTAAAATTAATTTAATCCAAGGCATAGTTTACAAGATCATGCGAGATAAAAGTTTTTAAGAAGCCCCTGTATATCCTAAATCATGGAGTTGATAGGTTGTGTGAGTCGAGACGCTGCACGTAATAGTTTCTTATAAGGGAGCTTGTGTGGACCACCCTAGAGGAGTTTGGGACTGATCAATATTGATTGATCAATTTATATTATGAACATAAGTATCATAAACTAAAATAGTTTCATACATATATTTAAGTAGTTCATAAATAGTTTATGAATACCAATTCCATTACACTAAGAAACTATTGCTAATTTGTGAAACGCCAGCTTCGTAAAGAAGGTATTTCTCTTGGAAATTATTGGCAGTAAAATAGATTTGTACATGATCCAAAGATAAAGCTTACAACAAAGGATGGAATAAAATTAACCAAATTGAATAGACACTACCCATTAGAATGTCTAACAATAAATATCATACATTAAAGAAAAATTATAAATTTTACAAATATCGAGAAAAGAAATTCCTCAATTAAGTAAGCCATTAATAGTATTGACTCTACTATATGGCATGATGCACAAATCCTAAATGGACTCTAACTGCGTTATCAAAATATGGTTTTGGTATTGCTACCCGAAATGATATGATCCATCATTGCTAAAGTGTCTTTAAGAAGAAGATCAATGCAATTGGAATATAGACCATGCTGCTAATTATAACGTTTTAAATATAAATTATTGAAACTAATGTAATAGATTCATCATTCAAAGTGCTTTAGTTAATTCAGATTTTATACACAAATTTATCGCTTGGTATGACTTTGAGTTTTGGTAGATAGATGTTGAAACAAAATTCTAAATAGTGATTCGGAATAAACTATTTGTATATAACAACCAAAATTTCTCGTAAACAGTTGTAGCAATAACCGAGTTTGCGAGTATTGGATATGATCCAAGAAATGGTACAAAAGTGTTGTTCGATAAGCATTAGAGTCAAGGAAGTTATTTTACAAAGAAATCAATAACATGAATTTTGGTCAAAATGCTGACGAAGTGTGCGTCTATAAGAAAGAATATTAATAAGGACTAAAGTATGTTTCTAAAACTATAAGTAAACCAAAAACTAATGACTGTTAATGATGTGTTCATATTAAAATCATTTCAGTATAGTTGTTTAATACTCGACATTGGCTTGAACACGACAACTTTAATAATCGGTATAAAAGAATGATGGGATTGTCCCAAATGATATAAGCATACACAATATTAAAAATATATAATATGAAACATGTAAGATGTGTTCCTTATGCATTGGCAATATGAGTTATTATACATGTTATATTGACTACAATATCACACTTTTCTTATGTATTTAATAAATAGAGAAAGTAACAAACTTGAATTAAGATCAATTAATGACAATTAGAGTATTCTCAAGTATTTACGAAAAACCAGAGAAATATTTATGGAAAAAACAAACTACTAATGAAGAAGCATGCAAGCTTGAATTTCATTAATGATAAGTAGTAGCTAATTCCACCAAAGCTATAAGTACACCACCTTGAATAGCACAACAATGTAAGAAGTATAAATAAATGCACAAATGTATGATAGGGCGAAGGGTGATTCCAAATGTTGAGAATCCTATGACAATGTTATATGATAACAATGCCATGATATAGTTTGTAAAAGAAACTAGAGCTCACTAGTAGTCAAGGGACATACTTCGAATAGCTTCACATGATAAAGGCAGTTTATCAACGTTTGAGAGTGTTGGTTGACAGAGTAGATAACTGTGACGACCCATAATTTGATCATTCTAAGATATAATATTTAAATTGATTTAAATATAAAATATACTAGATTTTATGATTCAAATAATATTAGATAGGGTTCGAAGATTAAATATTACACAAAAATAGGAACTTTTGCTTATATCGATGAAAGTGATAAAAGTCATTTTTAGTAAAAGTAAGTTTCAATGATTAAATAAATTATTTTAATCATTGAATAAGGGTTTTTATTTGTAATAACAATATACAAGTTTATTTCAAGTTTTGTTTACAAATATACATAGTTTGACAAAAACATCAAAATAGGACTGGGAAACATTTTGTCAAAAGTTGATTTTTTATCAAACAAAAGTTGTCGCAACGTTGTTGCACCTTTATTTACATATACATGTACACATTTTATAATATGGTAAGTAATAACAAAATGACTAAACAAAAATACTTTTTCTAAACAGGATAACAAAAGTAAGTAAGAAAGGACAAAAAAATCTCATCAAATCTAACCCAATCTTTACTTTACTTTTCTTAACCCTTAAGTGCTTAGGACATAAAATGATGATGTGATAAGGTGATGGTAAGGGTTGAAAAATATGGTTTGCTTTATGGATAAGTAAGGGCATTTTGGTCATTTCAAGTTATAATAATTTATTCCAAAACTTTTCTATAAATACCTATCTCCTTCTTCACTTTCACTTCTTCTTCTTCCTTTCCAAGCTTCTCTTCTCTACTTTCATGTCTTCCAAGCTTAGCGAAATAATGGGCAAAAATAATTTAAAAATAAATTAAAGTATAAAATTACCAAAACACCTCAAAACCGCTTCAAAACTCCCCCTCTCTCCTCTTGTAACCCACGGCCTCATCCCCTTACCCCCTAGCCATGAGCACTTCCACCCATACCCTAGCCTTGAGCCCTTCCTCCCTCCAAAAGTCCAAGCTAAGTCATTTAAAGATGAGCGTGCAAGGATTCGTGAGCTAAAAATCTCGAGCACCGGAGCTATAACCGATTCTCCGATTGAAAACCAAAACAAATGTGAAAAACTCCTAATTATATGTATGCATATGGATGTGATGATATGATATGGTTATATGGATGGTTGTTTATAATTTGATCATCATGTGTTGTTTATCTCTTATGGTTGTATAAACAAGTCACGATATACACGTCATTATTTCATATGGAAAACACTTTCCAAATAAATATTAAAAGTGATATGGAATCATTTAATACCTTTAAAAACAAAATTGATTGAAAATATTTTGGAAATGTTTCAAAAACACATATGCTTTTTTCGACAAGTTTTAAATGAAAAATTATAAACAAGTCAAAACTAGACACATCGCGTAACGGTAATCCGCGATTTCATGCCGAAAAATTCAAATGAGTATACGGAGGGCAATATAGCTCGAAATTCTTCGAGATAGGAATTTTTTGGACTATTATATCCATAGTATTTAAATGAAGAAAGAAAATCAAGATTTCATCTTATAAATTTTTAAATATGTCCAAATCAAATTTCCAGAAAAATCGCGCTTTTGCAGTAAAGCGACCAAATTGTAAAATCTTTTAAAATGGATATTTTTAAATGTTAATAAATATGAAATAAATCTGATAAATTTGTTAAAATAGTTTAAAAGTTATTTGAATTCTAAAATATGGATTTTCAAATAGTAGAAAAGTTGTTTTAAATCGAATAAGCTTTTTAAGCACTTTTCGCAACAGCTTTCTACAACTATTTTAATAACTTTAGAAATAAAGATTTAAATTTAATGATTCTTTCCTAAATTCATTTTTAAATGTTTTGAAATATATAATTAAGGTTTAGAGTTGGTCAAAAGGATATTTTAAAATAGAGGTTTTAATGATTACGTATATGCCAAAAGGATATTTTAAAGATATATCTCTCAAAGATATTTGGATAAAGAGAATGAATAAATAGAACGACAATAGTCTATATAAAAAAATTATTTTTTTATTGATGATTGGACTTCGAAGAAACCAGGGTCAAATTTGGGTGATCCTATCCAAAAACCACTTTGAACCAATTTACATTTCAAAGTAAAACATGTTGAAGGTAAGATCATTAAAGACGAGGATATTCATAATGTAGGGTTACTTGCCACTAGTCCCTCGAGGTGAAATTTACCATATCATATATTTGGCAGTAGTGCACTGTTATGAAAACCTTCGATTTGCAATGACCGCTCACCACTGATCCTAAGGGTGATTCCCAAATAGGATGTGATAGGAGAAGTGCCTTCGGTTTGTCCTATTCTTGGAGAACTTGTATGGACAAATGTATGACATTGCACTCTATTTCATATTGATTGATCTCTATAAAATGTATCATCTGCTTGGTGGGGGAGAAGGCAACTTCTCTTAGCATAACACACTTCTCTGAGACGTATGAGCTCAGAGGTGATATGTTTGTAGAAATCAGTTGTGTGATTATGGAATGGCAATGTGCATTCAAAGAAGAAAGATGATGTGCTATATGAAAGGTAATCGTTACCTCAGGCCTCACACCTGGAAATGACCAAAACAGGGTAGATGCAGTAAGGCTATATGGTTCGCAACCATTAGGGTATGATCATCCCCTTCAAGATATATTTCTACCCGCTATAACGTCCAGGTATTAATGATTGTGGAAGTATGCTAAGAGACGTCTCCAATAGGTCGGTAACGACTGAGGGATGATTTATTCGGTACTATCCAGTTAGAGGTAGACCAGTCTTGTGTTGGTAGAGGATCCATATGCGGTTCTCGGTACATTCCTCTAGAGATGTACTGTTGGAAGGTAATCCCTTCACCTAGTCATTTGTATGGAAATCCATTATACAATAAGTGCTTTTGAGTTTGATTGTAGAACCTACTTTGTAGCTATTATGTTAGAATTTAATCAATGTAACAATTTCGGCTAAGATTAATAAGTTAACTTGCAAATGTTTTCAAAGGAATGTCATTAAAGTTAATATCCTTGAATTTTACATAATAAAGATTTTGGTTATCATAAGGTAAAAACCCGTACCATGTTTACTTGCGGCGTGGTCTTATAAGATACCTTTTGTTTCCAAACATCGTAATTTGAGTTCTCACACCAGTCCCAGAACTGACTTGGAGTTTATTTTCTTTTCCCTTAAACCCTGGGTGTCCTATTTTTTTGGGCAGCCAAGTAGTTAGGATCACCTTGGGGAATTTTGGGTGCATTTTGTGAAAGTATTTTGGAGGAGCTTTTGGAGTATGGAGCAGAAGTATCTTATGTGGATATCTACATATAAATATACATGTGTTTATGTTATTTTAATCTTAATCAAAACGGACCTTTTTCTGTGAAATTGTAGAATTTAATTTCAAGCTCTTCCTTAATTGAACCTTTGTTACAATGGTTACTTCTTGTTTTAACAAACTCGTATATATAGGAAAACTTATTTTAACTTGTGTATGTGTAAACTTATCAATTATTATACATGTATATTTTATTACTTAAAAAAACTTGGACAACAAAGGCGTATGCAAATTCTATTGTAAATGCCATTTAATATGTCATTCAATGTAATTAAAAAGAGAGAGAAAACGTAAGGGTTTCTCTCTCTACATTTATAACCTTATCTTTCCTCAATTTATTATACATGTCAAGAGAAAGAAAACCAAAGGTTTTCCTTATCTAAAATTCCCATGCTTAGCTACACAAATATACACTTCTTATATGTTACACTTATATTTTAGAACATGAATGTATTTGATACATTCATTCCATTACACATGAATATGTACATAAGAGTATATTTGATATACTCAAATTTACATAAACATTAAATTCATGCATACATATATACATTACAATTAAAAACTAAAATTACACTTTGTTATGAAAGATTAGAATATAGATCTACAATTAAAACATTGTATTGATTCCATATTAATTTCATTTTTGACCTTAAATATAATTCAATCAATCAACATGAAAATGTAAATTTCCAGATTTAAGGAAATGAAATTTAAATAAAATGCTAAAACATAGAACTATAATAAAACATTGTATTTTAACACACATATATATATATATATATATATATATATATATATATATTTAGCTTCAATTTAATAAAGTAAAGAAAAGCGGCTAATTAATTTGAACATGTAAACATTCAGATCTGAAATATTACACTTCAATAAGTATTTTTTAAAATCATAGATCTACACTCAAAATACTGTTTTAAAACATAAACAAATTTAATTTTGATCTATCAAATGAAAACTCAATCATGTCAATCAATAAATAATTCACTTTCATAAACAATTTTTTTTAATTAAGCAAGACAATAATACATCAGACAAATTATGAAAGTCAAATTAAATTTCCATCAAACATTGCAAAAACACTATCTATATATAGAAAATGACATACCTTGCAAACCCAATCCTTAAAAGCACGTTGTGGAATAGCATGGCATAAATCACTCCTAGTCTGAGAAGGTGGTGGAATAGCAGCTCTGGTAGATGGACAGCTATTAGCATAATGACCCTTCTTATCGCATTTGAAGCAAGTGATATTAGCAAGGTCGATTGGGCTTTTCTGGGCAAATCCCAATCCTGTAGTCTTTTTCCAAGCTTTCTTTTATTGATCAAATTTCATCTTCCTCTTTCCAGGCTGGCTAGAAGAGGACTGAGCAGGAGTGGCCTTGGCAGTGGGTCCCTTAGGCTTTGCCTTATATCTAAGAGCATAGTCAACAATCTCTGTGAAGGTGCAGTGGGTGTGGCCAGTAAGCAAGTCATAATACTCTGGTCTAGCTCCCAAAATGAATTTCTCGTTCTTCAGAAGTGGTGTATCAATCAAGCCAGGTCCGAACTTGGACAGTTCGTTGAATTTCCTCTCATACTCAGAAAAAGTCATACTGCCTTGCTTAAGATCAATAAAAGCTCTATAAAGTTGGGCTTTCCCAGCGCTGGCATCCATTGTGCCGAGAAAGTATCCCTAATCAAAAAGATAGACTAGATGAATAACATTCCAAAGATTGAAAGAAGAATTTAGACTACGAAATCCAAACAAATTTATACCTAAACTGGGCCCAAGTGATGGTGTTCTCCTCGATACGAGAAGTAACAGATTCCCACCAATCTTGTGCGGCATCCAGAAGTTGCCAAGCAGCAAGCTGACGCTTCTGAGCATCAGTGATCTCCAAACCAGAAAATATCTTTTCTAAGCTTTTAAGCCATTGCCGAGCCTCGATAATGCTCTCGGATCTAGAAAACTTAATACCTCCAAGTTGTGTATACTCCTTACTAAGAGTGGTGAATTTGACTAGAGCTGGGGCGGCAAGTGCAGCTTGAGCAGGACCATTGCCTCTTCCTCCCATATTGTTTCTTCTGCTACTTGTTTGCACAAAAAATGGACAAACACCTCGAAGTTGTATGATTTAGTAGATCTTATGTTATTCTTAGTGATTTGAGCGATTTATGCAAATATATGAAAAACAGGGGCTAAACTGTAAAAAGACATGCAAATTTATAGTGGTTCAGCCAGAATGTGCCTACGTCCACTTTATATGTTATTTCTCTTCTCTTATTCTGATTACAAGTACAAAGCTTTGATACAAGTAAAGGAAAGTTGTTTGAAAGTTCCTTCCGTGCTTGAGCTCTCAAACTTGTCCCCATTGCTGTACCCCTGTCCCTCTATTTATAGAGTGAGGCTGGGGGTAGGGGTCTTGGATGTATACAGCTGTTGATGGGCCCGGGCAGATACAATCGGGCCCGGCAAATCTGGTTCTGCATCGTCTTGCTCCGGTGGTAGTCGATGTAGCTTGGTCCGGTTTACCCTGGTTCTTGGTCCGATGGTAGTCGATGTAGCTTGGTCCGGTTTACCCTGGTTCTTGGTCCGGTGGTAGTTGATGTAGCTTGGTCCGGTTTACCCTGGTTCGGTGACTGGAGATGGTTCGGTGGGAAGTATGGATCGGTAGGAAGCTTGGTTCGGTGTGACATGGTTTTGGAGTCGGTATGGCAATGGGATGAAGCTTGATTCGGTAGAGGTGAGTGTCTTTCGTTCGGTGGTGGCTGGTTCGGATGTGGTGACGATGCCGAATGAAGCCTAGCTCTTCATGGTCTTGAGATCTCCTGGGTGAGAAATTTACCCAACATTTGCCCCCCCAAAGTAGGACGTGCGCGTGCGCATGTCCTGCTTTGTTTGAGTTCGAGCAATCACATCCGGCTCTAGAACCGAACCAGGTGATTCGGTGATTCAATCTCCTCCTATAAATGGGAGGCTTAGGCCATTGTATTTCTTCATCGATCATCGCTTGTAGCCGAATCACTTGCAGCCGAATCAACTCGTGCCGAATCACTTGTAGCCGAATCACGTGTAGCCGAATCACTTGCAGCCGAATCAACTCGTGCCGAATCACTTGTAGCCGAATCACGTGTTGCCGAATCATGTGAGTTGCTTTACCACCGAATGATAGCTTATACTACATATTACCGAATGGGCTACTGATGTTTATTTGTTTACATCCTCCGTTCTAACAGCACGCTTTTCTATGTTGCAGATAATGTCTCGCAAAGCGGAAACTCGATCAGACAAGAAGAAATCCGGGGGCGAAGGAGGTTCCTCTGCCGTGCCCCCAGCTCAGCCGAATCCAGAACGTCACAGACCAACCCCGAGATCACTAGTGGACGGGTACGGCCCTCAGGAACTTCTGAACTCCCCGCCCGATTGTTTTCCTAGCTCCCTCAAGAGGAGCAGCTTGATGTCATTTCCCGATCTTTTGGAATTGATAGGACGCACTTGCTATTGCCAGGGAGAGAAGTTATGCCGTACGATCCTCCTGAAGGGTACTTCGCCTATAGCAGATACCACTGTATGTGTGGTGCCATTCCTCCTCTTAACGCTTGGATAGCCAGCTTCCTCACATATCTAAAGGTGGCCCCATTCCAGCTTCAACCCAACTCCTATGCTATATTGGTGAGCCTCTTCGTCATTTTCCAAAGGAAGTATTGTAACGACCCGTAAAATTTCAACTGTTTAATAACGTAATTAGTTGAAATTTTACGAAATTTCAAACGATAAAATTTTGAAATAAAAATTTAACATTTGGAATACGTCTAGTTAAACATAGCAACTGGTAAATTTTCGTCCGAAAATATGAAAATTTATTTCGCGCGTAAATTCACTTCAATTTAATCAGTTAAAAAGCAGTGAAAATAAAATGTTTCCGAAACCTAAATATTTTACATAGAAAAATTCTAAACCATCTTCTGAGCAAGATGTCAGTTCGTCATTTTTCCAAATTCGGACATCTATTGCTCCGTCGTTCTTATTTTCTGCAAAATGCAGCATTCTGGTACCGATATCGATTTTTATCGGATGATCGTACCACTGATTTCTATATACCGTTTTGATCGTCTCGTCGTGCCGATCTCTACGGTATATTCGATTGTCAAATTCGGAGTTCTGTTGTACGTTGCACTTTGCGTAACGCCTAACCGTACCGGTACAAAATTCAAACTTTTGATTTCGATCCGTCCTTCTATATTCCACCATGTAATCACCCCTAACCTTTAATATTCCTAGATATTGATGACAAGTCATTTACTATTCTACCTTTCCAATGAAATCATCGGTTCTTCTCACCCTTTCATTTAGCTGGAGAACACACAAACGTTAATGATTAATTCATACACTATTCATTTCTTTGGTTGGTTTCCTCCGTATCTTCCCTCTCAAGCACACTATCACCTTTTGCCTCTCCACCCTTCCTCCATGCAAAACCCTACCCGCTTGCATTTTATATGACCTGACACTCTCATTTTTCCCCCACGTCACGTGTAGCCAAGCCAGCTAACCAAAACTCCACCAAAGTCAACCTCACCACCACCCGTACCACCGAACCTTCAGCCACCGTGCCTCCACCGTGAACCATCCCCTCCACCACCGGAGCACACGCACCCAGCCACCTCCGGCAAACGCATGTTTCCAGCCTCCGCCAACCGAAGACGCCATCACCAACCTCCGACCCATCTCCTCCCTTCCAGCCACGCCAACAAGCCTAGCCTCCCTCTCGAACACGCCAGCACCCGAGTAGCCCACCTCGGCATCCGCCCTAGCCATCTCCACCTTTCCTTCACTTCCACCTCAGCCCTGAGTCCCATCCACAGCCGAACGACCCCGCCAGCAAACACCAATGGCCACCACAACCCACTACAGATCCCGCTCGCCCTCCAATTTCCCTGACTCCGATGTCTCAACCCCTCCACCATGTTAGCCTTGCTTTACACCACGCAGGCCTTGCTCCGGCCGTGAACAGCACCGAGACCTGCCTTCACTTCCTTGACCCCTTCGGCCTTGTTCCTCTGTCCGCCTCCATTCAGCAACACACCTTCCAATATTCAAGTCTGTGGCCTTCTCGTCTTTTACAAAAAGGTAAGTACATATATGATGTATTTTGATTTTTATTTGAACTAAATTTTCTTGTTTCAGTTTCTTTGTAACAACTTATATTTTAAGTTATATATATAGATTGATTCTTAAATTTTATAAAGTAGTTTACATATTTTGTATATAATTCTGATCTGCATAGAAGTATATTAGTTACGAGGTTATAGGTTGGTTTATATATACTAGAGAATGTATATACTTATATTTGAACTCGTAGGCAGCTTCACCTTCTTTTGGTTATTTTACTGTTTTAAAGTTTATAAAATTTTAAAGTTGTTTATAGTTACAAGTATATAATATTTTGTATATACAATCTATTTGAGTTTACATATATATTAGAGCTTACGTGAGTATTCATTAACACATCTATATCTTATATATGATAGTATGTACATTTGTTGTTACATTAAAGTTATATATATTGTTTATTTATGCAGGTAACAGTGTGACTATAGGAAGTATAAGTATATATGTTTGTTGTAATCAATTTGAAGTATGGCTTGCTAGTACATAGATATAAAAAGCCACAGAAAATGTTATTTTATAAGTTAGTTATATGTATTCATAGAACAATAATTTATATATAAAGCCTGTCGAATGAAATGTTAGTTGGTATTACATATATTCGGTTTTCTAGTGTTTATAATATATATTATGCTGTATGCGAGGATTTGTTATAAAGTATATTTAGTATAATATGTAAAGGTTATATTTCAAGTTTATACACATTATTCATGGTCTGTATGTTATAAGTTTGAAAATTTGATTTTTCTTTTAAGTATATGCTCGGTTATATATAAAAATGCATAGGTGGATTAGTATAAAAGTTTGAACATTCTGTTATATATAAAATGTTGATTATTTTTTATAGGTATATATGTTTTATACATAACGTGTGGTTTATGCGTATATATGTTTAAGTATGTTGATATTAAATAAGTATATATATATAAATATTTATTCCAAAATATATAATGTATATATGTTGAGTTACATATGTGTCTTAGTTTAAAACTATGGTTTTTGAAAACGTATGTACGTATATTTTAATGAGTTCAAAAATTTATATTGGTTAAGAAAATAATTTATTAGGACAATATATATTTTGTTTCGGTCTATATCAACCAGTTCTGATCTATTTTCATCGATCTCTATTGACCAGCCCTGTTCATCCAATTCGTGCCAATCTTGTTCGTTGGAAATTCGTCTTGGATCAGTAACCCATTTCAAATCTCTCTAGTCTCGAAAGGTGAGCACTCACTCACGATTAACGTTCTTTTATTTATTAGATTTGATTTCAATTGAAACGACAATTGAAATATGCTGCTATTAGTTAATGACACTGTTATATATGCTATTACCTGTATCAGTTCACCTGTGACATCTGACACCATTATCTGTTAATTATTTATGCGATGATAGTACAGTTTGGCTGATAATTGATTGATTGTTGATGTTTATATTGGACGTTAAATTGTTAATGTTAAAATGATAAATAGTATGAAATTGAACTTGATATAGGATAATCAAATGTTAAATTTGATTAACTGACATTTGTATAATATGACCCCTTTAACTGTTAAATCCATTGACACGTATGATTTGCTTAATTACATTTTGAATCACTGAATGTATGTTGTTAAATTGATGATGTATGAAATTGTAAATAGATGACAAGTGAAAAACCGTAATGTAATAATCTTTAATCTACATGAAATGATAGTGTAGATTCTAGAAATAATTATATTAATTCGTACAAATAACAATGCGAATTAATACGGTTATTTCGGGATTATTTGAATTGATTATTGGATTGCTATTGGTTGTTGTTATTGCTTGTTTATTTACTTTGACACCATCCCAGTTATCACACTGCAAGTTCCCTTTGTTATGTTTTGATTCTGAATTGAATTGGAATCGGGTTGAAATGATAAATACCCAAATTTAACTTTGACTTAGGATAGAAAATTAAATAAAACCCGATTGGTCAATAAATTGATTTAAAAATAAAATGAAGATTTTATTTGAATAAATATTATGGTTTTGAAATGAAGTTGAAATTGGAATTTTTGATGAAAGGAAAATGTTAATATTTAATAATCGGAAACAAAATGTTAACAATGAAATTGATGGAAAATGTGGTTTAATTTGAGAAATGAATAATTAAGTTTGAAATTATAATTAAGTTTGAAATTATTAACTTTGAAATGATTTAATAATTAAGTTTGAAATTATAATCAAGTTGAAATTATTAAACTTTGAAATTATTCAATAATTAAGTTTTGAATTATTTAATAATTAAATAAGACTGAATTATTTAATGATTAAATTAAATTGAATTTTTGAATAAGTGAATTTTACTTCGTAATAATTGAAATTGAGATTTTCTTTATTTATTAAGTTTTGGAAATTATTTAGAGTAAGTAAATAAATAATTGAAATTGAATTTTCTTTAACAAGAAATGAAAATGTGATATTTTGGAATTAATGTAAGACTTGAAATGTAAAGAGTTGATTTGATGAATTTAATTTAATTAAATTTGTAAGTTTTGATATAATGAAGTTGAATTTAAATAATGGATTTAATGAATTGGGAATTTAATGGAAATTGTTTTGAATGGCATAGTAACTTAACGAATATTGAATGAAATCGATAAATTTGATTTGAATGTTAAATAAGATTTAATTTAAATGTTTTCGAAATGAAACTTGTATTCGAACTTGAATCAATATTTGGATTGTTTTAAATAGAAATTGAATTTGAATTATAAGATTTTGAAATGATAATCTGGAAGTTTGAAACGTAAACTATTGGAAATTGTTTTAGAAAGACAAATGAAATGTTGATTTACGAATTCTATTTGAAATTGAAATTGATTTGGTTTTTGAAATATATAAACGACCAATCGGTGTAATAATTACGAAAGTTATTAAAGAGACCGGGATCGGTAATGGATATACTCTCTATCTGAACCGAAACCACTTAAATAACTATACGCGGAGTGTTGATCCAGAACGAAGTGGATGGTTTCGATGAACGTGTTGACTGAAGAAAGAGAACGATTTTGGATGACCCTTGACATGACTAAAACAGGAGCCGCGCCGGGCCATTGAGGATCGCCATCTCTAGCGGACACACTTCTTCGATACCATATCTATTACTTTGTGATTCAATTTGGGTGCACCCCTCGATTTGGGAGTGTTGTTCGCGGTGTTGGGGTGGTAGCTGCTATGCCCAACATCAGTCCGGATCAGGCAACTACTAGTATCCTAGTTGGTATCGCCTCATGTACCTTGTCATACTGATTATCCTATTCGCGACCACTACGATTTTGATTTGTACCTTTAGTATATGGATTGCCCTCTGGTGACTTCCGGTTTTGGGGAAACTACGGTCTTGTATATGCTTTTGGGAATAAACAGGTTAAGAGGTGTATGGGCCCTGCTTAACCCTACTTTGATATCTTTATATTACTGATAGACATTATCTACTTAGCGTACATTACTACCTAGTAGATAGTTTAACGGATCCTTAAAGGATGGTTATTCCGAACATCCTTTGAGTTACTTGTATTTCAATTGCTATTTCACTTGAGTTGGATTTATTAATATAAGAATGTTAATCCTGACTCGAGTGTCTTGTGTTTTGCTTTACGCTCGGGTCAGACTGAGTGGTTCAGCTTTCGAGACTCACCTTTGGAGTTGGAGCTTCGCTTGGAGATCCAGCTATCTATCCGGCTTTCAGATATTCGATGATTCCAGTGATGTATTCTGATTTGTATCTTTTACTCTTCCGTTGTATCTAGTTTAACTCTGATGTATCGTATTACTCTTCTGTTGTAAACTCTGATGTATTTATATATTCATATAGTAGCTTCATGAACTACTATCTCTTTTATTTCCGCTGCACTTATTACTCTGTGTCTGTGATCTGTGATTATTTATTTACTGTATATGTTCAGTTTTGCCAATTTTAATTAACAACGCGGTATTTTGAGCAATTCAACTCCGGCATGAGTGTCTACCTATACACTTATAATGGACGCGAATGGTCCAAAATGGCGGGTCGTTACAGTTGGTATCAGAGCTTTGGTAGCTCTAGGCAAAACTCAACATATAGGGTAAATATATTTACAGAATCACTCTCATTCGAGTTTCAATCTCTTCCTTTTGACTCAATTTCTTTGAATTTTGGAACGTTCCCTACGGTTCCAAAATTTCATTTGTGTCCCTCACTATTCGTCTTCTTTCTATTCTGGAGCATCACATAACTCCACTTCAAATGATATCTATAATAGATCGGCGATCTCGCCAATCTTCGAATGATTCGTAAAGGAGCAAAACTCCTTTACAATTGGCATTGATTTACCGGAGATTTCTGTATCCTCGGTTTACGTGGCTATCTATTCCCTGCTATACCTGAATTCCATCTCTTGAGATCGAGTGTTGATTTACCTCGGAATTCAGCAATCGATCTTACTCTTGAAGTTACGAACGACCTGGTTAAGGTTGCCCGTGAATTAAATAAACTTATCCATCTTCCTATTTCGTTATTTAATCATCTTATCCTTGTTTCAAACCTATCTTCGAATCGAAATTCTCTTGATTTGAGTCTATAAAAAAAAAAAAAAAAAATTTTTTTTTTCTCTATCCTTGCTTAAAAATCCATTATTGTATCGGTAAGTGAGGAAGTGTATTTGTAAATTTATATTTAAAATGTTTAAAATATATTGTGTTGTTTGAGTTGTTGATGTTGATTTGGGTTTTCGATCGATTCGTCTGATCAACGTTATCGATAGGATTTCCAAAACACTTGAGCAGAGCAAACTGACACAATATTGTTTTCAAATTTGTTTGACTATATTGTAAAAATATAAGTAAAATTTTCTGAAATTTAATAAGTTAAATAAATTGGTTGTTTAAAATGATAATATTTGATTATCAATTATTATTCTAAATGAATTTATAATTATGGTTTATAAATTGATTTGGAATTTGAAATGAATTTAATTTAGAAATTTGAGAATTTAATTTCCAATGATTTTCGAACTATGGTTTTAAAGGTTTAAAATGCACATTATTTAAAGGTATTTTGACTATAATTTGTTTCCAAAGAATTCTAATGTATATTATTTAAGGTATTTTTCAAATAGAAACCGTTTTCAAAGAATTTTAAAATGTTGAAATCAGTGCTCTTCTCTTTGTCGCTGGAAAATAATTTCGGTGATGGCGGCCGCATCATCGACATTCATTTTCGAGTTTCGGAGTGGAGATACTACTCTGTAGCTTTGCTACGGTTTTGTTTTGAAAAAATATTTTGATTTGAATTTCTTTAGTATAATCTGATTTATATATATATATAGGTATCTTATTTTTAAAATTTAATTTGATTTGATATAAATATATTATATATATCTCTAAATTGTTTAAAGTTAATCGGAAATCTAATTCTAAAATTTTGTTAAAAGATGATTCTAATTATAAATAAAACCAAATTTTTGGAATAAATATTTAAACTTGAATAATTGAATTGGGAAAATTTTATTGTATATTGTTCAACTGCATTCTAATACAACTTACCTAAATCATTCAGAAGTTAAATATGTAATCGGATAATATATAATATAAATGGAATTTATAAATAAAATTTCAGTGGTTATAATAAATGTTATACCCTTAAATTTTAATTATAAAATGTTAATAGAGATAAATAGAATAATAAGATAATTGAAAAATAAATTTTGTTTGGAAGGTCAATTAATAAATTGAAATTAGATCAACTTATAGAAATACCTTGAAATTGAAATCAATTAATGAATATGAATTAATTTAAATTTAAATGGTTTAAATAAATTCATATGGTTTAAATATATGTAATAAGATATATTAAGTGAAATAAACTAAATAAGAATTTGGAATAAAGAAGAATTTAAATTGTTGAAAACAAAATATGATTATAATAAAAGACTATTCAAATGTATGATTTTAGAAATTGTAAATTTAAGATAATTGGATAATAAGATAGTGAATTTAGAAATAGTTGAGATTGATTTTAGTGAAATCAAATGGATTAAATCAATTATTGAATATCAATTAATTAGAATTTGAAATTATATGGTTTAAATTAATTGTTATTTGTATTTCAAATCTGTTTTTCTTTCTGGTTGTTTCTATTCTCCTACCTCGTTCCTTTTCGAGGACGAAAAGTTTTGAGTGGGGGAGAATGTAACGACCCGTAAAATTTCAACTGTTTAATAACGTAATTAGTTGAAATTTTACGAAATTTCAAACGATAAAATTTTGAAATAAAAATTTAACATTTGGAATACGTCTAGTTAAACATAGCAACTGGTAAATTTTCGTCCGAAAATATGAAAATTTATTTCGCGCGTAAATTCACTTCAATTTAATCAGTTAAAAAGCAGTGAAAATAAAATGTTTCCGAAACCTAAATATTTTACATAGAAAAATTCTAAACCATCTTCTGAGCAAGATGTCAGTTCGTCATTTTTCCAAATTCGGACATCTATTGCTCCGTCGTTCTTATTTTCTGCAAAATGCAGCATTCTGGTACCGATATCGATTTTTATCGGATGATCGTACCACTGATTTCTATATACCGTTTTGATCGTCTCGTCGTGCCGATCTCTACGGTATATTCGATTGTCAAATTCGGAGTTCTGTTGTACGTTGCACTTTGCGTAACGCCTAACCGTACCGGTACAAAATTCAAACTTTTGATTTCGATCCGTCCTTCTATATTCCACCATGTAATCACCCCTAACCTTTAATATTCCTAGATATTGATGACAAGTCATTTACTATTCTACCTTTCCAATGAAATCATCGGTTCTTCTCACCCTTTCATTTAGCTGGAGAACACACAAACGTTAATGATTAATTCATACACTATTCATTTCTTTGGTTGGTTTCCTCCGTATCTTCCCTCTCAAGCACACTATCACCTTTTGCCTCTCCACCCTTCCTCCATGCAAAACCCTACCCGCTTGCATTTTATATGACCTGACACTCTCATTTTTCCCCCACGTCACGTGTAGCCAAGCCAGCTAACCAAAACTCCACCAAAGTCAACCTCACCACCACCCGTACCACCGAACCTTCAGCCATCGTGCCTCCACCGTGAACCATCCCCTCCACCACCGGAGCACACGCACCCAGCCACCTCCGGCAAACGCATGTGTCCAGCCTCCGCCAACCGAAGACGCCATCACCAACCTCCGACCCATCTCCTCCCTTCCAGCCACGCCAACAAGCCTAGCCTCCCTCTCGAACACGCCAGCACCCGAGTAGCCCACCTCGGCATCCGCCCTAGCCATCTCCACCTTTCCTTCACTTCCACCTCAGCCCTGAGTCCCATCCACAGCCGAACGACCCCGCCAGCAAACACCAATGGCCACCACAACCCACTACAGATCCCGCTCGCCCTCCAATTTCCCTGACTCCGATGTCTCAACCCCTCCACCATGTTAGCCTTGCTTTACACCACGTAGGCCTTGCTCCGGCCGTGAACAGCACCGAGACCTGCCTTCACTTCCTTGACCCCTTCGGCCTTGTTCCTCTGTCCGCCTCCATTCAGCAACACACCTTCCAATATTCAAGTCTGTGGCCTTCTCGTCTTTTACAAAAAGGTAAGTACATATATGATGTATTTTGATTTTTATTTGAACTAAATTTTCTTGTTTCAGTTTCTTTGTAACAACTTATATTTTAAGTTATATATATAGATTGATTCTTAAATTTTATAAAGTAGTTTACATATTTTGTATATAATTCTGATCTGCATAGAAGTATATTAGTTACGAGGTTATAGGTTGGTTTATATATACTAGAGAATGTATATACTTATATTTGAACTCGTAGGCAGCTTCACCTTCTTTTGGTTATTTTACTGTTTTAAAGTTTATAAAATTTTAAAGTTGTTTATAGTTACAAGTATATAATATTTTGTATATACAATCTATTTGAGTTTACATATATATTAGAGCTTACGTGAGTATTCATTAACACATCTATATCTTATATATGATAGTATGTACATTTGTTGTTACATTAAAGTTATATATATTGTTTATTTATGCAGGTAACAGTGTGACTATAGGAAGTATAAGTATATATGTTTGTTGTAATCAATTTGAAGTATGGCTTGCTAGTACATAGATATAAAAAGCCACAGAAAATGTTATTTTATAAGTTAGTTATATGTATTCATAGAACAATAATTTATATATAAAGCCTGTCGAATGAAATGTTAGTTGGTATTACATATATTCGGTTTTCTAGTGTTTATAATATATATTATGCTGTATGCGAGGATTTGTTATAAAGTATATTTAGTATAATATGTAAAGGTTATATTTCAAGTTTATACACATTATTCATGGTCTGTATGTTATAAGTTTGAAAATTTGATTTTTCTTTTAAGTATATGCTCGGTTATATATAAAAATGCATAGGTGGATTAGTATAAAAGTTTGAACATTCTGTTATATATAAAATGTTGATTATTTTTTATAGGTATATATGTTTTATACATAACGTGTGGTTTATGCGTATATATGTTTAAGTATGTTGATATTAAATAAGTATATATATAAATATTTATTCCAAAATATATAATGTATATATGTTGAGTTACATATGTGTCTTAGTTTAAAACTATGGTTTTTGAAAACGTATGTACGTATATTTTAATGAGTTCAAAAATTTATATTGGTTAAGAAAATAATTTATTAGGACAATATATATTTTGTTTCGGTCTATATCAACCAGTTCTGATCTATTTTCATCGATCTCTATTGACCAGCCCTGTTCATCCAATTCGTGCCAATCTTGTTCGTTGGAAATTCGTCTTGGATCAGTAACCCATTTCAAATCTCTCTAGTCTCGAAAGGTGAGCACTCACTCACGATTAACGTTCTTTTATTTATTAGATTTGATTTCAATTGAAACGACAATTGAAATATGCTGCTATTAGTTAATGACACTGTTATATATGCTATTACCTGTATCAGTTCACCTGTGACATCTGACACCATTATCTGTTAATTATTTATGCGATGATAGTACAGTTTGGCTGATAATTGATTGATTGTTGATGTTTATATTGGACGTTAAATTGTTAATGTTAAAATGATAAATAGTATGAAATTGAACTTGATATAGGATAATCAAATGTTAAATTTGATTAACTGACATTTGTATAATATGACCCCTTTAACTGTTAAATCCATTGACACGTATGATTTGCTTAATTACATTTTGAATCACTGAATGTATGTTGTTAAATTGATGATGTATGAAATTGTAAATAGATGACAAGTGAAAAACCGTAATGTAATAATCTTTAATCTACATGAAATGATAGTGTAGATTCTAGAAATAATTATATTAATTCGTACAAATAACAATGCGAATTAATACGGTTATTTCGGGATTATTTGAATTGATTATTGGATTGCTATTGGTTGTTGTTATTGCTTGTTTATTTACTTTGACACCATCCCAGTTATCACACTGCAAGTTCCCTTTGTTATGTTTTGATTCTGAATTGAATTGGAATCGGGTTGAAATGATAAATACCCAAATTTAACTTTGACTTAGGATAGAAAATTAAATAAAACCCGATTGGTCAATAAATTGATTTAAAAATAAAATGAAGATTTTATTTGAATAAATATTATGGTTTTGAAATGAAGTTGAAATTGGAATTTTTGATGAAAGGAAAATGTTAATATTTAATAATCGGAAACAAAATGTTAACAATGAAATTGATGGAAAATGTGGTTTAATTTGAGAAATGAATAATTAAGTTTGAAATTATAATTAAGTTTGAAATTATTAACTTTGAAATGATTTAATAATTAAGTTTGAAATTATAATCAAGTTGAAATTATTAAACTTTGAAATTATTCAATAATTAAGTTTTGAATTATTTAATAATTAAATAAGACTGAATTATTTAATGATTAAATTAAATTGAATTTTTGAATAAGTGAATTTTACTTCGTAATAATTGAAATTGAGATTTTCTTTATTTATTAAGTTTTGGAAATTATTTAGAGTAAGTAAATAAATAATTGAAATTGAATTTTCTTTAACAAGAAATGAAAATGTGATATTTTGGAATTAATGTAAGACTTGAAATGTAAAGAGTTGATTTGATGAATTTAATTTAATTAAATTTGTAAGTTTTGATATAATGAAGTTGAATTTAAATAATGGATTTAATGAATTGGGAATTTAATGGAAATTGTTTTGAATGGCATAGTAACTTAACGAATATTGAATGAAATCGATAAATTTGATTTGAATGTTAAATAAGATTTAATTTAAATGTTTTCGAAATGAAACTTGTATTCGAACTTGAATCAATATTTGGATTGTTTTAAATAGAAATTGAATTTGAATTATAAGATTTTGAAATGATAATCTGGAAGTTTGAAACGTAAACTATTGGAAATTGTTTTAGAAAGACAAATGAAATGTTGATTTACGAATTCTATTTGAAATTGAAATTGATTTGGTTTTTGAAATATATAAACGACCAATCGGTGTAATAATTACGAAAGTTATTAAAGAGACCGGGATCGGTAATGGATATACTCTCTATCTGAACCGAAACCACTTTAATAACTATACGCGGAGTGTTGATCCAGAACGAAGTGGATGGTTTCGATGAACGTGTTGACTGAAGAAAGAGAACGATTTTGGATGACCCTTGACATGACTAAAACAGGAGCCGCGCCGGGCCATTGAGGATCGCCATCTCTAGCGGACACACTTCTTCGATACCATATCTATTACTTTGTGATTCGATTTGGGTGCACCCCTCGATTTGGGAGTGTTGTTCGCGGTGTTGGGGTGGTAGCTGCTATGCCCAACATCAGTCCGGATCAGGCAACTACTAGTATCCTAGTTGGTATCGCCTCATGTACCTTGTCATACTGATTATCCTATTCGCGACCACTACGATTTTGATTTGTACCTTTAGTATATGGATTGCCCTCTGGTGACTTCCGGTTTTGGGGAAACTACGGTCTTGTATATGCTTTTGGGAATAAACAGGTTAAGAGGTGTATGGGCCCTACTTAACCCTACTTTGATATCTTTATATTACTGATAGACATTATCTACTTAGCGTACATTACTACCTAGTAGATAGTTTAACGGATCCTTAAAGGATGGTTATTCCGAACATCCTTTGAGTTACTTGTATTTCAATTGCTATTTCACTTGAGTTGGATTTATTAATATAAGAATGTTAATCCTGACTCGAGTGTCTTGTGTTTTGCTTTACGCTCGGGTCAGACTGAGTGGTTCAGCTTTCGAGACTCACCTTTGGAGTTGGAGCTTCGCTTGGAGATCCAGCTATCTATCCGGCTTTCAGATATTCGATGATTCCAGTGATGTATTCTGATTTGTATCTTTTACTCTTCCGTTGTATCTAGTTTAACTCTGATGTATCGTATTACTCTTCTGTTGTAAACTCTGATGTATTTATATATTCATATAGTAGCTTCATGAACTACTATCTCTTTTATTTCCGCTGCACTTATTACTCTGTGTCTGTGATCTGTGATTATTTATTTACTGTATATGTTCAGTTTTGCCAATTTTAATTAACAACGCGGTATTTTGAGCAATTCAACTCCGGCATGAGTGTCTACCTATACACTTATAATGGACGCGAATGGTCCAAAATGGCGGGTCGTTACAAGTATGGTCGTGCTCCTTCCAACCGGGAGATCCGGTATCTATATAATCCGAGGGGCTATAAGAAGGGGTCCCCATACATTAGCTTGGAGTCAGCCGTGACCTTCAAGCCGGTCTTGGATCTGTATTCTAAATTCAGCATGTTCAAGAAGGAGTGGTTCTTTGTCAGGGACGACTCCGTCTCAATTCGGCGCTTTACTTCTGGATGTAAGTTGATGCTTTTACTTCTAATTTCCATTCCGATTGCGATGCTTCTTCTCATACTTTCTCATTTTTGCTAGCGACAGGTGGCTTTGCGATTGTGGAGACTGACCGCCTGGTTCAGACGGCGGTTGAGATAGAAGCTATTCTCGGAAAATATAGATCATCTGCCTTCCTGATTAGAAATGCGACCCTTCTGGAGTATAACTTAATCCTTCCACAGCAGTCAGTAGTCAAGCTGAGGGAAACGGCGGAGGAGAGGGCGGCTGTTCAGACTAAGGGAGGTGTTACGGTAGAGAGTAGCAAGAGGAAGCCTTTCACAAAACCTCCAGCCGTCGGTGGTAAGAAACTCAAGAAGTCGGACGGTCCCTCCCCCAGCAATTGTCCACTTACCCAGGAGGAGGAAGACATAGAGGAGGAAAGAGGTGAGGGTGGAGATGGTCGGGAAGGTGATAAAGGTGGCGATGGCATCGGGGCTTTGCTTCCTGGGCAAGCGGGTGAGATTCAGGAGTGGACGGATGATGCGTTCCACCAGGCTTTCGAGGGGCTGGATGAAGATCCGGCTTTGGTAGAGAAAACTGGGAAAACTGACAAGGCTGGAACTGGCGCAAGCGAGCCTCCTCAGACTATCCCAGCCAAGGTGGCTCCGACGACTCAAGGTGAACTTTTGATTCCTGCGGGCTCCATTTATGATAGGGACTTAGGAATATTTTATGACCCGCTCCCGTCCTGGAATGAAATCCAGGACTTATTGCAGTATCCTACTCCTCCCCAGGGTTTGTACAACCACAGATGTGTTTCCTTTCTTATTACCTTTTAATTTGCCGTGTTTTCTCGAATTATAGATCAATATATGCTTGTAACACTTTTTCTTCATATCAGGAGCAGGTAAAACGGCCAAGGCCTCAGATCTTCGGCACAGGCTTGAGCAGTACAAGCTTTCCAAAACTTCTGTCAAGCCGAAGCCTTCGACCCACCGCTCTGGGGATGTAGTCGGCTACCGTCCTCTTCTTGGGGTTATCGAAGAGGGTATTCAGCAGAGAAAGAGGAGTCGTCCTTTATCTGAACCTTCGCCCAGTTCTCAGCTCCCGGCTCAGCCTCTTCATGATATCACGGAGGAGGACAGCGAGTTTGCACCTTCTCCGCACCCGTCCGGAAACCCTTCTGTTACTCATATCGACCGTCCTGACTTGGTTCGTAATCCATTTGCGGGTCATCCTGATCTGGATCCAAGTTCCCACGACATTACCTTTGACGAGGTTACTGGTGAGCACCTTCTTCCCCGCAATCCCATGGTACGGGTGCTTGATGAGGCTAAGGCCTTAGATCTTGATCTACTTACCACTCGGATAGTTACCATGGGAGACGAGGCCAAGGCTAGTATTGATCGGGTGGCGGAGGAGACTAGGAAGCTGATGTGGCATCATGCCCGGCTGGTTAAGGCTGGAGAGGAGATTGGGAGTGCCAACATCCGACTAAGATTGATGGTTTCGGACCAGGCCAAACAGCTCGCTGACCAGGCCATTCAGATTTCTTAGCATGAGGCTGCCTCCGGGCGATTGAGGAAGGCTATGGAGGAGGCTAGTAAGGCGGAACTACGGAAGATGGAGGCCGCCTGCAAGGAACAGATAAATATGGCCATCTCGACAGTGGATGAGGTTCGGAGGGCGGATCTTGAGCGTGTAGAGGAGCTGTCGGGGAAGCTTGAAGCCACTGAGCTCGCTCAGGTTAGGCTGAAGGAGGAGATGGAGGCGATGCGGAAATCCCTTCAGGCTGACTGCTCGAGGTACCGTTTGGAGAGAGAAGCTGCTGTTGGAAGGTTGTCGGCTTCTGAGGCCCGGATGAGGGAGTTTGAGGAGAATGAGGGGATGATGGATGAAATGCTTCAGGACATGTACTTCCGAACTTGGAAGCAGGGCAACCTATCTTGGATGGATGATTATCCTAGGGTCATGGCTAAGATCTATCTTCGGGCTTTGGAGGAGGCTAAGGCCGATGCGGATAAAGATGGTGGCGTGGTCTTCAGAATGGATGCGGTCACTGCTCAGTTTGCCAAGGAGGAGAAGGTGCGGTGAAGGAAGGTATGCGGTTGCTTGCCGCTGAGGAGGTAGGCGTGCAGGTAGAGGATGACGATCAGGATAGTCAGGAAGCAGGCGCTGGTAAGTCTCCCTTTTTAGTTTCTACATCAACTTGGTTGCTTATTGCTAATGAATCCTTTTTCTGACTGGACAGGGGGTCAACAGGACAAGGATAAAGCTCCACTGCAGCCGACCCCTTGATTATACCTGGAAAAACTCTTTTTTGTGAATTTGACAGTGTTGTATATGTTAGTCGAAAAATAATAAAGTAGCCTTTAGGTTGTTTGTAATAAATAGTCTTATTTTTGACGTGTAATTCTTTAACTTAAGCTGATTTTGTCGTCTTTTGAATGTTTGCTGTTATTTTGGCATGTCGTATGAGAAATATAGCTATGTATATTCTTGTAATTAAATTGTGTTTGATGTCGGGTTCTGGTTTAAGACATAATTCCATGACTTGCAATGTTAGTGTGTGGTGTGAACAAATTATAGTCATGCATTTGCACATAAAGGAAGAAAATACCGCCATTCATGTTCTGTTTGTAGATGGCAGTTTCGAATATCTTGTATGATCGAGCATGGAAGGCAGTTGAATGCCCTGCCATCCGATTGTGAATCTCTGCATCCATTGGCGAGTATCTCCTACTCTGTATCCTGTACTTTATGGATTGTTATAGAGGATAGGAGGAAAGCTTTTTAAGTAAAATTGAAATATGTGAAATAGTAAAACTTCCAATCACGGAAGGCCTTCGATGTGCTTAAGTTCGTGGCAAACGGGTTTTGTAGTCACTTTCCCTAGTTGTGGGTCTTGGAGACATTTGTCACCCATCTTACGCCTCCGCGGGGAGTTAATTCTTTTTTTCCACAGCCGCACTTAAGAAGCATCGGAGCCGAGATCGCGCACAGTAACTACCCGGGCCATTATGGCCCGTAATCATGGGTATTATTCGACTTACTGTGGCCGGCTAGCGTGGGTGCCGATCGTCAACTGTGAACTGCCCCTGGCTGGCCACACCTTATGTTGGGGCTTATAGTCGGTTCACAGTTGCCGGCGAGCCTAACGCCGTAATGAGCTGCCTCGGCTATAGTCGGCCTTCTCGGTGGCTTATAATCGGCTCATTACAGTTGGCTTTAAGGGTCGTCGCGAGCAATGAGTTAACCCGCAGCAGAGGGATGCTGGAGCAAAAGTGTCTCATTGGCGAGGGCATAGATTCGCATAGTACCTGTTAGGTTTTGCCCAGGTGAAGTTGCGCCGTGGAGTGCTTTGAGTGGAGATGCTATACGCATAGGATTTTGTTCAGCAGAAAAGGATAAAGTTAACAAGTAGCCAAGATATAAAGGAACAAGTTAAAAAAGAGACAAAGTTTTTTAAAGTGGTTCGGCATGAAAAGGCCTACGTTCATTGATTCTCTTTGTTAATTCACTTCATATGGGCAGTACAGGTTAAGAAAAGTATCGACGGAGGTGCTGGATGTTCCATGCCCTCTGGAACACCTCTCCGTCCACTGTTGACAAAATATAAGCTCCATTGTGGAGATCTTTATGAATTACATATGGTCCATCCCAGATTGGGTCTAGTGCTCCGGGGCGAGGGAAAATTCGCTTGAGGACAAGATCTCCTTCTTGTAAGGTACGATGCTTGACTTTGGAGTTGTATTGTGCTGCCACTTTTTGCTTGTGGGCTGCTGCTTTGAGGACTGCATCATTTCTTCTCTCCTCAACTAGATCCAAAGACATGTGGAGGACTTCTTCATTCTCTTCTGGGTTATAGTGGATCCTACGGTGGGAAGGCACAATGGTTTCAACTGGGAGCATAGCCTCCGATCCGTATGCCAAAGAGAAAGGAGTGTGCCCCGTTGATGTTTTGAAAGATGTGCGGTAGGCCCAGAGTGCCGTAGGGAGTTCATCCACCCAAGCGCCCTTTGACTTTTCGAGCTTCTTTTTGATCAGAGTTTTCAGAATTTTGTTGACCGCTTCGACTTGTCCGTTTGCCTGGGGATATGCTACGGATGAGAAGCTTTTATGAATTTTGTGCTCTCGGCACCAGTTGGCGAATTCCTCGCTGTCAAACTGAAGTCCATTATCTGATATGATTTTGAGTGGGACTCCGTACCTGCACAGAACATTTTTGATCAAGAAGTTAATAACTTTTGCTGAAGATACTTTATTCATAGGTTCCGCTTCCACCCATTTGGTGAAATAATCAACTGCCACTATAGCATATTTGGCCCCGCCTCGGCCCATCGGTAGCTCGCCGATTAAGTCAATTCCCCATATTGCGAAGGGCCAAGGGCTGGTCATTTGAGTAATCTCAGTTGTTGGTAGCCGTGGAATCTTAGCAAATTTTTGGCATCTGTCACACTTCTTGACGAAATCTAAGGCGTCCTTGCTTAAGGTGGGCCAGAAATATCCGTAACGGAGTATCTTTTTTGCTAATGTTTGCCCTCCGGTGTGATCTCCGCAGCTCCCCTGATGGATGTTGGATAAGATTTCCTTGGCTTCTCTCCCAGCGACACACCTTAATAACGGGTTAGAGAATCCGCGCCGATAGAGGATGTCTTCTTGTATTATGTAGCGGGATGCTTTCCTCAAGATTTTCTTGACTTCGTTACGCCCGTTGGGTAGAGTGCCACTTTGTAGGTAGTCTCGGATGGGAGTCATCCAAGTTGCTTCTTCGGTTGCAGCTATCAGATTTACTTGCTGGAAACTTGGGGCCAATTGCTTTGAGATGGTTACTGCCCCGAAGATGGTGATGCCTCTCACACTTGCTTGCTTTGCTAATTCGTCGGCCTCTCGGTTCTCCTCCCAAGGGATATGTTTGACTAAGTAGTGGTCCAATCGGCTGAGAAGTAACTTGGTCTACTTTAGATATGCTATGAGTCGTTCTTCTTGAGCTTGGAATTCTCCTAGTATTTGATTAACAATAAGTTGAGAATCGCTGTGGAGACACAAAGAATTGGCCCAGATTTCTATGGCAATTTCTAGTCCAGCTATCACTGCTTCATATTCTGCATCGTTGTTGGTGGCAGCGAACTCCAACCTTATAGCATAGTGCAGTTTGCTTCCCCTGGGAGTGATTATTACCACACCTGCCCCCGAGCCTTGTTCGTTTGATGCACCATCCACAAAGAGATTCCACTTGATATCTTCTGTTATTTCCAATTGCTCCTGATCTTCGTTGGTAGTGAACTCTGCAATGAAATCAGCCATGGCCTGTCCCTTGATGGCGGTGCGAGGGTGATAGGTGATATCATACTGACTCAGTTCAATGCACCATTTAAGTAATCGCCCAGAAGTGTCGGGACGATGGAGTACCTGCCTCAGCGGTTGATCGGTCAGAACTTTGATGGAATGGGACTGGAAGTAGTGACGCAATTTCCGTGATGTGATTAGTAAACAATATGCTAACTTCTCAAGTTTAGGATACTGACTTATGCCCCAGTAAACCTTTTGCTGATGAAGTAAACTAGTCGTTGCGTGCGGTTGTCTTCCCTTACCAAGGCAGCGCTTAGAGCGTGAGATGACACAGCAAGGTATAGATATAATTCTTCGCCTTCGCTTGGAGTCGAGAGTACCGGTGGTTTCTGGAGGTGTTCGATTAGGTTAAGGAAAGCGGTTAAGCATTCGTCCGTTCATTCGAACTTTCCTTTATCTTTCTTTAGAGCTTCGAAAAAGGGGACGCACTTGTCCGTTGCCTTGGAGATGAATCGGCTTAGGGCGGCCACTTTTCCATTTAGGCTTTGCATTTCCTTTCGGGTGGAAGGTATCTTGATATCCCTTAGCGCTCGGACTTGTTCAGGGTTTGCTTCAATCCCTCGGGCATGGACGATGAACCCTAAGAATTTTCCCGATGATACTCCGAAGGAGCACTTTAGTGGATTCAACTTCATTCCATACTGTCGAAGTACCTGGAACATTTCGCCTAGGTGGCTCACGCGATCTTTGGCTTTCCGTGATTTCACCAGCATGTCGTCCACATATACTTCCATAGTTTGTCCTATTAGCCCCGCAAACATCTTGTTGACAAGGCGCTGGTAGGTGGCTCCTGCATTTTTAAGTCCGAAAGGCATTACCTTATAGCAGTACAGACCCCGGTCGGTGATGAAACTAGTGTGGTCTTGGTCGGGAGCATGCATAGGAATTTGGTTATATCCTGAGTATGCGTCCATAAAAGATTGGAGCTCGTGCCCGGCTGTGCTGTCTACAAGTTGGTCGATTCTGGGAAGTGGGAAGCAATCCTTTGGGCAGGCGTCGTTTAGGTTGGAGAATTCGATGCAGGTCTGCCACTTCCCATTAGCCTTCTTTACCAGTACCGGGTTGGCGATCCATTCCGGGTAAACAGCTTCTCGTATGAAGTCATTGGCGAGTAGATTCTTTACTTCTTCATCGAGGGCTGCTGATCGCTCTGCCCCCATACTTCTCTTTTTTTGTTTTACAGGCGCCTTGGTAGGATCAATGTTTAATACGTGGCATGCTATGTCGGGGGAGATTCCGGTCATGTCAGCGTGTGACCAAGCGAATACATCCAAGTTGTGGCGGAGAAATTCGATGAGTTGTTCCTTCAATTCGGCTTTTAGTCGGGACTCAATTTTCAATAGTCTACTTGAGTCGTGCTTGTCTACAGATATAAACTCCATAGCCTCTGCAGGCTCAGCGGTGGTCTCCTCCTCTTTGTCCCTAGGGTCTAATTCATTGAAAGGGTCGCTGGTATATCGAAGAGGAGGGGCTTTCTTTAGTTGCTATGCTTCCAGATTTTTTGTGCAGAGGGCAATCTCTACACCCTTCCCTTTATCCTTCCTGTGGTTGTTGCGAAGTTCAGTCACATAGTAGTCTCGAGCAACGTCCTGGTCTCCTTCTACTTCCCCTACTCCATTGTCCGTTGGAAATTTCATCTTTAGGCACCATGGGGCTAGGACAATTTGGAAATCAGACAAAGCTGGCCTTTCTAAGAAGGCGTTGTAGGCCGAACGGTTTTCTATTAGCACAAATGTCTGTTTTTGTACAACGGAGCGGGGATGGCTTCCAATCTCAACAAAGAGGTCCAGTTGTCCGAGAGGCATCTTCGCATCTCCAGTGAAACCGTGTAGTGGTTTATCGCAGGGAGATACATCCTTCATTGATAGCTTCATTTTGTCGAATGCGTGTTTGAACAGGATGTTTACTGAGCTTCCAGTATCTACCAGGATTCGGTAAACTTCGGCGGGACCAAGTCGGGCAGAGATAACCATGGGATCTATGTGAGGGTACTGTCTTCCTTCTAGGTCACGCTTACCGAATGTGATGTCATCACTTTCTTTCCGCTTCGGGTGGCGTTCTTCTATAACCGAATTGACATAGTCTTTATTGTCTCTAAGCGACTTTCCGTACCTTTTCATCTCCTTCCAGCTTCTGTCTGCGATGTGTGGCCCTCCTGAGATGGTATGGACCACTATCTTTTCTTGACTAGAGCTACTAGCGTTGCGGTTTCCTCTGTCGGCCCCTGGTGAGGGTAGCCTTGGGTTTTCATTGGCAGGAGCTGGGGTCCCGTCCTGACCTTTTACATAACGTTCCAGCTTCTTTCTTCTGATGTGTTCCTCAATCAGATCTCGGAGATGATGGCATTCGTTGGTATCATGCCCGTGAGATTCGTGGAAGCGGCAGAACTTTCCAGACTTCTGCGCGTTATCTGATTCCTTCTTGTATGGTGGGCGTTTGTATCTAACTTCGCCTTGGGTGGCAAGGAAGATATTTTCGACGGTCTCGTTCAAAGGAGTGTAAGTGTCGAATCTTGGTCCTGGCCGATATAGGCGCTTTTCTTCCTTCTTGCCCCCAGCATTGTCTCTGGAATCATTTCTTCGAACGTCCCTTGCCACAGCAGGGGCGTTGCCATGGGTTGTCTTATTTTGCTGTCCTGACTGCCCCTCAACGGCAGCATCCTCAAGCCTCATGTATTTCCCGACTTCATGGAAGAAATCAGGTAAAGTAGCTGGTTTTTCTTTTGTCAACCTTCTAGCAAATTTAGTGTTCGGATGCACACCACTGCAGAGGGCCATTAGGATAAGCTTCTCATCGGCATCTTGGACTGCGACTGCTGCGGCGTTGAATCTGGTTAGGTATTGCTGCAGCTTTTCTCCAGGTTTCTGTTTGACGCTGGATAAGGAATAAGCATCCTTAGGTTGCTCCACATGAATGCGGAACTGACTGATAAATTTTTCTTTCAACATTTCCCACGAGCTGATGGATCCCTGGGGTAGATGACAGAACCAGGAGGTAGCAAGATCTGCTAAGAAGAGCGGAAAGCATTTGCACAGTACTCCCTCTGTCGCTCCACTCATGAGCATATGCTGCGTGTACCTCTGTAAGTGTACAACGGGATCGGAGGTTCCTTTGTAGGGTTCCATTGTTGGCATCTTCCATTCTCGGGGGGTGATAGCAATTTCGATATTGCGGGCGAAAGGGCTGGTTACCCTAGCGCCTATCCCTCGATCTCTTTGCTTCCATTGGACACACTCTCTGAATAAGCGTGCCATCCTTTCATCAGAACTTGGAGCAGATAGAAATGAGTTTGGTTCTGTTCTGTGGGATTGATTCCGTCCAGATGACCTGTAGGGATGGTATCGTCTATCATTCCTCATATTTTCCAGTGGCTGCCTTTGATCTTCTGGGAGCATGCTCGGGTCAGCTACAGTTGGCCCTTGTGTAACGACCCGCCACTCATTCCACAGAATGACGCATCGTTATGAAGAAAGAAAGGGGTATAAAATAGAAAAGAAGAGAAGAAAGAAAGAAACAACAACAACGATCTCACAGCGGAACGAATAAATTATATTAATAACATAAACTATTACATAGTATACAACAATTTACAGAGTTACACAGCATATACATCACTTACTAGACAGTTATAACCATCTGTCTAGACATGTGATGTATATGCTGTGTAACTCTGTAAATTGTTGTATACTATGTAATAGTTTATGTTATTAATATAATTTATTCGTTCCGCTGTGAGATCGTTGTTGTTGTTTCTTTCTTTCTTCTCTTCTTTTCTATTTTCTACCCCTTTCTTTCTTCATAACGATGCGTCATTCTGTGGAATGAGTGGCGGGTCGTTACAGTGGTACCAGAGCATATCACTTAGAATGCTCATCGTCCGCCTGACGATGTGCTGAAAGCATTCAATCCATACAAGTTCGTTCC
The DNA here is from genome assembly GCA_030737815.1 of Allium fistulosum. Taxonomy (NCBI): domain Eukaryota; kingdom Viridiplantae; phylum Streptophyta; class Magnoliopsida; order Asparagales; family Amaryllidaceae; genus Allium; species Allium fistulosum. Next base: position 390,337,447 of record CM060904.1, read on the forward strand.
GGGTTCGAACGAAACCGAAGGCATTATCTCGTTACACTCGTTTTGGAATCACCCTCAGAGTTAACGACAATAACCCTTGCACTCTGAATCTTCATCTTCACTTGAAATTCACGACCTATCGTAAATTTGGATCGATGTGGTATTCGGGTCTCCAGACCTGGAATCCTGGTATACGGAAACCCGATCCCGGTCTCATCGAAATCCAAAACGTATCTTTTAAGGGCCAAGTTGTTTTAAGGTTAAAACAATTCAATTCTTATCTATATACACAAAGATAGATAATTCAATAGATAATCTACATTATCATCCCAAACAGATAATTCACATTATCATTATAATTCAACCAAACATCCATATCATATATCAATCATATCTCATCAGAGATATCAAACAATGAAATACATTCAATCTCATTCATCCATCCTTAAGCAATGATTTATATCATCTAATTAATTTAAAGTGAATTAAACTAATTACTTCATTCTATAAATCCTGCTTACTTAATTATTAATTAAACCAATTAATTAATCATTACTCTAAGTATCCATCTTAATTAATCATTCCTGATTAATAATCCTTTAATTACTTTAAGTAATTAATACTTAATTAATTTCACAAATTAATTATCTTAAACCATTTCAGTAATTAATCTTTAATTACTTCATTAATCAATTAATTATAATTAATTACTTTAATTCTTAATTAATTACAATTAATTAGTTATCATCTGATTAGTTAATCTTAATTAATCAATTCTTAATTACATCATTAATTATAAACTAATGATCCTTAATTATATCTTTAATTATTCTATTAATTACATTAAGTAATTAACCTTAATTAATCCATAATTATTAATCACCTTTGATTAATATAATCCAGTAATTAACTTCCCTTAATTACTTCCATTAACTAATTACTTTTTAATTAATTATCTTAACAATTAATTAATTACATTATTAATTAACCTTAATTAAACCACAATTATTAATCATCTTTGATTAATCTAATCCTTTAATTTATTTAATTTAATAAATTATTAAATTAATAACACTAAGTGATTAACTCTTAATCATTTCCATTTAATAAAATAATTATCCTCTAATTACTCTATTAAATATTAATCAAAGGTGATTAATAATTATGGATTAATTAAGGTTAATTACTTAATGTAATTAATAGAATAATTAAAGATATAATTAAGGATCATTAGTTTATAATTAATGATGTAATTAAGAATTGATTAATTAAGATTAACTAATCAGATGATAACTAATTAATTGTAATTAATTAAGAATTAAAGTAATTAATTATAATTAATTGATTAATGAAGTAATTAAAGATTAATTACTGAAATGGTTTAAGATAATTAATTTGTGAAATTAATTAAGTATTAATTACTTAAAGTAATTAAAGGATTATTAATCAGGAATGATTAATTAAGATGGATACTTAGAGTAATGATTAATTAATTGGTTTAATTAATAATTAAGTAAGCAGGATTTATAGAATGAAGTAATTAGTTTAATTCACTTTAAATTAATTAGATGATATAAATCATTGCTTAAGGATGGATGAATGAGATTGAATGTATTTCATTGTTTGATATCTCTGATGAGATATGATTGATATATGATATGGATGTTTGGTTGAATTATAATGATAATGTGAATTATCTGTTTGGGATGATAATGTAGATTATCTATTGAATTATCTATCTTTGTGTATATAGATAAGAATTGAATTGTTTTAACCTTAAAACAACTTGGCCCTTAAAAGATACGTTTTGGATTTCGATGAGACCGGGATCGGGTTTCCGTATACCGGGATTCCAGGTCTGGAGACCCGAATACCACATCGATCCAAATTTACGATAGGTCGTGAATCTCAAGTGAAGATGAAGATTCAGAGTGCAAGGGTTATTGTCGTTAACTCTGAGGGTGATTCCAAAACGAGTGTAACGAGATAATGCCTTCGGTTTCGTTCGAACCCGGAACGAACTTGTATGGATTGAATGCTTTCAGCACATCGTCAGGCGGACGATGAGCATTCTAAGTGATATGCTCTGATACCACTGTAACGACCCGCCACTCATTCCACAGAATGACGCATCGTTATGAAGAAAGAAAGGGGTAGAAAATAGAAAAGAAGAGAAGAAAGAAAGAAACAACAACAACGATCTCACAGCGGAACGAATAAATTATATTAATAACATAAACTATTACATAGTATACAACAATTTACAGAGTTACACAGCATATACATCACATGTCTAGACAGATGGTTATAACTGTCTAGTAAGTGATGTATATGCTGTGTAACTCTGTAAATTGCTGTATACTATGTAATAGTGTATGTTATTAATATAATTTATTCGTTCCGCTGTGAGATCGTCGTTGTTGTTTCTTTCTTTCTTCTCTTCTTTTCTAATTTCTACCCCTTTCTTTCTTCATAACGATGCGTCATTCTGTGGAATGAGTGGCGGGTCGTTACAGTGGTATCAGAGCCAGGTTTAGCGAATGCCTAAGCTTTTGGTTAAGTGAATATCAGAACACTAGGTTGAGTGAATACCTAGGTTCGGAAGGATTGTTCATTAGAGACAAGATCTGTAGCAACCTGTTTGAGTCTGAGTATATATATATATATACGAGAGCGCGTATTTGTTAGTTATATAAAATGGTTTTATATTGTGTTAATTGATCGGTTGAGTGGTATATGGATTCTGGTCAATACGAGTAGCTAACGTTATTGATAGGGATCTCTAAACACTTGACCAGGTCAACAGACACAATATTGTTTTAAAAAGGTAGATGAAATAATTTTACCCAGATATAATTTCTATATAAAAAGTATCATTTTAAATATATATATATTTCTACCTATTTGTTGGGTTACCTGTTCGGGTTTTCCAATATAAGTTATAAAGGTAGATAAGGTGATAGTGTGAGTAGCACGACTACCAATAGTTAGAATTTGAGTGTTGAGGTTGGAAGTATATCTGACGAGACTGTAGACCTAATACTGTCTCGAGTGAACTTTGTTGTGGTGTAAAGATTTCACCAATCTCTGAAGGAAACTAGTTATGTTTTAGAGTTTATCTTTGAAGTTGGATGAATAGAGTAGATCTATTGGATGAGATGAAGAGAGTGATGGTATTTTGGTAACCTCAGGAAGTAGTAGCTGTGTGATGAGACACGGTGGCTATGGACGTTTCTGAAGATGTTTCTTCTGGAACAAGTTTGAAGAAGTGAGTCTGTTTCAGTGTTGTGGCTGAGTCCAGTGGGGTGTTTCTATTTGCTTTGAGGTCCGAGTTTCTCGAGGAGTTTCGGATAAGAAGTCTTTGGTTTGTGGCAGCAATGCGACTCGGAGTGTTCTATGTTGGCAGAAAGTTCTGGCTGAGCAGTTTTTCTGAAGGTGAAGTTCAGAAGCAGTAGAGTGAATCCATTTCTTCGATGGATTGGTTAGTCAAATATAAGCTGTTCTGATTTGTGAAGAGAGAACAGTATCTGTGGAAGTTAGGTCGTTACACCTTGCCTTGATCTCCCCCTGCTGGGTTCTGATCTAAGCACTTCCTCGGGTCCAACTTCGGGCTGGACTCTAGCTCGGCTCCCTTCACTGGCGTTTCTGTGGTTAGGCAGCATGACAGGCTCAGCTACAGTTGACCTTCGCCCGGTACCTCCCCCGTTGGGTTCGGTACCAAACGTTTCCTCAGGCCTAACTTCGGGCTGTGCTCGGTCTCGGCTCCTACCACGGCTACTTCTGCCGTTAGCTCCTTTGAAGAAGGAAGATCTTTGTTGTCTCTGAGATCCTCCAGACTAGGACTCGCCCCATGATTCAGTGTTGCGGTTGGATTCTTCAGCGTCCCTTTAGCGTTACATGAGATGGTCCACCAAGGCTTCCTGCTGGGACGTGAAGCGGTTAGTTACTTCAACCACAACTCTGTCCAAATCTGCCCTAGTAATTGCTGTAGGCTGTTCTGTGGTAGGAGTGGTTGGGTTAGCATGTCCTTCATTTGTTACTGTTGTTGGAGGAGGACGATTTACTTGATTCGTGACAGCTGGATCTGGAAGACTGCTGGATGCGATGTTTTTTCCTTTGTTAACATCTTTTCTTTGTTTAGGAGGCATGTTTTCCAAGTAGCGAATGATGCTGTTGGGAAAACTTGTTAAGTGGATGAAGCTGAAGCTTCGAGCTTCTAGCCTCTCAATGGAAGCACCAAAAATGTTTGCACAAAAAATGGACAAACACCTCGAAGTTGTATGATTTAGTAGATCTTATGTTATTCTTAGTGATTTGAGCGATTTATGCAAATATATGAAAAACATGGGCTAAACTGTAAAAAGACACGCAAATTTATAGTGGTTCAGCCAGAATGTGCCTACGTCCACTTTATATGTTATTTCTCTTCTCTTATTCTGATTACAAGTACAAAGCTTTGATACAAGTAAAGGAAAGTTGTTTGAAAGTTCCTTCCGTGCTTGAGCTCTCAAACTTGTCCCCATTGCTGTACCACTGCCCCTCTATTTATAGAGTGAGGCTGGGGGTAGGGGTCTTGGATGTATACAGCTGTTGATGGGCCCAGGCTGATACAATCTGGCCCGGCAAATCTGGTTCTGCATCGTCTTGGTCCGGTGGTAGTCGATGTAGCTTGGTCCGGTTTACCCTGGTTCTTGGTCCGGTGGTAGTCGATGTAGCTTGGTCCGGTTTACCCTGGTTCGGTGACTGGAGATGGTTCGGTGGGAAGTATGGATCGGTAGGAAGCTTGGTTCGGTGTGACATGGTTTTGGAGTCGGTATGGCAATGGGATGAAGCTTGATTCGGTAGAGGTGAGTGTCTTTCGTTCGGTGGTGGCTGGTTCGGATGTGGTGAGGATGCCGAATGAAGCCTAGCTCTTCATGGTCTTGAGATCTCCTGGGTGAGAAATTTACCCAACAGTACTCATCCTGAAATACCAAAAGAGATTTTTAGAACAAAGGATAGAAAATCATAGAACTTTAAGGAAAGTCTAATCAACAAATCAATAAGAAGTTTGAATTTAAAGGATATGGATTTTGAATTGATTCTCCTCATTCTAGGGTATTACTACCCTATCTCTAATGAGTGTTTATAACCCCAAACTAAGGTTTTTAGGGAAACCAAAGCTCTGATACCAACTGTAACAACCCGTATATTTGGACCATTTAAATTGACAATAATCCACACATGTCAACTTAAATAATACAAAACACGAATCATTATAGGGCTATATATACATAAATGTAAATGAGAATCAATACAACATCACAGACACAGAACAATCACAGAATAATGCAGCGGAAATACATCGTCATAATAGTAGTTCATGAAGCTACTACAGAAATTACAACAATGTCTCAGAATAAAGTGACTGAAAAGAAATACATAGATTTCAATAGTAAAGTACATCAATACTGAAATGGAAATAAACTAGTAAAGATAAATGCTAAGTCTTCGGCATCTTCAAACCAACCTTGATCAGCAACTGGAAGCTTCAGACTGACCCGAGCATAAACAAAATAGAAACACTCGAGTAAGGACTCAAAATCTTATACAAGATAATCAAGTGCGAGTGATAAAGTCCATAACTCAAAGATGAATGTAATAAACATCTCTAAGGATCCGATAAACTATCTATATATACAATAGAATACGCTAAGTAGATAATGTCTAATCAGTAAAGTAAAATATCAAAATAGCATTAAGGCGTTACCCATATCCCCCTTAACACATTTTATAATGTTATAGTCTATACCGCACCGTAAACCCCACCGTAAAATAGTGGTTATCAGAGGGTACTCCATAGGTATAACACAAAACAAATCGTAGTGGTCGCGAATAGGATAACGGTATGACAAGGTACATGAGGCGATACCAAGTAGGATACTACTAGTTGCGTGATCCAGACTGATGTTGCGCACAGCCAGCAGCTACCGCAACACCGCGAAACAACACTCCCAAAATAAAAGGGTGCACCCAAATTAAATCACTTAAGTAATAGATATGGTATCGAAGAAGTGTGTCCGCTAGAGGTGGCGAACTTCAATGGCCCTGCGCGTCTCCTGTTTTAGTCATGTCAGTGGTCATCCAATATCATTCTCTTTCTTTAGTCAACGCGTTCACCAAACCATCCACTTCATTCTAGAACAACACTCCGCGTATAATAATTATAAAAGTGGTTTTCGGTATCGACAAAGAGTATGTCCATATCCGATCCCGGTCTCTTTAATAACTACGTATTTATTACCCGATGGTCATTTAAGTTTAAAGTTTAAACAAATCAAAGTCCAAAAGTCAAGTTGCAAATTTGACTTTCAAAATTTGACATTTCACAATTCAATTTATTTCAAATATTTAAAATCATATTTCCAAATGAAATTTTAGTTCAAACATTTGAGTTAACAATATAATTAAGTATTCAAGTTCCATTTAATAAGATCCAAATCTCACTTATTAAATTTAGTTCATAACCAATGGATTCAATTTAATGGTCAATTTAGTTCAAAATCATTAAATCAAATTCTATTCATTTCAATTCATATTTACATTCATCATTACATTAAATTTATTCATAAATTCGATTAAATCAATTTCATTAACTAAATTCCTTTTCATCAAAATAGCTTCATTTGATTTATTTACTAAATCCAATTAAATTTCTATTTAAAGAAATCCAATTTCATTTATTTGGTTCCATGATTTACCTAACACAAATAAGTTTATTTACGAGTTTCAAATCAACTCAATTCATATTCAAGTTTACAATATCATGATTTAATTAATTCATTAAATTTAAAATCATTTTAAATTTAAATTATCACTAAATTAAATCCATTAAACTTTAGTTGGTTTTATATTCCACTTAAGTCAAATTTCACTTAATCTCAAATTAAATTTATAACAAGTTCCAAATCTATTTAATTAAAACCAAGTTTTAAATCTTAATCTAACAAATCTAATAAATTTTGAAATTATTAAATCTTATTATTTTACTTGTTTCTAAATCTCATTTCAATTATTCAACTTACTTAACTTTAAATTTTCCTTAATCAAATTACAAATTTTCTCAAATTAAATTTGTCAATTCATTTTATTCAATTAAATAAATTCATTAATCCATTTCAATTAAATCCGTTAATTTATTTCAATTAATCCATTAATTTATTTCAATTAAATCCATTAAGTTCGTTACTTAATTTCAAAACAAATTGTTAAGTTCATTCCTTAATTTCAAATAGATTTCAACTTTAAAATAATTTTGTTGACCAATCGGGTTTCTTATTTTAATTATCTATCCTAGGCCAAGTTGTTTAATTGGGTATTTATCATTTCAACCCAATATCATTCAATATAAATCGTTCAGGTCTATCATTTCAACCCATAACAATTTATCCCTATTCTAATGTCCGTTTGGGTATGTATCATTTCAACCCATAGTGATTCTAAACTAACAAGCAACTTGCAATTCAATTAAATATATATACGATGTAAATTCAAATAAGCACAAAAAACTTGCATGGAATTTCACTATCATTTCATGTAAATCAATGGTTATTTCTATTTAAATATTTAACACATCATATAACAAATTTAATTTTTTTCGTGAATTAAACATCATCATTTCATGTGATTTAATTAACAATTTAATCTTAACAAATTCAATCTTAACATAACAAATTAAGTGTCACAACTATTTACCGTAAACTAACATCAAATCACAATTTAACACGTTAAATCTAATTAAACAATACATGGTGTCAATTTAACAATTTAAATACTAACAATATTCAATTTTAACTTGTATAGCAATTAACAGTTTATGTGAACAATTTTAACATCAACCATTTTTAACATCCAAATTAATATTAACAACATCTATCACTTGATTATCATAGCATAATAGATCGAGTCGTGAATGAAATATTCACCTTGCGTGGTTAGAGAAGTTGAACGACAAGGCACGAAGACGAATAGATAAGATAGACACCAACATGCACGACACAAATACGAACTGTAATCGAACAAAATAGTTATTCAAAAATTGTTTAATACAGTGTATATATCCAAAGCAAGATTCAACGGGATGGAGATGCTAGCCTAGATTCCGGATCTGTAGCTGCAAACCACAAAACCAGAACACATGAGCCAATATAGATTAAACAGAAGATATTATATAACTGTCTATATACAATACAGTTTATATATAAATATAAACTGTTCACGCTCAAAAGAAAACAGAAGCAAGCACGGGGGCAGCGTGGCATGGCATCAGTTCATGCTCAAAAAGCATACAGTTTATATATATTCATGTTTTTTTCCCTCTCGACTTCAGTTTTTGGGAAGGCAGCAAGGAGAGCTACGGCGAAGTCGAGGTGGAGAGTAGGGGTGGTCATTGGCGTTGGATAGTGGCATCGGAGGGGAGGTCTGGTCGTGTACTGATGGTTTTGCAGGTTGTGGGTTTCGGGAGTTTCTGGGTTGTGCTTCAATGGCGGGTTTCAGGTTTTGAGAAGTTCGCTCTGGCCATGGCGAGGTGGAAGCAAGGGTACGGCGGCGACAGCGATGTGGGTCTGGGTAGGCGCGGCGATGGATGGGGTTTGCTGAGGCTGTGGCTTCAGGTTGGGATCTGGGTCGTTGGGCGGAGCCTGAGTTGTGTCACGTCGTCGGAGGGGATCATCGGCGTTGGACACGTTCGTGGGTGGAAAGCGGTGACGAGCAAGGGAGGTGGGTAGGCGAGGTGCGAGGTTCGGGTTAATGGGTTTTGGTGGGCTGCGGGGTGGACGTGGGGCAGTGGAGTCGGCGATGGGGTGAGGCGGATGAGGCGGCAAGGCGGCGGAGTGGAGCGGTCATCGGTGATGGTGGACGTTGGTTTGTGAAGTTTTATTAACTGGAGAGGAGACAAAAAAATAATAAAGAAAATTATGAAGAGGAAGAAGAAAGGAGCATGCACCAGAGAATAGAATGTGAAGCAAACGAACAAATGAACGCAGAGGGTAGCAGGTATATACAGAGATGTCTAGAATCCAAAGGTCACAAAATTAACTTTCTTGGTAACCGCTATGGCTATTGGGTTTCCTAGAAAGCTGAATGGTCAATTGTCCCTTAGAATTCTGAACGGTGGAGACAGTTGGGTACCGGTTTGGGCTGCGTAACAGACCGGTTTATAATCCGTTAAACAATTGTAACTTGCACCGTCGAACTCCGATTGACACAAATAAATTTACCATTTTGATCAGCGCGACGAGGAGAACACAACGGTATGAAGATATTGATGATTTGACGTTCTTTGCGAAGTTGTTATTTACTAATTGAATCATTCGATCGCGCGAACAATTTAACTAGCAAATAAAAGCGGAATTTGATGAAACGAAATGCGATGTTGTGTTCAGAATATTTTTTATATGCAACTTCGTGAAAAATATTTGGATTCGGACAATGGAAAATTTACACTTAGAATTTAAACTAATATGTAAATGAGACGAACGAAACTAACTTCAATATTATTCAACGAAATTTGGTGTACGCCTATGTCTATCTAGACGCATTCCAAATATGAAATTTGAATAGCAATGGAAGTTGTTTGTGAAAATTCGAATTTCTACATAAAATAAATGATTTTAAAAATTTTAAACAGGGTCGGAATTTCAGGGTCGTTACATTCTCCCCCGCTCAAACTTTTTGTCCTCGAAAAGGAACGAGGTAATGAGTAGAAGATCAAATAGATAAGATACGATGGTTATAGAATAGAATACATACTAGAATTCAGAATAAAATATTGAATATTGAATAGAGTATACCTCCCACGAATAATTCTGGATTAGAATCCCGAATACTCTCCTCTGTTTCCCAAGTACAATCACGTTCATCGGGACTCCTTTGGACCTTGACTAGGCTTACAGATTTCCTTCTAAGCTGCTTCGTATCTCGATCGACTATACGAAGTGGTCTCCTTTCGATAGTCAAATCTGGCTCAATATCTACTTCATCTAACTGAGCAATAGGAATGGTCATGGATGGATCACGCACGACTTTTCGGAGATGTGAAACATAGAATACGTTGTGCACGCCCTCAAACTTTTCTGGTAATGCGACTCTATATGCTAGTGTACCAATCCTCTCGGTGATAGTGAATGGTCCAACAAATCTAGGAGCGAGCTTCCCTCTTTGGCCAAATCGAATAACATTCTTCAAAGGTGATACCTTAAGAAATACCTCATCTCCAACTTGGAATTTCAAATCCCTTCTCCGCCTATCTGCATAGCTCTTCTGCCTATCTTGTGCGGTCTTCATCTTCCTTCTGATCTCATTAACCTTCTCGGATGCTTCCATAATCATATCTGGACCAAGAAGTAATCGATCTCCAGGCTCAATCCAACAAGCTGGCGATTTGCATGGCCGTCCATATATAGCTTCGAACGGTGCCATATCAATACTCGCCTGATTATTAAAGAGGGTTAAACTTCAATTCAAACATACTTATTTAAATTGAAATTTTGATTTACCTGATAACTATTATTATAAGTGAATTCAACCAAATGGAGATGGTCTTCCCAAGATCCACCGAAGTCTATAATGCAAGCTCGAAGCAGATCTTCCAAAATCTGATTTACCCTCTCAGTTTGGCCGTCTGTTTAAGGATGATAAGCTGTGCTTAGATTCAGTTTAGTGCCCAAGACGTCCTAAAATGCCTTCCAGAATTTACTAGTGAATATAGGATCTCTATCGCATACGATACTAGACGGAACCCCATGAAGTCTAACAATCTCTCTCATATAAATCTCGGCCAAACTCGAAGCAGTACAAGTGGTCTTAACTGGAATAAATTGAGCGGATTTGGTCAGTCTATCGACAATCACCCAAATACTCTCGTTACCTCTTCTGGTCCTCGGTAATCCATCAATGAAGTCCATAGAAATCTGATCCTACTTCCAACATGGAATCTCTAGAGGTTGAAGTAATCCTGCCGTCTTCCGGTGATCGGCCTTGACTTGCTGGCAAGTGGTGCATCTACTGACATATATAGAAATATCTCTCTTCATCCCACTCCACCAATATAAACGCTTCATATTTCGATACATCTTAGTGACACCAGGATGAAATGAAAGTGATGACTGATGGTTCTCTCTAAGCACTTCCTGTCTCAATCCATCGACATTAGGAACACAAATATGGTTGTCAATCCTCAAAACTCCATTACTATCTATTTGGTCTCCCACTTTACTGTCAGCATTCCCGACTCTACCAAGAACTAACTCCTTAATATGATAGAGCAAGGTGTCCTCATATTGCTTAGCTTTCATGCGATCCATATAAAGGCTGGGGAGATAACGAGCTGAAATAGCATGCCTTCTACAAGATTACAACATGACAATGCTTTGCTACGGCTCAAAGCATCGGCTATAACATTTGCTTTCCCAGGAGTATAATTGATGTCGAGATCATATGCAGCTAAGAAATCGAGCCATCGAACTTGTCTCTGGTTCAAATCCTTCTGAGAGAAGATATACCTCAAGGACTTATGGTCTGTGAATAATTTGAATTTGGTTCCCAAAAGATGATGCCTCCATAGTTTCAAAGTAAATACAACTGCAAGAAGCTCTAAATCATGAGTTTCATAGTTTACTTCATGGGACTTCAACTGATGACCAGCATAAGCAATAACCTTTCCATTTTGCATCAAGACAGCGCCTAAACCTTCTCGACAAGCATCGGTATAAACAATTAATCCTTCACTTCCGTCAATTACCGCAAGAACTAGGGCTGCAGTTAACTTGCGCTTCAACTCATTAAAAGCTGATTCGCACTTCTCACTCCAAATAAACTTGACATCCTTTCGAGTTAAAGCAGTAAGTGGGGTAGAAATATGGGCAAAGTGCTCAATAAATCTGCGACAATAACCGGCCAAGCCCAAGAAGCTACGAATATCTGTAGGAGTTTTGGGAGTTTCCCAATCCTGTAGATTAATTGATTCAAATTAGAAAGGAATAAGATGGATCGAATAGAAATAACGAATAGGATAGAACTTACATTGATTACGACGACCTTAGCTGGATCGACCAAAATCCCATTTTCAGAAACAATATGGCCAAGGAATCGTACTTCGTCTCGCCAGAAGTGGCATTTTGAGAACTTAGCTTTAAGCTGATGATTTCGAAGAGTTTCCAGAACATAAGCAAGATGTGTTTCGTGCTCTTTCTCATCTTTGGAGAGGACGAGAATATCATCAATGAAGACAAGAACAAACTTGTTAAGGACATCACGAAAGACTTGATTCATCAAAATAAGCAGGGGCATTGGTCAAATCGAACGGCATAACCAACCATTCATAGAATCCGTTCTCGGTACGGAAAGCTGTCTTATGGATACTATCTTCTGCTACTCTGAGTTGGTGGAACCCAGTGGCTAGATTGAGTTGTGAGAAAACTTTAGCTCCATGGAGCTGATCGAATAAATCATTGATGCGAGGTATCGGATAGCGGTTCTTGAGAGTGCGTTTGTTCAGTTCATTGTAATCAACGCACATGCGAAGAGATCCATCTGATTTTGTGACAAATACAACTGCGGCGCCCCATTCAGAATAGCTTCTCCTAATCAAACCCTTAGCGAGTAGATCATCAATTTGAGTTTTTAGTTCAGCTTTTTCTTTAGGAGCCATCCTTCTGTGAGGGAGAACTACGGGAGCAGCTCCAGGAATAAGGTCAATGCGAAAATTGATTTCCCGTTTAGGCGGTAGAGAGTTGACCTCTCTAAATACATCGGGAAATTGCTGAACAATAGGAGTGGTACTAAGATCATCCGGGTGAGCATCAAGAGAGAATATGAAGCTTCCAGCATATTTCTGAGGTGATTTGCATTCAATGACAAGCGGTTGACCCTTGTCACTGACTAGAGAAACAGAACAAGTTTTGCAAGAAATAACAGCATCGAATTTTCTTAACCAATCAACACCTAATAAGATGTCAAATGCTACGAAACCAAGCACATAAAAATTCCAAGTGAATCGATATCTTCCACACAAAAGCACAACCTCTTTACAAATTCTACTGAGGTTGGCAAGTCCTCCAATAGGGTTGGAGACACATAAGGAAGTAGTAGCAAGAGTAGGTTCTAATTTGAGCTTATTAGAAAGATCAATAGATATGAAGTTATGAGAAGCACCAGTATCGAATAATACTCTAACAGGTAAATCATGTAATGAAAAAGTACTCCGTAAGGTACCTTGGTCATCCTGAGCAGGTGGTGGAGGTGGTGCAGGAGTGGTGATAGCAAATACTCCAGATGGTGTGCCCCTCTTCCGCAATGGGCAGTCTTTCTTGAAGTGACCAGGCTGGAGGCAGGCATGGTATAAATCACTCCTAGTCTGAGAAGGTGGTGGAATAGCAGCTCCGGCAGATGGACAGCTATTAGCATAATGACCCTTCTTATCGCATTTGAAGCAAGTGATATTAGCAAGGTCGATTGGGCTTTTCTGGGCATATCCCAATCCTGTAGTCTTTTGCCAAGCATTCTTTTGTTGATCAAAGTTCATCTTCCTCTTTCCGGGCTAGCTAGAAGAGGACTGAATAGGAGTGGCCTTGGCAGTGGGTCCCTTAGGCTTTGCCTCATATCTAAGAGCATAGTCAACAAGCTCTGTGAAGGTGCAGTGGGTGTGGCCAGTAAGCAAGTCATAATACTCTGGTCTAGCTCCCAAAATGAATTTCTCATTCTTTAGAAGTGGTGTATCAATCAAGCTAGGTCCGAACTTGGAGAGTTCGTTGAATTTCCTCTCATACTCAGAAAAAGTCATACTGCCTTGCTTAAGATCCATAAAAGCTCTATAAAGTTGGGTTTTCCCAGCAGTTGACATCCATTGTGCCGAGAAAGTATCCCTAATCAAAAAGATAGACCAGATGAATAACATTCCAAAGATTGAAAGAATAATTTAGACTACGAAATCCAAACAAATTTATACCTAAACTGGGCCCAAGTGATGGTGTTCTCCTCGATACGAGAAATAACAGATTCCCACCAACCTTGTGCGGCATCCTGAATTTGCCAAGCAGCAAGCTGACGCTTCTGAGCATCAGTGATCTCCAAACCAGAAAATATCTTCTCTAAGCTTTTAAGCCATTGCCGAGCCTCGATAATGCTCTCGGATCCAGAAAACTTAATACCTCCAAGCTGTGTATACTCCTTACTAAGAGTGGTGAATTTGACTGGAGCTGGGGCGGCAGGTGCAGCCTGAGCAGGACCGTTTCCTCTTCCTCCCCTATTGTTTCTCCTGGTACTCATCCTGAAATACCAAAAGAGATTTTTAGAACCAGGGATAGAAAATCATAGAACTTTAAGGAAAGTCTATTCAACGAATCAATAAGAAGTTTGAATTGAAAGGATATGGATTTTGAATTGATTCTCCTCATTCTAGGGTATTACTACCCTATCTCTAATGAGTGTTTATAACCCCAAACTAAGGTTTTTAGGGAAACCAAAGCTCTGATACCAACTGTAACAACCCGTATATTTGGACCATTTAAATTGACAATAATCCACACATGTCAACTTAAATAATACAAAACACGAATCATTATGGGGCTATATATACATAAATGTAAATGAGAATCAATACAACATAACAGACACAGAACAATCACAGAATAATGCAGTGGAAATACATCGTCATAATAGTAGTTCATGAAGCTACTACAGAAAATACAACAATGTCTCAGAATAAAGAGACTGAAAAGAAATACATAGATGTTCAATAGTCAAGTACATCAATACTGAAATGGAAATAAACTGGTAAAGATTAATGCTATGTCTTCGGCATCTTCAAACCAACCTTGATCAGCAACTGGAAGCTTCAGACTGACCCGAGCATAAACAAAAAAGAAACACTCGAATAAGGACTCAAAATCTTATACAAGATAATCAAGTGCGAGTGATAAAGTCCATAACTCAAAGATGAATGTAATAAACATCTCTAAGGATCCGATAAACTATCTATATATACAATAGAATACGCTAAGTAGATAATGTCTAATCAGTAAAGTAAGATATCAAAATAGCGTTAAGGCATTACCCATATCCCCCTTAACACATTTTATAATGTTATAGTCTATACTGCACCGTAAACCCCACCGTAAAATAGTGGTTATCAGAGGGTACTCCAGAGGTATAACACAAAACAAATCGTAGTGGTCGCGAATAGGATAACGGTATGACAAGGTACATGAGGCGATACCAAGTAGGATACTACTAGTTGCGTGATCCGGACTGATGTTGCGCACAGCCAACAGCTACCGCAACACCATGAAACAACACTCCCAAAATCAAAGGGTGCACCCAAATCGAATCACATAAGTAATAGATATGGTATCGAAGAAGTTTGTCCGCTAGAGGTGGCGAACCTCAATGGCCCGGCGCGGCTCCTGTTTTAGTCATGTCAGGGGTCATCCAATATCATTCTCTTTCTTCAGTCAACGCGTTCACCAAACCATCCACTTCATTCTGGATCAACACTCCGCGTATAATAGTTATTTAAGTGGTTTTTCAGTATCGACAGAGAGTATGTCCATATTCAATCCCGGTCTCTTTAATAACTACGTATTTATTACCCAATGGTCGTTTAAGTTTAAAGTTTAAACAAATCAAAGTCCAAAAGTCAAGTTGCAAATTTGACTTTCAAAATTTGACATTTCACAATTCAATTTATTTCAAATATTTAAAATCATATTTCCAAATGAAATTTTAGTTCAAACATTTGAGTTAACAATATAATTAAGTATTCAAGTTCAATTTAATAAGATCCAAATTTCACTTATTAAATTTAGTTCATAACCAATGGATTCAATTTAATGGTCAATTTAGTTCAAAATCATTAAATCAAATTCTATTCATTTCAATTCATATTTACATTCATCATTACGTTAAATTTAATCATAAATTCGATTAAATCAATTTCATTAACTAAATTCCTTTTCATCAAAATAGCTTCATTTGATTTATTTACTAAATCCAATTAAATTTCTATTTAAAGAAATCCAATTTCATTTATTTGGTTCCATGATTTACATAACACAAATAAGTTTATTTACGAGTTTCAAATCAATTCAATTCATATTCAAGTTTACAATATCATGATTTAATTAATTCATTAAATTTAAAATCATTTTAAATTTAAATTATCACTAAATTAAATCCACAAAACTTTAGTTAGTTTTATATTCCACTTAAGTCAAATTTCACTTAATCTCAAATTAAATTTATAACAAGTTCCAAATCTATTTAATTAAAACCGAGTTTTAAATCTTATCTAACAAATCTAATAAATTTTGAAATTATTAAATCTTAAAATTTTACTTGTTTCTAAATCTCATTTCAATTATTCAACTTACTTAACTTTAAATTTTCCTAAATTAAATTACAAATTTTCTTAAATTAAATTTGTCAATTCATTTTATTCGATTAAATAAATTCATTAATCCGTTTCAATTAAATCCATTAATTTATTTCAATTAATCCATTAATTTATTTCAATTAAATCCATTAAGTTCGTTACTTAATTTCAAAACAAATTGTTAAGTTCATTCCTTAATTTCAAATAGATTTCAACATTAAAATAATTTTGTTGACCAATCGGGTTTCTTATTTTAATTATCTATCCTAGGCCAAGTTGTTTAATAGGGTATTTATCATTTCAACCCAATATCATTCAATATAAATCGTTCAGGTCTATCATTTCAACCCATAACGATTTATCCCTATTCTAATGTCCGTTCGGGTATGTATCATTTCAACCCATAGTTATTCTAAACTAACAAGCAACTTGCAATTTAATTAAATATATAAACGATGTAAATTCAAATAAGCACAAAATACTTGCATGGAATTTCACTATCATTTCATGTAAATCAATGGTTATTTCAATTTAAATATTTAACACATCATATAACAAATTTAATTTATTTCGTGAATTAAACATCGTCATTTCATGTGATTCAATTAACAATTTAATCTTAACAAATTCAATCTTAACATAACAAATTAAGTGTCACAACTATTTACCGTAAACTAACATCAAATCACAATTTAACACGTTAAATCTAATTAAACAATACATGGTGTCAATTTAACAATTTAAATACTAACAATATTCAATTTTAACTTGTATATCAATTAACAGTTTATGTGAACAATTTTAACATCAACCATTTTTAACATCCAAATTAATATTAACAACATCTATCACTTGATTATCATAGCATAATAGATCGAGTCGTGAATGAAATATTCACCTTGCGTGGTTAGAGAAGTTGAACGACGAGGCACGAAGACGAATAGATAAGATAGACACCAACAGGCACGACACAAATACGAACTGTAATCGAACAAAATAGTTATTCAACAATTGTTTAATACAATGTATATATATTGATTGTATATATATAAAATCATAACAACTATCCAAAGCAAGATTCAACGGGATGGAGATGCTAGCCTAGATTCCGGATCAGTAACTGCAAACCACGAAACCAGAACACATGAGCCAATATAGATTAAACAGAAGATATTATATAACTGTCTATATACAATACAGTTTATATATAAATATAAACTGTTCACGCTCAAAAGCAAACAGAAGCAAGCACGGGGGCGGTGTGGAATGGCATCAGTTAACGCTCAAAAAGCATACAGTTTATATATATTCATGTTTTTTTCCTCTCAACTTCAGTTTTTGGGAAGGCAGCAAGAAGAGCTACGGCGAAGTCGAGGTGGAGAGTAGGGGTGGTCATCGGCGTTGGACAGTGGCGTTGGAGGGGAGGTCTGGTCGTGTGCTGATGGGTTTGCGGGTGGTGGGTTTCGGGAGTTTCTGGGTTGTGCTTCAATGGTGGGTTTCGGGTTTTGTGAAGTTCACTCTGGCCATGGCGAGGTGGAAGCAAGGGTACGGCGGCGACGTCGACGTGGGTCTGGGAAGGCGCGGCGATGGATGGGGTTTGCTGAGGCTGTGGCTTCGGGTTGGGATCTGGGTCGTTGGGCGGAGCCTGAGTTGTGTCACGTCGTCGGAGGGGATCATCGGCGTTGGACACGTTCGTGGATGGAAAGCAGTGACGAGCAAGGGAGGTGGGTAGGCGAGGGGCGAGGTTCGGGTTAATGGGTTTTGGTGGGCTGCGGGGTGGACGTGGGGCAGTGGAGTCGGCGATGGGGTGAGGTGGATGAGGCGGAAAGGCGGCGGAATGGAGCGGTCATCGGTGATGGTGGACGTTGGTTTGTGAAGTTTCGTTAACAGGAGAGGAGACAAAAAAATAATAAAGAAAATTATAAAGAAGAAGAAGAAAGGAGCACGCACCAGAGAATAGATGTGAAGCAAATGAACAAATGAACGCAGAGGGTAGCAGGTATATACAGAGATGTTTAGAATCCAAAGGTCACAACATTAACTTTCTTGGTAACTGCTGTGGCTATTGGGTTTCCTAGAAAGCTGAATGGTCAATAGTCCCTTAGAATTCTGAACGGTGGAGATAGTTGGGTACCGGTTTGGGCTGCGTAATGGATCGGTTTATAATCCATTAAACAAATATAACTTGCACCGCCAAACTCCGATTGACACAAATAAATATACTGTTTTGATCAGCGCGACGAGGCGAACACAACGGTATGAAGATATTGATGATTTGACATTGTTTGCGAAGTTGTTATTTACTAATTGAATCATTCGATCTCGCGAACAATTTAACTAGAAAATAAAAGCGGAATTTGACGAAACGAAATGCAACGTCGTGTTCAGAATATTTTTCTTATGCAATATTGTGAAAAATATTTGGATTCGGACAATGGAAAATTTACACTTAGAATTAAAACTAATGTGTAAATGAGACGAACGAAACTAACTTCAATATTATTCAAAGAAATTTGGCGTACGCCTATGTCTATCTAGACGCATTCCAAATATGAAATTTGAATAGCAACGGAAGTTGTTTGTGAAAATTCGAATTTCTATACTAAATAAATGATTTTAAAAATTTTAAACTGGGTTGGAATTTCAGGGTCGTTACACTATTAAATATACTTTTAATTAAATTTATTAATTAATATAACCAGATTATATCAGGTAAATAATAGAAAGAAACACCTTTATTATGAACAAGATTGTTCAACGAGTTAGATATATGTAACAAATTATATAATTGCCCCTAGAGCATACCCCTAACTCTACCAATCTCTCACTTGCACTTGGGGTCAATTATGGAATCTTATTTCAACTTCTCCAATCATTTTCTCAAAACCAGTTGGGTCAGTCCCTTTATGAATGAGTATGCTATTATGTTTTAATTATCTACTCTGTCAGTCAACTCTCTTCGACGATAGTAAACTGCTTTATCATGTGGAACAATTCGAAGTATGTCTCTCGACATCTAGTGAGCTATAGGTTCTATTACAAAATATATCGTGACATTGTAATCATATAACAATGTTATGAGATTCTCAACATTTGAAATTGGCATAGTTATGAATTTGTGCACTTATAGTTTATATACGCTGTCTTTATTGTGGTGCTATTCTCAGCGATGTACTTAGCCATTTTCATTGAATTAGCCATGGTCTTTCATTTGGAACATTTTCTACTTAAAGATTCTTAACTAGAATTTATTATTGACATACTACACTCAATATGACTTATGAAGTTTGAGTTCGAACACTCCTTCATAAGAAGTTTTTATTTTTGTAAACAATTCTATAATATTTCATAAATACACACGAGAACAATTCAAACAACCATTTGGTGATATCAATTTGGATTTGATAGTTGCTTCATGTATCAGATACATAAACAAATCATGATATCGTAGACAACATAACATGTATGATAATTCCTTTTGCCAATGCAAACGAATCAATCTTACATGTTTCGTATTAAACATTTTAATAAGGTGTCCTTGCATATTATTTGAGACATTCCCGACATCTTTTATACTTACTATAAAATAAATCATTTATTAATCCAATGTTGAGTATTAAAATAACTAAGGCTGATTTTAACACAAGTACATCGTTAAAATCAACAATTGTTGTTTACTTATAATTTAGAAATATCAATGTACCATTTTACATTCTTTCTTATGAACACACGCTTCCTCTACACTTTGATTGAAAATCAAACTATTTGTTTCTATCAAAATACCTATTCAATCTTGATGCTTATAAAATGATACTTTTGTATCATTTTTTTAGATCATATCCAAAGACTCACATACTCAATATCGCTCCCACTAACTTTTAGACATTTTTGGTTAATATGTGTAAACAGCTTACTCTAAATCGTTATTTAGAATTTTCTGTTTCAATACATATGTACCAAAACACTGGGACTTATCAAGTGATAATTTTGTGAGTAAATTCGAATTGACTTGAACATGTTAAATATCGAATCTATTACGCTAATTTCAACAATTGGAATTTGCTATATTATTCTTATCAACATTGCTCATTTAATTCCTACTTCATTAGTCTTACTCATAAAGACATAGTCATGGTCGATGGAACTTATCCCTTTAGTTACGACCACCAAAATCTATATTTTGATAGTGTACTTGGAATTCTTTTGGATTTGCGCATCATACCATATAGAGTCAACACTCTCAATTGTTTAATTAAACAATCTAGGATTATTTATTTTTGACATTAATAAGAAACTCATAGTTTCTCTTCGATGTGCGAGAATACTTATTAGGCATTCTAATGCTATCGTTTCAGTTAGTTAATTTCATTTCATCTTATATAATCGGTTCTATCTATGGATCATATCAAATTCCATTTTACTACCAATAATTCCTCAAAGAAATTTCTTCACAATAAAGTTAGTATATCTTGAAACAACAATTGTTTCTCAGTGCAATAGAATAGGTATTCATAAACGTTTTATGAATTTCTTTATTTATAAAACTGATTTGGTATTAGTTTACAAAAATTATGTTCGAAACATAAATATGTCATCCAATGACAATCTTTTCAAAACCCTTTTGGGGAGATTCATACAAGATACCTCATGAAAAATTATTATGTGCAATCCTTCGACACACAACCCTACCGACTCCTTGGCCTAGAATATGTTGGAGTTTTTTTATAAACCCTTATCTTGTAAAATTTTATAATTGTTATTCAGATGAAATAATATTAACCTTGTGTACTACCCTTAAGTACATTACCTTATAGAAAGAAACTAACTCAACTTCACTCATAATTAATTGTGCATTGCCCAACAAAGTTCGATTATTTCGTACGGATGCATCGTTATGTATCACATAGAGGAGAAATTTTGAGATTGAATCTTTATTCATTCTAGGTACGCTCGGAACATTTTCCAATATGTTCACTTATTCGATCAAATCAAATCATTTCTATCACATGTTATTTTATTTACTTCTGTTTTATATCCTATAAGTTTACCATAGTCATGCTACATGTGTATCAAATACACATGTCCATGTCGACGATAACTCATCGGTGAACATGACGAAGTATGTGGATCCGTTCTGGTATTTATGATACTCCCACTAAATGGGTGTATAACCTTTTATTGTTTGAGATATAATTAACAACTACCATATGATTTAAAATCATACAATAAAATTATTTCTCAAAACTACAACTTATTCTATAATTCCAAACAGTTGTAAATAATATTAGATACATTTGTATTTTCCAATGCATCACTTTTGTTAAAAAAAATACCACATTATAGTTTTATTTCACAAAGAATATTCATAATATTCATATTGAAATATAGCTACGTATATTTTATTTTTCTTTCAGTCGATATCGAAAAATAATCATTATTTCATAAATAATGTATGGTAAGTTTTACAAAAACAATTTTCGTACTCTTATGCAATTAATAAGTGCTATATGGCATGCTACTACTATTTCCACCATTACTATAATAGAGTACTAAATTTGGAGGTCCATCATTCACTTAAGTCCGTACGATGTACATATATCATCCGTACGCAATTCAAATCTGATCCCTCACTCGATCACACAATTTCACTTCCGAACTAGTATCGTTCACACGACCACTCTAGTGCGGACTCAGATCTAGTTTCTTGATTAGAAACCGTCATTCTCCTTTCATAGCCGTATATTATGATAGAGAATCTCATAATCAATCAAAAATCCACATCCAGTGTTCACCGTCAAGAATCGAGTGAAAAATTCCAACTCGGATCGATATAAATTATCTCGAAATTCTATGCTCGGAACTGGATCAAACCGTCTTGCGAATAAAATAATATACGTACAACTTACGTATTTATTTCCATTGATTCTTAGCTATCCCAGTTTCTCTTATTCACATTCATTTCATTTATATTCACTTATTCGCAATTATCATTCACACTTCTAATTCACATTCACTTAGTGTATCCTTTTAATACCGATTTCACTTAAGAATTTCACCATCAATTTTCTTAAGTCTATTATAAACATTTTATACAAACTTCTTATGGTTATTACCACTTCACAACTCAATTCCTTACCCATTTTAATCAAATTCAATTTCAATTTTACAATTTCACATTTTGTTTTTATCAATCAACATTCCAAACCATATCCAAATAACTAATCGATTTAATTAGTTCATTTATTCATTTATCCCAAATCTCAATAGATTCCATTTCCAGTAATTATTTCATTTAGCCTACTTAGGCTAAATTTTCAAAATTCACTTCATTTAACTTAATTCAATTTAAATTTCATTCCAAAGTTAAATTTCAAATTTACTTTCCTTATATTCTTATTCAATAATCTTAAAGCATTTTATAACTTGCAAATCTTCAAATTTTATCAGTAATCTAACTTATTTTCTCATATTTCCAATAAACATGAAAATCCCAGAGTCTAAACACTTGTTCTTAAATATTTCAAAATCATTTTTGAAATTATATATACCCAAAATCCCTTGGTATATCAAATCATTCCTTTGAATTTCAAAATCAATTCTGTTTTACCAAACAAACTCGAATTGTAGCAATTCCTCTCTTGGAAACTCGAAAATGAACGTTGATGATGCTGTAGTCATCACCGAAATTATTTTCCAACGGCCGAAGTGAGTTCAGTGCTTTTATCCCCTTAAAATTCCTTTTAAATATTCCTAAATAAAATCATTATTATTTTCCAGGACTTTGAAAAACATTTCAAAACCAACGGGAATTAAATTTCCAGCTTTTAAATCCTTTTAACAAATCATATTTAAATATTCCTCTAGAGTTTCATTTCATCTCAAATTATAAATCACATTACAAATCATATTTTATTTTATGAAATTATTACTTAAGTTTTGATTTTAATATCAACTTTTGTTCAATCACCATAACAGCAAATGATAATAGTTTAATATTATCATTCCTAAGAAACAAGCACATCATATACAACTATAATAATTTTTGAAAAATTAATTCTTTCAGAGATAAAAATAATCTAGGTAAATTTATTTTATTTACCACATTTCAAAACAATACCATGTCGAATTGCTCTGTACAAGTGTTTAAAGATCCCTATTAATAACGTTAATTACTCGTATTGACCAGAATCCATAAGCCACTCAACAAATCAACCAACGCAATATAAAACATTTTATATCACTAACAAATACGTGCTCATATCTATTAATACACTCAAACTCATTCTAGGGTGCTACTATCCCTATCTCTAATGAGTTACCCCATCAAAGCCAAGGTTCTCGCTTAACCTTCATCTCTGATACCAAATGCAACGACCTGGTTTTTTTGACCCTCGATAATCGACACTAATACGTCCATTGTATTACATGCCGAGCAATCGAATGCCGAAAAATCCGATAGTTAGGGAAAAGAAAAGAAAGAGGTAAAAGAAAAAGAAAACAACAAGATAGAATCTCGCAATCGCAGCGGAACAATATATAATAGATACTAACATGTCTCTATACAAAAGAAACTGTAACTTTTATTTATACATAACATCATCAGAGTACTACAAATCAACAACCCAATACTGGACATTTATAATAACTTGTCCTCACAAGTGCTGAATATACAACCTACAATACTGTAACGACCCGTATTTTTCACGGATCGAAAAGTTCGTCAAATCTGGAATTTTTGCATTTTTAAGTCATTTCAGATTTTTGGGGAAATTTGTCTAAGTCCTAGGTCGTGGACGACCTAAGAGCTAAGTCGTGACCGAGTTAAGGACTTGCGAGTTAGTGTTAGGTCGTGGGTTAGTTGGAGCGACCTATAAAATTGTGCAACCTAGGATTTAGTTAAGTAATTAGGTCGGCAGGGCGAGTTAACGACCTAAAGACTGACCGACTTAAGGATATGGCGACTCAAGGGTAGGCAGACCTAGTGGTTCCGGGTTAGCGACTTAGTAATTAAGTTGTTAGGTCGGTTGGGACGACCTATAGAAGTTAGCAGTGTAGTTAGGTCGGCAACGACCTAAGTAGTAGTGAGCGACTTAAGGAGTTAAGTCGTAAGTCTGGGTAGAGTTAGGTCGCATCCCAGTTGTTCGCGACTTATGTTAGGTCGCGTGGAGGCTTAAGGAATTAGGTCGTAACCTGTTAAGTCGTAGGTCGCTGGGTTTCGTCTAAGTGTTAGGTCGTAACCTGTTAAGTCGTAGGTCGCTGGGTTTCGTCTAAGTGTTAGGTCGTAACCTGTTAAGTCGTAGGTCGACTTAATAGTTAGGTCGTACGCGCAGAAGTGTTAGATCGTAGGAGTTGAGGCGCGCGTATCTGTTAGGTCGGAGTTGTTGGCTAAGGGTTAGGTCGGAGGCTCTGTTAAGTCGTGGGGGTTTTTAGGTCGTAGGTCGGCATATGTTAGGTCGGCAACGACTTAAGGAGATAGCCGAGTTACGACTCAGGCAGTTTTCAGCTATAAATAGGAGGGGTTGTTCTCACTTTTTGGGATCCGGATTTTGAAGCGACGAAGTGCTGCCATTTTGAGAGCTCGACTTCTACACTTCTTCACTTCTTTTCTCCACTCTAATATAGTGCTTCCATCCATCCAAATCGAAGATCGAGATTGAAGATTCAAAAGCTTGGATTGAAGATCTTCATCTTTTCAAGAGAGATTTCTTCATTTGAAGCGGATTTGTGATAGATCTAGCTTCATCCTTCGCTGTCCAGATCTGAAGTGTGTTGATTTGAGGTTGTTTAGGTGATTTGGTGAGTGGTGATTATCTCTCACACGGATCCAAAGGAGTATATCGGATTGTTGGCTCGTTTTGGTGTTAAAATAGAGATTTCCATGCATTTTCTTCATCCTATGTGTAGATCCATGTAGATCCATTGTTCATGATGATGTTGCATCCATTTTATCATATGTTAACCTATGCAAGTTCATTCATCAAGTTTGTAGAGATATAATCCATGTTTTCATGCTTATTGGACTTTCAACTCTTTAATTACGAAAATGCCATTATTGTTATAATTGTCTACTTAGATCATATTTGAATGCTTGAATGTTTGGATTGATGATTGATTTGATTGATTGTTATGAACTAGATGATTGATGACTAGATTTAGATCGAAGGTGATTCAAAAGCTAAGGGAAAGGCTCTTGAATTGGAAAAGCTGCTCGTGGCATATGTAGCGGGATGATGAAGCTCTTATGCATAGATTCGATGATGTGAAGTTGAGATGAAGCTTTGCAAGGATGTAATGAAGCGAGGCATCATATGATGAAGACTTGGTCTAATCCAGACGGGATCATTCCAAGCATGTTGATAACTCGGTGATATGATTCGAGTTGAAGATAATGAATGGATATGAGAATAGTCGTCGAGGAGGATGACTAGGAGGCTTGGATAGCATCGTTGTTGAAGGTTCTAGCATGCTCTAAGCAAGAGTACGCTTGGGCAGATTCGATAGTCCCAACGGCCAACTGTTGATGGTCGAGTACTCTGGGCAGATTCGATAGTCCTAGGCACGGGCTGCGACGACGTGCGGGAGTTATGTCTAGAACCGGGGTTTCCATTAGCCCTTGACGGACGGCTGAAAGAATGTGCCGGTCATTCAATTAACGGTGATATCGAAGCAATGATAACAGTGATAGCCAGAGTCATGGATGTTTGGTTGTATCGTCATTCGGACTCAAGAGCGGTATTTTCTGGGTGCTTATCTGATTTAGGCCTTGGTACTTGGAAAACATCGCCCTTGACTCGAGTGATAGTAGCTTTTCTTTGAAATTGTATGCTCTGCTATGTTTGCTTCTGCTTAGTGTGTGTCTGGGGGCTATCACTGTAGAATGAGGTTGGAGTGGGAGGGTTGTATTCCTATTCCTTTTCCTTTATGCTCTTTTGGTATGTTGTTAGTTAATTTACTGCTCACTAAGACTGTTGTCTGACTCAAGGCTTTATGTTTTAATTCTTATTGCCTTGGGCTGTTCGTCCATTTTGGGACGGGCAGACTAGGTAGCAGGTGACAGGTGCTGTTCTCTTCTCACGATGCTGATATCGAAGACGAGCTAGAGGGTTGCATATTATCTTCTTATATGTACTGGTTATTCCGCTGTTTTGTATTCTCTGAGAGATTTGTAGTGAGGCTGGATGTATTGACTATGTGAATGCTTGTATTCAACTATTATGGAGTTTTATAAGATGTCATTTTGTTCTGTAAAGCTTCACTATACATATGTTCTATTGTATTTTGTCCATGCGCTGTGAGTAATACGATAGATTCTGTTGTTTTAATCTTACCTTGACAATCGTCCATGGTCGCCTGGCACACTTTACAGCGCACTATCTCTAGATTAGGTGCAGGGGTCATGGGCGGTCGTCACATTTGGTATCAGAGCATTGGTTAATCGATTTTACCCAACGCTCGCTGTCGTAACTACGTATGAGAGACGTAATTGTATTTTTGATGGATGATTACTATATATAGTATAGTAGTTTAGCAGTGAGTTGAGTCCTTTATGCAGTTGTTTCTCTAGATGTTCTAATCATTCCTTTTTATAGATATTGAGAATGAGTCGAAGAGGGAGACCAGCTGCTAGGGAAGGCCATGCTACTGAAGAGACTGCTGATTATGCAGCCATGTTCGAAGCTATGATGACTTCGATCATGAGAAGGATACCAGTTCCGGGGGCGGCAGTTGATGTTGGAGTTCAAGTCCAAACTCCGAAACCAGTGGATTTTGCTAAGTTGTGCAAGGATTATACTGCTCTTGGAGGGAAGGTTTTCTTGGGAACAGAATCAACTATCGAAGTCCAGAGATGGATAGATGCTTGTAGAAGGATCTTTGGTGATTTGGGAATTGATGATGCAACTAAGAGGAAGTTGGCATCGAGGCAGCTTCAAGGGAGAGCTTCTGATTGGTGGAACTCTATTACCATCACTACTCCGGAAGAAGAGATTACTTGGGAGCAATTCCAAGTCAGATTTGAAGCTAAGTTCATTTCTACAGCTCAGAAGTCTGTTCTGTTCAAGAAGTTTGTAGAACTCAAGCAGGGTGGAAGATCTGTTCTTGAGTATGTCTCTGAGTTTGAAGCCTTGTCCAAGTATGCCCGGTCCTATATTGAATCTGCTTATCAGAAGAATGAGAAGTTTGTGACCGGTTTGGATAGTTATCTTGGGAGACAGTTGGTGGATCATTTGGACGATTCATTTGAGAAGCTTGTGGAGAAGGCTCTTAGGCATGAGAGTCTGTTTCCTAAGGAAGGACCTGTTGTTGCTGCTACCAAGGGAGAATCTAAACCACAGCAGGGTGGAAACCAGAAGAGGAAGCAGCAGCAGCAGAAGGGTAAGGATGGCCAGAAGAAGCCGAAAGGCGAGGTGACTTGCTACAATTGTCAGCAGAAGGGCCATTTCTCTAAGGATTGTAAGAATCCTAAGGTGCCGATGAAGTGTCACAATTGTGACAAGCCGGGGCATTTCAGGAAGAATTGTCCAGAACCGAGGAAGGACAGGCAGATTGTGCAAGCTTATGCTTTGGGGGCTGTTCCGTCGTCTTCGAAAGCTCCTACTGCTGAAGAGAAGGGAAAGAGTGTGGTTGTTCAAGGTACTCTTTTCCTATGTGGTGTTCCAGTTAGAGTTCTGTTTGATACTGGAGCGTCGCATTCGTTTGTTTGTAATGAACTAGTAGGCCGGTTAGGTTTGGAGCCGGATATTGTTGATAGGCCACTGGTTGTGACTAATCCAGTTGGGGGTTCGTCTTGTTTGTGTATGTTATGCCGTGGTCTAGTTGTATCGAGTCATGGTTGCTCTTTTGTTTGTGATTGCTTTGTTCTGAACTTTGCGGGGTTCGGAATTATCTTGGGTATGGACTGGCTTAGGAAGTATGCGGCTAAGGTTGATTGCGAAAGGTTGGAAGTGACAGTCGAGAATGTGGAGGGGCGAAAGATTGTGATACGATGTAAGCATGAAGAAGGCGTCTTCATGAGCTTCATGTATTCGCTAGTTGTTCCACGGGATGGACTGTCATCAGTGCCGATCGCTAATGGATTCGAGGATGTCTTTGACGAAGTCAAAGGGTTGCCGCCGCATAGAGAGATCGAGTTTCGAATAGATCTAGTTGAAGGAGCCAGACCTGTTGTGATGCCTCTTAGGCGGATGGCGCCTAGGGAACAGCAGGAGTTGAGGGTGCAAGTTGATGACCTTTTGCAGAAAGGATTCATTCGGCGTAGTGTGTCCGAATGGGGTGCACCAGTTGTGTTTGCAACCAAGGCAGATGGGTCGTTGAGATTGTGTGTGGATTATCGTGAGCTGAATAAGGTGACTAAGAAGAACAAGTATCCATTGCCGAGAATAGATGACTTGTTTGATCAGCTTCACGAGGCTAAGGTGTTTTCTCAAATGGATTTGGCAACGGGATTTCACCAGTTAAGAGTGGCTAAGGATAGTGTGCCGAAGACTGCTTTTAGGACACCATCCGGGTTCTTTGAGTGGCTGGTAATGCCGTTTGGATTGACTAACGCGCCAGCATATTTTGTGGATCTTATGAATAGAGTGTTCAGGGATCAGTTGAACAAGTTCGTACTTGTGTTCGTGGATGATATTCTGATTTATTCCAGAACGGAAGAAGAGCACAAGACGCACTTGCGTATTGTTTTGGAAATCTTGCGGAAACATCAGCTGAAGGCTAAGTTTTCGAAGTGTCACTTCTGGAAGAGTGAAGTGAGGTTCTTAGGTCATGTGATTTCTGGGAATGGAATAGCGGTTGATCCCGCTAAGGTGGCAACAATCCAGGATTGGGTTAAACCTAAGAATGCATCTGATGTGAGAAGTTTTCTTGGATTAGCAGGATATTATCGACGGTTTATCAAAGACTTCTCCAAAGTAGCTGCTCCATTGACAGGATTGACGAAGAAGAACCAAGTGTTCAGTTGGGATGCTAAGTGTGAGCAAGCTTTCGGAATCCTGAAAGAGCGACTGACGAGTGCTCCTGTTTTGACTATTCCTAGTGGGAATGATGAGATGGTGGTTTACACCGATGCATGTGGTACTGGACTTGGAGCAGTGCTGATGCAGAAGGATAAAGTTGTTGCGTATGCCAGTCGACAACTGAAGCCGCATGAAAGGAATTACCCAACTCATGATTTGGAATTAGCGGCGATTGTATTTGCTCTGAAGATGTGGAGACATTATCTGTTGGGAGTTCGATTCGAGTTGTTTACGGATCATAAGTCGTTAAAGTATCTTTTCTCCCAGAAGGATTTGAATCTTCGGCAGCAACGTTGGTTAGAGTTTTTGGCATCGTATGATTTTGGTATAGCTTATACTCCGGGAAAAGGTAACGCAGTGGCAGATGCGTTAAGTCGAAGACATGCAGGATTGGGAGCCATGTTTTCAGAATGGAAGAGTCTCGAGTATTTAGCTGGATTTGACTTCAGGCCTAGATGTGAATTGGAACCTGAGATGTTGGCAAACTTATCGATAAGACCCACTCTTGTGGAAAGGATTGGTGAGAGCCAAAAGCGAGATGATAAGCTTGTCAAGATTATCCGTGAGTTGGAATCTGGATTGGATCCAGAAAAGGATAAAGGATTCGAGGTCGATCAAGAGGGTTGGCTTCGGAAGCAAGGACGACTAGTTGTTCCCGATATAGATGAATTGAGGAGTGAAGTTCTGAAGGAAAGTCATCACTCGAAGTTGACAATTCATCCAGGTGGAAATAAGATGTATCGGGATATGAAGAGAACCTACTATTGGGAAGGTATGAAGAAGGATGTTGGAAATTTTATTTCCAAGTGTATGAACTGCCAGTTGGTTAAAGCTGAACAGAAGAAGCCAAGTGGATTGCTTCAGCCATTAGAAGTTCCTACATGGAAGTGGGAACAAGTGTCGATGGATTTCATCGATGGATTGCCTAGAACCAGAACGGGAAATGAAGGGATTTGGGTCATTGTGGATCGTCTGACTAAGAGTGCACGATTCATTCCTGTTCGATCGACTAGGACTGCATCAAAGTTGGCTGAGTTGTATATTAAGTGGATAGTTCGATTCCATGGTATTCCGAAGAGCATAGTGAGCGATCGAGACCCATTGTTCACTAGTGGATTTTGGAAGAGCTTCCAGGAAGTTTTGGGAACCGAGTTGTGTTTGAGTACAGCTTATCATCCCCAAACAGATGGTCAGACCGAGAGAGTCAACCGAGTTTTGGAAGATCTTCTCAGAGCATGTGTTTTGGACTTCGGAGGATCATGGGAAGATCACCTTCATTTGGTGGAGTTTGCGTACAACAACAGTTACCAGTCAAGCATTAGTATGGCACCGTATGAGGCGTTGTATGGAAGACCGTGTAACTCTCCGACATGTTGGTTGGAAACTGGAGAAAAGCTGATACTTGGGCCAGAGATGATTCGTCAGACCTCAGATTGCATAGAGATCATTCGGCAACGAATGAAGGCAGCCCAAGACCGTCAGAAGAGTTATGCCGATAAGCGTCGAAAGGATTTGAAATTCGACGTAGGGAATATGGTTTTTGTGAAGATTTCTCCTCTGAAGAATGTTATTAGATTCGGGAAGAAAGGAAAATTGACTCCGAGATTTGTTGGACCATTCCCGATCATCGAGCGAATTGGAAAGCTCGCTTATAGATTGGAGTTACCGGAGAAGATGTCGGGTGTGCACAATGTTTTTCACGTATCGTATCTACGGAAGTATGTGCATGACTCGAATGCAGTGGTTTCTGCTGATAGCTATGAAGACTTTGAAGTTGATCCAGTTGATAGAAGACCTCGTAAGCCACTTCGTGTTGTGGAAACCGACACGAAACAGCTTAGGAGGAAGGTAGTTAAGTTGCTCAAGATACAATGGAGTGATGATGATAACGACTGTACGTGGGAGGTGGAAGAGAGGATGAAAGCGGCTCATCCTGAACTCTTCAAGGTATGGCCCTAAGGTGTCGTGTCATCTCACGATATTGTAACTTGTTCTAATTTTAGAATTCTGTACGCTAAGCTAGAATTGGATGCATGGTTTGTTGATTGCTATGGATGGTAGGCGTACAGAATAGTCTTTGATTGCTTTGTTTGCTTGGAATTTCGGGGGCGAAATTCCTAAGGGGGAGAGAATGTAACGACCCGTATTTTTCACGGATCGAAAAGTTCGTCAAATCTGGAATTTTTGCATTTTTAAGTCATTTCAGATTTTTGGGGAAATTTGTCTAAGTCCTAGGTCGTGGACGACCTAAGAGCTAAGTCGTGACCGAGTTAAGGACTTGCGAGTTAGTGTTAGGTCGTGGGTTAGTTGGAGCGACCTATAAAATTGTGCAACCTAGGATTTAGTTAAGTAATTAGGTCGGCAGGGCGAGTTAACGACCTAAAGACTGACCGACTTAAGGATATGGCGACTCAAGGGTAGGCAGACCTAGTGGTTCCGGGTTAGCGACTTAGTAATTAAGTTGTTAGGTCGGTTGGGACGACCTATAGAAGTTAGCAGTGTAGTTAGGTCGGCAACGACCTAAGTAGTAGTGAGCGACTTAAGGAGTTAAGTCGTAAGTCTGGGTAGAGTTAGGTCGCATCCCAGTTGTTCGCGACTTATGTTAGGTCGCGTGGAGGCTTAAGGAATTAGGTCGTAACCTGTTAAGTCGTAGGTCGCTGGGTTTCGTCTAAGTGTTAGGTCGTAACCTGTTAAGTCGTAGGTCGCTGGGTTTCGTCTAAGTGTTAGGTCGTAACCTGTTAAGTCGTAGGTCGACTTAATAGTTAGGTCGTACGCGCAGAAGTGTTAGATCGTAGGAGTTGAGGCGCGCGTATCTGTTAGGTCGGAGTTGTTGGCTAAGGGTTAGGTCGGAGGCTCTGTTAAGTCGTGGGGGTTTTTAGGTCGTAGGTCGGCATATGTTAGGTCGGCAACGACTTAAGGAGATAGCCGAGTTACGACTCAGGCAGTTTTCAGCTATAAATAGGAGGGGTTGTTCTCACTTTTTGGGATCCGGATTTTGAAGCGACGAAGTGCTGCCATTTTGAGAGCTCGACTTCTACACTTCTTCACTTCTTTTCTCCACTCTAATCTAGTGCTTCCATCCATCCAAATCGAAGATCGAGATTGAAGATTCAAAAGCTTGGATTGAAGATCTTCATCTTTTCAAGAGAGATTTCTTCATTTGAAGCGGATTTGTGATAGATCTAGCTTCATCCTTCGCTGTCCAGATCTGAAGTGTGTTGATTTGAGGTTGTTTAGGTGATTTGGTGAGTGGTGATTATCTCTCACACGGATCCAAAGGAGTATATCGGATTGTTGGCTCGTTTTGGTGTTAAAATAGAGATTTCCATGCATTTTCTTCATCCTATGTGTAGATCCATGTAGATCCATTGTTCATGATGATGTTGCATCCATTTTATCATATGTTAACCTATGCAAGTTCATTCATCAAGTTTGTAGAGATATAATCCATGTTTTCATGCTTATTGGACTTTCAACTCTTTAATTACGAAAATGCCATTATTGTTATAATTGTCTACTTAGATCATATTTGAATGCTTGAATGTTTGGATTGATGATTGATTTGATTGATTGTTATGAACTAGATGATTGATGACTAGATTTAGATCGAAGGTGATTCAAAAGCTAAGGGAAAG
Source organism: Allium fistulosum (assembly GCA_030737815.1). NCBI lineage: Eukaryota > Viridiplantae > Streptophyta > Magnoliopsida > Asparagales > Amaryllidaceae > Allium > Allium fistulosum. The sequence goes on from CM060904.1 coordinate 390,370,482, forward strand.
GCTCTTGAATTGGAAAAGCTGCTCGTGGCATATGTAGCGGGATGATGAAGCTCTTATGCATAGATTCGATGATGTGAAGTTGAGATGAAGCTTTGCAAGGATGTAATGAAGCGAGGCATCATATGATGAAGACTTGGTCTAATCCAGACGGGATCATTCCAAGCATGTTGATAACTCGGTGATATGATTCGAGTTGAAGATAATGAATGGATATGAGAATAGTCGTCGAGGAGGATGACTAGGAGGCTTGGATAGCATCGTTGTTGAAGGTTCTAGCATGCTCTAAGCAAGAGTACGCTTGGGCAGATTCGATAGTCCCAACGGCCAACTGTTGATGGTCGAGTACTCTGGGCAGATTCGATAGTCCTAGGCACGGGCTGCGACGACGTGCGGGAGTTATGTCTAGAACCGGGGTTTCCATTAGCCCTTGACGGACGGCTGAAAGAATGTGCCGGTCATTCAATTAACGGTGATATCGAAGCAATGATAACAGTGATAGCCAGAGTCATGGATGTTTGGTTGTATCGTCATTCGGACTCAAGAGCGGTATTTTCTGGGTGCTTATCTGATTTAGGCCTTGGTACTTGGAAAACATCGCCCTTGACTCGAGTGATAGTAGCTTTTCTTTGAAATTGTATGCTCTGCTATGTTTGCTTCTGCTTAGTGTGTGTCTGGGGGCTATCACTGTAGAATGAGGTTGGAGTGGGAGGGTTGTATTCCTATTCCTTTTCCTTTATGCTCTTTTGGTATGTTGTTAGTTAATTTACTGCTCACTAAGACTGTTGTCTGACTCAAGGCTTTATGTTTTAATTCTTATTGCCTTGGGCTGTTCGTCCATTTTGGGACGGGCAGACTAGGTAGCAGGTGACAGGTGCTGTTCTCTTCTCACGATGCTGATATCGAAGACGAGCTAGAGGGTTGCATATTATCTTCTTATATGTACTGGTTATTCCGCTGTTTTGTATTCTCTGAGAGATTTGTAGTGAGGCTGGATGTATTGACTATGTGAATGCTTGTATTCAACTATTATGGAGTTTTATAAGATGTCATTTTGTTCTGTAAAGCTTCACTATACATATGTTCTATTGTATTTTGTCCATGCGCTGTGAGTAATACGATAGATTCTGTTGTTTTAATCTTACCTTGACAATCGTCCATGGTCGCCTGGCACACTTTACAGCGCACTATCTCTAGATTAGGTGCAGGGGTCATGGGCGGTCGTCACAAATACACAGCGGAATATAATCAAGTACGTGTAATATGTCTTCGTCATCCGGCTCGTCTCCTGAGCTCCATAGCATCCTAACCTGGACCTGTAATACTCGGTCTGACCCGAGCATTATAATAAAATAACACTCGAGTCAGTCTGGAAAACCAGCGTGAGAAAACACACTATATTTGAATTATTAAAGTGATCAAAATCCTTTGAAAAACAAAGGTATCTCATAAGACCACGCCACACATAAACACAATGGGTTTTTACCTTACGGTAACCAAAACATTTTATATCAAAATCATCTGATATTATAATAGTGTCTATGTACAAATACTTATTCAAATAGCCGAAATTGTTACATTAATTAAATTCCAACATACTAGGCTCTACAACCAAAACCATAATGGCACGTATTGGAGAATGGATTTCCATACAATGACTAGGCACTGGGGTACCACCTATCATAATATACGTCAAGAAAAATGTACCGAGGACCTCGCTGGGATCCCCTACAACACAAGACCGAACTACCCCTAACCTGGATAGTGCAGTATGCCGTCACCCCGGGTGTTCCCACTCTTATCGAGCTCTCCCATGCACCATAATTATAATATCTGACGGTATCTAGAAAGGTGATAAACATACCCTAATTGGGTGCGACCCACTTAGCCTTGCTGCATCTCCCCGGATTTTCAATCATTCCGGTTGATGAGGCTTGAGGCTACGATTACCTTTTAAGGAATTTATACTTGGAATGTTCATTGTCCTCCAATGACAATGTGTTGAAAACATTCATCCAGACAAGTCTGTTCAGGATCAGAACGAAACTGAAGGCACTATTCCTACTACATCCATTATGGGATCATCCTTAGGATTAGTAGCGATTAGCCCTTGCACTTCAATACTCCATCATCGATTCCATTCTTATCTTTACTTCGAAAACGTATTCATTGGATCAAAGTGGTTTTCGGATAACTTATCCGATCCCGGTCTCTTTGTAACAACGTTCGATATTTCCGGTAAACTCAACCCCAGTTCTTTAGGAAATAAACAGACGAAAATAAAATCGGAGATCATCTCCTAACCGTTAGTGGACGGATTTCCTTCTCATCGTCCTAGAAGAACGTAACGAGTTTATACATACAATATAGCACATTCCGATGGTAACTGTACTATATAATCCCCGTGTTTCTCCTAGATATTTCCAAAGTAATGTTTTTGGTCCAGATTTTATAGTCGGTTGTTTAACTATTAAATAAACAATAATTCAACCACAGATTCGATTTTCCACTGAAATCACTAAGCCTTATTTAATTTAAATTTTTAAATAAATTAAATTTCTTTATTCAAAAGTATATGCTTATCTCACCGAAATAAGTATATTCACAAACCCTTCCCTTCAAAATATTTGAAACCTTTTTAAAATAAATATGGAAAGCACCATGCGATATCAACCATGGATTCGCTGCTCAATGATTACATCTCTATCCCGGATAAATACAAACTAAACTATAGGCCCTCTCTGCCTCCAATTTCCGCCATGAAAGTATACCATTACTTTCCGAAAACTTTATTAAATAATTATCTCAAAATCAAATCACTATAGAATAACTTTAATTAATAATTACATATACTTTTAAATAATTAAGATAATTACATAACTTTGAAACAATAATTAATTCTTATTTATTAATAAAATTCTAATCGATTTACAAGACTTGTTTATAAAACTTATAATTCATTTTGACAATTTAAAAATATTTAAATAACTAACTTTCTGAAATATTTATATGCTAAATTTTTTTTAAATCACCTGGTTTAATAACTAAAATCCTCTTCTTTTTAAAAACAACTCAACTTCCCGATAAAAATATATTTTTCAATTCCAATATAACCAATCTAAATTTATAAATCTCTCTCGATTTATCACCGATCGATTTACGTCCCCAATTTCATAAATCCCTTTTCATTTTTCCAAAAGTAAAACCTATCATTTATTTTTAAACCGATTTACCCATCTCACTATAAATTCTCACCTTGAATTTATATCTTCAATTTACCAAATGATAATCATTTCGCTTTATTTATAAACATGGTTTATAAATTCCATAGTCTCATTTCTAGTTTACAACGGTTTAACATCACTTAAATCCATTATAAATGGATTTCTAGATTAAATTCTATTTATAAATCAATTTCTTAAATAAACCAAACTATATTCCAAAACCAGCCAAATCTCGATTTTACTTCTATTTTGTAATTTAGAATCTTATTTAAGATTCAGTATAACCAATTTTATCTCTACTTCCAAATTCACTTCTATTTTCTCAATTTATTACAAATCTCGATTTTTAAAACCATTTATATTTAATAAAGTACCACTTAAGGGTTATTATTTAAAAATCCTTTATATATATTATTCCAAAATCTCTATTTATAATATCACGAAATAGTTAAGTACAAATTTAAGGTCAACTCATTTATTTTATTCCAACAATTTCTTTTTAACTAATCCAAATTTTATATAAATGTTTTACTTCCAAAATCCCTTTTCAATTTCCTTTTAAATTCAAAATATATATTTTATGGTATTTTAAAATACCAAAATCTAGGCTAATGCTACCATAGCATCCAGTAAATTCAATCACACAATAATCTATCAAAGATTATTCAAACATATCATATATCACTATATACCAGTTGGATCCCTCAAACCTGTTTCCCTACAACCACAGATGTTAATACAACATAAAAATATCAATCCCACGTCGTGGCGGAATATCGCGTAATATAGGGTCATCCGCTATTACGCGGGGCGCATAGGGTCCCATCCGCTCCAATAAGCCAGAATATATCCAACTACTAATATATCAACTATATATATTATAACATCCATCTGATAATAATAATTATCAAATCATCCAATCAACCAATAATGAAGTTTTCAACATTTTTAAATTAAAATAGCAATCCAAAGATGAGTGAGATTTACTCACATTGATTTTCTGTTGTCGCTCCTGCGTTCTGGTTCCGATTAAATTCAAACGCGTTCGAATTTAGCTAAAATTTTAGCAAGCTCTAATTTCAACCAAACTGGTTTCATTACGAAGCCCTCACCGATACGATCCTAACACAAAAATTTGCATGACGATTGGGTTTAATATGAATGAGATATCTATTTTTAAATTTTGCATACTTATTTAAATAGATTTAAAATAAGAGAATTTACAGATACCCACCCTTAGAAATTGGCCCAAGGCCCAAGACCCACAACTCCTTCTTCCCCCTTCTTTATTTAAAAATGCCTGTGCACGTAGATAACACCATCAGATGGTCGCTCGTACATACACACATGCATCACCGTCTCCCAACCATTTTCTAATCCGATTGTTGCTTCAATCTTCTCAACCAAAACTCCACCACCTAGACCCAAAGCCACCTCGTCCGAGCCTTCAAAGCAAAACGCAACATTTTCGAATTTGCTACAGATTGTACGATGGGTCACACCCCTTCCCAAGTGACCGCACATCAGCAAAAGTCGGCCCCGCGTACGCCTTTGTCCCCTAATCATGAATCCACCCTCGCCTCAAGCCACCATGCCTCCAAACACCCAAAAACCGAAACCCTAGCCCAAAACTTGCTCACAACGTCAAAATCGATCACCCCAACTCAAAGCTGCACCATACAAATTTCAAACTAGATCGAAGTGAAAAATAAAATAGGATTTTTCAAGCTAGTTTAGTGATTTTTAGACAAGAAAATTGTGAGAGAAAAAATTTAAAAGCTTTCCATGCTTTATTTTTTTCCATGTGTTGTGAATGCTCGACTATTCTGTTAAAAAGGAGAAGATGCGTGTTTGAATAGGTAAAGGTCACGATCATAGGTGGCTGATTGGATAGAGTAGACAGTGTTTGTACCAAAAATGGGCACAACACTCTTCGGAAGTTTTTGAAGAGATAAAAGTGAAGAAAGAAAATTAAAACAGAGGATTATCTAACAAAAACTCCAAATAACAAAAAGTAAATTGTACAGGGGACAAGAATTTAGAGTGGTTCGGCGTTTTGCCTACGTCCACTACGAAGTTTGATGATTTTATTTGTAACAACCCGCATATTTATCGATTTTATATTTAAATATTTTAATTAAATATAGCATCGTTCGTCGGATTATAGTCCGGAAAGCTACTTTTTGCAAACAGTTGAATTAGGACTCGAGACCACTTCCATTGAGTTCAAAATGCCGTTTGCAACCTTTTTGAGTATAAACTTTGATATGTTTGGAGCTAGTCAAAAATTTGACCATTTGCACTTTGGGTTTGGGTTTGGGTTCAGCCCCTTTGCCAACTTAACCCCCAAATCTGATCCACTTCTCCCCATTCTCCCTCACTTCCTCCTCATTTCAGTTCTTGAGCAACAATGGTGAGTGGAATGGGAAATTAAAACTCCAAGCCCTAGTTCCTCTTGCAAATCCAAATTCTTGCTCCAAATCCAAAGAGAAGCTAAGGTATGCATCTCCATCCTCTTCTCCAATTCATTCTCTCTTTGATTTCAGAAAATTCCTAAACCTAATTTGGGAAGTGTTTCCTTTTTTAAGCTTAGATTCAAGCTTCTTGTGTTGAGATTGAAGTGTGGTTGATCTTCCCTTGTCTTCAAGCTTCTCATTCATTGTTTTTGGATTCAAAGGTGAGATTTTTATCTCACATCTTATTCTATAACTATCTTCGATTGTTAGGTATGAATTCCTAACACTTATTCTTGTGCAATTGCTTTTGGTTTGGATTGATTTGGTGAATATTCCAATTTTTAGTGTTTTGAGTTTAATTATTTAAAAATCCAAACTTTGATCTTTGATCATGATTTTTGTGATGCATTGAAGGGCTTATGAGGCTGGGTTGTCGTTTGGCTTAAATCCTTAGTGTCGTTGCTCGCGAAAATGCAATTTGGTCGAGAATTTGGCCAATGAACTTGATAAGTTGGGCAGTGCTAGAAGCAGGTCCGGCCGACCGAGCTCTGTAGCCGGCCGACCGACCTGCTTCCAAAAGTGCTAAGCACTTCTCTGTTTGGGTTTGGTCGACTGACTGTAGAGCTCAGTCGACCGACCTGCTTCCTGAACTATTTTTCAGAACAGGGTCCGGTCGACCGAGCCCTGAAGCCGGCCGACCGACCTGATGCTGTTTGCCTATTTCGCCTATTTTGTGTAATTTCCAACTTTAATCGATTCGTGTGGTTTCCCTATTGTTGTTATCTTTTATTATCATCTTTGATGACATCTTTCTTTGGGAATTTTGGAAATATCCACTTTGATGGATTTGATATCGATTTCTTTGGAATTTATTCACGTCTTCGATTGTGAACTTTGATGATTGATTGTTTCTACAATCATTTTGTAACTTGTCTTCGAAAGGTCGTACCGTTTTGACGGGGCGCTGCACCGCACCCCGCCGGGGGCGCTGCCTCCTGGACCCCCGCGACCTGACCGGGCAGGTCGAACCCCGTACCCCCCTTCGTAGGGGATCTTATCTGTAAAACATTCATCAGAATTTCTACTATGATGGTTTTGGGATTGATTTCTTTGGACTTTACTCACGTCTTTGAACGTGAATTGATGTGATTCGATTTGTTTCAACAATCGTTTTGTGACTTGTCACTTTAAAGATATGAAGGTTTCAATACTAGTAGTAAATATCAAAACTCTTTAATCAAAACGATTTCAACACTATTTCAAATATCAAAAGTTTATTTTCTTAAAACCGTTTTCCAATCTACTAGTATATACAAGCCTTTACTTCACTCGGATGAGAAATCGACTTAAACGACTTAGTAAAACGAGTGGTATGAAATGCTTGCGTTCACTTCGTCGGTTAGCTCTTGGACTTGTTCGATTGAACCCTTTTGTGACAATTTCCTAGTGGAGATCTACAGTTTGTTCGTAAATATTTAAGTTAAGCTAGTGGTTATGGGACATGAAGCTAAACTCATATATTTACTAGCTTAGTGTAATTGACACTTCCTTATGATCATGGCGATCATTTTTTGTGATTTAGACTAGCGATTGAGCGATGTCTCTTCGTCTGCGAGGGAGACTATACCCCGTTTATGTGATGCTTCGCCATCACATATGTAGGGTAGCACCCTACGGTCTTCGGGCCATTACTGTGTGGAAATTTAATGGATAGCTTCCATGAGATAGCTTCTCATTTATGTGTTTTACGCGTTGGTGAGTTTGTTAACTCCCTTTCATGTGTTAGGCCTTCCCCCTTTTTATGTGTTTTCTGGATTTCTGGTGATGATTTCTGGAATTTTGTGCTTCACCAATTTTCATGATTTTCTTTGATATGATATCAGTTTTTGTGCATTGGTGAATTTATGTGTTATTGACTTGTTATGAATACAAGTTTAGGGTATGATACCCTATTTTATCTTTGAGAAGATTCTTGTGATATTGATTAATCTTTTGTTGATTATCATTTACATACTTATAGTAGTATGCCGTTATGGTTATTACATGTTCATGTCATGCCTTTTACTTTATACCATATCATCTGATATTTATAGCTAGACTGATCCGTTTATTATTTTCTTATAAATAATACTCGGGTCAGACCGAGATGTTACAGGTGCTTCTGCTTGACTTCTCTTCAGGATTATTCTGACTTTTGGCCAACTACATAGATTAGTAGTTTTTGGTTGTACACTTTTGAGATATAGACTTTATGATGTGTACTTATTCTTTTGTATAGCACGTGATAATATTCATTTGTATTATCGTGGATCTTTCTGACCACTACTCTGATGTACACTTTCATGTGTTATATATATTTATTCATATCTTCTTCCACCTTTGTGATATGGATGTCTGTGACTGATTTATGTTATGATTATTTCTATGTTTGTTTTCGAAGATTATATATAGCCGCCGTGTGATAGCTTTGTGTTTGTATCGGTATGTCGGATTTCCTCCTTAAAAGATATGCATTCTATTCTATCTGACATATCGGTGCTCGCACAAAGAAGTTACACGGATGGTCGCTCCTCCACAGCCTTATTCTCCGTGCTAATTGACAGCACTACATCGTAGTGTTCTTGGTTAGCGTGGGTATAGAGGTGGGGCGTCACAGCTTGGTATCAGAGCCAAACTTCGGAACAATGTAGAATAACTTAACAAGGATCATCGTCCTAAGTCCTTCTTAGGAGTTGTACCTTAGGATTAATTCGAGTCTTCTTACCGATTCATCCTATTTTCTTTTATGATTCCTTGTTTTATCTATCAAGATTGCTTGATATTTTATTCTAAGAATAACCTTTTTCTTCTTCTTTCTTTCTTTCTTAAAGAAGAAGAGATGGTTAGTTCTGGCAGTCCTAGCGCTAGTCAATCCAGTAGTCCTTCTCTGGATGGCGTATTCATGTCTGCCCAACAACTTTTGGATCTTGCTAAGAATCAAAGGTTTATCTGTGCTTTGGGTGAGAACCCTGAAATGGTTTTACCTTTGAAACTTGAAGTTCCTTTCAATCAACTTGTGGATATCTCTCTTCGACATGAAGAGGATGATAAAGGAATTGATAGTGATATTGGGATTTCCAAGAAGAGGCATATTAAGTTCAAAAGCCCTTATCCCGATAAGAAGTTGAAGAAATCCACTTTGGTAGCAAAGACTCCAAACTCTATTTGTAGAGGATGCTATAATTGTAATTCTAAGGACCACTACGCAAAGGAGTGTCCGGAACCACTCTCTTGTCGTTATTGCAAAAATTCAAGTCATCATATTTCTGTCTGCCCATACTTCTGAGCAAGAAGAAGATGGAACCAGAAACTTCGGTAGCCAAGACACCTACCCCAAGTCGCAAACAATGCTATAATTATGGTTCCACGGACCATTATGTTATTAAGTGCCCGAAACCCCTTTATTGCCGCTATTGCAAAGGCTCGGGTCATTACTTATCTACATGTCCCAAGCTTCCAAGCAAGAGAGGAGGAAAGCTGCAAACCCCTAGCAACCCTTCTCTTGGTCAAGGTATCTCTTATTTAATCCTTGATTGCACTTGTTTTGGGATTATCCTATTCGAGTTCTTTTTGATATGGGTTCATCTTATCTTTTTTATATCAAAAGAACTTGTTGATTCTTTTTCTATAAAAACATTTTGGGATTGATGACTTCTTTGAGAATTGCGTATCCGGTTGGTGAATCCTCAACACTCAATTTGTTTTTTTTATTGATGTTGAAATTATTTCATGTGATTTCTCTTTCTGAACCGTTTGCATATTATGCGTTGTTTAGGTTTCAGAATTAATTTGCGAGAAAGGAGTGGCTTAATCATTATGAGGCCCATATCCTATTTTTCCGAATGGACTATTCATTTTCGACATTTTTAATCTGTTAAGCAGATTCATATTTTTCCTTTATGATTTCGATCCCAAATTAATGGCATCGTCTTATCCTTTAAGCTCACATGTTGAGTAAAGGATTATTTCTCTCAATTGAGAAGTTGTGAATTTTCCAGAATCTTTGAGCTGGTCTTAGGATCATCACCTAAGCAATCTTTTAAGTGGTGATAAGGTCTTTCCAGTTTGACCTTGCCCCCGGAATTCATTAGCTAGGAGTTGCGGGAGTTAGCATTCCGCTTACCACATTCCGCACTCGTTACGCTTCTTATGAATGACTTATTATGACATTCAGTTTATCCAGCTTATTTCATCCAATTTATAAAATCGAGTATTCTATGAATATCTCGATAATTCCATTCTTGTATTTATTAATTTTGGGTGAAAATAAAAAATTAAAATTTTGCAAATCTTTTTCATAAGGTTTATTCATAAGTACAATTTGATTTTTAATTAAACAAGCAAAGAATATTCTCAAAACTTTTAAGAGATATTTTCATCATATAGAAGATGATTTTGTGTTGTATTGCCCATTTAGTGTTTTAAGAATTCTGGTCGATGCGCTTGATCAACGTGATCAATAGGGATTTCCTAAACGCTTTGATGAGACAGTCAGACACAATAAATTGACTTGTAAAATGTAAATTTTTCTAAACAGGGTAATTGTGATTTTGAAAGTTTTAGCTTTTCGAGAAAGAAGATTGAATTCTTTCTTTTCGATACTCTTATCCTTGTGATTCTCGAAGGGAACCAAAACCATATCTTTTGTGCCAATGCTAATCGTATTGGTTTGGATGCCATTCTCTTGCAAAAGAGAGCGCGCAATCACTTGTGCTTCTAAATCCTAAAAGCCGATCGAGACTAGGTATGTCAATTATGATCTGGTGCTCGCGGCTATTGTTTTTGCTTTCCAAGTTTGGCATCATCATCTTGGGGGAGAAATTTGTTCTCCACCTCGATTATAAATGATTAGGATGTCTAATTTCTCATAAGGAACTTAATTTGTGTCAACCACGTTGGCTCGAATTCCTTACATCTTATGATCTTGATATCCTTTATACCCCGAAAAAGGGGGAAATCGTGATTGCCAATGCACTTAGTCGCAAGCGACAAGCGGTTGTTTTCAGGATGATATCCGAATGGAAGGATCTCGAGGTTTCATCCACTTGTGAAATTCGAGATCGTGTTTCCCATTCATGTTCATCTTATGTAGCCTTGAGGCTCATCCTTCTCTTTTAGACCGCATTCATGAAGCTCAAAGACTAGATCCCGAATTGGCTCTTCTTAGCCAAAGTTGTAGGGGTAAAACTAATATTGAAAGTTGAAAGACTTCAATATTTATTTTCGTGGCGGCATTCGAAAATTTGGTAGACTTATCGTACCAAATATTAGTGATCTTCGTAAAGATACTTTAGAAGATTCTCATCATTCTGAATTTACCATTCATCCCGGTAGTAGTAAAATGTACGCCGAGGTGTGGCGGCTTTATTATTAGGAGTGAATAAAATCTGTTATTGCTAACTTTGTTAAGTGTTGCGTGACTTGCCAACTTCACAAAGGTATGGTGGGTTATTGCAACCTTTAGAAATTCCAATTTGGAAGTGGGATCAAATTTCCATGGATTTTAGTTATGGCCTTTCCCGTTCTTGTTTGGGTCATGATAGCTTATGGGTGATAGTTGACAAACTTATTATATCCGCCCATTTTACCTCCGTTCGGTCTAACCGAACCGTTTCTCTTTTGTCCAAACTCTTATCAAGGAAATTGGTAAATTGCATGGTGTCCCTACTTCTATTGTTAGCAATCGCGATCCATTGTTTAATAGTGGATTTTGGGAAAGTCTTCGAGATTTTTTTTACACCGCTTATCACCCCCAGTCCGATGGACAAACTGAGCATGTGAATCAAACTCTCGAAGATCTTCTTTGTGCTTTTGTGCTTGATTTCGGTGGAGGTTGGAAAGATCATATTTCACTTGTTGAGTTTTCCTATAATAACAACTTCCAATCTAGTATTGGTATGGCTCCTTTCGAGACACTCTATGGAAGGCCATGCCGATCTCCTTCTTGTTGGCTTGAGGCCGGTGAGAGACTGGTTTTAGGACCAGATTTTATTCGAGATTCCACAGAAAAGATTGAACTTATTCGACATAGGATGAAAGAAGCCCAGAGTAGACAAAAATCCTATGCCGATAACCGAAGAAGAAAATTAGAATTTTATGTGGGAGATCTTGTATTTATTCGTGTTTCACCTATGAGGGGTGTTGTACGATTCAATCGATCGGGAAAGTTAGCGCCTCGATATATTGGGCCATTTCCTATCACCGAACGTATTGATTCCATGGCTTATCGCCTATTTATTACCGGCTCAATCTTTTGCTATTGATGACGTTTTCCACGTCTCTCTACTACGAAAATACCTTAGGGATTCCGATTTTTATTCTTGAGCCCGGTGTTATTATGGAAATTGAAGTTTCACCAGATTTGACTTATGAGCAACATTCCATTCGCATCATTGCTTCGGAGGTTGAGCGCCTTCGGAATAAAGATGTTCTTCTTATGAGAGTTCAATGGTTCTCAGATCTTAAGAATTGCTCTTGGGAATCCTGGGAATTCATCGAGCGATCCCGTTCAGGCTTACTCTTTCATGCTCTTTATGGTGAACTTCTTATTTCAAAATTTCTTTTGTGTTGATATGCTTTTATGGTTGTTACTCTTTATTCTCTTCTTAAGAATTGCGAGGACGCAATTTCTTTAAGGAGGGGAGTCTGTAACAACCCGCATATTTATCGATTTTATATTTAAATATTTTATTTAAATATAGCATCGTTCGTCGGATTATAGTCTGGAAAGCTACTTTTTGCAAACAGTCGAATTAGGACTCGAGACCACTTCCATTGAGTTCAAAATGCCGTTTGCAACCTTTTTGAGTATAAACTTTGATATGTTTGGAGCTAGTCAAAAATTTGACCATTTGCACTTTGGGTTTGGGTTTGGGTTCAGCCCCTTTGCCAACTTAACCCCCAAATCTGAACCACTTCTCCCCATTCTCCCTCACTTCCTCCTCATTTCAGTTCTTGAGCAACAATGGTGAGTGGAATGGGAAATTAAAACTCCAAGCCCTAGTTCCTCTTGCAAATCCAAATTCTTGCTCCAAATCCAAAGAGAAGCTAAGGTATGCATCTCCATCCTCTTCTCCAATTCATTCTCTCTTTGATTTCAGAAAATTCCTAAACCTAATTTGGGAAGTGTTTCCTTTTTTAAGCTTAGATTCAAGCTTCTTGTGTTGAGATTGAAGTGTGGTTGATCTTCCCTTGTCTTCAAGCTTCTCAATCATTGTTTTTGGATTCAAAGGTGAGATTTTTATCTCACATCTTAGTTTATAACTATCTTCGATTGTTAGGTATGAATTCCTAACACTTATTCTTGTGCAATTGCTTTTGGTTTGGATTGATTTGGTGAATATTCCAATTTTTAGTGTTTTGAGTTCAATTCTTTAAAAATCCAAATTTTGATCTTTGATCATGATTTTTGTGATGCATTGAAGGGCTTATGAGGCCGGGTTGTCGTTTGGCTTAAATCCTTAGTGTCGTTGCTCGCGAAAATGCAATTTGGTCGAGAATTTGGCCAATGAACTTGATAAGTTAGGCAGTGCTGGAAACAGGTCCGGCCGACCGAGCTCTGTAGCCGGCCGACCGACCTGCTTCCAAAAGTGCTAAGCACTTCTCTGTTTGGGTTTGGTCGACCGACTGCAGAGCTTAGTTGACCGACCTGCTTCCCGAACTATTTTTCAGAACAGGGTCCGGTCGACCGAGCCCTGAAGCCGGCCGACCGACCTGATGCTGTTTGCCTATTTCGCCTATTTTGTGTAATTTCCAACTTTAATCGATTCGTGTGGTTTCCCTAATGTTGTTATCTTTTATTATCATCTTTGATGACATCTTTCTTTGGGAATTTTGGAAATATCCACTTTGATGGATTTGATATCGATTTCTTTGGAATTTATTCACGTCTTCAAATGTGAACTTTGATGATTGATTGTTTCTACAATCATTTTGTAACTTGTCTTCGAAAGGTCATACCGTTTTGACGGGGCGCTGCCTCCTGGACCCCCGCGACCTGACCGGGCAGGTCGAACCCCGTACCCCCCTTCGTAGGGGATCTTATCTGAAAAACATTCATCAGAATTTCTACTATTATGGTTTTGGGATTGATTTCTTTGGACTTTACTCACGTCTTTGAACGTGAATTGATGTGATTCGATTTATTTCAGCAATCGTTTTGTGACTTGTCACTTTAAAGATATGAAGGTTTCAATACTAGTAGTAAATATCAAAACTCTTTAATCAAAGCGATTTCAACACTATTTCAAATATCAAAAGTTCATTTTCTTAAAACCGTTTTCCAATCTACTAGTATATACAAGCCTTTACTTCACTCGGATGAGAAATCGACTTAAACGACTTAGTAAAACGAGTGGTATGAAACGCTTGCGTTCACTTCGTCGGTTAGCTCTTGGACTTGTTCGATTGAACCCTTTTGTGACAATTTCCTAGTGGAGATCTACAGTTTGTTCGTAAATATTTAAGTTAAGCTAGTGGTTATGGGACATGAAGCTAAACTCATATATTTACTAGCTTAGTGTAATTGACACTTCCTTATGATCATGACGATCATTTTTTGTGATTTAGACTAGCGATTGAGCGATGTCTCTTCGTCTGCGAGGGAGACTATACCCCGTTTATGTGATGCTTCGCCATCACATATGTAGGGTAGCACCCTACGGTCTTCGGGCCATTACTGTGTGGAAATTTAATGGATAGCTTCCATGAGATAGCTTCTCATTTATGTGTTTTACGCGTTGGTGAGTTTGTTAACTCCCTTTCATGTGTTAGGCCTTCCCCCTTTTTATGTGTTTTCTGGATTTCTGGTGATGATTTCTGGAATTTTGTGCTTCACCAATTTTCATGATTTTCTTTGATATGATATCAGTTTTTGTGCATTGGTGAATTTATGTGTTATTGACTTGTTATGAATACAAGTTTAAGGTATGATACCCTATTTTATCTTTGAGAAGATTCTTGTGATATTGATTAATCTTTTGTTGATTATCATTTACATACTTATAGTAGTATGTCGTTATGGTTATTACATGTTCATGTCATGCCTTTTAATTTATACCATATCATCTGATATTTATAGCTAGACTGATCCGTTTATTATTTTCTTATAAATAATACTCGGGTCAGACCGAGATGTTACAGGTGCTTCTGCTTGACTTCTCTTCAGGATTATTCTGACTTTTGGCCAACTACATAGATTAGTAGTTTTTGGTTGTACACTTTTGAGATATAGACTTTATGATGTGTACTTATTCTTTTGTATAGCACGTGATGCTATTCTTTTGTATTATCGTGGATCTTTCTGACCACTACTCTGATGTACACTTTCATGTGTTATATATATTTATTCATATCTTCTTACGCCTTTGTGATATGGATGTCTGTGACTGATTTATGTTATGATTATTTCTATGTTTGTTTCCGAAGATTATATATAGCCACTGTGTGATAGCTTTGTATTTGTATCGGTATGTCGGATTTCCTCCTTAAAAGATATGCATTCTATTCTATCTGACATATCGGTGCTCGCACAAAGAAGTTACATGGATGGTCGATCCTCCACAGCCTTATTCTCCGTGCTAATTGACAGCACTACATCGTAGTGTTCTTGGTTAGCGTGGGTATAGAGGTGGGGCGTCACATTATTGCTTGATACTTGAAGATTACAATTTCTTATGATGTAGTACAACTGATTTTATATGCTAAGTCTGAATCTAAAGCAGCGGTGGTGATTTGGAGTAAATCTGGCAGAGTCTGGGCGCTCTTTAGCTCTTAAAATTGTCCGACCCCATTTCTGAATGACCAGGGGCTCTATTTATAGGTGTAGGAAGCTGATATTTTGCCTAAATTTTGGGAGACCAGTTCTGGCACGTGAGGTGGCCCATACGCCCGCTTTTAGGAAATCCGGGCCCACTTTGGGATCGATTTGAAATCCATTCGAATCAATCAAGGAATTGTCCAATCGAGCTGAAATTTGGTGTGGACATTCTTCAACATGTGCTCAAGCTTCTGTGAAAATTTCATAGCATTTGGACTTTTAGAACTCCAGATATGATCGATTCGAGATTGTATTTCCGGTTGATGCGCTTCGTTCGAATCAATCCTCCTCGAATCGATGGCCTGGTGAGCGAAGGCGTTGACGTGGCACGTGCTTCTCGCATCGATCCGCTTTTCACTCCGAGTCGACTGGGTCGACTCCATCATTCTCGCTACTTTGACTTAGTGGATTCGATGGATTTCTCCACATATCGATTCGAATGGTAGTCTGTTCGTATAGATCATAGTGAACTTTGGTCGATCGATACGAAGCTGTTGTAATAGGATGGATTCGAAGTAGAGTAACTTCATGGATTCGAAGCACTCCATCTTTAAGGATACGAACCACTGAGCCCAGATGGATACGAAGTGGGGCAACTTGATGGATTCGAAGCACTCCAAGCTGATGGATACGAAGCGGAATATCCGGACCGATTCGAATGAGTACTTGTCGATAGTTGCGAACTAGATGGAGTCGAACCGATGGATACGAACAAAGGTTGCTTATGGATTCGAACTTAGGGTCATTTCCTCCAACTTGCATCGATGATATCTTGAGCGTACAAACTCGGATTGACTTGAAACTTGGAACGTTGCTTTTCTTGACCTTGCTTGACGTGTCTTATCAACTGTAGCCTGATCCGGACTCGGGTAAAATTCATCGATATCTGTGGTCATCCAGTAGGTACTTGATGCTGAGGATGTATGATCCATATTCCCCAGTCAGTTCCTTGATATCTCGGCCTTGCCAAAAGGCGGGATAACATTTGCCCCCCAAAGTACGTCTTGTGTAAACATGACGTGCTTTGAAAAGCTGCAGATCCATGTTGGACAGCTATCGCACGTTTCGTTGAAAGCCGTATTCTGTATTGCCGTAACTGACTGTCGTACAGTAGTGATTAACTGTTTGTTGCTGCAGTCGTCATTGGATGAATGTTCAATTTGAGTTTTTGTTAACTTTCTTGTATTGCATTTCGTATCGATCCTCTCCTGAACCGATGTGAAATTTGAGTTGTAACAATGTCCGTCAGTTTTAGGAAGTTCCTTCGTATCAATCCTCTCCTGAACCAATATAGAAGGTCGAAGGACCGACATTGTACTAGTGAATTTAGAATTCAGTAGATACGAAACGCTTGTTCATATCGATATGATGTGGGTGGAGTCGAACAAAAGCTTCGAATCGATGGAACTCATTGGAGATGGATTCGATAGCATCGTTCGACTCGATGCGATGATGGACCCTGATCCGTATCGATGACAATTGATGGATACGAAGCAATCATTTGTACCGATAGACCGCGCATCTTTGCGAATCGATGAACACTTCGAATTGGTGGTGTCGAATCGTTTTGATGGAGTCGAGGGAATGGATTCGAAGCGTGGCTCAGCAACAATGCATGCGGGAGTCTGAGTCGATTCTAGCGCTCTGGCTTATGGATTCGAACCCGCCACTTCGAATTGATTTGATGCCTTCACCTATTGCTACCGGTTTTACTCACCGGGATACGAATCGCCACAGAGTCCCTATAAATACTAAGGCCTCATTCACTTTTTAGTTTTACTGTTACCCTTCCTTCTTCTTCGTATCGATCCTTCAGACTTGAGAGAGACGCTTCTCCGAATCGATCGAAAACCTTCAATCCTTCAATTATAATCGTAACAAATCAGGTAACTAACGCATACAGCCATGACATGAACGATGGAACTGGAAATCTTTTCCATCATTCTTGAATTCTTCTGAGATCAATTTCGAAGGGTTTTGAGATCTGAGCGAAATTGATCGAATCGAGGGATGGTGCGAGACAAAGTGTTGAGGTTTTCTTGGAAAAGAAAGGAGAGATCTTGAGGAATTGCTTTTCTCTTTGCCTCGTGTCGATCCGGGATGGAGCAGTTCGAATCGGTCCTGATTGTGTGGCCTCGGATCGATGCTCGTGAGGTGAAGTGGTTCGTATCAATCGATTCGAACCCATAACCCCACGATCAATTCGAAGGTATCAAGTTTGATCGATACGAAACCGTTTTCCTTGGTTGGTATGAATGCTCTCCTGGTCGATTCGAAGTGCTCCTCCAATTGAGACTATAAACATCGTTCCAAGGGCCGTATCGATACGAAGCGCATCGAGTCAACCCTTATCAATTCGTAGCACATCGAGTCGACCTGTATCGATTCGAGGTGATCGATTCGATCGTCCTCAATTCAAAGAATGCAATATTTCTGACTTGCTCCAACACCTGAACTTCGACCGATTTCGAGTTGACATTTGACGAACTTGATGAATTTTAGCACACTCGAACATTTAATTCCGACGAGCTTCGGCCTTGCATAATTGAACTTGACTGTAGGACTGCACATTTGACTGCCTTTTGAAGCTCGTCGATGGAACTGTGCCCTAACCAAAAATATAACGGACTTATGCTTGAATCGACCGGTATCATCTGGATGGCGTGGTTGTGACGGTCAGCGATGACGGTCATTTCCAGTCTGATTTTCAGAGTTCTGTCGTTTGCACATTTTGTTTCATTCCGTAAAATCTGCTTAAGTAATGCACAGCACTTGCACTGCATGACACATTCATATGCACTTCACTAGGGAATGCACGGGTTTTTTATGAACTTAACGTTGCTTTCCGATAAGTTAGTCAGTTATGGAGTCTTCAAGCTCTCAGCAGCAGGAGATTCAGAGTTCTCCTCCTCTGGTCCTTGTAATTCCAGATATCCCAGCGGATATAGTAGATCTAGCTCCCGACGAGCTACAAGACGCAATATTTATCGAGGATCCTATAGACTCCGTTCAGTCTAACATCTCCGAAAACTTGTTGGGTAGGATATGCACAAGACATCATATTTCTTTAGACGATGTGTTACTGCCGAGTTCCAGCGACAGACCTCACTGTCCGCCCGAAGGGTATACTGCCTTTTACCGACATGCTTGTACGGCTGGAACACTCCCTCCATTCAATCAATATATTAGGGAGATATTATCATCTCTTGGAATTGCTCCTTCTCAATTACATCCCAACGGGCACGCGCTACTGAACAGTGCATTTATCGTATTTATGGAACATCTTTTCCGCCCTCCAAGGCCGACGGAAATTAGATATCTATTTAACTTCAAGAGCAGAGGCGATAGTCCATCTTTCACATTTTTGGAGGCAGTCAGAAACTGTCAAGTTATTACCGGAGCCTGGACAACACTTAGTTACTTTAAGAATGAATGGTTTTACGTCCGGTATCCTCCAGGTTTCGCTAGGCGATGGTTGTCTAAACGTAAGTGTCGTAACCTGTCGACGTTTTTCTTGACTAATAGCTTTCTGGTATCGGTATTAACATCCTGTTTCTCTTACAGCCATATCTCCAGACTCGATGGCGGGTATTACAAGGGCATAGTTCGAAGCCTCGAAGAAATTCCGAGCGAGCTGAGACACATCGACTCGGTGTTTAATGACTATAACTTAAGAGCTCTCGGTTTGATTGAAAGGAAATAGAGCATAGTCACCGAAGGGATGCTAAAGCCCATTTCAAAGAAAAAGAAGAACAAGAAGAAGAAAATAGCGAAGAAAACGCTCGGGATTGTGATTACAGAAGTGAGCGATGAAGAAAGAACTCACACAGACATAGAGCCGATGGCGGATCTTTCGGGAAATTTTGAAGAATTGGGAGAGAGACGGAAAAGCAAGACCGTCGTTTCCAAAAAAGTCAAATCTAAGGGGTGGAAGTCTGTAGATGTGTCTCCTCCCACTTCCATAGTTATGATTTCCGAGGCCGCCCCTTCTCAATCGAGAGATAGTTTCAAAGGGCTTGACGATATTCCCATCCCGGATTATATATCGATTCCTCACATTACCGGGTTGGAGGAATTTCAAGATGTTTTAAATATGAGCGAGCCCTTTCCTTTGAGTGCGGTCAACACTTCCGGTTGGTTTGGGGGTTTACACATTTACACACACTTCCACCGCACTACATGATTCTTGCATATTGAACATCGTCTTTGTAGGATCCTAAACTGTAGTTCCTTCTTATCGCAGGTGAGATGTCAGATCGCGGATCCACTCTGGATAGGCTCCGCAATGTGCGTCGATCTTCTTCTTATTGCGAGTCCCGCTGGAGGGAATCAGATAGGGACCATGGGAAAGGCTATACCAGCCAGGAGCGCTATGACAGGGATCGAGATTACTGGCACGGACGTTCTGGTCATGATCGCACTGACAGAGATAGGGGTCACTAGTACCGATCGCGGTCTCGTTCTCCTCCGCCTCCTAGGGCCCCAACGGATCTTCCTGAGTCCTCGCAGCAGCATCAGCCTTCTCAATCTTCAAGGCCCGAGACTCAGCGGCCAAGAGTTGAACCACCGACAGCTGCTATCGTTGAGCAAACTCCGGCAGAATTAACGAGTGAGGGGGCTATTAAACTTGTTTATATGAAAAAGGACTTCCCGGAGATTTGCATGGATGCATATGTCTTCCCTCCTCATCTCAAGAGGATTCCTCCGGATGCCGAGACTATCGCTCATGATTACATCTGCGACTTCTATGCTCAATATAAGGAGTGGTACAAGGCAGCCGTGAAAGCCTCTAAGGTAGCTTTTGACCGGGCAGAGATTATTGAGGAGCGTGATGCTGACATTATTAAGAAGAATCGCATCATTCAAGTTCTCCAATCTAAGATGGAATCGTCTCGAAACTCAGAACTCCAAGCACTTAAAAAGCATGATGATGCTGTGGCAAAAATGGCGAGGATGCAGCAAGCACACTGTGCCTTGGTAGAAGGGATGGACCACCGTTACACCACTGTCGTAGCTGAGCGAGACACATCCGTTAAAGAGCTGAACGAGCTCAAGGTCAAATTTGCTGAGGTGGTGAAAGAAAAAGATGATGCGAACACCACCGCTCAGGAGGCATGTGACCAAGCTGTATCCCTTAGAGCCGAACTTGCTGCGGCGGTGGCCAAGACTAAATCTGCGGAGGCAGAAATCCAGGAAAAGATCATGGTGGAGCGGTCCAGGATGGAAGCTGATTTTGATGATCTCCTGGTCACATATAACGCTAATGTGCTGGAGCACAGAAATTTATCGTGGCTGGGAGATGACTCTATGATTCAATACAACGCCTGGACTAGGCTGGTGGAGGAGAAGAAAGCAGCGCATCCTTATGAAGCACTGGATGATTTCGAGCTTGAGATGCGCTTGCTTACTGAAGATGAGAGGAAAGTTCTCCATGAGGCGGTGATTTCCGTAGTGAGAGAGAGGCTTGGTGCTCAACAGATAGAGACAGGCGAGGGTTCGGGGATCGAGCATCACGAGGCAAGTGTTGGAGCTGAAATTCCGACATTGCCCGAAACCAATGGTGCGGTCGATCCCCAGTCTATCCCCGCTTATAATCCTAACCAGCCGCAATTGTCTTCCGCTGATGCTTCTGCCTCTGCACCTGCCCATGCTCCGGGTCAGGCTAAGGAAGGTATTTGAACGTCTCCTGCATACACTTAGTGTGATGAAACTGAAGCAATATATTTAGCTAACAATTTTTTATTTTTCATATCTCAGTGATCGATGCCGCTGTCTCTTCGCCTTCTGCATCACAAGTTCCTTATCAAGCGCAAGGGGATATCGTCACCGAGGCCATTATGACATCTACCGTGGTCGGCGAAGAGGGAGAAGCGAGCATGTTGTCTTTTGATGCTCAGATGATTGAGGAACTCCTCAGTCAACCCAACGATCCCTTCGCCGATCCATCCTTTTCCATGAGCGGGGCCACTCCGGCTGTTAGCTCCATTATGCCAGCCACTAGCATATCCAGCGCGGCCCAAGCACCTCGTGAAGATGAAATTTTGGCTGAGATTAGTGCTGAGATGGCAGCAGTGATCGCCGGTATGAATCCATCTGGCCCTGCCCCGCTAATGATGATATCACCGGGCGACACTATGGTAATTGCGAGTGCTCCTGTCCCACCTCCTGTTACTGCTCCTATGCCTCCAGCTCCACCCTCCAAGAGAATCTCTGTTGCCTCAAGCTCCGAGGAAGATGTGGACATTATGTCGCCATCAGAGGACAAACCGGAGAAGATTAAGAGAGTGAGGAGGAAGTTGGGTAGCGGATCCAGTGGGACTACCCCGAAGAAGAAACCAAGGAAGAAGAAAGATTGAACTCTTCTTTTAGTTTGCCGTTGTGTCCGGGGGTAGTGCTTTTGTTTTGTAGATTTTCCTATAGCCATGTATAGATGTGACTCGGCTCCCACTAGTAGGAATTTTTTGAACAATCTTGTAATCAGATTCTTTTTGTTGATAATGGAAATGAAAGTATATTCTCTTTTGTCTTCAATTCGATATTTTTTTTGGTTCTGCCCCCAGTCTTGGGGATAAATATGGAGTTGATGTATGTTTATACTCCGTCTCACACTCTGGGAGTACGGAGTTAAGTAAATGTTTATACTCCGTCTCGCACTCTGGGAGTACGGAGTTAAGTAAACGTTTATACTCCATCTCGCACTCTGGGAGTACGGAGTTAAGTAAATGTTTATACTCCGTCTCGCACTCTGGGAGTACGAGTTAGGTAAATGTTTATACTCCGTCTCGCACTCTGGGAGTACGGAGTTAGGTAAATGTTTATACTCCGTCTCGCACTCTGTGAGTACGGAGTTAGGTAAATGTTTATACTCCGTCTCGCACTCTGGGAGTACGGAGTTAAGTAATGTTTATACTCCGTCTCGCACTCTGGGAGTACGGAGTTAAGTAAAGAATTATCGTGTATCAACTCATTTTTAGCCTGACGTGATGGCTTGCCCCCGAGCTCGAGTTTCATTTAGCGAGTGGATGGTCGTATCACAGCCACTCCCTACTTGAATAAATTCCACTACGTTATGGAATTTAGCTCTCCGTGCATCGTGATGTCGTACATTGTATTCAATGAATCACAGCTCTGGCTTGAAGAGATGGCATTTTATTACTGAAATAAGAAAATATGGCAAAGTCAGTGGCCTTATTACAAGTTCTAATTTTGAAATGCATAAACAAATTTTAAAATGGAATTTAAACTAAATGGATAAACAAAGCCTGTTATTTCCAGTAGCGACGAAAACTCTTGCTATTCCAGGCCCCCTGGTAAAGTTAGACCATCAACGACCGCTAACTTAAATTGGTCATCCCCAAGCTTTTGCTTAATTTCGTGCGACCCTCTCCATGTTGATCTCATGTGTGGGAGTGCCGAATGATCTATTTTAGTGACATGCTTATCAAGTTCAAAAACTTTAAGTCGGTCCTTGGCATTGCGTAATCGGGCGACTCAATTTCGGTGTATGATCGTTCTCAAGTCAACCTGGTCGCCCTGAACGACCCCAACTCCGTTGACGGTGGGGAACTTTAAAGTTAAGCACCATGGGGCAATTACGGCTCTGAACTCAACAAGGGAAGGTTGACCTAAAAAAGCGTTGTATGGTGAGTCTATTTCCAACACAACGAATTGTAATGTCTGAATCCTCCTACGTTCTCCGGCCCCCAACTCAACTGATAACTCCACCATCCCAACAGGTGTGGTAGCGCTACCGTTGAATCCATGGAGATGAGTTTGGCAAGGTTTTAAATCCCTGGCTTTCATCCTCATTCGATTGTAAGCATGTATAAATAGGATATTCATAGAGCTCCCACAGTCAATCAGGATCCTCTTCATCCACATCGGGCCTACTTGAGTCGAAATCACAAGTGGGTTAGTAGTCGGGCTTCCTATGCTATTAACGTCGCCGTCTCGGAAAATGATGTCATTAGTCATCATTCTTTTTCGCTTGGTCGAGGGTTTCTTTTTTAAGTTGTCATCATACTCGAAGTTCGCACGCTTGACTAAATGGTCATATGATTCCATTTTCTCCCAGCTTCGATCCGCTGGATGAGGACCACTACTTATTGCATTAATTACCAATCTTCCTCCGACGCGAGCTGGTTCTTCCTGTCTTTCTTGACTTTGCACATGATTTTGGTTTGAAGGGCCCGCACCACCAGGCTGCGGCATTCTCATAAACTGATCTAACTTTCTTTCCCTGATCAACTTCTTGATGAGGTCCTGCAAATGCCGACACTCATTGGTATTGTGGCCATAACTCTCGTGAAATCTACAAAACTTCCCTGTTTGGATCTGCCTCTTCGACGATTGCTTCGGAGCAGGTTTCTTATATTGCACAGTGTTGCAAGTTTGTAGATACACGTTTTCCAACGATGTATTCAACTGCGTGTAATTATCAAACATTGGGGCCTTACGTCGTGGGCCTCGGTTCTGATCTCTCTTTTTATCCTGACCATTGTTGCCTTGCGGCTGGGTCTGTTTGTTCTGTATATTCAACTGAACTTTTCCGGAACTCTAACCGAATTGCTTAACTGCTACATTACTTTGTATTCCTTCAGTTCTGGGCACCGCATCGCCTTGCTTCCTAGACTGTTTCGCGTCCTCTTGCCGCAAGAATTGAGCGGCTTTGGAGTAGAAACGGTCCAACGATGTGGGTGGTTTTCCATCTAACCAATTTCCAAACTCAGAATCGGGATCGATCCCTTTGGCTAATGCCATCAAAATTGAGTTATCGTTGGGATTACTAATCTCCACACATGCCGCATGGAATCTCTCCAAATAACGTCTGAGTGTTTCTCCATGAGCTTGAGTGACACTAGATAGGTTGTTAACATCTTTAGGTCTAGCGACATGCATACGGAACTATTCGACAAATTTATTAGCCAGTTGATCGAACGAGGAGATAGATCTAGGTGGCAACCTTGTAAACTATATAGTTGCGATTCCTCCCAGAGAGATGGGGAAACTTCGGCATTTTACTGCATCGTCAGCCCTTGCGGCGCTCATTGGCCACTCATATTTCAAAATGTGTTGATTGGGATTGGAATTTCCTTCGTACATAGGGAGAGTTGGCATTCTGAAGCGCCGAGGAGGATCGACGTATAGTATCTCGTCTGTGAAAGGAGTATGACTACGAGAAATTCCCCAATCGTCATTGGTAAGGCCTAGGCTTTCGCGGATCATCTGACGTATCATGGTTGAAATATCGGGCATTGCTACATTTTGAGCATGCTGAGCTAAGATGTGGTCGGGTTCCACAGCGCGAGTTTGGACCGGACGATGTCGACGGTCCAAGTTTCGCCTCCTTGGCTCAGCGTCTTCCGGGACATATGGCTCTGGAGTGCGCCCACACTGATGATTATTAGGGTCTGAGAGATTTCGGGTATCAACCCTTGCTTCTACTGCGGTAGTTGCAGTGCGATTGTCCATGGTATACTATGGAGTAGGGCCTCCTCGTGTTGTGGGCCCGGCCTGGAAGCTGGCCGACGGTCCTGCCCTCAACTGTCCAACGGTCAAGGCTGGTTGATATCCGATAGTTTGTGCATGACTCCCGTCTAATCGGGGATGGGTAGATCTGTGGTGATAGTCAGATGAGGCGGAACTTTCAGTAGATGAACAGGAGATGTCATCCCTCCTGGACCTTCTGCAGCTTTGGCGGTTCAGTTGGTTGGTCAATTCAATATTAGCACGCAACTGTTCGGCCAACTGTTGTCGACTTTGAGTCAATTCCCGGAGAAACACATGGAACTCTTGTCTGGTAACTAGCCCAGACGGATCTGAGTGAGCAGTGTTGTCTTGATTGGATGGCTGCTGCTGGGTAGGATTCTGTCTATCCCTACCTTCTTGATCAGCAGCTGTAGAGGCAGTTCTTGTACTAACCATCTCGAATGGTGAATCCCTTTCCTAGACTTTACGCAAATCTGAATAGAATGGAAGGATTCTGGATTTGAGATCTGGATCTTCCACTTGGATTTATGCAATCCGGTATCGATGGTAGATCCGAGGAGCAGGAGAAAAACTGGTTTTTCTCAGTGAAAGCACCAAAGTGTTTGTACAAAAAATGGGCACAACACTCTTCGGAAGTTTTTGAAGAGATAAAAGTGAAGAAAGAAAATTAAAACTGAGGATTATCTAACAAAAACTCCAAATAACAGAAAGTAAATTGTACAGGGGATAAGAATTTAGAGTGGTTCAGCGTTTTGCCTACGTCCACTATGAAGTTTGATGATTTTATTGCTTGATACTTGAAGATTACAATTTCTTATGATGTAGTACAACTGATTTTATGTGCTAAGTCTGAATCTAAAGCAGCGGTGGTGATTTGGAGTAAATCTGGCAGAGTCTGGGCGCTCTTTGGCTCTTAAAATTGTCCGACCCCGTTTCTGAATGACCAGGGGCTCTATTTATAGGTGTAGGAGGCTGATATTTCGCCTAAATTTCGGGAGACCAGTTCTGGCACGTGAGGGGGCCCATACGCCCGCTTTCAGGAAATCCAGGCCCACTTTGGGATCGATTCGAAATCCATTCGAATCGATCAATGAATTGTCCAATCGAGCTGAAATTTGGTGTGGACATTCTTCAACATGTGCTCAAGCTTCTGTGAAAATTTCATAGCATTTGGACTTGTAGAACTCCAGATATGATCGATTCGAGATTATATTTCCGGTTGATGTGCTCCGTTCGAATCGATCCTCTTCGAAAAGATAGGGTCGAATCGATGGCCTGGTGAGCGAAGGCGTTGACGTGGCGTGTGCTTCTCGCATCAATCCGCTTTTCACTCCTAGTCGACTGGGTCGACTCCCTCATTCTCGCTACTTTGACTTAGTGGATTCGAAGGATTTCTCCACATATCGATTCGAATGGTAGTCTGTTCGTATCGATCATAGTGAACTTTGGTCGATCGATATGAAGCTATTGTAATAGGATGGATTAGAAGTAGAGTAACTTCATGGATTCGAAGCACTCAATCTTTAGGGATACAAACCACGAGCCCAGATGGATACGAAGTGGGGCAACTTGATGGATTCAAAGCACTCCAAGCTGATGGATACGAAGCGGAATATCCGGACCGATTCAAACGAGTGCTTGCCGATAGTTGCGAACTAGATGGAGTCGAACCGATGGATATGAACAAAGGTTGCTTATGGATTCGAACTTAGGGTCATTTCCTCCAACTTGCATCGATGATATCTTGAGCGTACAAACTCAGATTGACTTGAAACTTGGAACGTTGCTTTACTTGACCTTGCTTGACGTGTCTTATCAACTTTAATCCGATCCGGACTCGAGTAAAATTCATCGATATCTGTGGTCATCCAGTAGCTACTTGATGCTGAGGATGTATGATCCATATTCCCCAGTCAGTTCCTTGATGTCTCGGCCTTGCCAAAAGGCGGGATAACAGACAGCTGAAAAGAAAAGTTGACTAGACAATATATATTAATTAATTTCAAAAAGTCTCGATTTACGTTGCTCAAAATTTCAAACCCCTATCGAGGCGTGTCGCTAGGCATTCATAATGTTATACCCCTATTTCAAACGCAATGGAAAAGGTTTCGAGTCCTAATTCGATCGTATGTAGAAGATAGCTTTTTGGGCCCAATTATTATATTGAATTTTTGATATTAATTTCAACACATTTTTATATCGTACGACCAAACGATAACTCTAAACGCTACTAAATTTTGAAATCCGGTAATAATGCACTATTACGGATCCAATGGAAATGGTTTCGTCGAATTCCGAGACTGTGCCTAGGAAGGCTATTTTATATGTTAATTCAAACGAGATATTTTTAAAATCGAGCAAATCAATCTAAATCCAAATTTAAAAAAATCTTATTATTTTCCTTCTAATATAAATTTAATAAGCCTTTAAATTATTTTAACAAGCTTAAACTCAAGATTCAATTATTTAAGTAAATTCTAATTATTAAATTATCCAATAAATCATTATATTTGAAATTCAAGTTAAAAATTAACTTTTAAATATTTAAAATCGGTTAAATATTCCAATTTCAATTAACCAAAATTCTGGGTCGTTACAGAAATCATATTTCTTAGTCCAATATTAAGTATCAATTATTATTATAATTCGCATTTTCAATGTTTCTCTATGAAGCAGAAGTGACTATTCATTCTCTTCATCCCAACTGTACCTTAAATTACATCTATTCTTATACATTCGTTTTCCTTTCAAATGGTCAAACTATTCAAAAGAAAACCATACTATAATATCATAAAAAAAACTCTTTACAAAAGCGGATTCGATTATCCTTAACATTTAAGGACATCAAATATGTTGCACTTTACGTAAACCTATCAAAATGAGATTTCAGCTATCGAGTTTTTAAATCCATCTTGTAGTTTTTGGTCTTGTGTTACAGTAACAAAATATGATCCATTTTGTAATCAATGAGATTGAATACTCAATCTCGCACTAAGGTTTATTTGGTTTTTTGGATGAACTAATTTCATCGAAATATTGTACATTACAAACTTTGACGATTCACCATATAACATATAACATTTATATGCAATTGTATATGGATTAAATATCCATAGTCTTGTATTTAATTCTTTTAGAGTTCGAAACTCATAGAATGCAATACATGGTTTTGACCAAATAAACGCATAAGTGACCAAACCACGTATGTATTAAGTAGTTGTAAAAATGAAGCACCTGCATGGGTATAGAAAACATTAACATGCAATAGGCATTTAATAGTGAGTATTATATTATATTTTCATTTGTCAATTTTCAATTTAGTTCATTTGTATATATTAATTGATAAACGTTTTATCAATCATATTAAATACACAAATTTATCATTGTAGATAATTATAACATTATTTAGCATATGTTCTTACAATATTAGAAAGGTTAAATGTTACCATTTTATTTTCTAATAAGGCTCCCACTAGTCTTTTATGTTTCTCCAAACCCTAAGATGAAACCTAGATGTCTTTTAACTTAACTAGTGGGTGTTAGGACTCATCTGTCTTGGTATTCTGACCTTGAGTTTGCTCAACAAATCATAGCCCCACAAACGATGGATAACTCCATATCGGTTGTATTACATACAACTCCTAACCTATTTTTCCTTGTCCTAATCTCATTTCGACCTTGAGTTTTCTAAACAAATCGAAAGAGATTATTCACTCGTACCTACCACATCGCGACGGCCTAAGTGTAGTATATGTACCTTGAGTTTGCTCAACAAATACATATAGTTATCTTACCTCGTCTATTCAATATATTAATAATACTACACATAACATCCCTAACTTGAGTTTGCTCAATAACTAAGGAGTATGCAAGTAATTTATTAATACATACATACATATACATATATACATACATATATATATATATATATGGTAGAGGACAACATTATATTGAAGATTCATAATCTTAAGTATATTATATTGAGTGATATCGACTTATGGAATAATGTATTTCTTATGAAATACCCTCATGATTCAAGTATCAGACACATTAGAAATCACAGTATACGTACATTTACGTATATATTTATTCCTTAAGTCTTTTGGGGTTTCTTAATGTTCCACCTTTAGTTTATGCACTCATATTATATAAGTTTCATTGTTATATAACTTTTATATTTTAATTAACTTATATAAAAATCTTATGTATAACATTTTGTTAATTAAATCTTATTTAATTAATTTTAATTAATTTTAATTAATTAACTCTTTAACTAATTTTAATTAGTGTTTCAATACTACTTGTATATTGGAGATATCTATTATAACCTTTATAGTGTATTCTATAACCTTTATAGTATAACACATATATCTTATATATGCATATTTTTATTTAATTAATTAATCTTTAATCAATTTATTTAATTAAGAAATTTTAATTAAATTATATCAATTTCAAAATTTATCTTACATACATGTATACTTATGTTATCTTAACTTTAAAATAACATAACATATATCAACATATATAATACATGCATATAAGTATTAATTAATTAATCATTTAATTAATTTATTTTATTAATCTTATTAATAAATATTAAATTTTGAAATTAATAATTAAATAGTTTAAAACATTTTGAAATTTTCATTACCTTTCTAAACATTTTGAAAATTTATGTTATATTATAACTTTTATAATAAACATGTTTTTATTTTAAATTTAACTTTTAAATTTAAAATCTTGTCTCAATTTTCAAAACTATTTTGAAAATTTGTCCAAGGCCCACTTCAAATTGGGCCTTTTCTACCAGGGGCAACCTTTGGGCTCACTTCACCTTTCAGGCCAAGCAAGTAACCAGGTAGGACATGGTACTTGATTACCCAATTCCAATCCTAGACATCACTTTTCTAAACACCATACTAACTGTGCAAGCTTAATTAGTTAGCCATAATATGACTAATTTAGACCGCATAGGCTATTGGTCTCTGATACCATGGAAGGAACTGAGCCAACATGCAGCGGAAAAAATGAGTGAATTTCCAAAAAATTAGTCATTTTGGATCTTTAATAGGCCTATGAAGTCTAAATATACTTAGAACCTTTCTAAGTTTCTTTTAAATAAAATCAATATTTTATTTAATTTTATAAATAAAGTTTTACTTTAATTTAACGTGTATGTAAATTAGAGTATATCAAATATACTCTTATGTACATATTTGTGTGAGAAGGAAACTTTTCATTTCCCATCTCTTAAATTATTCAATTACTAATGGGGCATAAATTTAATTAGAGAAGGAAACTTTTCATTTCCATCCTCTTAAATTATTTAATTAATGAGAGATCATAAATATAGTTAGAGAAGGAAACTTTTCGTTTCCTTCTCTTAATTAAATTAAATAATTGATTAATGAAATAACATTAATGAAAAATATAAATATGACATGAATTGTAAATATATTCATAGTAAACATTATGTAAGTGTAACATATAGGGAGTGTGCATAGTCAGTGGTAATTGATATGTATACATAAAATAAAAAAGAACAATTAGAATGGTTATTACATAGGAATTGAAATGGAAATAAATAAGGTACGACAAGGGTGATTGATACAGTCATCCTTTTAGTAAACTTAATTAATGAAACATATTAATGACAATCAATAGATACCATAATGTAAGAATATAGAAGGTAAATAATGAATTGTATGTATACATTATTATCTTAATTAAAAAAGTGAAATGATTCATACTATGATAATATATGTAAAGAAAAATAAATTTTATATGAACACATTCAAGTAGATCCAAATATGTATATATGGAATTCAATCAAATCTTTCTAATGATATAAATTAGATAGTTATTACAGTCAATTTCAAAACATTGATTTGTTGTTAAAATTCCTTTTAGTCATATGTATATATCTAATGTAATAAAAAGTGCAAGTAATACATGCATACATACATGCATACAATAAAATTCAAAACTAAAATTACACTTTGTTATGAAAGATTAGAATATAGATCTACAATTGAAACATTGTATTGATTCCATATAAATTTCATTTTTAACCTCAAATATAATTCAATAAATCAATATGAAAAAGTAAATTTCCAGATTTAAAGAAATTTAATTTAAATTAAATGTCAAAACATAGAACTATAATAAAACATTGTATTTTAACATATATAGATTTAGCTTCAATTTTATAAAGAAAAGCAAATAAAAGCAGCTAATCAATTTGAGCATGTAAACATTCAGATCTGAAAAATTACACTTTAATTAGAACTATTTTAAACCATAGATCTACACTTAAATATTGTTTGAAAACATAAAACAAATTTAATTTTGATCTATCAAATGAAAACACAATCATGTCATTCAACAAATAATTCAGTCTTTCATAAAAAAAATTTTAATTAAGCAATACAATAATACATTATACAAATTATGAAAGTCAAATTAAATTTCCATCAAACATTGCAAAATCACTATCTATATATAGAAAATGGCAAACCTTGCTACCCAATCCTTAAAATGCACGTTGTTGATGTTGCCTTTGATTTGCACCTTGAATGAAGAATGTTTCTAGATCCTGTTGAATCACCTTAGGATGTTGCCTAGAAATCACACCTTGAATGATGATGTCTCCTTAGATCTTTAAGATCCCCATCCAATCCTTGCAAGAGATGGATGAGACACTTTTAATTTATTTTATTTTATTTTTTTATATGGAGTTGAAAGATTTTTGGGATTGTTTTTCTGCCATGAAAAGTTAGGAGGAGAGAAAGAAACAGACTAAATGAGAAAGAATGAATTGTAAGTGCAGAATGAATTAGAGAATATGTTTTACTTGAAAGAATGAAACCTTTCCCATTCTTTAATTAAAATTTCCCTAATTAATTCCCTTGATTGTTTGTGACGACCCGACTTTCCACTCCCGGAAAATCGCATCGACAGTAAGAAAGAAAGGGGTGAGAAGTAGAAAAGAGAAGAAGAGAAAAGAAACAAACACAAATACTCACAGCGGAAACGAACAAAATATATTATATCACATAAATATTATATAGTATCATATACAACACTTATCAGAGTTACACAGATATATCATATACTAGACAGTTATAAACATCTGTCTAGTTATTACATCTCAATACAAACAAAGATCTAAATAAGATCAACATAGCGGAAACTACTATCTATATCTACAACGCTGAAGCCTCCTGCTCCATTGTTCCTCCACAATTCGTCAAGGCTAACCTGAATCCCTTGGCTACTCGTAAAAATTTGAGTACCCAAGAGTTTATAAAATAGAAATAAACAACTTGGGTCAGACATGGGTCTGGTGTGAGTAACAGGTTAAACTTGTTTAACTTCAAAACCTTTTGAAAGAAAAGGTATCACGTAAGACTTTCCAACAAATAAACATGGGTAAGTTTTTACCTTACGCTAACCAAAACATTTGATAGGAAATTCGATTGTATTATAATAGGGTCTAGGGTTTTCAAGTAAAATACAGAAATAGCTGAAATGCTTACATCTCACATTCCAACATAGTTGGGCACAACTAATACGTACGGCACTTATTGGAGTTTGGATTCCATACAATGGCAGGGCTACTGGGGTACCGCCCGTCACAGTACGTGGCCTAGATCACCGTACCGAGGATCACTCCCAATCCCCTGCAACACAAGGTCGGAACATCCCTTACTGGATAATTCCCGCACAAGATACCTCACGGTTGGGATCAGCAACCGCACCACTAAGTCGAAATAGAAAGGGACATCTAGACAGAGGTAACCTTGTCCTACTTGGGTGCTACCCACTAACCTTGCTGCATCTCCCCTGTTTTAGCCATTCCCGGTTTGTGAGGCTTGAGGTCACGATTACCTTAGAAAAGAACACATCACTTAGAATGCTCATCGTCCACCTGACGATGTGCTGAAAGCATTCAATCCATACAAGTTCGTTCCGGGTTCGAACGAAACCGAAGGCATTATCTCGTTACACTCGTTTTGGAATCACCCTCAGAGTTAACGACAATAACCCTTGCACTCTGAATCTTCATCTTCACTTGATTCACGACCTATCGTAAATTTGGATCGATGTGGTATTCGGGTCTCCAGACCTGGAAATCCGGTATACGGAAACCCGATCCCGGTCTCATCGAAATCCAAAGCGTATCTTTTAAAGCCAAGTTGTTTTAAAGGTTAAAACAAATTCAATTCATTATCTTTATACACAAAGAAAGATAATTCACAACAGATAATCAACATTATCAGATAATCCATACAATTCAACTAACATCCATAACATACAACATATATCTCATCAGAGATATCAATCAATGCCAAGTATTCAATACTATCACTCATTCATAAGTAATGATTTATATCATCTCTAATTAATTTTAAAGTGAATTAAATTAATTACTTCATTCTATAAATCCTTCTTACTTAACCATTAATTAATTACAATCAATTAATTATCCTCTAATTACCTTTTTCAATTAATCATCTTTGATTAATTATCTTTTAATTACCTTCAAGTAATTTATCCTTAATTAATTACTCAAATTAATTATCCTTAACCACTTATTGTAATTAACCTTTAATTACATCATTAATTAATTAACTAAAATTAATTAAGTTAATCAACTATAATTAATTACATTAATCCTTAATTAATTACATTGATTAATTACTTCATTAATTAATTATTACTTAGTTAATCAATTCTTACTTACATCATTAATTATATTAATTAATGATCCTTAATTACAAATTAATTATTAATTACTTAATTAAATTAATTACATTAATTAATCTTTAATCAAACAACATTTATTAATCACCTTGATTAATCTTCAATCAGTAATTAATTACCCTTAATTACTTTCATTAACTAAATTAATTACTCCTTAATTAATTTCTTAATTAATCCCTAATTAATTACTTAGTTAATTATTTAACTAATTATTTAAATTTAATTAAATAATTTCTTAACTATTTATACTTAAAAGATCTTAATTAAGAAAAATCATTATCTTAATTTAATTATTATCTACTCTTAAATCATTTACAACAATTGAATTACCCTTAATTAATTTCACATATTAAATATCTTTAATTAAATCAAAATCTCTTAATTACTTTAAGGATAACTCCTTATTTTAATTGATTACCAAATCTTAATCATTAAACTTTATTTAAATTAAACACTTTAGAAATCAATTAAAATTAAAACAATTTAAACATTCAAATTTGACTTTTAAATCTTTGAAACTTTCTAAGTTATTAAATAAATTTTAAGACAATAACATTTTAAAAATCCACTTTCCTATTCTTTAAAAACTTTTCTATTTAAAACATATTTAAAACTTATTAAAACATTTATTTTGAAAGCAATTTATTTTACAAGTAAAAACTTGTTTTAACTTTGTTTTAAAACTTAAACATGGCAGTTAAATTTTTAAACCCTGAACAACTAAAATCTGCCTCACCCAAAAACTCGAGCAAACCCCTTAGAATTCACGATGCAAACGCGAGACCAAACCCACTTTCCCCTGCTTCGAGTAAAACTCGAACAATCACGAACGAAAACCCGAGCACACCCTTCTTCTCCAAACCACAACTCCAAGATGCACGCAAACGTGCTCGTGCACGTGCACACCACCACTGGACGTCGACGAACTCTACTCCGGTCTTCGACAAGTCAGCTTCCACCTCGTCTTCACGTATGACCATCCAAACTTACACGATTCAAACGAGAAACGAAATCGAGCTTTGAACCCACAACCTGGAAACGTACACTTCATCGGAATTTCCACCTCTCCGATGATCTTTGCCCTGAGAAGCTCCGCCACCTTCACTGTAGCTCCGCCACGCCTTCCAGCACCTACGTCACACCTCGCGATCAAATCCGATCGCGTCTCGACGCCGCAATCTTCTTCTGAAACCTCGACAACAAAACCAGGAACAAAACCCTACTTCGACACTTCACGGCCACCACGGTCATCAGAAAAATCCTCCATCATTTTTCCTGTAATCTACATCCTCCAAGCTTCCTACAACCACAATCACGACCTTCGAACCATCACCATTCGTCGGAAATTGGCGAATAAGCTAATTCCGATCAACTTTAAATTCCTCTTTATTTCCAAACTTATAAATTATGATTTGATTTTTAAAAATCATTATTTCCTATCACAATTCATATTATAGAATCCAAATTCGAAACGATGATCATCAAATTTTGACTTATGTTAAATTTTCACTGTTATTTAACATTTTCCAGAATATTACTAAATATTTTTGCTTAAAACCATTTTCTTTATTTAAATTACAAGGTTAAAAACATTTCCTTTCGAGAGATCAAAGCCTAATACCAATTCGTTTGGGTGCTATGAAATTTATACTTGATTTAAGGAACTGTAAACCAAGCAAATGTAAATATACCTGTTTTACTGTCATGCAAATTCACCCTTTACATTTTTATAAGTATATGCAAACATATTTGCAATCATTTAGACATTTTCATCATTTAACTTCAATATCAATACAATATTAAGTCATATAAGCATATTTAAAGTTTAATGTAGAAATTTTGTTCACAGGAAAACAAAACAGAGAAGTTACAGGCAATAACAAATCAAACCATACATGCATTCAAAACCAACATAATACAGAGAATCCATCATTCCAAACATGATTATCACAAGAAAATCAAACATCTATATTTACTTAAGTTAGTTTAGATAAAAGTTGTTACTCACCAAATATGCAGATGAACAGAGCCTGAAAAACTGGAACTTTGAAACTGAATTTGCTTTCATTCTTTTAAAACTGAAGTGCTTGCTTTAAAACTTTGAAATGCTTTGAAAACTTTTTGCTTTGACCCAAATTTGCATGCATACTTGAAAGATGGTTACAGGCTTTGGCGATTAACAGAGCTTGCAAAATGACTACAGGTTTGATATTACAGAGCTTTGGTCTAGCACTTGAAAAATGGTAACAGGAAACAACATTGTAGATTAGTGTTCTTGAGGAGTGTTACAGGTTTTTGAACTTGAATTTGAGGAGTGTTTACATTGCATTGCATTTGAAAAAGGGTTACAGGTTTTGGTAAATTTCTGGTTTGGTTTGCATTGCATATTTGGTTTTGAAAAGTGTTCAGATCTGAGACAAAAGATTTACAGGGTCTTGAAAGGGCAACTGCAGATTTGTTCGGGAGATTTCTGGTTTTGTTTATGAGAATGGGTTTGAGTTTTCTTGCTTTTGGAAAATGAGAAAAAGAATGGGAAGAGAAAAGAGATGTGTATATAGATTAATTTTGGATTTATCAAAAATTAAAGAAAATAAAATAAGTAAGGGACACTTGTCTTTTACCATTATTAGTTTTATTACACATGTACTATTATGCTTTAATATGATGACATTTGTTCTTTAAGTATTTTATTTTAATTTAAAATGTTAAATAAAGCTTTTAACTTAATTTATTAATTCATATGTAAATACATATATGAATTTCTTTTTAAAGAAAATGCAATAAAACAAATTATATATATACAAATAAAAGTTTATCCAAATATTTTTAAGATCCAAAACATTTTAAATATCTATCCTTTGAATTTCAAAATAAATTCCAAATTCATATTCAAATTAAAATTGAAAATCTAATTTAAAAATCAAGTTATATATATACATATAACTACATAAATTCAATTTGAAATAACAATTTATCAAATCTCAAAAAAATTTATAGAAGAAATTATCCCTTAATATAAATTACTTATTTTACTATCTTTGAAAAGTCCAGATTAAATTAAATATAAATTCCCAATTTATCAAAGCTTCTATTTACAATATATATAAAATATATATATATTCAAATAGAAATATCTTATTAACTTTTAAAAGATAAAATCATCAATTAATACTAATTTAATCAGATTATTAAATTAAATTCAAATCTTATTATCAAAGATTATCCATATCAATTTAATTATTCAACAGTTTATTAAATTGATATTGTCAAAATTTCCGGGATATTACATTCCTTCCCCCTTAAAATAATTTCGTCCCCGAAATTTAAACAAAGGTAATTTAATAATCTTATTAAAGATTTTTAATTTAAAACACAAGCATATACTATCATCCATATGCTAGCAACCATAGCAACCAATTCATTCAATCAAACAATTCTAACTATCTAGACTAAATTCTAGATAAAATTTCTCGAGTTTCCCCAAGTATATATATATACCGGGATACTCGCTCTACAAACAATCTAAACTATTAAGCTATAGATCTCCTATTCATCTAGACCTACAGAACTAAACAGAATATCAGACTACAGACGAGTCTGACTCAACTACCAAACTTCCCAAAACTGCAGATTCTAAAACCAAAGATAGATCAAATACGTATTCCCTCAGAGATACGTAAAACTCAATGAATTCCAGTTATCCAAACTGACCATTCAATTCAGAAGTCCAAATACTTATCCAAGTCAGAATACAGAAGAGATCCAAAACACAACTCTACTTCACAACATCAGTAGATTCCAAACTTACTTCTCCTATCCAGAGATACACTCCGAACTGCTTTCGCTGCTAAACTCTGATCTGAGGTAGAACACAAGCACAGACTGGACAACTCACTTCTAGAAATAAGGTTCACTGATCCATAAAGAAAAACTCGGATACTCCAGCAAAACTTGAGTTGCATCACCAACTCCATCTCTAGGAAACATCCTTCCACTAGACTGAACCACCGGTATCACTCATGGAATCCAATCGATAAGAAAACTCAACCTTCAGATGCGGACAAACTTCTGACTTCTCTGAAGACATCCAGAAAAACTCTGACAACACAAGAGAACACTCAGCAATCACAAGTCACTTTTGCGATCAACCCAACCTATTTCCCAAGAAAAACTGTTCCTCTTTACACAATCCGAACAGCTCATACTTAACTATCCAATCCATCGAAGAAATGGATTTACTCTTACTGCTTCTAAACTTCACCTTCAGAAAAACTGCTCAGCCAGAAAACTTCCTGCCATCACAGAATACTCCGAGCTGCACTGCTGATACTGATGCTCTTATCCAAAGCTCTTCGAGAAACTCGAACTCCAAACCAAACAGAAATACCATGCTGAACTCAGCCATAACACTGGAACAGACACACTTCCTTAAACTCGTTCCAAAGAAAACATCTTTGGGAACATCCATCATCACTGTATCTCATCATACAGCTACTATTACCTGAGGTATCAAGGTACCATCACTCGCTTCTGCCTCATCGACAGATCCGACTTTACTCATCCAAACTTCTAAGATAAACTCCGAACCATTACAGTTTCCTTCGGAGATCGATGAAATCCTTCACCACAGCAAAGCTTACTCGAGACAGTATTAGGTCTACAGTCTCGACAGATACACTTCCAACCTCAACACTCAATCTCCAACCATTTGTAGTCGTGTTACACACACCACCACCCTATCTACCTTTATATCCTATATTGGAAAACCCGAACAGGTAACCCAACAAATAGGTAGAAATATATATATTTAAAATGATACTTTTTATATAGAAATTATTTCTGGGTAAAATTATTTCATTTACTCTTTAAAACAATATTGTGTCCGTTGGCCTGGTTCAAGTGTTTAGAGATCCCTATCAATAACGTTAGCTACTCGTATTGACCAGAATCCATATACCACTCAACCGATCAATTAACACAATATAAAACCATTTTTATATAACTAACAATTACGCGCTCTCAAGATAGACACCACTTCAGAGCCTAGGTATTCACTCAACCTACTGCTCTGATACCATATGTGACGACCCGACTTTCCACTCCCGGAATATCGCATCGACAGTAAGAAAGAAAGGGGTGAGAAGTAGAAAAGAGAAGAAGAGAAAAGAAACAAACACAAATACTCACAGCGGAAACGAACAAAATATATTATATCACATAAATATTATATAGTATCATATACAACACTTATCAGAGTTACATAGATATATCATATACTAGACAGTTATAAACATCTGTCTAGTTATTACATCTCAATACAAACAAAGATCTAAATAAGATCAACACAGCGGAAACTACTATCTATATCTACAACGCTGAAGCCTCCTGCTCCATTGCTCCTCCACAATTCGTCAAGGCTAACCTGAATCCCTTGGCTACTCGTAAAAATTTGAGTACCCAAGAGTTTATAAAATAGAAATAAACAACTTGGGTCAGACATGGGTCTGGTGTGAGTAACAGGTTAAACTTGTTTAACTTCAAAACCTTTTGAAAGAAAAGGTATCACGTAAGACTTTCCAACAAATAAACATGGGTAAGTTTTTACCTTACGCTAACCAAAACATTTGATAGGAAATTCGATTGTATTATAATAGGGTCTAGGGTTTTCAAGTAAAATACAGAAATAGCTGAAATGCTTACATCTCACATTCCAACATAGTTGGGCACAACTAATACGTACGGCACTTATTGGAGTTTGGATTCCATACAATGGCAGGGCTACTGGGGTACCGCCCGTCACAGTACGTGGCCTAGATCACCGTACCGAGGATCACTCCCAATCCCCTGCAACACAAGGTCGGAACATCCCTTACTGGATAATTCCCGCACAAGATACCTCACGGTTGGGATCAGCAACCGCACCACTAAGTCGAAATAGAAAGGGACATCTAGACAGAGGTAACCTTGTCCTACTTGGGTGCTACCCACTAACCTTGCTGCATCTCCCCTGTTTTAGCCATTCCCGGTTTGTGAGGCTTGAGGTCACGATTACCTTAGAAAAGAACACATCACTTAGAATGCTCATCGTCCACCTGACGATGTGCTGAAAGCATTCAATCCATACAAGTTCGTTCCGGGTTCGAACGAAACCGAAGGCATTATCTCGTTACACTCGTTTTGGAATCACCCTCAGAGTTAACGACAATAACCCTTGCACTCTGAATCTTCATCTTCACTTGATTCACGACCTATCGTAAATTTGGATCGATGTGGTATTCGGGTCTCCAGACCTGGAAATCCGGTATACGGAAACCCGATCCCGGTCTCATCGAAATCCAAAGCGTATCTTTTAAAGCCAAGTTGTTTTAAAGGTTAAAACAAATTCAATTCATTATCTTTATACACAAAGAAAGATAATTCACAACAGATAATCAACATTATCAGATAATCCATACAATTCAACTAACATCCATAACATACAGCATATATCTCATCAGAGATATCAATCAATGCCAAGTATTCAATACTATCACTCATTCATAAGTAATGATTTATATCATCTCTAATTAATTTTAAACTGAATTAAATTAATTACTTCATTCTATAAATCCTTCTTACTTAACCATTAATTAATTACAATCAATTAATTATCCTCTAATTACCTTTTTCAATTAATCATCTTTGATTAATTATCTTTTAATTACCTTCAAGTAATTTATCCTTAATTAATTACTCAAATTAATTATCCTTAACCACTTATTGTAATTAACCTTTAATTACATCATTAATTAATTAACTAAAATTAATTAAGTTAATCAACTATAATTAATTACATTAATCCTTAATTAATTACATTGATTAATTACTTCATTAATTAATTATTACTTAGTTAATCAATTCTTACTTACATCATTAATTATATTAATTAATGATCCTTAATTACAAATTAATTATTAATTACTTAATTAAATTAATTACATTAATTAATCTTTAATCAAACAACATTTATTAATCACCTTGATTAATCTTCAATCAGTAATTAATTACC
This sequence comes from Allium fistulosum, assembly GCA_030737815.1. Classification (NCBI taxonomy): domain Eukaryota; kingdom Viridiplantae; phylum Streptophyta; class Magnoliopsida; order Asparagales; family Amaryllidaceae; genus Allium; species Allium fistulosum. The sequence goes on from CM060904.1 coordinate 390,411,321, forward strand.
CTTAATTAGTTTCATTAACTAAATTAATTACTCCTTAATTAATTTCTTAATTAATCCCTAATTAATTACTTAGTTAATTATTTAACTAATTATTTAAATTTAATTAAATAATTTCTTAACTATTTATACTTAAAAGATCTTAATTAAGAAAAATCATTATCTTAATTTAATTATTATCTACTCTTAAATCATTTACAACAATTGAATTACCCTTAATTAATTTCACATATTAAATATCTTTAATTAAATCAAAATCTCTTAATTACTTTAAGGATAACTCCTTATTTTAATTGATTACCAAATCTTAATCATTAAACTTTATTTAAATTAAACACTTTAGAAATCAATTAAAATTAAAACAATTTAAACATTCAAATTTGACTTTTAAATCTTTGAAACTTTCTAAGTTATTAAATAAATTTTAAGACAATAACATTTTAAAAATCCACTTTCCTATTCTTTAAAAACTTTTCTATTTAAAACATATTTAAAACTTATTAAAACATTTATTTTGAAAGCAATTTATTTTACAAGTAAAAACTTGTTTTAACTTTGTTTTAAAACTTAAACATGGCAGTTAAATTTTTAAACCCTGAACAACTAAAATCTGCCTCACCCAAAAACTCGAGCAAACCCCTTAGAATTCACGATGCAAACGCGAGACCAAACCCACTTTCCCCTGCTTCGAGTAAAACTCGAACAATCACGAACGAAAACCCGAGCACACCCTTCTTCTCCAAACCACAACTCCAAGATGCACGCAAACGTGCTCGTGCACGTGCACACCACCACTGGACGTCGACGAACTCTACTCCGGTCTTCGACAAGTCAGCTTCCACCTCGTCTACACGTATGACCATCCAAACTTACACGATTCAAACGAGAAACGAAATCGAGCTTTGAACCCACAACCTGGAAACGTACACTTCATCGGAATTTCCACCTCTCCGATGATCTTTGCCCTGAGAAGCTCCGCCACCTTCACTGTAGCTCCGCCACGCCTTCCAGCACCTACGTCACACCTCGCGATCAAATCCGATCGCGTCTCGACGCCGCAATCTTCTTCTGAAACCTCGACAACAAAACCAGGAACAAAACCCTACTTCGACACTTCACGGCCACCACGGTCATCAGAAAAATCCTCCATCATTTTTCCTGTAATCTACATCCTCCAAGCTTCCTACAACCACAATCACGACCTTCGAACCATCACCATTCGTCGGAAATTGGCGAATAAGCTAATTCCGATCAACTTTAAATTCCTCTTTATTTCCAAACTTATAAATTATGATTTGATTTTTAAAAATCATTATTTCCTATCACAATTCATATTATAGAATCCAAATTCGAAACGATGATCATCAAATTTTGACTTATGTTAAATTTTCACTGTTATTTAACATTTTCCAGAATATTACTAAATATTTTTGCTTAAAACCATTTTCTTTATTTAAATTACAAGGTTAAAAACATTTCCTTTCGAGAGATCAAAGCCTAATACCAATTCGTTTGGGTGCTATGAAATTTATACTTGATTTAAGGAACTGTAAACCAAGCAAATGTAAATATACCTGTTTTACTGTCATGCAAATTCACCCTTTACATTTTTATAAGTATATGCAAACATATTTGCAATCATTTAGACATTTTCATCATTTAACTTCAATATCAATACAATATTAAGTCATATAAGCATATTTAAAGTTTAATGTAGAAATTTTGTTCACAGGAAAACAAAACAGAGAAGTTACAGGCAATAACAAATCAAACCATACATGCATTCAAAACCAACATAATACAGAGAATCCATCATTCCAAACATGATTATCACAAGAAAATCAAACATCTATATTTACTTAAGTTAGTTTAGATAAAAGTTGTTACTCACCAAATATGCAGATGAACAGAGCCTGAAAAACTGGAACTTTGAAACTGAATTTGCTTTCATTCTTTTAAAACTGAAGTGCTTGCTTTAAAACTTTGAAATGCTTTGAAAACTTTTTGCTTTGACCCAAATTTGCATGCATACTTGAAAGATGGTTACAGGCTTTGGCGATTAACAGAGCTTGCAAAATGACTACAGGTTTGATATTACAGAGCTTTGGTCTAGCACTTGAAAAATGGTTACAGGAAACAACATTGTAGATTAGTGTTCTTGAGGAGTGTTACAGGTTTTTGAACTTGAATTTGAGGAGTGTTTACATTGCATTGCATTTGAAAAAGGGTTACAGGTTTTGGTAAATTTCTGGTTTGGTTTGCATTGCATATTTGGTTTTGAAATGTGTTCAGATCTGAGACAAAAGATTTACAGGGTCTTGAAAGGGCAACTGCAGATTTGTTCGGGAGATTTCTGGTTTTGTTTATGAGAATGGGTTTGAGTTTTCTTGCTTTTGGAAAATGAGAAAAAGAATGGGAAGAGAAAAGAGATGTGTATATAGATTAATTTTGGATTTATCAAAAATTAAAGAAAATAAAATAAGTAAGGGACACTTGTCTTTTACCATTATTAGTTTTATTACACATGTACTATTATGCTTTAATATGATGACATTTGTTCTTTAAGTATTTTATTTTAATTTAAAATGTTAAATAAAGCTTTTAACTTAATTTATTAATTCATATGTAAATACATATATGAATTTCTTTTTAAAGAAAATGCAATAAAACAAATTATATATATACAAATAAAAGTTTATCCAAATATTTTTAAGATCCAAAACATTTTAAATATCTATCCTTTGAATTTCAAAATAAATTCCAAATTCATATTCAAATTAAAATTGAAAATCTAATTTAAAAATCAAGTTATATATATACATATAACTACATAAATTCAATTTGAAATAACAATTTATCAAATCTCAAAAAAATTTATAGAAGAAATTATCCCTTAATATAAATTACTTATTTTACTATCTTTGAAAAGTCCAGATTAAATTAAATATAAATTCCCAATTTATCAAAGCTTCTATTTACAATATATATAAAATATATATATATTCAAATAGAAATATCTTATTAACTTTTAAAAGATAAAATCATCAATTAATACTAATTTAATCAGATTATTAAATTAAATTCAAATCTTATTATCAAAGATTATCCATATCAATTTAATTATTCAACAGTTTATTAAATTGATATTGTCAAAATTTCCGGGATATTACATTGTTTCTCTCTCTCCAATCCTTTCTTTATACGTGATACGTTATCAAATGACATAAAATTTCCATAAATCATGTCATCAAATGACATAAAATTTCCATAAATCATTTCATGCAATTATCTTTAAATTACATTGATATCATATATCAATGCGGGCAAATATAACTTTTATAAATGCGTTAAAATAATTACAAAACTTCTAAACATCAAACAAAAATAATTAATATTTCTCAAATATCAATTAATCTAACCAATTTACAACATTTTACAAATTAATTAAATCGTGTGATTTTTCAGAGAATTCATCATTATGGTTGTGCGACTCAAACGTGTAAATTCAGTCATCGATTAATATCGAACTATTCAGATATTAACGTTCACACGTCACTTAGCAGGTGGTGTGACATTTTGGCTGAATTTATCGCTTACACATCTTTTGGTGAAATCCAATGTTACTTATTATAACCTAATAGTGACAATTATTTACACCAATTCTCTTTGTCAAAACTATATCATATTAGTGTTAGTTCCTGAGATGATGGTTTTGATGACAACAACCTTAGGACTTGTTATAAAATATATATACTAATATTCATGTCTACATATATATGTATATGCAGGATATATATATATATATATATATATATGTAGGTACTGAGAATGAAGATTGTATAATATAAAGATTCAAGATTGAGTATAGAGATTCAAGACTGACAAATTCAAGATTGAAGAAATCAAGACTGAAGACTCATAAGTATCAAGAGTTCAAGATATCAAGATAAGTAATAGAGTCTAGATTTATGTTAGAACTTGATAATAGCACAAAAATATTTATTCGGATTTTAATTGTGGAATGGAATCCACCTTCTCGGTTTAATAGTGGGATGGAACCCACGACCTTTTCTAGTGGAATGCAATCCACGAAATTTTCAAAACTATCCTTTTAAAGTCATCTCTATCAATTTAAATATTTTACCCTTAATTCAAAAACTATTTTTAATCATATTAATTTCAAAATCATCTCTTGCTTTTTTAAACTATCTCTTGATTTTAATATTTTAGCTTTAATATATTTAAAAAAAAATCTATACTTAGTTTTCAATATTACTTTTATATTATAGATTATATATTTTAAGATTACTTTCTAAAACTCTTTTATAAGTTTAAACTATATTCAAAATGGTTTAAAAAGTTTAGAAATTGTTTTGACAAGTTTTAGAATAGAAATCATTTTAAAGAAAAATATATTTTCAAAAAAAACATAGGCATGTCGACAACCCTCATCCCCCCATGTCGACATGGTAGCCGTAGAATTTCAATTTCAAATTTTCAAAAGAAGTGTCTATTAGTCATAACCTTTCGCCAATGGACATGCCCGTTGTTCTCCTATAAATATCAGATGTTTTCAACGAATTTCAAGTTAGTTTTTCTTCATTTCTTCACTCCCTCTCCAGTAAAATATTCTCTTATATTTCAAATGCTTTAACAAAACTCTGCCGAAATTCTAAGTGAATCAAATTCGATCATCTCTAGTTTGATTCTCTTCCACTCTCTCTCAAAGATCTCAGTGCTATTCAGAGTTATAAGATCATTTGTAATCAAAGAAGTGTATCGATCCTCTCTCTTTCAAAGTGTGATTGGAAACGGTGTGATTGTGGCCCATAAATCAATTGGGTGTGATTGTAGCCTTTAAATCAATTAGGTGATCTTATAGCCTGGTTAAATCAAGAGAGTTTGCCCTCAACTCGGAGATAGGAGGGTGTATCTCGTGGCCTTGAAATCGAGGTTGCAATATCGACATTATATTTGAAAAGAAATCTACACAAGAAATTGTGTGGGACTGGATGTAGGGTAACTCCGAACCAGTATAAAATTCTGGTGTGTTCTTTCCTTTGCTGCTTTCATTTACTTTTTGCATCTTTGTCCGATTTTGTGATTGTCTCTGTTTTTTGTGAAATTGCATCTGTATGTGTTTAATTTGAAAGATTTCAAAAATTCCATGAAATCCATTAAACACTATTCACCCCCCTCTAATGTTAATCCAGCCTTAAGATCCGTAATCCGCATTTCCTACAATTAGGACTTACGGAATTTGGTAATGTTCAAAATTCCAATATCGTCCACACTTAACTTTATAGTCCAAATAAAAATTCCTTGGTTCAATAATAACAATTATTATTAACCAAAATGCTCTGGCCAGAGACTTTGACTTTGAGCTGACTTGAGTTGACCATGATACTAACCCCATATAACTGAGGAGACGAATCCTCTCTTGAATAGTGCTTCACTTCCAATACTTTCACTCGACCCAACTATAGTCACTCGATGGAATGTCATGTCATGATTTGACTATAATTAAAGCAGAGCTTTCATATTGAAGATCCACAGTATTCTCAAGTCAAGAGAACTATGTAAATCAGTCACATCGATAATTTTTGTTTGACCATAGTTATATTAACCAATAGAAGACTATCGAGTGAGTCATTCCATAGTTATCCAATAACTATCAGTACGTAACCCCAAGGTGCCCCCAGCAGTCATTAGTAATACACTACCCAACATTTAGAGAGCGTTACATACTCTAGTCTCAATGGTTACATCGATATCCAGTCTCGATGCATCTTGACTAGGAACATTTAAAATGGTATATTTGTTTTATTGTGATAAATTACTCACCGTTACAACACTTTGTAACCACTGTCACAAAATATGTGATTTATGGTTTTTCTATTAAATATACTTTTAATTAAATTAATTAATTAATATAACCACATTATATCAATTATATAATAGAAAGAAACAACTTTACTATGAACAAGATTGTTCAACGAATTAGGTATATGTAATAAATTACATAATTACCCCTAGGGCATATCCCTTACTCTATCATTATGTAGCCAAAGCATTTGTATGGATATGTCATTATAACTATCTCAGCTGGATTAGTACCTACTTGAACTCTGATGGAGCAATTTAGAGTTATGGCATGTACTTTATATGTATAATTATGTGTTGAACACGATGTGAGATTCTATTATTGTCTTGTCTTCTATCTTTATTTTTCTTCACCGCATGATAATCTGCCTCCCCGGCACTTCCGTTTACGGCACGTGAATACTATGTATGTATTAGTGTCGATTTCTGAGTGTCGAGGAGATGGATCGTCACAGTAACTATAACTATAACATATAGGATATTCGTTTACTAAGGGACCGACAAGATTAATTTTTGATAAAACCGTTCCAAGAAGTTGGAATAGTATTTCTTAATTAGCCCTTAGCGCAAGTTGAGAGTTAGAGGTACACTCTAAGGGCAATTATGTAATTTGTTACATATATCTAACTCGATAACCAATCTTCTTCAAAATAAAAGGTGTTTCTTTTTTATTATATACTTATTATATTGTGATATAGTTGATTAAGTAATTATTTTAAAGTATTTGAAAATCTTTAATGATATGTTATGTGATAAAGTGTTGTTATCATAAGAAGTTTATCGCCTTGAAAAATAACATATTCTTTTAAATATTCCTAGTCTAGATGTTTCGAGAAAGGATATCGATTCATAAATTGAGACTAGAGTATGTAATGCTCTCCAAATGTTAGGCAGTGTATTACCCATGGCTGTTGGGGTTCAAGTGGTTACGTACCGATAGTTATTTGATAACTATGGAATGAAGCACTCGAGGAATCCCTTTTGCTTAGTATAACTAAAGTCAAACAGACAATCTCGAGATAATAATGTTGCACGGTTCCCTCGACTTAAGAATATCATGGAACTTCAACATGGACACTACACTTTGATTATAGTTAAATCGTGGAATGGCGTCCATTGTACGATTATAGTTGGGTCTGAGTTGAATCATTGAAAATGAAACACTATTCAATAGAGAATTTGTCTCCTCAGTTATATGTGGATAGTGTCTTGGTCAATTGTAGTCGACTCAAAGTAAAAAAATTTGGCCAGAGCAATATGATTAATAATAATTGTTGCTATTGAATTAAGGATTTTCGGTTTGGACTTACATAGCTGAATGTGGAAATTGTTGAAATTTTGACCAAAACCAAATTCCATAAGTCCTAATATGATATAGTATTGTGAAAGAGAATTGGTGTAAATATTCGTTACTACCGGTTATCGCTTATAAGTATTAGATTTACAAAAATTGTATAATCAATAAATTCAGCCAAAATATCACACTACTAGATAAGATGATGTGTGAATATTAATATTTGAATTGTTCAATATTAATTGCCACTACTAGAATTTGGTTCATTGACTTCGCATCTTTTACATCAGCTAGAAAAACGCATGATGTTAAAAATCTTTATAACATCGTTATTTTTATTATCGATGTTGTATAAAACACACACATCACAATAATTTTCAGGGCGATGTTAAAAATTTGTTATTATCTTTATAACATCATTCTTTTACATTAATTTTCAAGATGATGTTAAAATGTAAATTCCATATTTGTAAAAAAAGCATGGAAAATTAAGTGTAAATATTTTGATAGAAAATGCAGAATACACCTAAATTCCATCGTCTGTGCGCACAACCATCGCAAATAGTACTATTTATGTACAATTGTTATTTTCTTAAAATTTTAATTAAAAAACATGGGAATTTGAGCAACAAGCCCCTATAAATAATTAAAATAGATGAAATGCCATTTATCAATAATTATATGTAAATAAAGTCTCACATCTCGTATACAAGGTGCAATGCGCTATGGAAGATAGACAAAATGCCATTTATCAATAATTATATGTAAATCAACTCACATATCTCATATATAATCCACAAGCTTCCATGCAACTCCATCTAGCCATCCACTTCTCACGATCCTTATGCATAGTAACCCGCTAACCATCTTCTGCCACATCACCAAAATTCCCTCCTTCTCATTATCCAAAAACCCTAAAGTTTGGCTAAGTGCGGGAAACATATTTTCATTTCCCTCCTTCCCTTCCAAAATTCATTCACATTCAAGCTCCAAAATTCATTCACGTTCGCTCCAATTCAGCTAAGGAGAACATTTAATCCCTACATTCAATTTCAGCATCTCAATTTCAATTCGATTCAATTTCAGTATCCCTAATCATAATCCCTAAATTCAATTTCAGCATCCCGATCTCATTTCAGCATCTTGATTTCAATTCGATTTCAATTCAGCATCTCGATTTCAATTCAGCTAAGGAGAAGATGTAGCAGCATGCCCGATTTCAATTCAACCACGTCCAGCTCGATCGTGACTTCAACAAATATTCTTTTAGTTCTAGTTTTTCCAAACTAAGGTCAATTTGTTTTGGAAGAAATTCAACTAATTCTACATATTGATTATGCAGACTTATCTAGGGCTCTAAATATTCAGGTTTTATTTTAAATGCACAAGAGGGAACCATAGAATTCTAATTATGTTGTAGAGTCGGGAGCAGCTCGGAATTATGAACCTTGGTGAGCAACCGATGAGGTAATAAATGTTACTTATACTTTAATGGTTTGTTCATATAGAATTAATGTCTAGCATGTGTAATTTCAGGCAGTAGAAATTGAAAAGAGAAAAAGAGAAGCAGAAGAAATGGGAGACACAATGAAATCATTAGAGAATAGGGAACAAGATTCAAAACAAGATATGGACATAATTGCTAGCCTTGAAGAAACGAGATCTTTGAAGGTGAATGTTTTAACAGATCACAGCTAGAATTTGCTTGTTACAATCTGTCTTTGTAAACCTTATGCTATTGTAACTCATTGATGTTTTTATTCATCAGTCCAGGCATGCAACTGTGAGTATAGATGATGTGCTAGCAATGTTTCATCATATAAAGCAGGAAAAGGTTGGTATATCTTTATTCACGTTAAAGTAAACAATGTAAGCTTGTTTTCCTTTTGTTCAGGCCTGTAAATTTTTGGATGAGGGTTGGATTACAAAGTTACTTTATTAATATCCAATTTGGGTCATGGTTTTTTATACATACCTTATAAATGCCAAGTCCATTTATTCCATTTGATGCTTTGGTAATATTATGGCAGTTAATTGCCTCACCTTATACATTCCTTTAGTACATAGTATTTGATACTTACTTTTATAATTTGATTGTATAAAATAGTTCCTCGAAGAACATATTTGTCCAAGTCCCTTATTGCATTACTTCATTATGGAGGAGTTTCAAATGATTTTTATGTAGATTTAACAGCTCAAGAGATCAATAGTGCAATGGATGTAGATTTACAGAAAGCCTGCACTATTGATCTCTTATGCTGTTAAAATTACAATAATCTTTCATGCATAGTTTATTCACTCCTTTTAAGTAAAGCTTCTCACTAGTTCATGGGTGACAGTGAGTTTTATAAAATGTACCTTCCATGGATGAACATGCTTTGGCTTTCGGATATCAGATCAGGTAGCATATATTTCATCCTGCTATATACTATTTTTGTAATGATTTTGTATATCATGTTACAATATACTATCAGCCTATACTCTTCTATTTTTCTCAACTTATTTAGAGATCACGGTTAGAAGTGTATGGTTAATTTCTTTCAGGATTTTACCACTGTCTAACACTTGTTGAATAGATTTATGTAGGGAGTCCTTGATGTTGATCTAATGTAATATGAAGGGTTATGCGATCAGACCATCCAGGTTAAATACTATTCCTTTTAGCTCCTTCTCCATCAATCAACTTATCAAATAGCTTCTACCCATTGCATTAATAGTTTCTCTGCAAGTTATATTAGGAAATTCAGTGTATGTAGAACCATTGTTAAATAGAGTGTTGAAGTATTGTATAACATTCAATTCCAACTCCTCTTCTGAATTTTATTTAGTCCCATCTCCTAAAATGGTGTTATGGAAATACTGTGGTTTCTCCTTTGGAACATTTCTGTATAAAAAAAATTAGAGCACTCATCACCTTTCGTTAACCAAAACTCCTTAGTTTTCTTTTTTGGAGCATGTGCTAGAATATCCAAATTAGTTTTTTTTCACTTGCTTTTCATACAGTTCCAACTTAATGCAGTCACTAGGACTATTTTTGACCTACTTGGTTTTTTACTCAAAATTATACATGTAGAAATGCATAGATTTGTGATGCAGTTGCTAATGCAAATGATTTGGTAGTTCTTGATTGATTTTGGTGCAAGTGAGTGATATAGGAAAGATGTTATAGTTTGTCTATATATTGCATGAACATAGTGAATGCTATGCAAGTGTTTCCACTGTTTTTGAAGTCTGTTTAGGTGTATGAACAAAATCTATTCTTTGTAGTATGGAAATATGTACAGTGTTGTTTCTTTCTAACATACAATAAAATGTGTTCTAATATCACAGTCCTTATTTTTGTGGCGGCCTCTTACTTTAAGGAATCGCTTGCCATATACCAAAGACGATCTTGATGAAATTCGGATAGAAGTTGCGTGTGTCATTACAAACATGATCGATGTTCAGAAAGTTGGAGAAGTGTATGCGTTTGATGTTTATGAATATGAGGTGTAGTCTATTATATGAATGTTTAACATTATGTATTATGTATTAAATTTGTACTATGAAATATTATGTGTTCATACTAAAGTTTGTTGTACATATAACCGTCTTTAACATTATTGAGTATTATATAATGTGCTTAAAACAAACTAACATCATAAATTACAATTATAAAATTGGTTACAACTATAACAAACGGATGTATTGATATTCAATAACATCGTGTCAGATAGAATAAGCGATGTGCAGCTAAACCAATTTAAATCGCTAATAAGTTTAAAACTAATTTCGAATGTACGTATAGATATCAGCTATAAACCAATGTTTAAACTTTGGCTATTTTTAACATCATCCACTAGCGCATCGGTACATTTTTTCATAGACATCGGTCTTGGCTCGATGTCCATGAACAAAATTCTAGTAGCGTGCTGATTGAATTTACACCTTTGAGTCGCACAATCGAAACAATGAATACTACGAATAACCACACGATTTAATTAATTTATAGTCATTGTAAATTAATTAACTTAATTAATATTTATGGAATATTAAATATTACATTCTATTAAATTTATTTGAAAAGAATTAGCATTTAACAAAGTGCACATATAAAAGTCGTAAACGTGCATAACTATATATGATGTTGGTAGAATATTTAAATGTTGTTTAAATAGAGTAAATACTAAGTGTTTTTAATTAAATTAAATTAACTAATATTTGTGAAATATTAATCATTGAAATTTTACTTTATTTCTATTAAATACCATTAGTATTTAATAAAGCACGTTTATAAAAGTTATGAATGCGCGTAGTAATATAGGATATCGGTAGAACATTTAAATAGGATTTAAATGAGAATAATGCTAATGAGATTTTGAAATTTTTGCAGGCCCATATGGCACCATCTCCGGCCGTCCATGCATGTAGAAGAGGGAGAGGATTTTATTGAGACTTAATAGGGAATTAAAGGGGGAAGATTTTAAGGATAGATTATTAGTACAAAAAAATTTGTTATTAGTTGCACTAATCGATAGCATTTCAAGCTATATGCTACCATAGGTATTTTAAAATTATAAAAATAAGCGTAGAAATGCAACCAGGCGCTCCCGCCAACAATTCACTAAAATTTGGCTAAATTTTTTATATGGCCGCTCTTTATCTCTTTTCTTCTCCGCAACCGTTAATATTTTTGTCCATCCCCTCCCTTTAAAAGAATGAAGAAAATTCACAAAGGAAGAATCTTCCTTGAATCAGATTTGATATTTTCCTTCTCTCGTCCTCTCTCATTAATCATCAATCGTGTTTATTAATCATGAAATCCCTGGTCATCTTCATCTTCCAAAATTGCTTCATCTCTGGATGTTATTTCACTTTAGTAAACCAAATCTAGGACTGCCTTTCTCTCTCTCTCACCCTTGTTATGCGATAATTCCACCATTCTCTGGCCGATTGTAATCGACTCCCTCTCTCCACTTGTAACGACTCAGAATTTCGGTCATTTGAAGTTGGAATATTTAATTGATTTTAAATATTGAAAGGTTAATTTTATAAGTTAAATAACTTGGATTTCAAATATAGCGATTTATTTGATAATTAAATTGTTAAATTTAATATTTAGAATTGTTTAAATTATTAAATCTTGAATTTAATATGAATAAGAATGAGTTCCAAAGTTGATTTAAATTACTTTTGAATAGGAATAAAGATAGTAAATTTTAATTTAGATTTAAAAGTGATTAACTTGATTTTTATAATTATTCGTTTTAATTAACGTGTAAAAATAACATTTCGAGGGCACTGCCTCAAAATTGAACGAAGCCAGTTTCTTTGGATCCACAATAGTGAATTATTGTATGCCGACAATTTTCGTGGCAATCGAATATATCGTTTGGTCGTGCAAGATCAAAACGCGTAGTAGAAATTAATTTTAGAAATTTATATAATAATTGGGTTTGAAAAGCTATCTTCTGTATATGATCGAATTAGGCCTCGAAGCTAGTTCCATTGCGTTTGGAATAGGGGTATGACATCTAGAATGCAGGCAGCACGTCTCGATAGGAGTTCGGGATTTTCAAACGCTTTAAAAGCTTGACATTTTAATATTAAATAAATAAATATACATATATACATATACATATATATTATACTAGGCCATACGCACATCTCCGTCAGCCCATACCAGGCACCATACTTCCATCTTGTTCTGCCCATAACCCCTTCTTTTATAAACTGCATTCGAACCAGAGGATTAGGTTCGTTTTTTTTGTAATTCAAATCCTCCAAATCCTATGGCCACCAACAATCGAAGCCACTCGACGCATTTTTAGGCCATGCCTTCAATTAGGGAAATGTGGAGCATGACCTTACGAACCTATTCAACGGTTGGATCGAGCCATGGCGAAGAGAGATTGTAACAACCCGGGAGTTTGAAATTTTGAATCATCCTCTAAATGGCGATTTAAATTGTTTAGCCATTGCAGTTGGAAATTTATTCGAGTTGAAATTCTTGTATGATTTGGTGAAGGGGATATGGGCTTTAAAAATGTAATGTGGTAGTCCATATTTTCTTTTAAAACGATAATTAAGCGATTATTAATTGCTGTTAGGTATTTTAAATCGGTTGAATTCTTTTAAAGACTTGGGTTTAAATTCTTTAAAAACTTGATTAAAGTGTGTGGGCTTTAAGAAGATGATGGTCCACTTTCTTTAGCTTGTTGCTGAGATAATATCAGGGAGAATCGTTCTCCTTTTCATTCATTCTCTCGCTCGAAACCAAAACGAAAGCTAACCCTAAAACCCAAAAAGCAACGTTAATGGCCGCGCTTGTTCGATCGGAAAATTTGGGGGTTTCACGAAATTCGTGGTTGTCGATATCAGACGTTCGCTCGAATTCGATTTTTCTTGCTCTTTCGATGGATCGCCTCTGAGATGCTTTCGACCGATTGTTAAGGTGAGTTTACTCACATCTATTTCATACTCGTATGATGCTTCTGCAGTTCGATTTTCGTTGCTTCCTTGTTGCTTTGAACTGCTTCTGTGGTGAATTTTGGTTTTGTATAACTTCGTTAGTACGGTTCGAATTTCGTGAATGGGGTTTTTGCTTGATTTAGTCGATGTTGTCTTGTTTATTTAGGGTTTAAATCCCTTGTTTTGAGCTCGTGTATATATATTTGTGAAATGGGTAATTTAACTCCCCTCGACTGTACCACCCTGTATCGATGTGTGAGCTTTGATTTCCGACTTAGTGGATTTCGATCTTGGTTTCCATTGATTTTTACTTTGAACTGCAGTAGTTGGATTTGCTTCGAGCAGGCTATCGGGTTGATAATACTATACTGCGACAGTCATTTTGTTTTGAAGTTGATGATTTATTTTTGCTATACGATTTTGTTTTGATGCTGGTGAGTGATTCTTGTGTCGCTCACATCTAATTCAAGTTTTTGACTTGGTTCGAATTTAATCGATATTGATAAACTTTATTTGACCTGATTTTGACGAAGGGATTCCGATCGACTTCGCTTCGCCTCTGAACATCCATGATTGTGTTCAGTAGCTCACGGCTTCAGCTTGATTTTGTTATTACCAGGCTTTAACTTGATTTTTAATCATCGACTTCGAGTTTGGAAATTAAGTCGCTTTTGGTTTCGATGAATCTTTACTGATTAGTTCCAGTTTTTTCCAATTGTTGTACTCAAGTCATTCTAGAGTGCCATGACATGTGTACTTGGATGAATCATAATACATTGTTGTTCATCCTTGTGACATCTTCAACTAGATGCATTTGCTGTTTGGACTTGTTTGTACTTGTGCACATTCTCTGTTGTTTAGGGATATCCAAGTTTGATATAATAATTGTTGCTGCCTTTTTCTTAGTTTTGCAGAGTACTTTTTCTTGAGCAATTGAGCATTGCTTTGTATTTAATTGGCCTGACCACTTTGATTGCCATTGTTGTTCTGGTGTCAACATTACGGTTAGTTGGGAAATTCTTTAATGACCCACGGCTTTGACTGTAACCATAGCATTTTCAATACTCGGCCACTTTGGGACCTTGATAATTCGGTTCCCATATGCGTCTTCGTCACTGATTTTGTTCGAATTTGTACTCTTGTTTGGTTTGGGTTCCACTGTGGTTTACTTGATTTTTGACGATGAATTTGTTTGACTTTGGCCAGCCTTGGGCCACTTGACTGTGTTGAATTTCGATTACTTAGTTTACACCGTTTTGGTCTCTGACCCTGTCTTGGTATGAAACAATTACCTGCAAAAATGGTTCGACATTGATTTCGTTAAGCATTGACTTTGCATTCATGTGTCTGCACTGTCAAGTAATTTATTTTGAAGAAGCAATGTATTTTGTCATTTTGCTTCGACACTACACCTTGTTCTCGACTGTGATACTCGTACAGTAGTTACAGTTTCATGTTCATATGCATTGGTGCCGTGCTGTGCATATGTACATTTTGATTTTTGAGATTTGTTAGCATATAGGTGGACTGTTTGGGTCATGGGTAGTTATAGCCTCAGTACTTCGTTCACGACATTAGCTTGCAGTTGCCTGTTTCATAACCACATATATGTAGTTCAAGTGCAGTCTGTAGTTTCTGACTTATATTCAGTTGTACTTGTTTTGATAGCTGCCTGGCTAGTTTGGTTTCATGGTGGTTGTCTTGACTATTTGAGGAAATCGGCATTTTGTTTCATGTGTCATTGAGATTGGTTTTCTTTCTTGATTTTGGAATTGTACTCCATTGTACTATTGATTTAGATCACTGTCTAGATTCTGGACAGTGCTTCATAGTTTCTTATTGGGTTGCTTTTACTTGCAATTGTGTTGAGTCATGATTAGTCATGATTTGACCTTTGCAGTTCGGGCGTACTGTAGTGGCGAGGCAGTGCACGCGTGCGTGTACTGCAGCCACACAGTTTGGTTTAATTTAACCACTTTGAGATTTTCTAATTATTTATTTAATAGTTGGACTTGGTTGTTAATTGCTGTTTAAGCAATTCTGATGTTTTCTAGATTATCTTCATTGATATTCTTCTTATCTATCTTCATTGATGATTTGGATTGCTGATATGTTGGTTAACACTGTTTAGTGTTATATCTGCCGTTATCCGACTCTCCTATCGAGGAGTCGGATGTACGAGATTTCTGTGACTGCCGTCTATTTGATGTTGATTATTATTGCTTCTATGCACTAATAACTGAGTTTGAATTAGACTGACCCGTGTATTATTTTCTTTTGAATGTAATACTCGGGTCAGACCCGAGTTATTTCAGGTTGTAGATTTTCTTCTTTGAGTTGCTGTTCGGGATATGAAGACTTTTCACATCTTCTGAAGTTGTCCGTGTCATTTTGTAGTAGTCGTGTCATTATATAGAACGATATGTATTCATGTATATTAGTTGATAATGTACTTGTATATATAACTTCTAGAGTCGACAGTTGTAGTTGTATCATATGTATTGTGTCAACTATGTATTAACTGACATCAGTTATATATATATGAGACTTTTGTTTTTATCTGTGTTCCGCATTTATATTATCTGTATTATTGTTATATCTAATGTCCTAAACTATTATGAACTATCGTAGTTTGTTTTATACTGATAATTGGATATGTCGATGGGAGTAAATAAATAATAGATGAAAAATAAAAAGTATATACCACTCCTACCGAGATAACCAATATTAGTGTAAGGCCAATTACGGATGGTCGCTCCTATCCAGCCTTATTCTTCGTAATAATAGACAGTATTTCTTTTAATACTCTTTGTTATTATGAGCATAGAGGTGGGGCGTTACAGTTGGTATCAGAGCTTGGGGTTTATGGACATAATATAAAACATAACTTGGATGGAACATATGTTACAACTATTAGTCGACGTTTTATCTGTGATTTGAGTCAAAACTAAAGTTTTGAAATTTTGATGAAATTTTTAAATATCGTTATTTAAAAATAAAAGTGGAATTGTGTTTTGTTGTTTGGATGAAATTGTGTTCTGATGATTTGATTGATTTGTGTTCTATTTATCAGAGTGCGCAGCGGAAACAGTGAAACTGTCTTCGCTAAGTACAACTGATAATCTTTTTGATTTAAGAATCAAAATACGAAATTGATATGAATTCCAATTGTTGTTTACATGGCTGTAATTATTTGTTTCTTTGAGAATTTCGAATCCAAATTGAGGATTCGAAGAAATTGCAGATATGTGATTTTTGTTGAAATTTCCGCTGGCTTTCTTTTGTACTAATCATCTATTGATTTGATTTTGCTGTTTTGAATTGTCTTCATTGAAGATAACTTCGAATGATTTCTTTGTTCATTCTGTAGTACGTGCAAAAATTTGAATTGCGCGTTACTGCATTTATTTTTACGTTGAACCGATGCTTGGTTATGAAACGTATTTTGTTGCCGTTATTTTTATAACGGGATTTTTACACCAATGCTAAATTTTTGAAGCACGGTGTTTTGTGGCATTTAGATGAATGAAAATTCTCTTATATTACATTTTGATGTAAATTGTTTTGATGTGATTTTGACGTTTTAAAACTACTGTCGCTTTGGCTTCAGTAACCGTCAAATTTTAAAAGTGGATTTTCAAGTGGTTATTCCGCAATGCTGATTTGTGACCGTTTTTACGGTATTTTGAGAAGTACAATTTCCTTATCGAAATTGTTACCGATTTGCTGTTTTAATCACGTGGTTGGAAAATTGTTTTAAAATGAAAATTGTTTTATAAAATTGTAACAGTTTGCGTTTTCAAAAGAATGAGAAAGCGACTTAAACGATTCAGCAAAATCGAGGATTATGACCCCTTTCTTTTACTGTTTCGCTTAACTCCGGACTTGTCCAGTTGAGAAGGTGAATTGTTATTTTTACAAAATAAATAAAATTGTTTTCAAAAATTTAACAGTTTACGCTTTCAAAAGAATGAGGAAGCGATTTAAACGTTTCAGCAAAATCGAGGACTATGACCCCTTTCTTTTACTGATTCGCTTAATTCCGGACTTGTCCGTTTGAGAATGTAAAGTGTATTTTTACAAAATACACAATTTTGCACTTTCAAGGAAACGATGAAGAGAATTAAATGATTTAGCAAAAGTGCGGAGTATGGAACCACACTTTTACTTTTTCGGTTAATTCCGGACTCGTTAATTGAATATCTGTTGTTTTGATGATTTTGATGAATTTTACACTTTCAAGGAAACGATGAAGAGAATCAAACGATTTAGTAAAACACGTGGTATGGGACATGTGCGTTTGCTATTTCGGTTAATTCCGGACTCGTTAATTGAAACATTTTGATGCTTTCGTGTGCTTTCGAGCCACTATGAGGACCTTCGGGTCATTTGTTGGGCTTTCGGGCCACTCTGCGGACCTTCGGGTCATTTGTTGGGCTTTCGGGCCACTCTGCGGACCTTCGGGTCAAATACCAGTACTAGACCTTCGGGTCACTCTGCGGACCTTCGAGTCAATCTGATGGGCGCCAAAATTATGTTGAGTACTTGGTAGGCTTCGGCCATATGTTGTTGCACGTGCGGCGAATTAAAAACTCGCCATCTGATGGGATCGATCCAAGCTTTTATGTTGATTTTCTAGTCTTCTTAATTGATTTCTAGATATTTGTTGCTTCCAATTATCTGCAGGTAATTGGATATTTGTTGCTATGAGTTCTGATTATCGTTTTTGATAATTAGATATTTGTTGTTTCTAATTATCGCTTGTGATAATTAGATATTTGTTGATATGAGTTCTGATTATCGTTTTTGATAATCAGATATTTGTTGTTTCTAATTATCGCTTGTGATAATTAGATATTTGTTGATATGAGTTCTGATTATCGTTTTTGATAATCAGATATTTGTGTTTCTAATTATCGCTTGTGATAATTAGATATTTGTTGATATGAGTTCTGATTATCGTTTTTGATAATCAGATAATTGTTGTTTCGAATTATCACTTTAGATAATTCAATATTTGCTGATTGGGATTTAATTATCGCTTTAGATAATTAAATATTTGTTTCTTTGAGATTTAATTATCACTTTAGATAATTAAATATTTGCTGATTTCGAATTTAATTATCGCTTTAGATAATTAAATATTTGTCGAATTTAGATTTAATTATCGCCTGAGATAATTAAATAATTGTTGATTTGTTGTTTTAATTATCGCTTTTGATAATTAAATAATTGCTGATTTGAGATTTAATTATCGCTGTTAGATAGTTAAATATTTGTTGATTTGAGATTTAATTATCGCTTTTGATAATTAAATATTTGTTGATTTGAGATTTAATTATCGCTGTTAGATAATTAAATATTTGTTGATTTGAGATTTAATTATCGCTTTTGATAATTAAATATTTGTTGATTTGAGATTTAATTATCGCTGTTAGATAATTAAATATTTGTTGATTTGAGATTTAATTATCGCTTTTGATAATTAAATATTTGCTGATTTGAGATTTAATTATCGCTTTTGATAATTAAATAATTGCTGATTTGAGATTTAATTATCGCTTTTGATAATTAAATATTTGCTGATTTGAGATCTAAGTATCACTTTTGATAATTAAATATTTGTTGAATTTGAAATTTGATTATCGTTGTGATAATCGAATATTTGTTGATTTGAGAAATTTGATTATCGTTTTTGGTAATTAAATATTTGTTTTCTGACTATCGTTTGAGATAATCAGATATTTGAGTTGTCTTCTGATTATCGTTTGAGATAAGTAAATATTTGCGACTTTTGAGATTTGAACTTCGTCTTTTTCTCTGGCGACTCAGGTGAGTAATTTGATTTACTCACATTCAATTCGTGCTCTGTATGAGATTTCTGCTCTGTTTTTCCTTCTCTTTTAGTAACTGGAACTTGATTGTTCTTGCTTTTGTTAGTCGTCTGATTTGATCCCTGATTCCCACGAGGTTGATTCTTTTGATTTGAAGCAGTCGAACCTTTTGATTTCTTATCTAATACTTCCCCGCTGACACTTGCTTTGCTTGTACATTCGACATTGCCATGCCCTTTTGGTTGTTACCTTTTTTCCATTTATTCCCTATGATTGCGTGGACGCAATTTTTATAAGGAGGGGAGTCTGTAACAACCCGGGAGTTTGAAATTTTGAATCATCCTCTAAATGGCGATTTAAATTGTTTAGCCATTGCAGTTGGAAATTTATTCGAGTTGAAATTCTTGTATGATTTGGTGAAGGGGATATGGGCTTTAAAAATGTAATGTGGTAGTCCATATTTTCTTTTAAAACGATAATTAAGCGATTATTAATTGCTGTTAGGTATTTTAAATCGGTTGAATTCTTTTAAAGACTTGGGTTTAAATTCTTTAAAAACTTGATTAAAGTGTGTGGGCTTTAAGAAGATGATGGTCCACTTTCTTTAGCTTGTTGCTGAGATAATATCAGGGAGAATCGTTCTCCTTTTCATTCATTCTCTCGCTCGAAACCAAAACGAAAGCTAACCCTAAAACCCAAAAAGCAACGTTAATGGCCGCGCTTGTTCGATCGGAAAATTTGGGGGTTTCACGAAATTCGTGGTTGCCGATATCAGACGTTCGCTCGAATTCGATTTTTCTTGCTCTTTCGATGGATCGCCTCTGAGATGCTTTCGACCGATTGTTAAGGTGAGTTTACTCACATCTATTTCATACTCGTATGATGCTTCTGCAGTTCGATTTTCGTTGCTTCCTTGTTGCTTTGAACAGCTTCTGTGGTGAATTTTGGTTTTGTATAACTTCGTTAGTACGGTTCGAATTTCGTGAATGGGGTTTTTGCTTGATTTAGTCGATGTTGTCTTGTTTATTTAGGGTTTAAATCCCTTGTTTTGAGCTCGTGTATATATATTTGTGAAATGGGTAATTTAACTCCCCTCGACTGTACGACCCTGTATCGATGTATGAGCTTTGATTTCCGACTTAGTGGATTTCGATCTTGGTTTCCATTGATTTTTACTTTGAACTGCAGTAGTTGGATTTGCTTCGAGCAGGCTATCGGGTTGATAATACTATACTGCGACAGTCATTTTGTTTTGAAGTTGATGATTTATTTTTGCTATTCGATTTTGTTTTGATGCTGGTGAGTGACTCTTGTGTCGCTCACATCTAATTCAAGTTTTTGACTTGGTTCGAATTTAATCGATATTGATAAACTTTATTTGACCTGATTTTGACGAAGGGATTCCGATCGACTTCGCTTCGCCTCTGAACATCCATGATTGTGTTCAGTAGCTCACGGCTTCAGCTTGATTTTGTTATTACCAGGCTTTAACTTGATTTTTAATCATCGACTTCGAGTTTGGAAATTAAGTCGCTTTTGGTTTCGATGAATCTTTACTGATTAGTTCCAGTTTTCTCCAATTGTTGTACTCAAGTCATTCTAGAGTGCCATGACATGTGTACTTGGATGAATCATAATACATTGTTGTTCATCCTTGTGACATCTTCAACTAGATGCATTTGCTGTTTGGACTTGTTTGTACTTGTGCACATTCTCTGTTGTTTAGGGATATCCAAGTTTGATATAATAATTGTTGCTGCCTTTTTCTTAGTTTTGCAGAGTACTTTTTCTTGAGCAATTGAGCATTGCTTTGTATTTAATTGGCCTGACCACTTTGATTGCCATTGTTGTTCTGGTGTCACCATTACGGTTAGTTGGGAAATTCTTTAATGACCCACGGCTTTGACTGTAACCATAGCATTTTCAATACTCGGCCACTTTGGGATCTTGATAATTCGGTTCCCCTATGCGTCTTCGTCACTGATTTTGTTCGAATTTGTACTCTTGTTTGGTTTGGGTTCCACTGTGGTTTACTTGATTTTTGACGATGAATTTGTTTGACTTTGGCCAGCCTTGGGCCACTTGACTGTGTTGAATTTCGATTACTTAGTTTACACCGTTTTGGTCTCTGACCCTGTCTTGGTATGAAACAATTACCTGCAAAAATGGTTCGACATTGATTTCGTTAAGCATTGACTTTGCATTCATGTGTCTGCACTGTCCAGTAATTTATTTTGAAGAAGCAATGTATTTTGTCATTTTGCTTCGACACTACACCTTGTTCTCGACTGTGATACTCGTACAGTAGTTACAGTTTCATGTTCATATGCATTGGTGCCGTGCTGTGCATATGTACATTTTGATTTTTGAGATTTGTTAGCATATAGGTGGACTGTTTGGGTCATGGGTAGTTATAGCCTCAGTACTTCGTTCACGACATTAGCTTGCAGTTGCCTGTTTCATAACCACATATATGTAGTTCAAGTGCAGTCTGTAGTTTCTGACTTATATTCAGTTGTACTTGTTTTGATAGCTGCCTGGCTAGTTTGGTTTCATGGTGGCTGTCTTGACTATTTGAGGAAATCGGCATTTTGTTTCATGTGTCATTGAGATTGGTTTTCTTTCTTGATTTTGGAATTGTACTCCATTGTACTGTTGATTTAGATCACTGTCTAGATTCTGGACAGTGCTTCATAGTTGCTTATTGGGTTGCTTTTACTTGCAATTGTGTTGAGTCATGATTAGTCGTGATTTGACCTTTGCAGTTCGGGCGTACTGTAGTGGCGAGGCAGTGCACGCGTGCATGTACTGCAGCCACACAGTTTGGTTTAATTTAACCACTTTGCGATTTTCTAATTATTTATTTAATAGTTGGACTTGGTTGTTAATTGCTGTTTAAGCAATTCTGATGTTTTCTAGATTATCTTCATTGATATTCTTCTTATCTATCTTCATTGATGATTTGGATTGCTGATATGTTGGTTAACACTGTTTAGTGTTATATCTGCCGTTATCCGACTCTCCTATCGAGGAGTCGGATGTACGAGATTTCTGTGACTGCCGTCTATTTGATGTTGATTATTATTGCTTCTATGCACTAATAACTGAGTTTGAATTAGACTGACCCGAGTATTATTTTCTTTTGAATGTAATACTCGGGTCAGACCCGAGTTATTTCAGGTTGTAGATTTTCTTCTTTGAGTTGCTGTTCAGGATATGAAGACTTTTCACATCTTCTGAAGTTGTCCGTGTCATTTAGTAGTAGTCGTGTCATTATATAGAAAGATATGTATTCATGTATATTAGTTGATAATGTACTTGTATATATAACTTCTAGAGTCGACAGTTGTAGTTGTATCATATGTATTGTGTCAACTATGTATTAACTGACATCAGTTATATATATATATGAGACTTTTGTTTTTATCTGTGTTCCGCATTTATATTATCTGTATTATTGTTATATCTAATGTCCTAAACTATTATGAACTATCGTAGTTTGTTTTATACTGATAATTGGATATGTCGATGGGAGTAAATAAATAATAGATGAAAAATAAAAAGTATATACCACTCCTACCGAGATAACCAATATTAGTGTAAGGCCAATTACGGATGGTCGCTCCTATCCAGCCTTATTCTTCGTAATAATAGACAGTATTTCTTTTAATACTCTTTGTTATTATGAGCATAGAGGTGGGGCGTTACAGAGATGGTTGAAAATCGGCTGTGTTCGTGGGCAGTTCACGTTCGTTCTTTGGACGATTGGGGCTGGACGGTGAGGTCGGGGAGGCACGCGTGGGTGGTGACGATAGCGAGGTATGGGGGGAACGCGTGGGTGGTTATGGCTGTGAGGCGGAGCTGTGCGTGCAAGCGGAGGCGATGGTGTTGCACGAATGGAAGGAGTAGCGGTCGATTTGTTTCGTTCGTGCCTGGGTGAAACGTGAACGTGAAGGAGAGAAGGGGTAAATTAAATTTAAAGAGTTTTGTTAATTAAAAAGTTAATTATAATTTAATTTTTTTAAATCATTCATTAATGTATAACTTTTTCGTACGAGCTTTGTTTTGAGCGCGACGAGTTGCTTTGCGATCGTATCAGTGAATTCTACGCTATGGAGTTAGATTGGATAGATTTGGAGATAATAGAAATTTGGGTTAAAATTGAACGCTTGTTCTATTTAATTCAAACTGGAACATTTCGACGAACTGAAATCAATGTGAGTTAATCTCACCTTTTTTGTTAACTAAAATATTATTTAGCCAATATAATTATTTATTGGATGCGTGGATATTTTATTGTTGACTTCTATTGACTCTATGGATAATTTACTATAATTATTAGTTGGTTTGGATATATTCCCACCTTGGAGCGGATGAGACCGTATTACGTTCCCGTGTAAGAGCGAATGATCATTCGTATACGAATCTCGCCTCGATGCAGTTGATTTATATTATTGATTATATAATGTATGTGATGTAGAGGGATAGATTGGAGGGATCCAACAAGATTCCTCACACTGTTGATTTTATATTTCGTATAATTTGGTATATTATATGTTGGATGCTATATTTGATGACATGGATATGATTTTGCTTAATTAGTGCTTTAGTAACACTTGGTCATATTTTTGGTATTTTAAAATATAATAAAATAATGATTGTTGATTTAAAATGGATTTTCAAAGTGATTTTGGAAAATTATACGTTTAAATAATTTTTCTTGAAAATTTATTTAAAGAAGATATTTATTTTAAAATAAGGAGTATGATTTTTTGAGATTATAAATTCATAGTTCCATTAAATATTTTAAATAGAGATTGTGGAGCTGTGAATACAGATTTTAAAATCTTGAAATAAGTCCGCGTTTAGAAGAAAAGAATACTGTTTTAAAAAGAGGATAGAAATATTTGATATAAAATATATTAATCGTTTTATATAAAGTGATACACATATAATATTTACAAATATTAAGATTTATGTATAAATATGGAAATTTATAAAGGTGATAATGTATAAAGTGACATTTAAAAATAAGGCAAAGATTTGTAAAATCGTATTTTATTAATAAAGGGATAGGTTTATAAATGGGGTTTTTATAAATTAAAAGGAAACTATTATTATTTAATGGATTGGAGAAATAGATCAAACGGTGGATTTATTATAAGATTTGGAATGATGTTATAGAAATAGTTGATTCTATTTTGGAAATGGCAAGTTAGGACAAATTTGGGGTTGTTAAATGGTATTTATAAATAGAAAGGAATTTATCCATATGGGGACGACGTTAAAAACAGGTGATTGACGTTTTTAAATGGGTTTTATGAATAAGCAAGATTTATAAAGGAATGGAGTTATAAATGGCGTTCATAAATAAAGGGGTTTTATGAAAGGAAGTTTAATAAAATAGAAGAGATTTATAAATATAGCTTTATAAATATGGGAACGATTATGTGGAATGTTAAGCATGGATTTTTATCAAAGGAATATATTTATGTTTTAAAAAGTTATTTATTTATAATAATATTGTTTTAAAGTTGGTTATTAATTAATTATTTAAATTGTTAATATGGTTTGAAATTAAGTATGATTATTTATCAATATTGTTTTGGAAATTAATTATTTTTATTTATAAAAATATTGAAGATAAATTTATTATTCTTTATTAAGAATGTTTTGAAATTTATCAATTACTATTTTAAAGATGTTTAAAGTTAACACTTATTTATTTATTATTATAGTAGCGTTTTAAAGTAAATGATTATTATTTATTTATAAATGTTATCGAATTTAATAATAAAGTTTTATAAACATATTTGGGCTTTATAAGAGAAGTTTATAAAATGTTTTAGAGACTTAAAGGAGAACAATTTATAATGTATGAAGAGAGCTTTGAAAATGGTTTTAAATAATTATAAAAGAAATTTATAAATAGGTTTATAGGTTTTTTCTGAAGAGAAGTTTTATAAGAAGCGCTTTATAAATAGTTGCGTGGATTTATAAAAAAGCTTATAAATAACTTGAGGAATGATATTTATAAATGGTTTTAAAGGTTATAAATGGTTTTTGAGATTGGTAAGAGATTTGTAAATGATTTTTAAATTGTATAGGAAGCAATCTTTCTCGGTTTTGTGAATATACTTATAACATTGAGATAAGTATATGGATATTCTTCAAGTATTGAAAATATAAGGATTTTGGAGATATATATATATATATCTTTGTAAATAAAAGATTTTGAGACAATATTTAGAAAGTTAATTAATTGATAAAAGATTAATTAAGGAGGCCAGTGGTTGCTTATGCGCTTAACCAATGTTGGTTTTTCCCTGTTAAATAAATCCCTGTTTTGGATGTGTGTTGTATTTGATAGTTAAATAACCGACTCTCGGAATTGGACCCAAAACGTAACTTTGGAAATGTCTAGGAGAAACACATGAGTTATATGGCATAGTCATCGGCGATGATGCTGTACTATGCATATAAATCTTGTTTCGTTCTCCTAGGATAATGATAAGAAAATCCATCCACTAACGGTTAGGAGGTGATCTCTGCTCTTATCAATGACTGTTTATTTCCTAAAGAACCGCGGTTGAGTTTACGGAAAACTATCGAATGTTGTTTCAAAGAGACCGGGATCAGATATGTTATTCGAAAACCACTTCGATCCAATTAATCGTTGCGAAGTGAAGATATCTTGAGGATGATGGAAATTCAAGATGGAGCTCTCAAGTGTTCCGTTCAGTCCCAGAACGAACTTGTATGGACAAATGCTGGCATTGTTGCCTGAAAGGCAGTGTTAGCATTCCAAGTCAGTAGTGTTATATAAAGGTAAACGTAGCCTTAAGCCTCGTCAACCAGGAATGACTAAAACAGGGGAGATGCAGCAGGGCTAAGTGGATTGCTCCCAAGTAGGGTATGACCATCCCTATCTAGAGTCGATATTTCTCTCAATTGTATTCTTCGGGGTCCATTAATGGAGGGGTTATCATATTCGGTACTACTAGTCAAGTGGTAGGCCGGTTCTGTATTGGCAGGGGATCCCGACGAGGTCCTCGGTGTTATTTTATCTAGAGATGCACCGTGATTGGCGGTACCCCACTAGCCCAGTCATTATATGGAATCCATTCTCCAATACAAGCCTTTATGGTTTTAGTTGTATAACTATTATGCTGGAATTTAATTAATTTAACAATTTCGGCTAAGATTAATAAGTACTTGTATCTTAGACGGTATTATAATATCAGAAAATTTCATATGAAATGTTTTGGTTATCGTAAGGTTAAAACCCGTTCATGTTTATGTGCGACGTGGTCTTACGAAATACTTTTGATTTCAAAGGTTTTTTATAACATTAAAATCCAATTGGGTGTGTTTTCTCATGTTGGTTTTCCAGACCGACTCGGGTGTCATTTTATTATAATGCTCGGGTCAGACCAAGCGAGTTTACAGATTGCTTTGGATTCATTGGAGCTCAGGAGGCGAGTTGGAGATCTTCAAGTCGTATTCACGTATATGTTTATTTTCTGCTGCTTTGTTGTTGAAATCATCAGTAATTGTGAGGACAGGTCGTTATAACTGTCCAGGCTGATGATTGTGATTTGTTAGTTGTACTCTGATGGATGTATGTATATAACGGTTTTATTTTGTAAAGATCGTTGATAATATACTATATATTGTTCTGCTGGGATTGCGAGATTTTGTGTTTTTTTCTCTCCTTCTTCCTTCTTTCTTTTTCCCTAACAATCGGATTTTTCGGCATTCGATTACTCGGCACGCAACACAGTTGATGTATTAGTGTCAATTCTCGAGGGTCGAAAATCCCGGTCGTAACACCACTCTCCTTCAAAAGCATCAATACATTTCTTTTTGCGAGTACTGTATTTCTCTAGCCAACTGTATGCTCATGAAACTTTTCCCCACCTTTTCATACATTTTTTATTATATTTTGATTGTAATGTTCAAACATGGTTGTGGATATGTTGGTCAGCGCATAAAAGATGATGGATCCGAAGTGGAGTAATTTCGATGAGCATTATATGCTTTAACTTGCCCAAAAAAAGTTATTTGTTGTTATAAAATATGAGCTTTGTTTGTCTAAGAAATACTTTTGCTAAATCATTATTTCAGTTACTTAGTTTTATTGAGGGATGTGAAGAGGCATGCTTAAATAATTCTTAAATAGTGTATAATAGTGGTGTCAGGAGTAGGAGTATGGGTGACATAATGTTTTTTTATAGACACAAGGCATAGGGAGGTATACATGTTTCGGTCACAAGGGAAATTAACAAGGATGTGAAAATGAATGTTTTATTAATTCAAATGTACATGTTGCATCACGAGACTAGGAGAAGTATTGCACGGTTCTGACATGAGGCAAGAGGGAAAGAAACCTAGTGCATGAAGAGGTATAGAAAAACATTGAATATGGTGAGATGGTTCATGTAAGTGATAAACATGAAGCAAATTCTTTTAAAGCAGAGTAAGAATTCTGTTATTGACAAGAATGTGGGACCCAATTTCAGTAGCTAAATTAATGTTATGGACTAGAAGTATGAAATGATATGTGGTTCAGATTTTAGTAAAAGTTTGGAGTATTATAATTAAGTGGACGAGAACAATGGATTTGATTGGGTTTTGGAGCTGGAATGTGGCATAGATCAAGGGGTTGAATTGAGCTTTAAGCAATGTGACCAGAACATGATTTCTAGTGCTAATGTACACTGTGATCAAATGGGTGAAAAAATATTAAACACCAAATTAAACACTTTCTTTCACAGTGATTGCATCCGAAACACCAAATTAAACAGTTTCTTAAATGTAGAAGAAAATTAAGGAACCTTTAATTACACTATTTTCCAACTGTTCAATAACAAATGTTTGTTTTTGCATTGTAGTTGTATTCTGAACTGAGCAAAGAGCTGGAGCAGTGGAATGAACTGTTAAGGACAGACAAAGTGAAACTTTGGTAAGAAAACAACTTCAGTACAGGTTTCTTTGAGGGGAGTGATAATAACATTG
This sequence comes from Allium fistulosum, assembly GCA_030737815.1. Lineage (NCBI taxonomy): Eukaryota > Viridiplantae > Streptophyta > Magnoliopsida > Asparagales > Amaryllidaceae > Allium > Allium fistulosum. The sequence goes on from CM060904.1 coordinate 390,439,797, forward strand.
TTGTTGATGCTTACGAGTTTAAGGTACTGACTAGCCTTTTTTGTATTCTTCGTAAAATTGGGAAGAAGATAGGGGATATAAAGTTAGAACTTGGGTCATAGTTGAAATTTTAGGAAGAACTAGCTAGTAGTAATGCTGATTTAAATACATTATAACAGCAAACGAAATAGAAAGACAGGAGGTACATATACATGTACTATTGATATTGTTTGAATAGGACTTCAGTCGATGCTACAGGCTAAGTAAATATCCTTATGATTAAACTCTATGTATTTTTCTTAGAAGTCATGAATTATTCTATTTCAAGTGGAAAACATTCAGCAAACAATGTGTGTGCATATATATAGGCATATATGATACTTTTTTTTATACAATATCAATCAAGAAACCATGCAGTAGGATTAGCTGGAACTAGGACATGATAATAAATAAAGGTAAGGAGTAATGATTAGCAAAAACATTTATATGATTTATATACAAGAGTGTTGATATCATTCAAATTATTTTGCATAATAAAAATGCAATATATATATATATATATATCTGTGTGTGCGCGTGAGTGTGTGTTCAGAATTTGGACTGGACTGGCTACAGGGTTAGCATTTTGGCGATGCAAATACCCTGGACAATCCATCCCAATATAGATAACTAGCAAATTTAAATGCTCTAGCCTACCAACCAAACACTCCATTTGATTATTACTTTCATGTCTTTTTAGATAAGCTATGTATATTTTATTGTCTGTGTACAATCTATCATTCAGTTCAAAAGTCATATAGCCGGAGTTAGGAGAACTTGATATTTGTTTGTTTCTTCTCTAATGTTGGGTTGTTATCTCATTTTCATACTACAATGTCTTGATGATATGTTAGTAAAATTTGAAGGAGTCTACATATATCTTTGTTGTCTTGACTGTACAAATGAAGCATATTATAGTTTTACCCCGAGCAAAACTAGTGCATTTCAGTCATACTAAATTTACAAAGGTCATTTTGGTCCATAGAAGACAATACACAAAGTGTTCTTTGTACATAAGTATAGAATCATATAGCTCTATTGATAAAAAAATTTTTTGAAGATCAACCTTTTTCTAACGCTTTTAGCCTTGGTCAAAACTAATCTATACAGTAGCTGGTTTTTTCATGCTGTATAAATGAAAAATCACCGACCCACACCAAAATCTCCAAGTAACAATGAAGAAACAATTCACAACTTTTGAAGCATACCACAACTTGGTCTGATAAAACTCTTGACTTCCAAATCTACCAACTGAGCCTTCAACTCTTTCATCTCTGTTGGTGTCATCCTACTTAGCGGCCTACTCACTGGTTCTGCTCCAGGCACCAAATCTATCTGAAACTATATGGCTCATTTTGGTGGTAATCCAACTACCGGCTCAAAAAGATCAGTGAATTCTCTAACTATGAAAATGTGATTCAACTTATCTTCTAACTCCATAACATCCAACAAAGCATTCACCTCACAACTAGGGGTCTGTACAGTACAAACTATCCAATCACTACAATTCGGATGCCTAAGTGAAATTTTCCTATCCTGGCAAAATATCCTAGCATCGTATTTACTTAACCAATCCATGCCCAATATAATTTCGAACCCTACAAAATCAAATACATGCAAACTGCAAACAAAGGTGTAACCTAGCAAATCAAAATCCAAGTGATCACACTTCATCCCAAGTGTCACATACCCACCTATCGGATTTGCAACTCTTAAGGAAGTAACTAAATATATGGGTTATAGGTTAAGCTTATCTACCAAACATCTAGATATAAAAGAATGTGATGCACCAGTATCAAATAAAACGCTAACTGATATATCATGGATCCGAAGCGTACCTCCCAGTACTGCTTTTACTTTCTCCTCCACTGCCGGCTTCGAAGTAGTAGGTTCCAATGCAAATACTTGGCCTTTATCTCCTTTAGTCGGCTCCTTGCATTGGTTCTTGTAGTGCCCAACTTGATCACAGTTGAAACACCTAATGTTCTTCTTTCTAATCACCTCCTTTACTTTTCCTTTTCCAGTACGACACTCATGAGCATAATGTCCTTTCTTGTCGCACTTATAGCAGACCACCTTAGACTTTCCTTTCTTCGCTACTCCTCCTTTCAATAACATTCTTCTGATGGAAAAACTTACTCTTTTGGCCTTGTCCAACCTGGACCTCCTTTTCCTTCTTCTTCTCCAAACAAGCTGACATCTCTTCGTGTCCCAGTGCCACCTCCACAACTACATCACATGGATCTCTAATGTGCGGTAAAGTAGCCCTAGCCAATTCTGGCTTCAAACCTCTAATGAACATCTCATTCCTTTTAATCACTGTATCATCAGTGGCATACCCATATCTAGCAATTCTTCGAACCTCCTAGCATACTCCAAAACTGACATTTCTCCTTGTTCCAACTCAGCGAACTTCCTAATCAAGACGGACTGCGCCAGTACTGACATGAACCTCTCATGTAACCTTCTCCTAAACTCAGCCCACGTCATCTCCTCTTCGTTTACTCCAGCTGTCACACTATTCCACCAAAATAAGGCTGCCTCTTGAAGCTGTCTTGAGGCAAGTCTTCTCTTGTACTCATCATTTATCTTTAAATTAGCAAATATCCTTCCACAGTGCAACAACCAGTTTTCTACTTCTATAGCATCTCCAGTTTCGATAAACGGCATCCCTCCAAGCCTAGCATAGTATCTACTCAAGTTTGCATAATGATTGACAACTGAAGCTTCCTGAACTCCACCTGCAGCATTTCCTCCAACAACCCTAGTAGCGATCCCAGCTTGAATAATGTTTACGAAAAACTGATTCATAGCCCCCATATCTACCTATGGGACTCCAGCACTAACATTCTCAACTTGAGCCTAACCCTGAGTTCTCCTCGTATTCGGTGGGACTTTTCCATTTGTGGTGGTGCTGTCTCCTCCTAGATTAACTCAGCCTCTTCTTCCATCCATATCTGTATTCGAGCCTAGTGAGATACAAATGAATAGCCTAACAAAAATAGGAGACTAAAAATAAAGCGTATAGTTATATATAGTAAATACAAGAACGTCATTATAGCGTTATCCCATACCTCGATCTTAACTCTAATTCCTAAGAATTATGTTTTCAAAAATCATTTTTAGTTAAAGTATTTCATAAACCTATGCTCTGATATCAAGTTGTAACATCCCCTATCTAGAGGCCCAAAGCTAAGCGCTACAGATGCTGCAGTCATCTATAGTATTAACTTCCGACGACTAAACACGGTAATGTTAATGGCATCTACAATATCAGAAGCACTTGAATATGAAACAAATCACAGATTCCAAAGCAGAATTTTCCGTTACATTTCAAAACATATGTTCCATATTCAAATTACACAATCCCATAACGTTTCCCAGGCAAGATCAAATATAATTATTACAAAATATGCGAAATGGGGAAATTTACTATTTACCTTTTAAAGACCTTTACAGCTTTCCATAAAAAAAATTAGATTTTTAAATGTAGCTGTTTACTAAGTTTTTCTCTTCCAAAAACTTATTCACTTTTTCACCAAAACCAGTTTTCTTTAAAACATGCCTTGCTTGTCCTTAAAACATTTTTTTTCTTGACTTCTAAAAATGTCCTCACATGTTTTCAAAACATCTTCTTTTCATAGATTTTCAAATTTATGAAAACAGGAGTAGATAAGAACAATTATTTTATCAAAAATCCCTTAACTTTCCTACTCTTCCAATTACCTAACCTTGGAGGAGTTTCTAACTTACTACAAATGGGGACTTTCTACAAAGGCAAGCAACCATTGCGCATAATCAATGGAAAAATATGAAATTTCCATTACTTAGCTTTCCTACTAAGGCTCTCTACAATATCCCTCCTAACTAACACTGTCTCTAATTATTACACTTCTTATTACACCTAATGGTTTTATACCTTAATGTATTGGAAGTACTTTCTCTTATGAGAAACCATTAACGCTAAAACCTTCTATGAATCATTTAAAAGAGGATTTCATGTTTATGTGAAATTACAAGGAACTTATTTTATAATTTATCAAAATAGGCTATACAAAATATGGTGCTTTTCATACCTTGTACATCTCTTTCACGTATTCCTTATAATTTGCACAAAACATCTTTATTTGTGATTTGGTTTCATAGAAAATTATATCATTATTCATTTCATTCCAATAAATTAAAGTATGTTTAATCTATATTCACTTACAATAAATATTTTCTACATAATTTATTAATTTCCTAATATTTAATTTACATTATTCTCAGAAGAACTCATTTTCAAAACTATTTTAATATTTTCATAACTAGAAATGTTTCCGTATGCTTATTTAAATAATAAGTGTACTTACAAACCACTTTATTTCTATACTTAGAAATTATCTTCAAAACACATTTTTTATTTGGGTCAAAACAGATGTTGCGTAAAACACCGTTACTACAACCCAAAAATACTAGTATTTGGATTCAATTAAAATAAATATTAATAAACCTCATATGTTATGTAAAAACATTTCCTTTGGGAGTCACCTACTAAACAATAGTGTCATAGTCTATGCTTCCTTTATTTTTCACGAAAACATCTATTACAACAATAAATGTTGTAACCTACATTTTCGACACTTAACACACTCTAGGTTTTTATATTTAAAATCTTTATTTACTTATAAAGAAACTAGCAAGCTATACATGCTCTATAATACTTCAAAAAGAATTTCACTTTTAACAAAATTTACATCATATAAAAACCAATTTAAATTTCATACCACTTTTTTTTAAAAAAAACCAATTTACTTCCTCAAACATATTACCAATTATACTTTCAACTTTTCAATTCCAAAAGTTTCATTTTATTGCGCTAGATATAAAGTGGATTTTCTTCTTACTACCCTAGGAATACCCTTCCTAAACCTTGGAAATCTCATTTCCTTACTTAAATCTCTAATTCCTTCCAAAATAAAAATACTCTCCCTACTGTCCCTAGGGAACTTTCCCACTTCCAATAACATATGGATACCAATCTTCTCTCAAAACATAGCTTATTGTACACTATAAATCGACAATAACATAGGGCTCTACACCCTTGGGTCATCTGTAACCCGACTAGCAAACTATGCAAAAATATACTTCTAAAAACTCTCCATATGTTAAAATCAATAATTGGGGACTATTTAGATTTTAGTACATAATATATTTATATTTTATTCAAAAATACAAATACGTTCGCTCGTATTCCTAATTTACTTAGGATCTACTAACCTAAGCTCTAATACCAAATGTAACAACCCGAGTTCCAATGGGTCCCGATTTTTCGCAAAAATGCTAAAACCCAAATCCACTGAAGCCCGAGTTGGGTGTCCGGTATCCTGCAAATAGGCAAAGATAAATTTATCAGTGCTCAAATAAATATCTCACAGCGGAACTGACAAAAATATAATAGTAAGTAAATACTCAACAAGGTAATAACACTTTCTAAACAAGTTACACAAAGCTGGAAAATCTCTGTCATCTATCTAACCTGTGTGATGATATGAGGAGGGGGTCAGAACTAAAGCTTTGGTGAATGGACAAATTATACACTTCTAAGCATAATTCTACATATACCGTTCTATTTCCATTTTCTGTTATATTAGGTTTATTTGGTTTATAATACTCTCGCCTCTGTGCGTGAATCGTACCCATCTACTCCCTAGTTGATTAAGACCTAATAACCAATATGTATATGTAGCTACATGCCCAAAGACCGCATCAGTCCTAGGTAATACCCATAGTACCTTCCGTATCCTCCTTGAAAAAGGACTTCATCGTCTTGCTACTAGAGCGTACTGTAACTACATATGTAAAGGACAGCTTCGTGAGGCCTACAATATAGATGTTCCATCGTCTACTATGAAAAAGTGAAACTGCATCTGCACTAGCTTATACTAGTGCTCGACATCCACAATGTACCACCTAGTGCGTACCTTGAGGTCTGCAGGTAATTGTTCTGTCTACTCCCTGAATTCCGCCAATAAGGTCTACCTTGTACGGAACTCAGTCGAGGATATTCTATATCTGTAAAGGTCCGCTTCATTGGGCCTACAATATAGATATTCTACTTGTCTATCTCTTTTCTCATCGTGGCCATGGCCCCACATAGCCCTCCCTCAACTAATCGAAAGACCATTCAAGAGCTAAGTGGTTGTTCCCTACCACAAACAATCTAAAAATCCAATTGGTTTTGCCCCTCATCCAATGTCTCGATAGTGAAAGAATCATTGGCATGTTGGTTTAACTCTAATCTTTCCCGAACTCGCTATGACTGATGATGGCTGATATCCGCATGCGACTATCCTTATGGGTCCTGCCCACTATAACCTACTTGCAAACTAGAGTACGGTGTCATACGAATATCCTACTCCATCATCAACCTTTTGACTGCCTACAAAGGTACGCTTCGTTAGGCCTGCAATGCAAAAGTAGTCAAGGCATACTCTCTTGATGGAACACCTACAGACCTGCCTTCGCGGGTGCAGCTTCGTTAGGCCTACCGCAGAGGGCCATCCTAGAGTATCCTCACGTCTCGTTGAAGTCTCGTACTTCCTTCTAGCCCAAAATAACTAAGTTGGACGTGCTCTTTCTGTACTAAAAATCTGCGATGAACTGCTTCGTTAGGCTCTTTATCCAGATTCCCTTCGGGCTACTCCAAACCCACCTTACCATTTTATTTGACCCTACGTCTAATCTTTTATTATGCATTTAGTTTACTTTTCTTATTCTGTTGGCTACTTATTTACCTTAATCAGCATGCCCAGCCCCACCCATGTGTGAAACCATCGGTCCTAGACCTGAAAGGGAATGCTGCCGGTATGGGCCACATCTATTATTTTTGCTTATTAACTTAATCCAAGATCTAAGTTTGATAAAATATGCCTCTTCTATTTCTTTCTTTTTAATTATAACCAACGTGTTACAATTATACTTGCAATTGTCACTTTTATATTCTTTTCTCTCTTTTATAACCTACATGTTATAAATGTAATTGCAAGTGTCCCTTTTCTATTCTAGTCTGTCTTCTTTTATTATGATACTAAATTTTCTTTAGTTCTCTCACTACAAAAAAACATACTATCAACAGCATCCAATATCAGCGTTTCTCCTTAAAATGCGGTCATAGAATTTCTGGAGGGAAAATGTTTACGTCCCAAACGCTGAGGAAAACCTAATTATCATTTGCTGCCTACTTTTTCCCACTTTCCCTAATTAATTCTATCGCCCTTTCATTTCATTACCACCTTCACAACCCAGAGCAAATTAAGTCTCTCTTCCAATCAATGAAGTTTCCCTTCGTCACTGCCCTCATCGTTCATGCATCTTCCTTCACCTCTCTTTCGATTTCGAATCTGAAACATCATTTACAACTAATCGTCGGTTTCTATCGATTTCGAATCTGCCCTCAACTCAGGTACGTGTTTCAACTAATCGTCGATTTTTTTTTCAACTAATCATTTCTGTCGATGTCTTTTACATACAGTCAAATTAGGATTCACAAAGGATTTCATTTCAACTAATCGTCTCCATCTCAAGTACAAAGGGCACCTCAGATCGACTTTGTATGTAAACTGTGTGGTTTCTTATTTGTTTTTTTTCTTTTTATAAAGTTAAAAGTTTGAAGTTTATAAAAAACCTTTCCGAGAAAGTATTGAATTCGAATGTGTTACTGTATTGAAGTATTGAATTTGAAAGTATTGAAGTTGAATTTCGGAAAGATTTTTTATGTACCCGAGTCGAATTCCATTATCTATTACAGTAACAAACCTTCTATGGGGAAAGTATTGAAAAGTATGAAGTTTATAAATGTATTTAAATGTGTAGGCTCTTCGGAGAAGAAGGCTCAGAGAAGAAGAAGCTCGGGCTGCTGCTAAAAAAGAAAACAACAGGTGTGCAAAATCTTTACCAACACTAAATTCACTGATAAATGGAAAAGAACTTGTTGTTTTGGACTGTGCATGCTCGGAAAAAAATGTGTATTCGAACTTAACAGGGGAGCATTTTGTTTTAAAGCTCAATAGAATGCATTTTGAGACTAACATACAAATATGAAATCATAGTGACATACATCCCAAAGTCAAACTTAATAAACGCTAAAAACTTTAACACATATTTAAGGATTCATGTGTATTCGAACTTTATCATCACTAAGAAACGTGATATATACACAACTTATATGAAGTCTATAATATGCCACGTTGAAATAGTAACTCTAAACTTTTATGTTTTCAAAGCCCATTTATACATAAGCTATTCCTTCTTTTGAAAGTCATGAACACATTGTTGAAACAAACGAACGAATCTTAGGATGTGACTCCACTGCCTGAAATAAAAAAAAGACTGTTTATGACTGGTAATATGTTGCTCAATACTTTTTCTTCATTGAGTTGTCTGTTTCCTTTTTCTCCTAATCTAGGAATAAGAGAATTGTAAATACTAGATTCCATCTAACGTTGGTTTTCTGCAAAGAATTAAATGGAAGTGCATGCTCGGAAAAAATGTGTAGTTTTCTAAGTAACAACAGTTGTATTCATTCATTTCAAGTTGTGTCATTGGCACTTACCCAGTTATGCATGACATTTGTTAGTATAAAGCTCAAGTTGAAAGGATAATAAATAATATTTATAACAGAGCATGTGAGAAAGTTAGAAGGTCGGTAAATAATTTCATAAATGGTGCATGCAAAGACTATTTATTTTGTTTTACCACAATTACCATCAATTTTCTTAAATTTGTGGCCTAATAATTTTTCTTCCCACAGTAATGTTTAGACTTTGCCTCCAACATCTATTTGTTCTTATATATGTAGATACGAATTTAAGTTTTGTCAACATGTAGTAAAAGTTGTAATTACTCATATTTGTTCCATTTATTAGTTTTCTAAATAACTGTTATCAAACATTTATTCAGACGCCAACAAATTTTTTTTCCATTAACCATACTCTTTATAGATCATGAAGCCTATCTTAGGTGTAATTTACGTAACTTTGACATATTAATAAAGTAATAGCTCTTTGTTTCTTACCATGCCTAAAATGTGGATTTGAAAATTGGAGTACTTCACGGTAAAAAATAATGAAGCAATGATGTAAGTGTCCTGAATTTAAGTAAGAGTGCTATTTTCAATTGCACGAAATCTAAGTTTATAATTTTCTTTCTTATCCAAAAAATGGCAATCTGACTATTTTATAATTTATGTAAATTTACACATATGTTGTAAAACCAATTACTATTTTGAATTTTAGATACTTGATTGCTTCCATATTATATATGATGATAGAGAAAGACTAGTTGCGTCTACACAGGTAATCATATAAAAGTAAATTTACACATAACTTTAGACTTAACATGTTTTGATAATGAAAGCTAATATTCTTGTTGCTTTCAATTTTAAACATAGAACCAGTAAAGAGTATGGACAAGGAGCTCAAAATTTTGTACGTGTTGCGAAGAAAAAGTTAGGGGATGTAGAGAAAATTTTGTGTCCTTGTTTAGATTGTCGAAATCTTAGTGATCATTATGGTGAAACCGTCATTGAGCATTTAATTATAAAGGGAATGGATCCTAAGTACAAAGATGGTAGGTGGTATAATCATGGCGAGCAAGTAGATGTTGAAAATAATAATAAAAAGAGTGAGGCGTACGACTTACTCAAAGCAATTCACTATGAAGATGAAGACTACTTTAATCATAATTTTTTTGATGATGATAAAGATAAGGATGATGCATAAAGACGACATGATGATTTACTTAAGAACTTGGAAGATGTAGAAACCCCATTATATCCTGGCTGCATAGATCATACAAAGTTATCTACCATCACTATTTTGTATAACCTTAAATGCGAAACTGGATTATCCAATTCTAGTTTTGATAAGCTTCTTAATGTGCAACAACTATTTTTGCCAAAGAATAATGTACTTCCTAAGACATTATATGAAGTAAAGAAATTCCTCAAACTATTTGATATGGGGTTTGAAAAGATTTATGCATGTGAGAATGATTGTTGTCTTTTTCGTAAAGAGTATAAAAATTTGAATAACTGTCCGAAATGTGGTTCCTCAAGATGGAAAATCAATCAGGATACAAATGAGATTATGCAGGGTATCCCGGTTAAGGTGTTGAGATATTTTCCAATAATTCCAAGATTCAGAAGAATGTTCAGATCTGAAAAGATGACAGAAGCATTAAGGTGGCATTTCAATAATAAAATCAGTGATGGAAAGATGCGACATCCCGTAGATTCTGTAACATGGAGCACAATTGATGAAAATTGGAAATCATTTTCAACCGATCCACGTAGTCTCAGACTTAGTCTTGCTACAAATGGGTTTAATCCATTTTCCATGTTGAGTTCCAAATATAGTTGCTGGCCAGTAATGCTTGTGACATATAATTTGTCGCCTATGTTGTGCATGAAGAAGGAAAACATTATGCTAACACTTCTAATTCCAGGTCCAAAGCAACCGGGGAATGATATTGATGTATATATGGCGCCATTAGTAGAAGATTTGCATTACTTGTGGAGTAGTGGAGTTGAGACGTACGATGCATTTAGTAAGACACTTTTTAATATGAGAGTTATTTTACTATGGACGATAAATGATTTTCCAGCTTATGGTAATCTTGCTGGATGTTGTGTAATGGGTAAAAAGGCTTGTCCATTATGTGGTGTCAATACTCATCATCAATGGTTGAAATATAGTCGAAAGAATGTTTATATGGGTCATAGAAGATTTTTGCCTACTTCACATCCGTTGAGGAAAAAAAAAGCTTGGTTTGATAACACTATAGAGGATGGAAAGATGCCTAGAATTCTAACAGGTAAAAACATCTCTCTTATTTTGAAGGACTTTCCAAATGATTTTGGAAAAGGGCAGATTAAGGGAAAAATTAAGAAAAGGAAGATCGATGATAGTAGTGAGGATGAAGATAATGAAGATGATAATTCTGTAAAAAAGGAGCTACCAAGGTGGAAAAAAAGATCAATTTTTTTTGACTTGCCATATTGGGAGGTTAGTATTCAAATCTCATTTTTCTTTATTAATCTAAAAAAAAGAATATATAGAAAATTTAAATGCTAATTTTTTTTCGTAGGAACTTCCATTGCGTCATAATTTGGACGTAATGCATGTTGAGAAAAATGTTTGTGAAAGCACACAAAGTACAATGTTGCATGATAACAAATCAAAAGATGGGATTAATTGTAGACATGAATAAGAGGATTGGGGTATTCGACATGGTCTTTATGCACAACCTCATGGAACCAAAATATATCTTCCACCAGCTCCGTATACATTGTCAAAATTGGAGAAAAAAATATTTTGCAAAAGGTTGTATGATTTCAAAGGCCCCGATGGTTATTGTTCAAATTTCAAAAATTGCGTGTCGTTGGTGGATTGTAAAATTAGTGGTTTGAAGTCTCATGATTATCATGTTTTAATGCAACAATTATTATCGGTTGCAGTAAGAGGTTTATTGCCAACCAGACCCCGAAATGCAATAATTCGTCTATGTTCATTTTTCAATAAAATATGTCAACGTGTTCTTGATATGGAGAAGTTGCAACAACTTGATGATGATATCGTTAAAATATTGTGTGAACTTGAAAGATATTTTCCACCCTCATTTTTCAATATTATGATACACTTGACAATTCATCTTAGAAGAGAAGCACGATTGTGCGGACCAATTCATTTTCGTTGGATGTATCCTTTTGAAAGGTATATGAAAACACTCAAAGACTACGTAAGAAATTATGCACGACCAGAGAGGTGCATTGTAGAATCATATCTTGCCGAAGAATCCATGAGATTTTTAGTGAATTTTTGAGTAAGTCGGTAGATATTGAAAAAAAGATCGAAATGAAGATTATACAGATAACGCAATACTTGAAGGGCGTCCAATTTCAATGTCCAAATCAATTACATTTTCTTCCAATGAGAAAGAAATTGCTCATTTAGCTGTGTTAATGAATATGGCTATGGTGGAACCATTTTTATAGTGAGTATATGTTATGTCCCACTTTCATTGATTTGACGTGCTTGTATTGGCAACAATAATTTAACATCACTTTTATCGTACTAGTTTGCATTTGGAGGAGTTGCAAAATTCAAACAAGCACTTAGAAAAAAATGCGACCTTATTGTGGAAAACCCATAGAGATAGCTTCGCTGATTGGATTAAAAGGAAGGTTTGTTAAAGAATTTCAATATTTTCATATATGAATTAATGAAATTACTTTTAAAATATGTTTCAATATTTCTTTAGATACCTATTGACTCAAAGGATCATGATAAAATATTAAAATGGATTGCATATGGTCCTAAAAAGACGGCATACTCCTGCAAAGGATATATTATTAATGGACAACGATTTCATACAAAAGATGTTGATAGAGAAACCCAGAATAGCGGAGTGACTTATGACGCGACTACCATGTGTAGAGCAAGTGCAAAAGACATTTCTCAAGTGGTTGATGTGGTTACTTACTATGGGATACTGACTGAAATAATTTTACTAGATTATAATGTTTTATATTCCTGTTTTTAAGTGTCATTGGGCGAACATAGGAAACGGGATAAAAGTTGAAGATGGATTCACTCTTGTTAATTTACATCAAAGTCAGGTTTCATTTTCAAAAGATCCTTATATCCTCGCATCTCAAGCGAAACAAGTCTTTTATTCAAGAGAAAATGATTCTTCTAATTGGTATGTTGTAATGAAAGCACCGCCAAGAGGTTTTCATGAATTAGAGATAGATGATTTTGTTGAAGAAGCTAACTATGTTGCGAGCGGCCCTGAAGAAAACGATATGGATGCAGATGATTTAGTTGAGAATGTTAGTTATGTCAGGGAGGATTGTGAACGCATACTTGAGTAGTTTTGATGTCTTGTTTTCTTATGAGAAGTTTAAGTTAGATTTGAAGTCTTATTAAATGTTGAAATCTGAAATTTTGGTTTGAACTTTGAATAGACAAATATGTACCTTTCTTTTTGTTTATGGTTTTGTTACTCTTAGAATGTTGCTTTTGTATTCCAAACTTCAAGTTTGAATGTCATCCTTCATTTTATCTTCTCTTTTTGGAGTGAGTGGTCATTTGAAGTAGAGATTTATGATTAAAAAGAATGTATATTCTGTTTGATTCATAACATGAAAGCTTTCCAATGTTTAAATTCTAATAAATTTATAAGAAATATCTAACCTGGAAGAAAATTATTTCCTAAAAGAATAAAGCTACTAATCAACTGAAGACACTAATTCAATATTCTGAGTACAATTAATCAACTTGCCAACCATTGCTAAATCAACATATGGAACCGCTTCGGTAACAAAATCAATTAAGTTGAAAATTTTGAATATAAAAGTCCTGTTAACTTGTATGGTTTTCATACAGGTTTAACTATTACAAAATCCTACTTCAATTGATTTTCTTATAGGAGAGGGCCTTCCATATAAACATGCAATTAGTTAAACATAAACGTGTCCATCTTACTAAAAAAATCTGATCTTATTTGAAGTACAAGTTCTCAGACTCACACAACCTACTTAATTCATTAGTAGGTTCTTTTTTTGCTGGTTTTGCTATGTACAGTACCCGTGTATCTTGACATAGTACCTAATAATGGGTAACAAGGTGGCTGTTTTAGAATACTACATTAACCATCACAAGCACATTGTTTTTTTTACTGTATGCCTGGTTATGTATATAGTTCTCTACGCTTATATTCTTTTTTATGTGAACAAGTTAATTGTGCAGTATTTTGGAATTGTGCTGTATATACAGATCATATGTTGTCATGTTACTTTTAATTTTATAGCAAAATATAAGTTTTAGCACACGCTGTGTGTGCTATTTTGTGTGTGAATATCACCTTGCTTTATATTTTTAAGTACTCTGCAGTTATTTTGTTAGGTGGAAATCATCATTTAGTAATTTACCTATTGTTAAAAATAAGTTAATTATCAATAACCCATGCTAGTATCACTTATATGAATCTGCATTACTTTTGAAATTATCATATTCTGTTATTACAAATAGGTAAATTTTCATCTTCTGGCACTGGAAATTGGTATAGACTTAAGCTTTACTTTAGAAAATATACAAGGCCAATGTTTTAAATGGACTCCATGGATGGGGAGTATATTTTTGACAATGCCTTGTATAAATATCTTTGAGTTCATTTGTTTTTATTATACAATAGAAAAATCATTACTGATGTTTAACTAATTACATAATTATGGTCATGTTTAACTAATTTTATGGTTCATTTGTCTGTCCTTTTCTTTATGCATGCTTTTGGTTAGAACATTTAAAGCTTGGTCCTTTTTTAGCTTAGTTTAAAATAACACACGTTAATGATCAGATTTGCTTTATAAATTGCAAGTTTCAAAGCTCTGGGTATCAAACTTTTTATTTTCCAACTGGTAATGTTGTTAATGTAAATCTGTGTAGAAAGGGGGACAAAGCTCCGGGTAACAAAGTTTCTGAAGTAACTAATTTCCAAAGCGATGAATGAATTGTCAGCTGATCGCATACTCTTTGTAAATAATGAAAAACATGTTTAAGCTGGGGAAAAATGTTAAAAAAGAAAAGAAAATAAATTATATATCAATTACAATGACATCTTTGCTACAACAAAGATAGCATGGTTGGGTTTCATATGTCAGTTTAGCGACTAGATACAAAGCCAGATTATCTGAAAATTAGAGACTTGATTACCCCTAATTTCTATTGCTACAATGCTTTAAAGATGTATTACTGAAATTTGTGCAATGTTTTTGTATATTTCTATGTTCAACTTAAACAAATGTATTTTTTAATAGAGTAAAACCAATAGCATGGAAACCAATTGCAAGCTGTATGATTGGGGTGGGAGCAAAGAATTGGTTGCTGAAGGACGAGTGTACTCGAGTGATCCAAATCAGATAATTAATGGTATTCCTCTTGGACCAGAAGAAAAGATAGTTTGGGTGGACAATCTGAAAAAAGAAGATGCATTTTTGTGGAGGCCTATAGTTGGCATGACATGTATTGGAGAAGCTATTGGTAAGAAAATAGCATGGCCAGAATCAACAGTGGTTGTTGAAACGGTTAACGCTAGCACATGTCCTGCTCCTATGATCAATGCTCCAACATCACTTACGGTAACATGTTCATATTGCTAATATTCCTCTCAAAGAATTGTTGATAGCGTATTACCATTTTTTTGTTATGTGATAGAGTGCAAATTTTTCTGCAAATACCAAATGCAAGTTGATTGATTTAGAGGGTACGGGAAAAATAGTAGCAGAAGGAACCGTGTCTTCAACAGATCCAAATGCTTTGGTACATTCTGTTCCACTGGGACCAAATGCGATAAGAGTTTGGGTGGATGTTGTAAAAGTCCCAAATGCACCTCTATGGCGGCCTACATCCTTCATGGAATGCTTATCAGATGTTATTGGCTCGACTGTAGCATGGCCTGTTGTGAATGTTAGAATGGGCTCAACTTCCATGTAAGTTTCACATCTTGTTTATATGCAATAGACAACAAAAAAAACTACTATAGTTTCATTTGATTAAATATGCTAGTGTAAATGAGCATTGATTGGCTGTGAGCGGTTTTATTAAATCTCATAAATTCAAATCCATTGTGAATTCTCACAGACTTTGGGAAAAAAAGTCCATTTAAAAAATAATCTGACATTTTCTTTATTGATAGAGATATATAAATTCTGACATTTTCTTTATTGATAGAGATATATAAATTCTGACATTTTCTTTATTGATAGAGATATATAAATTCTGACATTTTAAAAAAATTCTGACATTTTCTTTTCCGCCAAATAAACACAACAACCTAGCTATAAAAATTCTGATATGAACACGCACACACCTCCAAAGGCCCAACACATACCAAACTTGCATGCTACTTCTTTTTATCCTCCCTCATGCATACTTCTTTATGTCACACCTGTATCCTCCTTTTCCTTCTTTCATTTTGAAATGCATGTACACCATGCTTTACTCACGGCTATGCATGCACTACCAATGCTGAGCTTTCTCTGTCCCTTGCATACAACTACCCCTTGTCTTTCTCCCCCTTGCAAGCTACTTTAACATTAGATAGAAATCTCTTCACCTGGTTTTGCTATCAAGCAATCTAACGTCACCACGAGGAAAACAATTTTGACCATAGAAGCTGCTGCTCTGAAAAACTGTAGTACCTCTAATGTTCATATGTCAAATTTTGTAAGCAATACTATAGGTTGCCATGAAACTGTATTTTTGATGTTCACTGGTGCAAACATTTGTTCACTTGGATTCAGCGATTGTTATGTGAACTGAGACAACAATGTTACAGGCATAGACTTCCAATTTGGCGTTTACTCACTGACTTCAAATTTCTTCATTGCAGGTAATTAAAGATGGCGATGACACATTCTTCTTCCTTAGCAAGTAGCAAGCATATGAAACTTTTTAGATGCACGTTTTGTTGTTGGCATTTGGTGCGGACTTACTGTATTGGTATTATATTTTTGTTTAACATATAACGTGTCTTTGTTTAACAGAATTTGTGGCAACTTGGTTTACTTTGTTATTTTTGTTTATGGATATTATTGAAACTTGGTTTATGGATGTCTTTTGTTTATTAATATTGTCTTAACTAGTTTATGTAACTAATTAATAGTTATTAGAACATGTTATATATACTAGTTGCTTGAACATACTCAAAATATAGTTCTGGAATATTCAAAAATAGAGTGGAATATTAAAGCTGTTATATAAATAGAAGACAGCGTCTGATTAATGCTGTCAATGAAGAAACAACAGCGTTCAATTCGTGCTGTAATTATCTTTAAATAGTCAATAACAGCGTTTAGTACATGCTGTCGAAATAGTTGATGATTCAATAACAGCGTTTATAAAAAGCTGTTGTAAACAGTTAAAGTAGAATTAAAACATCTCCGACAACTAAATTATTAACGCTGTAGAATCATAATACAGCATGTTTGAAAACGCTGTAAAAACATTATTGACATCTTGTACGAAACGCTGTCAAAGTGATGTTTCAACAGCGTTTATCAAAAAGCTGTTGTAAGTTCTGTATATACGACAGCATGTCGTTATACAGCGTTTGAACTAACGCTGTTGTATCGTATTACAACGTTTATCAAACGCTGTTAAAAGCCTTTTGTGGTGTAGTGTCCTATATTATATAACAGTCTTAACTTGGGACTACGTCCAATTGTCATAAGTTACTTATCATAATAACTGCTTTACTTTTTACTCTACTATCTGTGGAATAAATGCAGATCTAGTCACATTTTTTGTTTATTGATTTTAGTCTTGTCAAATAATTAACTTGATTATTTCTTCTTCTTTTATTTCTTTAACGCTTCACGTTATTCTCTTTTATTCTGGGAAGTAGTTCTATTCTATTTGGTTGGTTACAAAAATTGTACTATAATCCATTTCCATATTTCAATACAAAATAATTCCATAAACAATAACTCGTAACTGCAAGATACTTCTTTTGTTATTTCTTTAATTATTGGATGATGCAAAATATAGTAATGTCTCTATTTTGCACTAATTCCATTTCTCTTGTTTTTATCCTAAAATTACGTTTACCATTTTTCTTACAATATTAAATTATGGAAATTTATCCCCTTTTTCTAAACAACCAACTAATCTATCACTAACTTCCAAATCAAGTTATTCATTAGATTTCCCCTTTTTATTTCATTCTCCATGTTTTGATATATTTTACTGTAAATTTCTCACTTTTAGGCTTATGCCTTTCTCTACAATTTTCAAGCCTAATATCACTTATATTCATTTGGATTTCTTTATTTTTCCATAAAAATAACATTTGCATATAAGTACACTTTTCTTATAAATTTATAGTTTCAACATAACTAACTTACATAACTAATTACCGAAATTAGTTCAAGTATAAGAAATGCCAAATTAAAATATTTAATGGGAATCTAACAATATTATATATCATCAACATAAAAGATATATAATTTAAATCCACTCACCTGAAAAGAAAACACTTCAAATTCCAGATCTAATTTTTATTCCAGTTCTATTATTCATATCCTTTCCCTTTGCAACCCTATTTGGATCCACAAACCGGAATTTGTATGGATTTATAAATCTGGATCTAATTGAAGAAATATAAACAGATAAACTAGAAAACCAGATCTGAAAACTCACCTCATACGGACGGCTTAATTTGGACATCTCTTCTCTAGATCTACAGTTTCTACCTCCAAATTGCAAATTAGAAAACCTAAATATAATATATTTGATTTTTGAAGAATTGGAGGAGAAAGAAAAGTGACAGGGCTTCCGCATCCATTCAGAAAAATATGGGTTTGAAGGCTAGCCCTGTACGTTTATTTATAGAGAGCCAAAGCAACGTCATCCATTCGTTTAAAGTGATTGAAATCTAGCCGTTAAAAACAAGCAAAACACGTCAGTTTTGACGTGTCTAGCCTTTTTGTTTTATAAGTATTAATTTTTTTCCTCTATTTTTAAACGTTAACTTCTAATCGTTGCCTATTCATTCTAATTAATTTCCATCAATTGCAAATTTAATTCCCTTTATAACACATGTTATTCAAACATTGCTAATTAATGTAAATTAATTTCCCTTAATTGCTCATTTATAAATAAATATATTTACGCACATTTCCACGTATAATTATTTTTCGATACAAAATTTCGAACGTCAATAACTTTTTCATATAAAGTCCGTTCGAGGCATATTATATATGTAAATTAATCAAAAAATCGCCACGAACACAATGGTATTAGTTTCGAGGCCATATACTGATAATTCCAAAAATGCTCATTCTCAATTATTTTGGTTATTTAATTATCTAAAAATGCAAGGTGTTACACTCCAACCCCTTCGGAACCCAACGTTTCGACTATGTACCTTCCACCCTTATCCAATACGCTGCGCACCAAGTAACTTATACCATGTGCATTGGTTTCGAAAGAAAGGTGGCGAAATATCCTAGTCGGAACCTCTGATGCCGAAAGTAGCGGAACATACTAAAACATGTTATTTTTGTTTTTAACTTAAAACGAAGCACTTTTTAACTAACCTGCTATTATTTGTCAAATTTCCATTGGTTGCTAAATAACTTTTTAAAAAGTGTTGCCATTATTTTCATAAATAAACAATGATTTTATTTTACCAAATACCCTTTCTCCCTAATTAAATATATAAAACATTTAAGTCCCATACCTTAAATAATTTTATATATTCATCAAAACACTTAGAAAATTTCTATAAAAATTCCAGAAAATCCTTTTCAATATATTTTCTAACATGTATAAATTTATGACCCAAGTAATTACTTATTTAGCCGTAATTAATTTATAGCCTAATAAATCATTTTCTTCACTAGAAAATTAATATAAAATCCACATTAATTCAGAAAATTATGAAGATTGAAACCCATCTCCAAAATATTATTTCTGATCTATATCCAAAATCGCAAGGCATTTAGATGTCATTAAATAGGGTTTTCTTACCAAAACATATCATAAAAATCAATATGAACATGCATAAATCATCAACAAGCATATATGTCATTTAATCATTCAAAACTATGGCATAAACTTGCAAGATAAATCGGACTTAACCTTAGAACCGAAAACATATAGAAAAGTGCGATGTACTCATTATTCACCTTAGCTTTGTGATTAAGGATGTGAGATTTGATCTTGATTAATTTTTTTGATTCTTCTCTTGAATTCCTAGCTTTACCTTCTCTTGAGATTGGTAATGGTGGCTGGCCTTAAAAGTTTTTGTTTGAGAAAATGTGCAATAAACATGTGTTTTGGTTTCCTAAGGGTTTAGGGTATAAGTTTAATCATTTTCCTATTTTGCCCTCCCTTATTTCCTAACACTTATTTCCATCCTAGTTCCTCAGTTCATTGTACATGTAGGCACGACTACCCCTTATTAATCAAAAATCTCAATCCACTAATCACCTTACATTATTTTATTTTATTTAGATAATTAAATATCCTAAATAATGTTACTTTGAAATATGGGGTGTTATAGACGCCCCTCCTTAAAGAATTTCATCCTCGAAATTACGATAAGATACACATTAAAACAATCAAAGGTAAAACATACCATCAAACAAATCAGGATAAGCGTGTCTAATTCTGCTCTCAGTCTCCTAAGTAGAGTCTCTAGTATCGTCACTCCACTGGACCTTTACTAATCCGAATGTCTTGTTCCTTAATTTCTTCTCATCTCTCGCGACTATCTGGATATGTTTCCTAATTATAGTCATGTCTGGTTCCACTACCAAATCATTCAACACAGTCGGTGCTATAGTAGTGTTTGGATCCCTTACATACTGCCTTAGATGAGATACGTGGAAAACATCGTGGACTCCTGTCAAACTACTCGGTAACTCTACTATATATGCGAGTTTCTCGATCCTTTCTAAAATAGGAAATGGCCCTACGAACCTCGGTGCTAACTTCCTCGTCTTCCCGAACCTGATAACACCTTTCATCGGCGATACTTTGACGAAAACATGATCTCTAACAGAGAACTCTAAATCTTTTCATCTTCTATGTGCATAGCTATTCTGCCTAGACTGAGCTTCCTTCATTCTTGCCCCTATCAGCTCAATCTTTTCTGCTGGTTCTTTTTCCAAATCAGGACCAAGGACCAATATATCTTTGTTCTTTAACCAACATGTAAGGGATTAGCATGGTCTTCCATACAAAGCCTCAAACGGTGCCATCCCTATACTAGTCTGCTAACTATTGTTATACGAAAATTCGACTAGGTGTAGGTGGTCTTCCTATGATCCCCCGAAGTCTAACACACAAGCTCACAACAAGTCCTCCAAGATCTTATTAACCCTTTCCATTTGCCCATCGGTCTGCGGATGGTAAGCGGTACTCATCTTGAGCTTGGTTCCTAAACCTTCCTGTAGACTCTTCCAGAACTCGCTAGTGAATAAGGAATCTCTATCACTAACAATACTACTAGGAATTCCATGCAGTCTAACCATGTTCTTCATAAATAACTTAGCCAATACTAGTGCCATCCTATTTGACTTAACTGGGATGAAATGGGCACTCTTGGTCAATCTGTCCACTATGACCCATATACTTTCATTTCCCTTATTAAATCTTGGCAACCCGTCTATGAAATCCATAAAAATAAAATCCCACTCATACCGAAATATCCAATGGCTGAAGCAATCCACTCGGCTTTTAATGCTCGGCTTTTACCCGCTGACAGTTCAAACACTGTTTTACCCACAAGCCAACATCACTCTTCATGCCTTCCCAGAAGAAACTTCTCTTTGTATCATGATACATCTTCGTTTCTCCTGGACGAATAGTGCACTTCGAACGATGGCATTCCTCTAAAACTTCCTTCTTTATGTCTCCCACATTTGGGACACATAATCTACCCTTCTTTCTCAACCATCCACTTTGGTCAAGACGTAAATCCTTTAAGTCATCGCTCTCCGTTCAATCCCTTAATTTTTTGATCCTTTCAACTAACACTAGATCCTCTTTCTGTTTAGAAGCGATCTTCTCAATCAATACCGGTTGGACTTCTAAATAAGACAATATAGCAGATCCTCTACTAGACCCAGCCTTGGATCTCCATTGCACTCTACAAATTGATAATGCTTCCAAGTCTTTCCATTCCACTATCATAGCTAACACTGCATTTTGATGCTTCCCACTAAGTGCATCTACAACCTTGTTGCATTTCCCTAGTGTGTACTCTATTCCAAAGTCATAAACGGCTATAAACTCTAACCACCTCTGTTGTGTCATGTTTAGCTCCTTCTAAGAGAACAAGTACTTCAACGACTTATGGTCGGTACAAAGCTCGAACCTCTCTCCCAAAAGGTAATGCCTCCACACCTTCAAAGCAAAAATAACTACAGCTAACTCCAAGTCATGCGTTGGATATCTGACCTCATGCGGTCTAAGCTGTCTAGAAGCGCAGGCAATCACTTTACCCCTCTGCATTAATACAGCTCCTAACCCAGTACGACACGCATCTGTACAAACTACCAAGTCCTGATTCCCCTTCGGAACCACTAACAAAGGTGCATGGGTCAACAGGTGCTTCAAGCTCTGGAATGCTTCCTCACACATATCGGTCCACACAAAATTTACATCCTTTCGGGTTAGCTTGGTCATCGGTGCTGCTATCCATGAAAAAAATCTTTTATGAACCTCCGGTAATATCCAGCCAATCCAAGGAAGCTTCTTATCTCAGTTACCGTTTCTAGTCACTTCCAATTATTAACGGCTTCAATCTTATCTTGATCGACTGAAAATCCTTTCTCCAAAACCATGTGACCAAGAAACTTCACTTCCTTCTTCCAGAATTGACACTTCAAAAACATTGCCTTAAGCTGATGCTGCCTCGGCGTTTCAAGCACAACTCTAAGATGAACTTCATGCTCCTTCCATCCTTAGAGTATATTAGAATATCATCTATAAAAACCAACACGAACCTGTTATCCAGCAAATTACTCACCATCCTTGAAGAAGAAATTAAAGATTTACTTCCTGATTTCCTTGCATTTATTATCTCAAATAATTAATAAAAAGCATCCATATCTCCAGCATAAATACCAGTTCATTACCATCAAAGATGGATTTAATGCCCAATAAATGCCATGATAACCTGCTTTTTTATTACTAATTAATGCCAACCATTTCCATATCAAATATTCCTTAATTCCCTTCATCCTTACCTTAAATAAGAAGATTACGGTGCAGTTAATATCAGCCTAGTCAACGTCACTACAATTCCACACCATCACTGGGTCAAGACTTATAGCTATAAATACACCTAGTATTGCAAAAGAAAAAGAAAAGAAAATGAAATAGGAAATATGACTTCTTCTCTGCTCCTCAAAATCTCTTGTAATATGAAAATACAAGTGTTAAATAAATTATAAAGTGGATGTAGGCCATAGATTTTGCCGAACCACTATAAAAATTTCGTGTCTCTTTTATCATTTCTTCTTTTTATCTGCTTATTTTGGTGATTTTTTTGCTGTTTTCTGGATTGCCGTTAAGGCTGGTGCTTTCACATTACTTTGGGTGTTGACGGCCATTTTTGTCGGCAACATTTTGGTGCTTTCACTGAGAGGAACAAGGGAATCTCAGATCTGAAGCTTATTATATGTTAGGAAAAGATTCAACTCCAGATCTGAGAGGAAAAATTTAGATCTGGAAAACAGGTTCCTAGATCTAGCTTTTAGATGATGAAGAAACCTCATACAAGGAAAAGTGTTATGGAAGGAACTCAACAAGGGGGCAACCAGGAGGCGTCCTCTCATTCAAACTTTCCTTCCACCATGAAGCAAATAGCCGGGGGCAACCAGCAAGGACTAGAAACATGGGCATGCAAAGCCCCTCATCAGATAAGTACCGGACTCTAGGGTCTGCTAATCAAATAGAAATTGTCATCAACTGAACCGAACTAAAAAAATATGATCTAGAATTTAGATTCCTTTCTGCATTTGAATTGTCATCATAAAAAATGCTTTAAAGGTTAGCATTTGGGAAGCGATTTACTCATGTAAGCGGTCCAATGCTCTGATTCCTTCCCAGGAGCGACACCTCATAAAAAAAAGATTTCTTGCATAAAACCAGTTTTAAAGGTTAGTGCTTAGAGAATGACTTACACATGTGATGAGCGACCTCGAATGGTCCACAACCATGCTCTGATTCATTCCTAAGGGCAACACCTTTCAAAAATCTTTACTGCATCGTTCTTACTTTCAATCAAAGGTTATAGAAGCGACCTGAGAACTTATCTCTAAAGTATCTCTTGAATATGAATGCTCTTGAATAGGAATGATTAACTCTATCTCATTGTGCAGGAATGGTCCGACACTTAACATCTGTCAAACATCCAAAGAGATGAGAATTTGTTGCCAACAAATTTGCTTTCACTAACACAAGTTCTTGAGCGAGGCATACCTCGTTGCCCACAAGGCATACTTCGGGAGGCAAATGTTATCCAACAAATTTGTTACCATCCTTGAAGAAGAAATTAAAGATTTACTTCCTGATTTCCTTTTATTGCCTAAATTAATTAATAAAAAGCAGCCATATCTCTACCATAAATACCAATTCATTACCCATCAAAGCCGGATTTAATGCCCAATAAATGCCATGATAACCTGCTTATTTATTACTAATTAATGCCAACTGTTTCCATATCAAATATTCCTTAATTCCCTTCATCCTTACCTTAAATAAGAAGATTATAATGCAATTAATATCAGCATAGTCAGCATCACTACAATTCCACACCATCACTGGGTCAAGGCTTATAGCAATAAATACACCTAGTATTGCAAAAGGAAAAGGAAAGAAAATGGAACATGAAATATGACTTCTTTTCTACTCCTCAAAATTTCTTGTAATATGAAAATACAAGTGATAAATAAATTATAAAGTGGATGTAGGCCATAGATTTTGCCGAACCACTATAAAATTTTTGTGTTTCTTTTAACTTTTCTTCTTTTTATCTGCTTATTTTGGTGATCTGTGTTGCTGTTTTATGGATTGCCGTTAAGGCCGGTGCTTTCACATTACTTTGGGTGTTGACGGCCATTTCTTTCGACAACGGAACCTATCCAAGTGCTCTCGGAAAATCCGGTTCATCAAATCCACAAAGAATGCCGGCACATTTGTGAGTCCGAACAGCAAAGTAACCATTTGTATGACCCATACTTTGTTCTAAACCCCATCAAAGGTATACTATCTTCTACCACTCTAAGTTGATGAAAACCTATAGCCAAATCCAACTAAGAGAATGTCTTAGCTCCACTCAGCTGATCGAATAAATCGTCAATCCTAGGCAGTGGATATTAGTTCTTTATCGTCCTCTCATTCAACTTACGATAATAGATACATAGCCTTAATGATTCGTCCGGCTTCTTAGCAAACACTACTGCGGCTCCCCAAGGCGAACTACTTGGTCTGATAAAACTCTTGCCTTCCAAATCTACCAACTGAGCCTTCAACTCCTTCATCTTTGTTGGTGTCATCCTGCTTGGCGGCCTACTCACCGGTTCTGCTCCAGGCACCAAATCTATCTGAAACTCTATGGCTCATTTCGGTGGTAATCCAACTATCGGCTCAAAAAGATCTGCGAATTCTCTAACTATGAAAACGCGATTCAACTCATCTTCTAACTCCATAACATCCAACAAAGCATTCACCTCACAGCTATGGTTTTCTACGGTATAAACTATCTGATCACTATAATCCGGGTGTCTAAGTGATATTTTCCTATCCTAGAAAAATATCCTAGCATCGTATTTACTTAACCAATCCATGCCCAATAAAATTCTGAGCCCTACAAAATCAAATACATGCAAACTACAAACAAAGGTGTAACCTAGCAAATCAAACTCTAAGTGGTCACACTTCATCCCAAGAGTCGCATACCCACCTATCGAATTTGCAACTCTTAAGGAAGTAACTAAATATGTGGGTTCTAGGTTAAGCTTATCTACCAAACATCGAGATATAAAAGAATGTGATGCACCAGTATCAAATAAAACGCTAACAAATATATCATGGATCTGAAGCGTACCTCCCAATACTGGCTTTCCTTTCTCCTGCACTATCGACTTCGAAGTAGTAGGCTCCAATGCAATTACTTAGCCTTTATCTCCTTTAGCTGGCTCTTTGCACCGGTTCTTGTAGTGCCCAACTTGATCACAGTTGAAACACCTAATGTTTTTCTTTCCAATCGCCTCTTTTCCTTTTCCTTTTCCAGTACGACACTCATGAGCATAATGTCCTTTCTTATCACACTTATAGCAGACCACCTCAGACTTTCCTTTTTTCCCTACTCCTTCTTTCCGAGCATTCTTCTTATGGAAAAACTTCCTCTTTTGGCATTGTCCACCCTAGTCCTCCTTTTACTTCTTCTTATTCTTCTCCAAACAAGCTGACATCTCTTCATGTCCCAGTGCCACCTCCACAACTACATCACATGGATCTCTAATGTGCGGTAAAGTAGCCCTAGCCAATTATGGCTTCAAACCTCTAATGAACTTCTCATTCCTTTTCATCACTGTATCAACTATGGCATACCCATATCTAGCCAATTCTTCGAACCTGCTAGCATACACTAGAACTGACATTTCTCCTTGTTCTAACTCAGCGAACTTCCTAATCAAGGCGGACTGCGCCATTACTGACATGAACCTCTCATATAACCTTCTCCTAAACTCAGCCCACATCCTCTCCTCTTCGTTTACTCTAGCTGTCACACTATTCCACCAAAATAAGGCCGCCCCTTGAAGCTGTCTCGAGGCAAGTCTTCTCTTTTGCTCGTCATTGATCCCTAAATCAGCAAATATCCTTTCACAGTGCAACAATTTGTTTTCTACTTCTATAGCATCTTAAGTTCCGATAAATTGCTTCCCTCGAAGCCTAGCATAGTCTCTACTCAAGTTAGCATAATTATTGACAATCCGAGCTTACTAGACTCCTCTTGCAGCATTTCCTCCAACAAACCCAGCAGCGATCCCAACTTTCATCATGTTTACAAAAAACTGATACATAGCCCCCATATTTGCCTGTGGGACTCCAGCACCAACATTCTCAGCTTAGCTTGACCTTGAGTTCTCCTCATATTCGGTCGGGCATTTCCATTTGTGGTGGTGTTGTTTCCTCCTAGATTAACTTTGCCTCTTCTTCCATCCATATTTATATTCAAGCCTAGTGAGATACAGAAGAATAGCCTAACAAAGATAGGAGACTAAAGACAAAGCATATACTTATATATAGAAAATATAAGTACATCATTATAGCGTTATCCCAAACCCAATCTTAACTCTAATTCCTAAGAATTATGTTTTAAAAAATCATTTTTAGTTAAAGTATATCATAAACCTATGGTCTGATACCAAGTTGCAACATCCCCTATCTAGAGGCCCAAAGCTAAGCACTACAGATACTGCAGTCATCTATAGTATTAACTTCTGGGCAACTAAATACGGCTATGTTAATGGTATCTATAATATCAGAAGCACTTGAATATGAAACAAATCACAGATTCCAAAGTAGAATTTTCCATTACATTTCAAAACATATGTTCCATATTCAAATTACACAAACCCATAATGTTTCCCAGGCAAGATCAAATATAATTATTACAAAATACGCCAAGAGCAACATATGAAGATGCCCCCTTGGTTGATCAGAGTCATAACTAACTTAATACACTGCGGAAATAAACACAGAACAAGAACTACAACTCCTAAATAGCTACCCGTTAGCCTCTTGCTCGCCTCCGATAGCTTTATTCATCATCCTACTAAAAACCTAAAAAGCTTCGACTCTCAACCTACTCAAATCAATTTTGAGCACCTGAGAGTTTAAGGGGAAACAAAAACTTCGAGTCAAACATAACGCCTGGTGTGAATAATACTATACATCCCGGTTATTAATGTTAAGTGAGACAACGCCGCTTAGCAGAACGGGTTTCCCCTCACTAACATCTTTTTAAAACATATCTTTTGCAAATAATTTCCAGCAACCAAAACCGATTAAATACTGTAGAGCATCATTATGTAAACTTACATATCAGGTAATAAAAGAACTATTTGTTCAAACACTTTAGTTTTTGTTTTGCTGACTATTAACCTTTGGCTGACTCGAGCCTACCAGACAAAATAACAAAATAATCTAACATCTGTTAAACACCTCTTCTAGACGGTCTGTCCTTAATAGTCTGTTAAATACTTCTCTTCTAGACGGTCTGTCCCTAACTTAACATCTCCCTGTGTCACCTGATCCTAATGGTTTTGCAGGCTCACCAATAACCTATCTATATACAAATGTATATTCCCTTCTGTGTGTAACCATAATTTCAGTCTTATCTATGACAAATCCCTACACACTGGAACTTTGGACTAAATTAGCTAGGGTCAATAGCTAATGTATAGGGCATACCCCTATACCAGTCCCATCATGTATTCTAATATCTGAGTCATTTTACTTAGGGATACCTTCCCATAATTTTCCTTGAAAACCTTGTTCATCTAAAATTGATTTAAACCCTTTTAAACCAAACTTAAACAAGGAAAACATTTATACTCTATGCTTTACTCAAAATCACCTTGCTATGTTATATATATACATATACTTTATTCAAACCTTAGTTGATGAAAACATTTAAACACTTGAAAGTACCTTTTTCGATTCTATTTAAAGTACTTCTTTCAAAACCCATTGAAAGCATCTCTTTTGACACCAAGTAAAACACTTCATTTATCTTAGGCCGAAAGGCCAAAACCTTCCTTTCAAAAGCTTTAAAACCTTAGACAACATATCATAAAACATTTTAAAACATTGCCTTTATAAACCCTTGGAAAAACCTTCCATTTCAACCCTTTCGAAACCTTTAGAAAACATTACCTTTCGAATCCTTCGACACCATTGGGGTACCACCCCTACGAAACCATTTTTAAAGCCTTTCCAAAGCGTCAAACCACTTCGAAACTCAAACCTTTCAAAAGAACTTAGGTTCATTTTAAAACATGTGGGAAAACACCTTTCGAAACCATTTAAACCTTCTCTTTCGAAACCATTGGGTCATACTTCAGTACAACAAAAAGGGTCTATAACATCTTTTAAGTCGAAAGCCAACCTTTCGAAAGCATTCCAAAGTAAGAAGAGATGGTGTCGAAACCACCCTTTCAAAAGCATTGGAGAAGTGGCTAATTTTAAAAGCTAAGTTACCTTTCAAAACTATTGACTTCGAAAGGTAGAAAGGCGGCAGCTAGGGGTTTCGACCCCTTTGAAAGCATTACTTAAAACAGAAGAGCGCAACCCTTTCGAAACCTTTTCTTTAAAAACATTTGACACAGTCGCAAGCTAACCGTGTCGAAATCTATCCCTTCGAAAGCAAAGAAAGCGCTATTTCAATTTAAAACAAAGGCATACTCCAACCTCTTCGGGAGCCAACATTTTGACTATGTACCTTCTGCTCTTATCCAATATGTTGCGCACCAAGTAACTTAATACCATGTGCATTAGTTTCGAAAGCATGGTGGCGAAACGTCCTAGTCGGAACCTCTGATGCCGAAGGTGGTGGAACATACTAAAACATGTTATTTTTGTTTTTAACTTAAAAGAGAAGCACTTTTTAACTAACCTGCTATTATTTGTCAAATTTCCATTGGTTGCTAAAATACCTTTTTCAAAAGTGCTGCCAATATTTTAATAAACAATAATTTTATTTTAAAAATACCTCTTCTCCTTAATTAAATATATAAAACATTTAAGTCCCATACCTTAAATAATTTTATATATTCAGCAAAAAACTTAGGAAAATTCTATAAAAATTCCATAAATCCTTTTCAATATGTTTTCTAACATATATAAATTTCAGACCCAAGTAATTAATTATTTAGCCGTAATTAATTTATAACCCAATAAATCATTTTTTTCACTAGAAAATTAATATAAATCCATTAATTTAGAAAATTATGAAAATTAAAACTCATCTCCAAAATATTATTTTTGATCTATATCTAAAATAGCAAGGAATATAGATGTCATTTAATAGGGTTTACTTGCCAAAACATATCATAAAAATCAATATGAACATGCATAAATCATCAACAAGCATATATATCATTTAATCATTCGAAAACATGGCATAAACTTGCAAGATAAATTGGATTTAACCTTAGAACCAAAAACATATAGTAAAGTGAGATGTAGTCCCTATTCGCCTTTGCATTGTGATTAAGCATATGAGATTTGATCTTGATTAATTGATTTGATTCTTCTCTTGAATTCCTAGTTTTACCTTCTCTTGGGATTGGTAATGGCGGCCGGCCTTAAAAGTTTTTGTTTAAGAAAATGTGCAATAAACATGTGTTTTGCTTTCCTAAGGATTTAGGGTATAAGTTTAATCATTTTCCTATTTTGCCCTCCCTTATTTCCTAGCACTTATTTCCATCTTAGTTCCTTAATTCATTGTACATGTAGGCACGACTACCCCTTATTAAGCACAAATCTCAATCCACTAATCACCTTACATTATTTTATTTTATTTAGCTAATTAAATATTCTAAGTAATGTTACTTAAAAATATGGGGTATTACAACTTGGTTCAACACTTGTTGTTTTGCCTAAGCTTGTTTATGTGCACTGTGATTTCATATGTACACTTAAGTTTGAGTTTTTTGATAATTTCTGAAATGCTTTTCTTATTCTTTCATATGTATACTTGGTTCCAGTTAAGGTTTCTGATAATTAATTTGCTATGCGTATTTTGTATTTTTTGACAAGGCAGCGCACACACTGCCCTGCCATGAACAAGGCAGTGCCACCATGAACAAGGTAGTGCACACACTGCCTTAACAAGGTAGTGCTATGCACTGCCTTATTCATGGCAGCTCCAGTGTGCACTGCCAAGAACAAGGCAGCGTGTGCACTGCCTTGTCAAGGCAGTGTGTTGTTGAATTGTTGCCCATTTGTACTTCCTATTGTATTCTCAATTGTTTGAACTTCCTTGTCAAGGCACAATGTGGTTGTTAAATTGGTTATTCAAGGCAGTGCACACTGTACTTATTTATGCACTTATTTGTGGCTTATGAACGGGGTTTAGTCCCCCACGTGGACAAAGAGACATTGCTCATCGCAAGTCTAAATCACAAAATGATCGTCATCGATAAAAAAGAAGTGTAAATTACACTAAGCTAGTAAATAAATGAGTTTAGCTTCATGCCCCATAACTACTAGCTTAACTTAAATATTTACGAACAAATTGTAGATTTCCACTTGAAGATTGTCATGAGATTTCAATCGAACAATTCCAAGAATTAACCGACAAGGTAAACACAAGCGATTCATACCACTTGTTTTGCTAATTCGTTTAATTGGATTTCTCATACGATTGAGGAAAAGGTTTGTATATACTAATAGGTTGGAAAATGGTTTTAAAACGAGCTTTGTATTAAAAGTAGTGTTGAAATCATTTTTGTGAAAGAGTTTGAGTATTTACTACTAGTATAGAAACCTTTGTATTTTAAATTGACAAATCATAGAAATGATTGTAAAAACAATCTATCACCAAAAATCCACATTTCAATAACGTGAATCAAAACCATGGAAATCGATATCAAATCATCAAATGGAAACACCAAAAATCCAGAAAAAAAGTCATCAAAGTCGGTATTGATTGACACTAGCTATTTGGATCATCAAAGATCGATAAAAATTAGAAATCCACTTAAAAATAGGCAAATAGGAAAAATTTAATAGTACCAGACGTCTGGTTGGTTTGACTAGACGTCTGACCCTAGGCTCTGCCACTTTTTTTTGTGTTCGTTATTTTTTTTCTCAGAGACCTCAACCAGACGTTTGGAAATTTCTACCAGATGTCTGGTTGCCTGGGCCTGGGCAGAATTTGCCTAGGCCAATGATGGCCTAATTAATTCGGAGGCCATCGGATGACCGATAAAGGCTAGGGATTTATGCTAAGCAACAACCCAGCCCTATAGGCTCTTCGATACACCCCAAACAACATGTCCAAACATTCAAGATAGGATCTTTATAGATTTTGACTTCAAAATACTAAAATTGGAAAATTCACCAAACCAATTCCATTCAAAAGCAATTGAACATGAAATAGAAGTTAGGAATTCATACCTAACAACAATGAAAGCTATAGACATAGATGTGAGTTCAAGAACTCACCTTTAAATTCAAAAACAATAATTGAGAAGCTCTAAAACAAGGAAAGATCAACTCCACTTCAATCACAAGTCTAGAAGCTCCAATCTATGATAAAATGCAAATATTTCCTAAGTTAGGTTATAGGAAATTATGAAAATTGGAGAGGGATTGAGATGGAGAAGATGAAGAGGATGGTTACCTAAGCTTCTCTTTGATTTTAGAACTAGAACTTGAATTCCTAAGAGAAACTAGGGCTTAGGAATTTTAGTTTCCTCTTCCCACCATTCATCCTAGGGCTTGAGTGTTAGGAATTTAGAAAATGGAATGAACGAATGAAGAGGAGTGGAGTGGGAGCTATTAGGTAGAAGAGTTTGGGTCTCTTATTGGGTTAATAAGTTAGAACCCAACCTAAAGCCCAATTGAAAATACCAAAATCCTAATCAACTCCAAAAATATTGATGTTTATACTTAAACAAGTTATAAACGTCGTTTTGAACTCAATGAAAGTTGTCTCGAGTCCGAATTCGACTGTTTACAAAAAGTCACATTTCGGACTTTAATTCAACTAACGATGCTATATTTAAATAAAACATTTAAATATATAATCGTAAAATATGCGGTTTGTTACATTAACCAAGTGGATAAAAATTAACTTAGTTTTGTTAAAATTAAACAAGTTTATAAATTTTTTTGTTTATAATAATGTTCTAATTTGTTGCTAATGTTGCAGAGAACCATTTTGCTAGATGGATTCCAAATCAATTGCAAGGAATAAGTAACCTTGAGTACGAGTTTGTAAGTCTTTTTAAAGTTCCATGATAAATAGGTATCAATTATGTTGCCTTATTTTGTAAGTGATATTCATATCAATATTTTAACAATGTAGGTTTTTAATTAGTAGTTGTTTCAGCTATAGGTTAGTTACAAGCTAACAACTGAAATATATGACTTCCGCGCTTATTTTAGCATTATGCACAATATAGTCTAAAGCAAAGTAAATTGCAATATTACTTCTTTGTTCAGTTTCCAGTTGTAGTAATGGTCACCATCTCTGCTTCTACAGTCATAGTTGTTGTCCTCAGTGGAAGGAGTTGCAAGATCTCAACTTCACCTGCTCTTGGTATTTATCATTTTCATTTTCTTTGCAATAGAAAACATTTTTTAGTATGATTTTTAATTTGTTTATGGATTTTATGTAAATGTGGTTATTTTTGTTTAAAATATTTTGTATCGAGGTGTTTGTGTATCATATTGCATTTTGTGATTAATGTGTTTTTTCGGTTGTTTGAATGTGATAATTATATCAGTGATTGTTGGTTTCATGCTGAAATAAGTTAATTATTACTATATATAATATACATACATACGTACATATACATATACATATACATATATATATATATATTGTGAATAAAATGAAGTGGAAACTAAGTGAGCCCCATAGCAAGGGAAACCTGCACAAAAAACCAACAATTTTTAGCAGCTCTTATTAAATGCTACCAAAATATATATGGGACAAACAAAAAAACTACTAAAATATTTTGTTTTTAAGGACAGTGCTTTTTAGTACCATTTCCCAAACGCTACAATAAAGATTTTTAGTAGCATTTATAGTGGTGTTTGCTATAACACAACATAATATCTTGGATTTTTAGTTGCATATTTTTAACGGTGTTTTCTAAAACGCTACCGTAAACAATGGTAACGTTTTTTGTGCGCCACCAAAAATACGTTTTGATGTAGTGTATGAGAAGGTTTTACCATTCCTTTAAAAAAAAATCTCCCTTCATTTCTTTCATAAACTCATTTCTCTTTCCTAATAATTATTTTCGCTTCTTTTCCCATCTATCTTGGACGAAAATTTAGTGGCTATGAGTGTAAATCTACCAAAATAAAAAATCAGACAAAAAAAAAACAAAAGCTGGTTATCTCTCGATTATTGCAATATCTAGAGATTGATACGTTGAGTCTATAAATTCCTTTCATTACTCAATGTGCTTCTTTTGGCTGCATGTTAAGGTAACTTTCTATTTTATTTAAATACAAATTCATCATGTTTATTTGGTTTGAATCTTCCACCTACCGTATCTATTTTATCTATATATGAATTTTCAATATAATTTAGATCTACACTTTCCTCCCTTGATAAAATCCCGCCTTTAGTTCTTCTCACGATGGCAGTGCATAATCTTAGCACGAGGAAGTTTTACCTTAAACTTTGTTCATAAGGACTATGTTTAAGGCCTAACTCTAGATTTTATGCACGAAAGCTTTATACACACTGATTAATTGTTTCATAACCATATACCTTATCATCACTTTGTACTTCATATATGTGTATTCGTATACTCATATCCTCATATACTTATATGTAGATGCGATGACTAATCTTTTGATAGCTCTAGCCAATTGTTTGTCAATTTATATATTCATATACCTTATCTCATTTGAATTATGGTGGGTTAAAACTTAATAGTTGATTTTCAAAAATTCCATGTATGTATGGTGTGATAAAGTCATTAACAACAACTTTTTACATTGCATGTCGATGTATGACAATTTTATGGAGAAATTGACAAGTCTTGACCCTTATGTATATTTATATATGCTCATGGACTTATATTCATTATGATATACGAGTATATATGCACGCTCAGGTAGACCTGCATTTAATCACAATGTGCACTTATTTATAGTTGCATCTATGGGATTAGATTTCACAGTACCATTGCCAGCATAAACTGAACCTGAAGCAACGATCAAGAAGATCGAGAAAACTGAAGAACATTTACAGAGCCAATAACTTGAAAGAATTCATAGTTTTAGCTTTCATTTCTTTTGTTTTGGTTTATTTTATACAACTGGAAATGGAAATAATATTTGTACTTTTACATGCATATGCTCTTTTAGCTATTGTGGGCTGTGAGAAAAAATGTATTTAAATACATCGTCACTTCACAATTCTATTAATAGCGAGAAATCAATGAGCTGGATTTCCACCGTGACTTTTTGAAATTTCAAATTTAAATGTTGACCCTGATATACAACCATGTTTATATTTTGAAATTTGAAAGGTGGCTTCGAATAAATTATTATTATGGCCAGTTTGAGATGATCACTTAAAGATCCTATTGGAGTCGTTGGCAGTTTTTATGACTGCAGATGTCAATGAAAGATCCAGATGGTAACTTCTGAAGCAATGAAACTGTTTATGACTTAATCTGACATTGTTTCCATCAGTATTTATCAATGTATTTTAGCGTTCATTAACCATGTAAATCAATGGTACTGCTTTTATTCCATTCTAAGTTATTAATCATTAGTGGAATCATATCGTTTATCTTGCATGTCAAGTTTTTAGTGCATAAGAGATAAATATACAAAAATGGGATTTTCACCCGAAGGGTTTCTTTGTGCAGGTTAATAAGTTTTAAGGACAGCAATTCTGAAAAATTAGTTTTAAGGATAATATAGGAAAATGATAAATGAAGTTATCATTTTCAGTTATATAGAAATAATGATAAATGAATATCTCTTTTTTCTATATAACTTAAAACGATAAATGAATTTATCATTTTTCGGTAAATTGTCCTTAAAACTAATTATTCAGAATTGTTGTCCTTAAAACTTATTACCCTGAATAATAAGCCCTTCAACCTAATT
This sequence comes from Allium fistulosum, assembly GCA_030737815.1. Lineage (NCBI taxonomy): Eukaryota > Viridiplantae > Streptophyta > Magnoliopsida > Asparagales > Amaryllidaceae > Allium > Allium fistulosum. Next base: position 390,475,250 of record CM060904.1, read on the forward strand.
TCCACATACATACAAAAATACTCTATTATATACTATTACCAACCGTGTATTAAATTTATACCTTAATTGTAACCACCCGGTATTTCGAACCATTCGCATCCGCACATGTCAGACTTGAATTGCTCAAAACAAAAGATTGTTAGTTTATATTGGGCAAAACTCAGCATATACAGTAAATAAATCAATCACAGAATCACAGACATGGAGTAATATAGTAATAAGCAGCGGAATAGATAAATAGTAGTTCATGAAGCTACCATATAAAACATCAGAGTTTGAAATAAAATACAACAAAACATCTCAAATACAATGTAGTCCCAAACAGTGTTTTAAATCTCGGATTTTGGCCAATATCTCGGGAAAATATCTCGGCTATCTCGGGCGATATTTAAAACACTTATAACTAAATAGGCTGCCAAATCTCGGATTTTGGCTGATATCTCGGATTTTTCATCTCGGCCATCTCGGGGAGATTTAAAAGCCTGGTCCCAAATACAAACAAATGACAAATCTGAACAAAGCAAGTGGATAGCTAGAAGCTGAATAGATATAAATGGATCTTCATGCAAAGCTCCAAAGCTCCAAAGGTGAGTCTCAAATGTTGTGACACTCAGTCTGACCCGAGCGTAAAGGAAAACACAAAACACTCGAGTCAGGATTAACATTCTTATATTAATAAATCCAACTCAAGTGAAATATCAACTAAACTACAAGTAACTCAGAGGATGTTTGGGATTTCCATCCTTTAAGGATCCGTGGAACTATCTACTTTGTAGTAATATACGCTATTATAATATGTCTGTAGTAAAGTAAAAGTATTAAAATAGCGTTAAGGCGTTACCCATATCCTCCTTAACACATTTTATATATTCCCATAGTCTATACAGTATCGTAACTCCCCCATAAACTGGAGCGCTATCAGAGGGCACTCCATAGGTATGGTACAAAACAAACTCGTAGAAGGCGCGATAGGGCATGCGACACGGCACTCGAGGCAATGCCAGGGTAGATATACCATTTGCACTCTCGGACTGGTGGTAACGCATAGCAGCTACTACCGTCCACCTCGTGAAACACTCCCAAATGAAAGAGTGCACCCAATCAAATCACAAAAGCAATAGAATGGTATCGAAGAAATGTGCCCGATCGGAGTAATGACCTCACTTGGCCCGGTATAGCTCCTGTTTTAGCCGCATCAAGCTGACTCACGGGAGTCAGGGCTACGTAAATACCATATAGAATCATCACCAAACCATCCTACTTCATTCTGGAATCTCCACCACATACACAGTTGTTAAAGTGGTTTTCAGTATTGGCATAGAGTATGGCAATATCTGATCCCGGTCTCTTTAACAACCAAACGTTATTATAACACCGCGGTCATTTTATTTTGAATTATATCTTTTATATCAAAATATCGTATCATTTCAAAACCATATAAATCTGATATCATTACTCACTTTAATAATATACATTTCAAAAATCATAACACTTTCCAAACTTATAACTCTTTCAAAATTATAAACCTTTGAAACCATAACACTTTGAAATCATAACACTTCCCACTTAAACAGTTTAGATATAAAATAGTAATAAGTTAAAGTAGTTTATATTATTTAAATTATTAGCATATATATTAAATAGTTTTATATTAAATAGTTTTATATTAAATAGTTTATATAATAAAATGATTAATATATGAAAATAGTTATAAGTTAAAAATAGTTTATATAAAATAATATATATATATATATTTCATATATAATAAAATACTTTATAAGATAAAATAGTTTCCTCCAACTTCACAAATCGATTCAAATTAACTCGAATTCCAAAATCCCATCTAAATCAAATCTCAGTTCTTCCATTTCAATTCAAATCTCAATAAACCATTTTTATATCGCTTTCAAATATAGATATAACTACAAATTTAACCATTTCAACTTTAATAGATTTCAAAGCTTTAAATATTCAAGCATTTACAAAACAAAATTTGATAATTTCATATATATATATATATATCAAATTGACTTTACTATTATTTAGTTTTGAAATATTTACTTAATCATTCCAATAACATTTAAATAAAACTTTAATTGCAAATTTAAATAAACTAAATATCCCATTTCAATTTATGTAAATTTGAAAATATTGATTTAAATCACTTTTAAATCAAAATCAAGTTATAAAATCATATCTTTAAAATCTCAAATTTAATAAATTTCAATCAAACTTATTTAGGTATAATTCTTAAATAAATACAATTTCAAACCAATTTCAAATTCTCATTCCAACCATAGTTTATTAAAATTTATTATAAAAATCTATTTTAAAATAAAATTTTAAATAAATACTTAAAACATATTATATACTAATTAAATTTAACTTTATTAAATTAAATATTATTATTAAATTTATTTATATTAAAACTTATTTTATATATTTTTAAAAATAGTAAAATTATAAGTAAAAATCTTAAAATTTAAATTTTCAAACTAACTTATAATTTTAAAATTTTCAAAACATAACATTTGAAAATCAAGAATTTAAACATATATAAAAATAACATTTATATATATATATATTTAAAAATCAATATTTGTATAAAACCATATATATATATTTCTTTTTTAAACCTTGGAAATTATTTCAAAATATATATACCAACGGGGTCTGTATATAATTTTCTATCCTATGGTCAAGTGATACAGATATTTATCATTTCAATCCGCAACTTAATTATCTACGGGTATATATCTTTTCAACCCGCAATCCCAAATTCAATTCAATGAAAATCGTTTGGGTTTATCATTTCAACCCATAATGATTTTCTTCTATTCTAAAATATCGTTCGGGTATGTATCATTTCAACCCATAGGGAATTCTATACTAACAGAGAATTTGTAGAGTGATAACATATGTGATAATAATATAACAATCAGCAACAAGCATATATCATCGGTGATAAAATAACTAACAGATCATGGTGTCAGATGTCACAGGTGAACAGATACAGATAATAGCATATATATAGCAATTTAAATAACTAACAGCAGCATATTTCAATTGTCGTTTCAATTGAAATCAAATTTAATAAATATAAGAACATTAATCGTGAGTGATTGCTCACCTTTCGAGGCTAGAGATGAACGAGAATGAGATGAGTTACGAATCCAAGCAGGGATTCCAAAGCAAAGCAAGATTGAATGCGAATTTGACGAGCAAAGCTGATAGCTTGGAATTGACGAAATAGAATCAAAACTGGATTGATGAAAATCAATGGTACAAGTGAACTTATATATATAATTATATATAACTAATATAACATAAATAACACTTAAACACATCAAGTCATTATATATATAAGTTATCAAAACACAAAAGTAAGTAATATATATACACTGATAATATTATAAAACTTAGATAAACAAACCTGGCATACATTCATACATATACACTAACACACACACACACATATATATATAACAAATCATATAATATATATACTTTACTGTAAAATTACTAAAATTTGAACATAATATATATAAATACTCTTAAATACACATATATATAAACTTATATACTATATAACAAACACAAATATATATACATATACCTTTATATATTGTAACTTTTATATACATAAAAGCAACCAGATCTTATATAAAACTAATAAAAAATTTACATACTTTAGAACATACATAAGTTGTCATATTAACCCATATATAAATAAACAGAATATATGTATATAACTTACATAACCAACAGATTTATAAACTTTATATATATACTGTTATATAACTAACATATATAAATAACCAACAGATTTATAAACTAAGAATCAAAATATATACCAATATATACCTATACATATAACAACTTATATTTTTTATATATAAAATTTTCAAATCAATATTTAATAAAAAAATTACCCATATATATGTAGGCTGCGAAGCTGGAGGAGGAAGGGGAACTACTGCCGTGAAGGCAAGCAGGCATGCATGGGGTTGCATGAGGAGATGGGGAGAAAAGGAGGAAGCGCATGAGGTGGGTGAGTTGCTGGGTTTGGTGGCTCGAGTGGAAGGTGGAAGGCTGCTCTCGGTTGGGAGGAGATAGGGTGGAAACTTGGTGGAGGTTTGGTTGGCTGTCGGCTTCAAGGTGGCGGGGTCGAGGTGGTGGCCAGATCATGGAGGAAGGGAAAGGCGCTGAGATGGCATAGTGGAGGGGAATGTAAAGAGGCGGTGGTGATGGGTTATAAGAGGGAGGTGCTCACGAGGTGGCTGCTAGGTGAGGCTGACGGTGAGAAGATGGGTAGGTGGTGGAAGGTAAGGAGGAGAGAGAGCATGAAGGGCCGCATGAAGTGGAAGGCTAGTTGCGTGGTGTAGGCTGGAGGGAGAGAAAGGCTGAAGAGAGAAGTGGTTAAACAATATAAGCTTCATTATTATTTTTATAATATAATAAATTTCAAATGAAACTGGTATCAAAAGTAAATGCAGGAACCCGTAGAAATGCAAATCAACAAATAATTTGAAGAGGCAGAAATAGTGACAGGTTGGAATAATAAAATTCATGCATTGGATTCTGAGAAGTAATAAAAGCAAATAGTTATGGAAAATGAATGGTTACTGAAATACCAAAAGGCTCAAAACATGTATTGATACGGTCCACTGTTTCATAGATTTCACTATCCACCGGACGTCGAAACACACAAAAGAATATATTATGGAGATCATCACAACGAGGCGATCAAAACGGTACACAGATATCAGTGGTACAATCATCCTATCAAAAGTCGATATTCGGTACCAAAAATGCTGCTAAAACGCCGAAAATAAGATAAACGGAGAAATAGCAGTCCAAATTTAACGAAACGAAATATGACGTCTCACTTAGAAGATGATTTGCAAATTTATTATATAAAAATATTCAGGTTTGGAAAACGTTTTATTATCATCAAATATTAACCGATTTAAATTTTAAATAAAAATATACAATAAAATAAACTTCCATATTATCTGATGAAAATTTACCATTTGCCATGTTTAAGTAGACGTATTTCAGATATCAAATTTTATTTCCCAATTTAATTATTTAAAATTTCATAAAAATTCAGTTAATTACATTATTAAAACCATTAAAATTTACGAGTCGTTACATTAATATTGCAACATTAAATTTATACCTTAATATTGCATGTCAAGTATTATGTTTGTTTGTTAAACAACGTTTGACATCAAATATTAATACCTAATTATCATTATTTTTCACTTTTATGAATTCTAATTATCCATTAAAAAGGGTTTTCCCTCTTAGTGGCATACTTGTAGAAATCATTGCTTGTATTCATATTACATGAAATTTCCATCCTGATGTAGAAGAAAATGAAAATGTTGTCGCAAAAATACATAATCAAAACTTGTTTGGTCAAAAAGTCCAAATAACAACTGAAATAATAGCAATTGATGCCTATACACAAAAGTACATACATAATATTCTTAATCCTTAAAATAAATAAAACAGCAGGTAAAGTCTCATGCAACGCCCTGTTCAAATATGGTAATGGATTCTTAAATGTCAAGCAGGCAGAGAACAGACTTTAGAATTGATCAATACAAAAGTTCAATTATTTTAAACGTATTTAAAAATAAAAATCATATTTTGTTTTATTTTATTATTTTTAATTTAATTTATAGGATTTTGCACATTTCTATTGCATTTACGGATTACTCATTCCCTACATTAGCTACCAGTCCATAATATCCTAATCTCATTGAGTGGATCCAACACGTTTGATCTACCTCAACACTATATTCAAACAGCTTCCCATCCTTCTATCTCAATGTCAGTGCAGGCATCCATCACATTATACAGGCTATTTGCTTCTTACCACTTCATTTATGACATGATTTAGAACCACATTCCTCTCCCCAATTCTCAAGGCCTGTTCAAAACCACATTCCAGTCAGCATGCGCAGTGCATTCTAGTACAGTCATTTTAGTTTGTATTAGCATCGCAGTCCAGCATTGCAGCATTCCATTTTCAGCATCTGTCGTAGTAACAACACTCCTGCTCAACCGCTACTGAACATTCCAGTCTCTGATGCAACATGTTTCTAGCTGACCGAGTGTGGAGTTCATTTCAGCATGCTCCAACTTAGTCAATAAGAAATAAATATTTTAGGGCTCAAAGAATATGCAGTAAAATCAAGAGAAGTTTTCAATAAGGCCGAATATAGTAACAAATTAATGAATAAGAAAAAGAACAAACTGTATTAGTTACACCTCAGACTTGGCATAAGTTAATTTATAAAGAAATATGAAAAAAATACATGTCATAGATAATTTTCATGTCTTATGTTCAATGCCTTCCTAAATCATGTATTTGTATAGCGGCGGTCTATAGCAATAATCATAGATTAAAACCATGAGATATTATATTTTGAACCATGAATAAGTTTCAACTTAATATCTTAAATTATGATAAATATTTAGCCAGACATGTTGTTACTGAATAATTACTTTGGTAGATTGAAAAATTGCTCCAAGAGAGACAAAGAATTTTGGCTAAGGTCTCATAAAGGATAACTAATAGGTATAATAAATGAAAAGATATAGCATTTCATAAGATGACAGACAGATTTTGTAGTGTTGTTGCCTTATTCACATAGTGAGTCAATAAATATCTTCTCTAGTCAAACTGCATATTCGAAAAGTTTAACAATGTTACAAAATTTTGAAAATGTTAACCACTGTATAGATTACCTAACCAACTAAAACCCAAATGATATTAATAAGTGGGCCCTTAACTGATTTCCCAGTTTGGATCAAATGGATCATAAAGCATCACATTAGCAAAACATTTTTTGCATGCAACTATCTAATGTTTGCCACATATCTTTCTTGGAATAATATCATTTTAAGTGGACTTATAGTATGGTACAATAGCAAAAGAACAACGATTATAGTCACAATAAATAATAGTTTTATAAATATCAACAACGTACCATTTTAGTATTATTTAGTCTAATTTTTTCATGCAACCAATATGAGGCATGCAACATATCTTTATTCAAATAGTAATATCATTTTGAGTTGATATATATTATAGTGTCATAGCAAAAAAAACATATGGTTAATAATATTTCCCAAAAATAACAACTTATATATACCAAAAAATAGATGTGTGTTTCATTACTAAATACAATTAATAAAAACATCACTAAATATAATTAATAAAAATATATTAAATATAGAAAAAAAAAATTAAAAAAGCAACAATAAAACAAAGGATAATTTTTAATTTTAGACCAATTTTAAGAACTAATTACAAATTTAGACCAGTTTAATAACTTATTACAAAAATAGGCAACTTTGGCCATATCAGCGCCATGCATACTAGAGGCATCTCAAATACCGCCGGTACAATTTTTTTTTTAAATTTTGCGCATTTGAGATGCCGCCAGTGTACGGCATTTGAAATGCCATCCAGTGTTTTTCTATTTTCTTAAAATAGGCTGTGGGATTTGAAATGCCGCGAACTATTTAAAGAAAAAAAATTGTACCGGTGGCATCTGGCGCAGATGTGGCACAAAGTGGCTTATTTTTGTAGTAAGTTATAAAACTAGTCTAAGTTTGTAATCAGTTTTTAAAATTGGGCTAAATTTAAAAAAATTTCTAAAACAAAACCAGCAAAGACATTTATTCATAAGTTTTATATGCTTTGTGATATTCAAAAAATAAAGTTAACAATATTTCTTTGTTATCTATGAATTGATATTATTTAGGGAATTTTACTGAAGCATTAAATCAAATAAATTCATGACTTAAATAACTTTAATTTGTGTTTAAAATAATTAGCTACATTTTTTAATTACGAAAGCAGCTTCAATCACATAAATATATGCATATTCATAACATTTACCATATATTTTACTAAAATAGACTGACATACACTTTCATAGTAACTTGAAAATTTCAATATGAAATCAAGTAGCCTTGGAAGCTTCTCCTCTTTAATCTAAGAAACTGTTAGGCTAGAAAACTTTCAATATGTCTCTGTTAGGCTGGAAAATTAGGGGGCTAAGTGCTAAAAATACAGCTTGATGTGAAAGAGCATAGGACAAACTTAAAGCTTCCTTTGTTGGTTTATTGGAGCACAAATTGATGATACTGATATTCATAAATTTGCTAAAGAGTTTCAATCAATAGCGGGTCTATGTGACCAATGAGACTGGAGTCGATAAAAGCTGAATTATTAAATTGTGGAATATTGAAATTTGGACGGCTGAATTTGTATCAAGTATAACTCACTTTCTTGTTTGCTAAGGGTGGATTGCAGCAAGCTGTTACCAATGTATATGGAAGTAATGATAAATTTTAGAGTGTTTGGTTATGGGAGTACATTGAAGACTTTGCTAAAATTGTTAAAATGCCCTGGTTTATTCTTTGGGATTTTAACACTGTTCTTATTATTAATGAAATGAAGGGACCTAATAGCAATCTTAACAATGCAAATGAAGATTTTTGGAATGTTATTACTGATGTTGGTTACTAAGAATTAGAAACTGATGGCGCTTAATTCATATGGAGGGGAAGTAAAAAAATAGAAACTTTTAGCAAAAATTGATAGAATGATTGGGAACTTTGAGTTTCATAACAAATTTTATAATTATCAAGCATATTGTCTAGACCACTCTTTTGAGGATCATACTATCTTTTTCATTTTTTTTTCAAATTGATTCCAAGACACAATATGGGAAAAGGAACTCCTTTTAAATATAATAATGCTTGGACTTCTCTTAATGGATGCTTTAATGTGGTTAACTATGCTTTAAAAAATGAAGTTACAGTTAACGATCTTTACAGGTTTATTCAGTAGATAAAAAATGTTAAAAAACATCTTAGGATGTGAAGTGAAATAGAAGCTTAAAAGTGAGATGTGATAACATTAGAGGGAAAAACAAAAATTTACTATTTAAATTAATAGACGATCTAGCAAATGAGCCCATCATTCAAGAGTATAAAGAGAGTCTCGATGAACTTAATAGTATTATGTACACTCAAGTAGTTGAACTTCATCAGAAGGCTAATATCAACTTGAGTCAATGTAAAACTGTTTCTTCCATATCAGTGTTCTATTCTGATATCTTAAATATATACGCATACACATAAAGTCCTCCGTTATATCTTGAATACACAACTTAACTAATACAAAAAATGGGTCCGTCTCATAAAAAAGCTGAGTTATGACACGGTCCAGAACTTAACCATTTTACGCTTGTTTTGGTTTGCTATGTAAAAGCAAAACGGGAGGAGAAAAGAAAAACGTCAGATAATAACTCTCAATGTTTGAGAAAAAAACTAAATAGATTAGAGCAAATCTCCTGGCGATTTTCATACTTTTCAATCATTAAGGTAGCTTTTTGATAGATGTAAAATATTATATGTGAACATAATTATAGTCTTCAATAAGTATAAAATAATATAAATGATAACCATTCTATTATCTATCACTTATCAAATTTGATTTTATAATTAAATCAAAAGTATTATATATCCATCAACAAATTTCCAACCTCATATTCTTTCCAACCTTGATTCTTTCTAAAATGGCAGAAGCTCATTTCGTGAATCATAAATCAAATTAGGGAAATCAAATACTGAGAATGGAAAACAGTGACACCATGTAAAAACCGGCAGTAGTCGAAGCATGTACATAATTATACCATGTGAAGAAAACAGAAGGCAAGAGAAGCGCGTACAGAAGTATACCTAGTAAATCGTTCGATAAAAGTATGATAGCGTCGACATCTCTTGTAACGACCCAGAATTTTGAACAAATTTAAATTGAGAATATTTAATTAATTTTAAATATTTGAACGGTAATTTAATTTGAATCCCCGATATAACCTTGAATTTGGTGATTTAATTTTGAAGTTTAATCTATTGAATGCTGAATAAAAATTCGAATCTTCAATTTTCAGTTGAAGAAAAATATTTCAAAAGCTTTTACAATTCATATAGATAATACTGAAGATAATAGAAACTTCAGAATTGTATTTCAAAGTGTTTCGTTCAGTTTTGTAATTAAATCGTTCGAACCGATATTAAAAAATAGCCGTTCGAGGCACAGTCTCGGAATTCGACGAAACCAGTTCCATTGGGTCCGGAATATTGTATTATTGTCGGATTTCCAATTTCGTATTTTTTGGAGTTAATCTGTGAGCACACGACGTGTAAACGCATCGAAATTTATTCGAATTCGAATTTAAATTTTAATTTGTCACTCATCACCACGTTTTCATCCCGTAAAGCACGCCCCAGTGTCTACGCCGAGAATCACGAAAATAAATCGTGCGACCCATCCTTTACGTTTTTAAAATAACCATTCCCCTCTCTCAATTTATTCAAAAGAAAAAAAAACTATCTCGTTAATGGCCACTGCCTTCAAATTGAACACCAGTTTTTTTTTCGTTTAAAGGAAAAGAAAAAAATCGTTCCTTTCCCTCATCCGTTCGAAATATCAGAACGAAAAAGAAAAGGGGGGAAACCAACTTGGTCGCGTGTTCTTTCATCTGGAGAGGGGCCAAATCGATTTAACCGCGATCGATTCATCGCGAGGCCAGCCATCGCCGAGTCGTTTTGATTGGAGCATGAGCAGGGCTGGAGTTTGCGAGGCATGGGTCGAAGTCGAGCAAAATATCGCAAGCATATGGAGACTGGAGACTTCGATCTCGGCATTAGGGGAAGTCATCGCGATTTGAAACTGGGGGGAGTCGCGTGGGTCTCGTTAGCAGCTAGGGCATAATCTGGGGCTATCGCATTCGAGCATGGCGGCGACGACAATGTAGGCGTCGAAGGAGGGGGGCTTCGACATAGGGGAGCCGCTCACCTAGGGTTCGATTGCCTCGGCATCTCCCTGTTAAGGTATTTAGCTTCTCCAAATTTTTAATTTGGTTTAGGTCTGAAAGAAAAATATATATATATATATATATATATATCTATAGATATTTTTGAAGATAGCAGAAATAATATATACGAATTAGAGATAGAAGTAGGGAATAAAAATATTAGCAGAGTTTTAGAATTTGTGATAAGGATTTAGTTTAAAATTTAAAAGAATATTGATTTTAAACAGGTTGAAAGAGAAAAATAAGTATGTATGTAACTATATAAATATGCATACAGATAAATTAAATTTAATAAGTTATATAAATAATAATAAAGTATATATGCAGGTTTTCAATTTGTATAAATATAAAGAAGAGAAATTTAAAATCGTTAGTTAGATAATTTAAATAGAATTGGTTAATTTCAATTTTTGTTAAAAGAGGATTAGTTTTGAATTTAATTTTTGTTAAATCAAATTGTTAAAAAGAATTTGTTAGTCAAAATAAAATCACAAGTCAATTAAATTATCAAGTGGGATTTAATAGTTCGATTTTAATTCGAATATTAACGAATGGTATAAATTGTTTTATACAAGGTCTAACATCGTGAAGAAATAAGCCGGTTTGAATTGGAAAGCAAATTAAAAGCAAAGGTGAGATTATTTTCTCACTCAAAACATAATTTGTATGACAGTTATTTATTGACTGATGTTTGCTATTGGATGTGATATTAGATATAGTAGGATATCTATATATATAGCAATATATACATATTGGCATATGTATATATTGGATTGATTGATTCCCCGCCTCGTATAGCGGATGAGACCCTATTGCGCCGTTAGTAAGCGGATAATATTTATTAAACCCATATACTGCGATAATTCCGTACTGGAGCGGAATTGGTATTGTGCTAACATCTGTGGATGCAGGGAAACAGGTTGGAGGGATCCAACTGGATTCCTCACCGTATTGATTATTTACAGATATTGTGATATATTCTGTTATCATATGATGATACATGATATTTGATTGTTGTGATTGATTGTTTGATGCTGTAGCATCATCGGATCCATTTTTGAAGTTAAAAATAACGATATTATTTTTAAAAGGATTTCAAAGTGATTTTTGAAAATATATGTTTTATTGAATTATGGAATTAATTCATTTTAAATAAATAAATTTTATAATTTTCGTGTTATAAAAATTATGAGATTTGTGAAATATAAGCGAAAAGTGGTTTTTGAAATATAAGTTGATTAAATTGTAATTGGGTTAAATTGAAATTTTCGACTTATTATAAATGGATTATATTTATAGAAGATGTATGAAATTGTTATTTTATAAATAAAATAAGGAGATTATTTAGGAGTTCTATAAATGTTAAAATGAACTTATAAACGGATTTTTTAAGTAAGTAATATTAATAGATGTACGATTTGTGAAGTTATAAGATGAAGGATTTTGAAAATAAATGAATTATGAGTTATCAACTTATGAATTGGAATTTTGTTATATAAATGAGTCAAATAGAATTGTTTAAATAAGATATTTCATAACTTGAAATTGTTATAAAATATAAAATTGTGATTTATAAACGTTGTTTATAAATCCGAAATCACTTATTTTGATAAGTGAATTGTAGAAGTTAATTAAAGGACTTATATCCACGATTTTGGACAGTGGATAAGCTTTTAAATAAAATGTGTAGAAATGTTGAATTTGGATAACGAAGTATATTCACGATTTTGGACAGTGAATATATTATTAAATAAAATGGATATGTTTTGGAGAAGTGATATTATGAAATGAAGTAATTGTTTTAAAAGATGTTTTAAAACGTGTTAAATATCGAAATCATAGATTTCAACATTTATTGTTGAAATAGACGTTTTCGAGGAATAAGGAAATGATGGACTATAACACTGTTGTTATAGTAAATGATTTCCGAAAGGGAATGTTTTGATGTAGTATTGGGATTTATATATCTATCTTAATTCCGAATCCCTATACTAGTGATTTTGAGTCGTCGTAACGATGTTTTACGTAACATTCGTTTTGACTCAAATAAATGTTGTCAAAGTAAATGATTTCCTTAAAGAATGAAATTTATACTTAATATTGATTTAAGTATATCGAATATTTTCAAATGTTGAAAATAAATGATTTGTGAATTACTTATAATTAGATAAGTATGGAAATGCTTTTCCAATATGAAATGAACATTTTGAGAATTTATCTTTGTAAAGATAAATTGAATTTGAATATTGAAAACGATTTGAGAATCGTATATCAGTAGATATTTTGAAAATATAAATTCACTATGGAATTTATGAAGGAAAGGGAAACTGTTTAGAAAAATAAATGTTGATTTATTTTTGAAGTGTGGAAATTTTATATCTAGTAAAGATATTTTTGAAGATGAAATAATTTGGAAAATTATTTGGAATCTGATGATGTTGCGCATCTTTATTGATAGTTAAATAACCGACTATCAATAATTACCTTGAATAGGTATTTGTTGTGAATTGGATGAATTTGAATGCCACACTTATTTTTAAATAATCGCTCACTATTCGGGTTAGCCGGGAAAGGACCATGGGGTCGTATAACCCATTCCGAATATGTGATACGTCGTTATGAATTGCATTCGAAGACCGGTGTTGAAGACCGGATATTTTTGAAAACGGAAGGATTACCGTCGAGTTACTCTACATCGGCTGATTTCCGGTTTAGAGGTTTTTATCACCCTTAGTGACGGGAAGTCCGGACGTGATTAGAAATTTATCCGGATATGCAAGGGCTTCGTGAGAAGTGCCTTTGGTTCTGTTCGATCCCGGAACAGACTTGTATGGATTGTGTGTCTGACGTTACAATTTGAGATATAAAGCTGATTTCTTTCAAATACATTTCTGTTGGTTGCGGAGAATTTATTCTCTTAGCTTAACACCCTTCTCTGAGATTTACGAGCTCAGAGGTTATGTAGTTGAAATTTATCAGCGATATACTCCCAATTTGGTAACGTGGCATACTGAGTGTTGCTGTGAAATGATCAGTGTTTGATCATTTGCGATATGATCATTTGTTTGATCTTATATCTTTGTGATCATAGGTTGATCATTTGTTTGACCCGAAGCATGGCTTTGTAGAAAGCGTAGCTTTGTGGACGAGACTTCGTCGGACCTCACACCCCGGAAATGGTCAAAACAGGAAGGATGCGGCAAGGTTCTAGGGAGTAGCGCCCCTTAGTGTATGTCATTCCTTCTGGATAGAGGTGGTATCATGGTATGGAGCCCAGATACTTAATCTATGTGGTTGCTGCATTTTTACTATGTGGTTTGTTGGAAATCGGGGATCCTCGGGAAGATCGGTGACGATCGGGGGATGGCATACGCGTGTCAGTAGTTACCTACTTTTGCAGAGGTAACCCGGCCTTGTGTTGGCAGAGATCTAACCGTAATGTTAGGTTATTTCTCGGGTCGTCTATTCCAGGGACGTACCCATCGTGGAAAAGGAAGTTCCTTAGCCTGACCATTTGTTGGAAATCCAAAGAAACAATACGAGCCTTGTACGGTTTTAGTTGTAGAACCTGCCATTTAATATGGTAGCTATAGCAAGCATACTATAATGGTACCTATGCTGGCTAAGATTTATATTCTACTTTCAAAATGTTTCTACACTATGCACTAATAATAATATCAAAAAGAATTTGATTTTTGCATAGTAAGCATCTTTGACTATCATAAGAAGAAATCTCCTCCAATTCTGCGTTTGCATTGTGTGTGTGGCGGGAGGTCTTTTGGTAGTTTCATTTTCCAAAAGCATTGCGAATTGACATTAAAGTTTTCTTGTTGTTTTAAAGAAATAACTGTTTTACGATCTCACACCAGTCACCATGACTGACTCGGAGTTTATTGTTTCCCTTCTAAACTCTGGGTGCCCACAAATTTCCACACGGGCAGCCTAGAGTTATGTTATCAGGATATTCTGGAGCTTTGGAAGCAAGCTGGATGACGAGACGTAGTATTTGTATCTGATAGTATTTATTCCGCTGTGTATTCTGTATAAGGACAAGTTATATAACTGTCCATTGTTGTATATTGACTCTGATGATTGATGTATGTATAAACTGATATAGTTCTTTGTTTTAAAAGACTAGTGATTATCTATTATATATTGTTCCGCTGCGATGTGTAAGATTCTGATATTGTTTCCGTTTCTATGTTGTTGTCTGTTGTTCTTTCTTTCTTTTTCTTCTATCTTCTTCTTCTACCTTTTTCTTCTTTCTTAAACCCTCACTATTGGAGTTTCCGGCACTCGATTGCTCGGCAGTCGATAAAGTGAGTATCGATGTCGAATTTTCGAAAGTCGAAAATTCATGTACGTGACAGCGTGGTATCAGAGCATATGGTTAAGCGACAACCCTGCTCTGTTGGGTGTTACTCATTAGAGATAGAGTCAGTAGTACTCTAGAATGAGTTGAGTGTAATAATAGATATGAGCGCGTATTTGTTATTGAATATAAAATTGTTTTATATTGTGATGATTGGTTTATTGAGTGGCATATGAACCTTCGTCGGCACAGTCTGCGCAACTGGATCAAAGGGGTTTCTAAACACTTGAATAGAACAATTCGACACAGTATTGTTTTAAAATAGGGTAAATGAGATAATTTTGCCCAAAACTATTTTTGTATAGAAAAGAAATGTTTTTCTAAGAATTATCATAGTATATGGATGCTTGTTTGTTAGGAAAGTGATAATATTGAAATGTTATCATTATTATATGAAATCGGATAAGAAATTGAAATCATAACTCCAAAGTTAAGAAATAAATTCACATGCAAATGAAATTTAAAGAATGTAAATTATAAATGTAATTTGTGATTTGAAATGGAATTCCAGAGAAGTTTTTGGAAATGTTTTGAAAAGAATTTGAAAATTTTGGAGATTTGGAAAGTTTAAATCTTTTTGATTTGAAAATGAATTTCAAAGGTTTGAAAAATGTTTTGAAGAGATGAAAGCTCTAAACTCTTTTCGGTCGCTGGAAAATAACTTCGATAATGACTGCAGCATTATCGATGTTCATTTTCGGGTTTCCAGAAGAGGAATTGCTGCCAGATTGTTTTAAATGGAGGTTGTTTGAAAAATTTGGGTTTTGTTTTGAAAATTCAAAGGATAATTTGAATTGTTTTCAAAAATGGTTTTGAAAAGGTTGAAAAGACTCTGGAATACTATATATAAAAATATTTATGAAATATTGTAAGTTGATAACCTATACAAATTGAATTTTGATAGAATAAATCTAACTTAAAAGATGGAGTTAAATAAATGTAAGTACAGGTGAATCAATTAAATGAAAGTGAAATTGAAAGTTGAAATTCATTTCGAATTTGTAAGCAATGAATTGAATTGAATAACGTAAATTGAAAGATGGATTAAAATTCATATGTTATTTGAAATCCAGTTTAATATAAGTGGTTATAAACCAAAATAGTGAATTGTAAATAAATTTTGGGAGCGAACAAAAGTGAATAAAACTGGAATTGAAACTGAATGTTGGAAACAAATTTGAATAAGTGGATTAGAATTTGAAATGAATTAGTAATTGAAACTAATCTAAAATAAGCAGCTGTAAATGAAAGCTAATCGATAAAATTCAATATTCAGGAGAAAATAGAATTCAAATTGAATTGAAATTGTGAATTGAATTCAAATGAAATTTGAAATGTAAAATTGAATGAAAATAGATATGTAACTTCAATAGTGAAGTAAGAATGTATAAGCAGTTTATATTGAAAATTTTGTAATAGAATTTGCAAAATGGTTTGGATATATAACTAGATATTATGGCTAGTAGGATATACAGGTGTAAAGGAATGGGATTTGATTTTCATAGATGAATTTGAATTTGCTCGAAAAAGGTAAGTATTTGAATTTCGATATGAGTTTTTGATGATTTCTTCTCTAGCCGCTTGGCTTTTTCTTTTCTTTTTGAAATCTGAGAGTCCGTAGGGACGTTTTGTAGTCATGCCGTATTAGCCGCGCAAAGGAGACGCTGGCGAAATTTTCCGAAAATTTTGAGTGTTAGAAAATTTTTGAGCAAAAAGTTTAAAATTTGAATTTAAACTTAAATTTGAATTGTTAAGTAAACAATGTTGTTTGAAAATTATGAAAATGTTTGGAAATTTAGTTGAATTGATAACTAAACTTTAGTAGAAAGATTTGTTTTGAAATTTGATAAAACTATTAGATTGTGAAAAATAGTAGACGAGTTAAGGACCATTTTTCCTAACTTGTAATTTCGGGACGAAATTCTTTTAAGGAGGGAAGTTTGTAACGACCCAGAATTTTGAACGAATTTAAATTGAGAATATTTAATTAATTTTAAATATTTGAATGGTAATTTAATTTGAATCCCCGATATAACCTTGAATTTGGTGATTTAATTTTGAAGTTTAATCTATTGAATGCTGAATAAAAATTCGAATCTTCAATTTTCAGTTGAAGAAAAATATTTCAAAAGCTTTTACAATTCATATAGATAATACTGAAGATAATAGAAACTTCAGAATTGTATTTCAAAGTGTTTCGTTCAGTTTTGTAATTAAATCGTTCGAACCGATATTTAAAAATAGCCGTCCGAGGCACAGTCTCGGAATTCGACGAAACCAGTTCCATTAGGTCCGGAATATTGTATTATTGTCGGATTTCCAATTTCGTGTTTTTTGGAGTTAATCTGTGAGCACACGACGTGTAAACGCATCGAAATTTATTCGAATTCGAATTTAAATTTAAATTTAAATTTGTCACTCATCACCACGTTTTCATCCCGTAAAGCACGCCCCAGTGTCTACACCGAGAATCACGAAAATAAATCGTGCGACCCATCCCTTACATTTTTAAAATAACCATTCCCCTCTCTCAATTTATTCAAAAGAAAAAAAAAACTACCTCGTTAATGGCCACTGCCTTCAAATTGAACACTAGTTTTTTTTTCGTTTAAAGGAAAAGAAAAAATCGTTCCTTTCCCTCATCCGTTCGAAATATCAGAACGAAAAAGAAAAGGGGGGAAACCAACTTGGTCGCGTGTTCTTTCATCTGGAGAGGGGCCAAATCGATTTAACCGCGATCGATTCATCGCGAGGCCAGCCATCGCCGAGTCGTTTTGATTGGAGCACGAGCAGGGCTGGAGTTTGCGAGGCATGGGTCGAAGTCGAGCAAAATATCGCAAGCATATGGAGACTGGAGACTTCGATCTCGGCATTAGGGGAAGTCATCGCGATTTGAAACTGGGGGGAGTCGTGTGGGTCTCGTTCGCAGCTAGGGCATAATCTGGGGCTATCGCATTCGAGCATGGCGGCGACGACAATGTAGGCGTCGAAGGAGGGGGGCTTTGACATAGGGGAGCCGCTCACCTAGGGTTCGATTGCCTCGGCATCTCCCTGTTAAGGTATTTAGCTTCTCGAAATTTTTAATTTGGTTTAGGTCTGAAAGAAAAATATATATATATATATATATCTATAGATATTTTTGAAGATAGCAGAAATAATATATACGAATTAGAGATAGAAGTAGGGAATAAAAATATTAGCAGAGTTTTAGAATTTGTGATAAGGATTTAGTTTAAAATTTAAAAGAATATTGATTTTAAACAGGTTGAAAGAGAAAAATAAGTATGTATGTATCTATATAAATATGCATACAGATAAATTAAATTTAATAAGTTATATAAATAATAATAAAGTATATATGCAGGTTTTTAATTTGTATAAGTATACAGAAGAGAAATTTAAAATCGTTAGTTAGATAATTTAAATAGAATTGGTTAATTTCAATTTTTGTTAAAAGAGGATTAGTTTTGAATTTAATTTTTGTTAAATCAAATTGTTAAAAAGAATTTGTTAGTCAAAATAAAATCACAAGTCAATTAAATTATCAAGTGGGATTTAATAGTTCGATTTTAATTCGAATATTAACGAATGGTATAAATTGTTTTATACAAGGTCTAACATCGTGAAGAAATAAGCCGGTTTGAATTGGAAAGCAAATTAAAAGCAAAGGTGAGATTATTTTCTCACTCAAAACATAATTTGTATGACAGTTATTTATTGACTGATGTTTGCTATTGGATGTGATATTAGATATAGTAGGATATCTATATATATAGCAATATATACATATTGGCATATGTATATATTGGATTGATTGATTCCCCGCCTCGTATAGCGGATGAGACCCTATTGCGCCGTTAGTAAGCAGATAATATTTATTAAACCCATATACTGCGATAATTCCGTACTAGAGCGGAATTGGTATTGTGCTAACATCTGTGGATGCAGGGAAACAGGTTGGAGGGATCCAACTGGATTCCTCACCGTATTGATTATTTACAGATATTGTGATATATTCTGTTATCATATGATGATACATGATATTTGATTGTTGTGATTGATTGTTTGATGTTGTAGCATTATCGGATCCATTTTTGAAGTTAAAAATAACGATATTATTTTTAAAAGGATTTCAAAGTGATTTTTGAAAATATATGTTTTATTGAATTTTGGAATTAATTCATTTTAAATAAATAGATGTTATAATTTTCGTGTTATAAAAATTATGAGATTTGTGAAATATAAGCGAAAAGTGGTTTTTGAAATATAAGTTGATTAAATTGTAATTGGGTGAAATTGAAATTTTCGACTTATTATAAATGGATTATATTTATAGAAGATGTATGAAATTGTTATTTTATAAATAAAAATAAGGAGATTATTTAGGAGTTCTATAAATGTTAAAATGAACTTATAAACGGATTTTTTAAGTAAGTAATATTAATAGATGTACGATTTGTGAAGTTATAAGATGAAGGATTTTGAAAATAAATGAATTATGAGTTATCAACTTATGAATTGGAATTTTGTTATATAAATGAGTCAAATAGAATTGTTTAAATAAGATATTTCATAACTTGAAATTGTTATAAAATATAAAATTGTGATTTATAAACGTTGTTTATAAATCCGAAATCACTTATTTTGATAAGTGAATTGTAGAAGTTAATTAAAGGACTTATATCCACGATTTTGGACAGTGGATAAGCTTTTAAATAAAATGTGTAGAAATGTTGAATTTGGATAACGAAGTATATTCACGATTTTGGACAGTGAATATATTATTAAATAAAATGGATATGTTTTGGAGAAGTGATATTATGAAATGAAGTAATTGTTTTAAAAGATGTTTTAAAACGTGTTAAATATCGAAATCATAGATTTCAACATTTATTGTTGAAATAGACGTTTTCGAGGAATAAGGAAATGATGGACTATAACACTGTTGTTATAGTAAATGATTTCCGAAAGGGAATGTTTTGATGTAGTATTGGGATTTATATATCTATCTTAATTCCGAATCCCTATACTAGTGATTTTGAGTCGTCGTAACGATGTTTTACGTAACATTCGTTTTGACTCAAATAAATGTTGTCAAAGTAAATGATTTCCTTAAAGAATGAAATTTATACTTAATATTGATTTAAGTATATCGAATATTTTCAAATGTTGAAAATAAATGATTTGTGAATTACTTATAATTAGATAAGTATGGAAATGCTTTTCCAATATGAAATGAACATTTTGAGAATTTATCTTTGTAAAGATAAATTGAATTTGAATATTGAAAACGATTTGAGAATCGTATATCAGTAGATATTTTGAAAATATAAATTCACTATGGAATTTATGAAGGAAAGGGAAACTGTTTAGAAAAATAAATGTTGATTTATTTTTGAAGTGTGGAAATTTTATATCTAGTAAAGATATTTTTGAAGATGAAATAATTTGGAAAATTATTTGGAATCTGATGATGTTGCGCATCTTTATTGATAGTTAAATAACCGACTATCAATAATTACCTTGAATAGGTATTTGTTGTGAATTGGATGAATTTGAATGCCACACTTATTTTTAAATAATCGCTCACTATTCGGGTTAGCCGGGAAAGGACCATGGGGTCGTATAACCCATTCCGAATATGTGATACGTCGTTATGAATTGCATTCGAAGACCGGTGTTGAAGACCAGATATTTTTGAAAATGGAAGGATTACCGTCGAGTTACTCTACATCGGCTGATTTCCGGTTTAGAGGTTTTTATCACCCTTAGTGACGGGAAGTCCGGACGTGATTAGAAATTTATCCGGATATGCAAGGGCTTCGTGAGAAGTGCCTTTGGTTCTGTTCGATCCCGGAACAGACTTGTATGGATTGTGTGTCTGACGTTACAATTTGAGATATAAAGCTGATTTCTTTCAAATACATTTCTGTTGGTGGCGGAGAATTTATTCTCTTAGCTTAACACCCTTCTCTGAGATTTACGAGCTCAGAGGTTATGTAGTTGAAATTTATCAGCGATATACTCCCAATTTGGTAACGTGGCATACTGAGTGTTGCTGTGAAATGATCAGTGTTTGATCATTTGCGATATGATCATTTGTTTGATCTTATATCTTTGTGATCATAGGTTGATCATTTGTTTGACCCGAAGCATGGCTTTGTAGAAAGCGTAGCTTTGTGGACGAGACTTCGTCGGACCTCACACCCCGGAAATGGTCAAAACAGGAAGGATGCGGCAAGGTTCTAGGGAGTAGCGCCCCTTAGTGTATGTCATTTCTTCTGGATAGAGGTGGTATCATGGTATGGAGCCCAGATACTTAACCTATGTGGTTGCTGCATTTTTACTATGTGGTTTGTTGGAAATCGGGGATCCTCGGGAAGATCGGTGACGATCGGGGGATGGCATACGCGTGTCAGTAGTTACCTACTTTTGCAGAGGTAACCCGGCCTTGTGTTGGCAGAGATCTAACCGTAATGTTAGGTTATTTCTCGGGTCGTCTATTCCAGGGACGTACCCATCGTGGAAAAGGAAGTTCCTTAGCCTGACCATTTGTTGGAAATCCAAAGAAACAATACGAGCCTTGTACCGTTTTAGTTGTAGAACCTGCCATTTAATATGGTAGCTATAGCAAGCATACTATAATGGTACCTATGCTGGCTAAGATTTATATTCTACTTTCAAAATGTTTCTACACTATGCACTAATAATAATATCAAAAAGAATTTGATTTTTGCATAGTAAGCATCTTTGACTATCATAAGAAGAAATCTCCTCCAATTCTGCGTTTTCATTGTGTGTGTGGCGGGAGGTCTTTTGGTAGTTTCATTTTCCAAAAGCATTGCGAATTGACATTAAAGTTTTCTTGTTGTTTTAAAGAAATAACTGTTTTACGATCTCACACCAGTCACCATGACTGACTCGGAGTTTATTGTTTCCCTTCTAAACTCTGGGTGC
The DNA here is from genome assembly GCA_030737815.1 of Allium fistulosum. Classification (NCBI taxonomy): domain Eukaryota; kingdom Viridiplantae; phylum Streptophyta; class Magnoliopsida; order Asparagales; family Amaryllidaceae; genus Allium; species Allium fistulosum. Next base: position 390,497,489 of record CM060904.1, read on the forward strand.
CCACAAATTTCCACACGGGCAGCCTAGAGTTATGTTATCAGGATATTCTGGAGCTTTGGAAGCAAGCTGGATGACGAGACGTAGTATTTGTATCTGATAGTATTTATTCCGCTGTGTATTCTGTATAAGGACAAGTTATATAACTGTCCATTGTTGTATATTGACTCTGATGATTGATGTATGTATAAACTGATATAGTTCTTTGTTTTAAAAGACTAGTGATTATCTATTATATATTGTTCCGCTGCGATGTGTAAGATTCTGATATTGTTTCCGTTTCTATGTTGTTGTCTGTTGTTCTTTCTTTCTTTTTCTTCTATCTTCTTCTTCTACCTTTTTCTTCTTTCTTAAACCCTCACTATTGGAGTTTCCGGCACTCGATTGCTCGGCAGTCGATAAAGTGAGTATCGATGTCGAATTTTCGAAAGTCGAAAATTCATGTACGTGACAGCGTGGTATCAGAGCATATGGTTAAGCGACAACCCTGCTCTGTTGGGTGTTACTCATTAGAGATAGAGTCAGTAGTACTCTAGAATGAGTTGAGTGTAATAATAGATATGAGCGCGTATTTGTTATTGAATATAAAATTGTTTTATATTGTGATGATTGGTTTATTGAGTGGCATATGAACCTTCGTCGGCACAGTCTGCGCAACTGGATCAAAGGGGTTTCTAAACACTTGAATAGAACAATTCGACACAGTATTGTTTTAAAATAGGGTAAATGAGATAATTTTGCCCAAAACTATTTTTGTATAGAAAAGAAATGTTTTTCTATGAATTATCATAGTATATGGATGCTTGTTTGTTAGGAAAGTGATAATATTGAAATGTTATCATTATTATATGAAATCGGATAAGAAATTGAAATCATAACTCCAAAGTTAAGAAATAAATTCACATGCAAATGAAATTTAAAGAATGTAAATTATAAATGTAATTTGTGATTTGAAATGGAATTCCAGAGAAGTTTTTGGAAATGTTTTGAAAAGAATTTGAAAATTTTGGAGATTTGGAAAGTTTAAATCTTTTTGATTTGAAAATGAATTTCAAAGGTTTGAAAAATGTTTTGAAGAGATGAAAGCTCTAAACTCTTTTCGGTCGCTGGAAAATAACTTCGATAATGACTGCAGCATTATCGATGTTCATTTTCGGGTTTCCAGAAGAGGAATTGCTGCCAGATTGTTTTAAATGGAGGTTGTTTGAAAATTTTGGGTTTTGTTTTGAAAATTCAAAGGATAATTTGAATTGTTTTCAAAAATGGTTTTGAAAAGGTTGAAAAGACTCTGGAATACTATATATAAAAATATTTATGAAATATTGTAAGTTGATAACCTATACAAATTGAATTTTGATAGAATAAATCTAACTTAAAAGATGGAGTTAAATAAATGTAAGTACATGTGAATCAATTAAATGAAAGTGAAATTGAAAGTTGAAATTCATTTCGAATTTGTAAGCAATGAATTGAATTGAATAACGTAAATTGAAAGATGGATTAAAATTCATATGTTATTTGAAATCCAGTTTAATATAAGTGGTTATAAACCAAAATAGTGAATTGTAAATAAATTTTGGGAGCGAACAAAAGTGAATAAAACTGGAATTGAAACTGAATGTTGGAAACAAATTTGAATAAGTGGATTAGAATTTGAAATGAATTAGTAATTGAAACTAATCTAAAATAAGCAGCTGTAAATGAAAGCTAATCGATAAAATTCAATATTCAGGAGAAAATAGAATTCAAATTGAATTGAAATTGTGAATTGAATTCAAATGAAATTTGAAATGTAAAATTGAATGAAAATAGATATGTAACTTCAATAGTGAAGTAAGAATGTATAAGCAGTTTATATTGAAAATTTTGTAATAGAATTTGCAAAATGGTTTGGATATATAACTAGATATTATGGCTAGTAGGATATACAGGTGTAAAGGAATGGGATTTGATTTTCATAGATGAATTTGAATTTGCTCGAAAAAGGTAAGTATTTGAATTTCGATATGAGTTTTTGATGATTTCTTCTCTAGCCGCTTGGCTTTTTCTTTTCTTTTTGAAATCTGAGAGTCCGTAGGGACGTTTTGTAGTCATGCCGTATTAGCCGCGCAAAGGAGACGCTGGCGAAATTTTCCGAAAATTTTGAGTGTTAGAAAATTTTTGAGCAAAAAGTTTAAAATTTGAATTTAAACTTAAATTTGAATTGTTAAGCAAACAATGTTGTTTGAAAATTATGAAAATGTTTGGAAATTTAGTTGAATTGATAACTAAACTTTAGTAGAAAGATTTGTTTTGAAATTTGATAAAACTATTAGATTGTGAAAAATAGTAGACGAGTTAAGGACCATTTTTCCTAACTTGTAATTTCGGGACGAAATTCTTTTAAGGAGGGAAGTTTGTAACGACCCAGAATTTTGAACAAATTTAAATTGAGAATATTTAATTAATTTTAAATATTTGAACGGTAATTTAATTTGAATCCCCGATATAACCTTGAATTTGGTGATTTAATTTTGAAGTTTAATCTATTGAATGCTGAATAAAAATTCGAATCTTCAATTTTCAGTTGAAGAAAAATATTTCAAAAGCTTTTACAATTCATATAGATAATACTGAAGATAATAGAAACTTCAGAATTGTATTTCAAAGTGTTTCGTTCAGTTTTGTAATTAAATCGTTCGAACCGATATTTAAAAATAGCCGTCCGAGGCACAGTCTCGGAATTCGACGAAACCAGTTCCATTAGGTCCGGAATATTGTATTATTGTCGGATTTCCAATTTCGTGTTTTTTGGAGTTAATCTGTGAGCACACGACGTGTAAACGCATCGAAATTTATTCGAATTCGAATTTAAATTTAAATTTAAATTTGTCACTCATCACCACGTTTTCATCCCGTAAAGCACGCCCCAGTGTCTACACCGAGAATCACGAAAATAAATCGTGCGACCCATCCCTTACATTTTTAAAATAACCATTCCCCTCTCTCAATTTATTCAAAAGAAAAAAAAACTATCTCGTTAATGGCCACTGCCTTCAAATTGAACACTAGTTTTTTTTTCGTTTAAAGGAAAAGAAAAAATCGTTCCTTTCCCTCATCCGTTCGAAATATCAGAACGAAAAAGAAAAGGGGGGAAACCAACTTGGTCGCGTGTTCTTTCATCTGGAGAGGGGCCAAATCGATTTAACCGCGATCGATTCATCGCGAGGCCAGCCATCGCCGAGTCGTTTTGATTGGAGCACGAGCAGGGCTAGAGTTTGCGAGGCATGGGTCGAAGTCGAGCAAAATATCGCAAGCATATGGAGACTGGAGACTTCGATCTCGGCATTAGGGGAAGTCATCGCGATTTGAAACTGGGGGGAGTCGTGTGGGTCTCGTTCGCAGCTAGGGCATAATCTGGGGCTATCGCATTCGAGCATGGCGGCGACGACAATGTAGGCGTCGAAGGAGGGGGGCTTCGACATAGGGGAGCCGCTCACCTAGGGTTCGATTGCCTCGGCATCTCCCTGTTAAGGTATTTAGCTTCTCGAAATTTTTAATTTGGTTTAGGTCTGAAAGAAAAATATATATATATATATATATATATAGATATTTTTGAAGATAGCAGAAATAATATATACGAATTAGAGATAGAAGTAGGGAATAAAAATATTAGCAGAGTTTTAGAATTTGTGATAAGGATTTAGTTTAAAATTTAAAAGAATATTGATTTTAAACAGGTTGAAAGAGAAAAATAAGTATGTATGTATCTATATAAATATGCATACAGATAAATTAAATTTAATAAGTTATATAAATAATAATAAAGTATATATGCAGGTTTTCAATTTGTATAAGTATATAGAAGAGAAATTTAAAATCGTTAGTTAGATAATTTAAATAGAATTGGTTAATTTCAATTTTTGTTAAAAGAGGATTAGTTTTGAATTTAATTTTTGTTAAATCAAATTGTTAAAAAGAATTTGTTAGTCAAAATAAAATCACAAGTCAATTAAATTATCAAGTGGGATTTAATAGTTCGATTTTAATTCGAATATTAACGAATGGTATAAATTGTTTTATACAAGGTCTAACATCGTGAAGAAATAAGCCGGTTTGAATTGGAAAGCAAATTAAAAGCAAAGGTGAGATTATTTTCTCACTCAAAACATAATTTGTATGACAGTTATTTATTGACTGATGTTTGCTATTGGATGTGATATTAGATATAGTAGGATATCTATATATATAGCAATATATACATATTGGCATATGTATATATTGGATTGATTGATTCCCCGCCTCGTATAGCGGATGAGACCCTATTGCGCCGTTAGTAAGCAGATAATATTTATTAAACCCATATACTGCGATAATTCCGTACTGGAGCGGAATTGGTATTGTGCTAACATCTGTGGATGCAGGGAAATAGGTTGGAGGGATCCAACTAGATTCCTCACCGTATTGATTATTTACAGATATTGTGATATATTCTGTTATCATATGATGATACATGATATTTGATTGTTGTGATTGATTGTTTGATGCTGTAGCATCATCGGATCCATTTTTGAAGTTAAAAATAACGATATTATTTTTAAAAGGATTTCAAAGTGATTTTTGAAAATATATGTTTTATTGAATTTTGGAATTAATTCATTTTAAATAAATAGATGTTATAATTTTCGTGTTATAAAAATTATGAGATTTGTGAAATATAAGCGAAAAGTGGTTTTTGAAATATAAGTTGATTAAATTGTAATTGGGTTAAATTGAAATTTTCGACTTATTATAAATGGATTATATTTATAGAAGATGTATGAAATTGTTATTTTATAAATAAAAATAAGGAGATTATTTAGGAGTTCTATAAATGTTAAAATGAACTTATAAACGGATTTTTTAAGTAAGTAATATTAATAGATGTACGATTTGTGAAGTTATAAGATGAAGGATTTTGAAAATAAATGAATTATGAGTTATCAACTTATGAATTGGAATTTTGTTATATAAATGAGTCAAATAGAATTGTTTAAATAAGATATTTCATAACTTGAAATTGTTATAAAATATAAAATTGTGATTTATAAACGTTGTTTATAAATCCGAAATCACTTATTTTGATAAGTGAATTGTAGAAGTTAATTAAAGGACTTATATCCACGATTTTGGACAGTGGATAAGCTTTTAAATAAAATGTGTAGAAATGTTGAATTTGGATAACGAAGTATATTCACGATTTTGGACAGTGAATATATTATTAAATAAAATGGATATGTTTTGGAGAAGTGATATTATGAAATGAAGTAATTGTTTTAAAAGATGTTTTAAAACGTGTTAAATATCGAAATCATAGATTTCAACATTTATTGTTGAAATAGACGTTTTCGAGGAATAAGGAAATGATGGACTATAACACTGTTGTTATAGTAAATGATTTCCGAAAGGGAATGTTTTGATGTAGTATTGGGATTTATATATCTATCTTAATTCCGAATCCCTATACTAGTGATTTTGAGTCGTCGTAACGATGTTTTACGTAACATTCGTTTTGACTCAAATAAATGTTGTCAAAGTAAATGATTTCCTTAAAGAATGAAATTTATACTTAATATTGATTTAAGTATATCAAATATTTTCAAATGTTGAAAATAAATGATTTGTGAATTACTTATAATTAGATAAGTATGGAAATGCTTTTCCAATATGAAATGAACATTTTGAGAATTTATCTTTGTAAAGATAAATTGAATTTGAATATTGAAAACGATTTGAGAATCGTATATCAGTAGATATTTTGAAAATATAAATTCACTATGGAATTTATGAAGGAAAGGGAAACTGTTTAGAAAAATAAATGTTGATTTATTTTTGAAGTGTGGAAATTTTATATCTAGTAAACATATTTTTGAAGATGAAATAATTTGGAAAATTATTTGGAATCTGATGATGTTGCGCATCTTTATTGATAGTTAAATAACCGACTATCAATAATTACCTTGAATAGGTATTTGTTGTGAATTGGATGAATTTGAATGCCACACTTATTTTTAAATAATCGCTCACTATTCGGGTTAGCCGGGAAAGGACCATGGGGTCGTATAACCCATTCCGAATATGTGATACGTCGTTATGAATTGCATTCGAAGACCGGTGTTGAAGACCGGATATTTTTGAAAACGGAAGGATTACCGTCGAGTTACTCTACATCGGCTGATCTCCGGTTTAGAGGTATTTATCACCCTTAGTGACGGGAAGTCCGGACGTGATTAGAAATTTATCCGGATATGCAAGGGCTTCGTGAGAAGTGCCTTCGGTTCTGTTCGATCCCGGAACAGACTTGTATGGATTGTGTGTCTGACGTTACAATTTGAGATATAAAGCTGATTTCTTACAAATACATTTCTGTTGGTGGCGGAGAATTTATTCTCTTAGCTTAACACCCTTCTCTGAGACGTACGAGCTCAGAGGTTATGTAATTGAAATTTATCAGCGATATACTCCCAATTTGGTAACGTGGCATACTGAGTGTTGCTGTGAAATGATCAGTGTTTGATCATTTGCGATATGATCATTTGTTTGATCTTATATCTTTGTGATCATAGGTTGATCATTTGTTTGACCCGAAGCATGGCTTTGTAGAAAGCGTAGCTTTGTGGACGAGACTTCGTCGGACCTCACACCCCGGAAATGGTCAAAACAGGAAGGATGCGGCAAGGTTCTAGGGAGTAGCGCCCCTTAGTGTATGTCATTCCTTCTGGATAGAGGTGGTATCATGGTATGGAGCCCAGATACTTAACCTATGTGGTTGCTGCATTTTTACTATGTGGTTTGTTGGAAATCGGGGATCCTCGGGAAGATCGGTGACGATCGGGGGATGGCATACGCGTGTCAGTAGTTACCTACTTTTGCAGAGGTAACCCGGCCTTGTGTTGGCAGAGATCTAACCGTAATGTTAGGTTATTTCTCGGGTCGTCTATTCCAGGGACGTACCCATCGTGGAAAAGGAAGTTCCTTAGCCTGACCATTTGTTGGAAATCCAAAGAAACAATACGAGCCTTGTACGGTTTTAGTTGTAGAACCTGCCATTTAATATGGTAGCTATAGCAAGCATACTATAATGGTACCTATGCTGGCTAAGATTTATATTCTACTTTCGAAATGTTTCTACACTATGCACTAATAATAATATCAAAAAGAATTTGATTTTTGCGTAGTAAGCATCTTTGACTATCATAAGAAGAAATCTCCTCCAATTCTGCGTTTGCATTGTGTGTGTGGCGGGAGGTCTTATGGTAGTTTCATTTTCCAAAAGCATTGCGAATTGACATTAAAGTTTTCTTGTTGTTTTAAAGAAATAACTGTTTTACGATCTCACACCAGTCACCATGACTGACTCGGAGTTTATTGTTTCCCTTCTAAACTCTGGGTGCCCACAAATTTCCACGCGGGCAGCCTAGAGTTATGTTATCAGGATATTCTGGAGCTTTGGAAGCAAGCTGGATGACGAGACATAGTATTTGTATCTGATAGTATTTATTCCGCTGTGTATTCTGTATAAGGACAAGTTATATAACTGTCCATTGTTGTATATTGACTCTGATGATTGATGTATGTATAAACTGATATAGTTCTTTGTTTTAAAAGACTAGTGATTATCTATTATATATTGTTCCGCTGCGATGTGTAAGATTCTGATATTGTTTTCGTTTCTATGTTGTTGTCTGTTGTTCTTTCTTTCTTTTTCTTCTATCTTCTTCTTCTACCTTTTTCTTCTTTCTTAAACCCTCACTATTGGAGTTTCCGGCACTCGATTGCTCGGCAGTCGATAAAGTGAGTATCGATGTCGAATTTTCGAAAGTCGAAAATTCCTGTACGTGACATCTCTGGTCGGTGTCGACGGTATAGGAGGTGTGGATAATGATTTAGGGTTTGAATCTGATAATGATTTAGGGTTTTAATCGTCCGATATAAAGAATGCGAGGTTTAAAAGAATGTGGGGTGGAGAAAGGACAAAGAGGAGGACGGAGTTTGAATCGGATAATGATTTAGGGTTTCCCAGGATAAATTTAACACAGAGGGTATTTCTGGTAATTCAAAAAGACGCGGTTGAAATTAGTTCATGGAGTTTTCATTATTAGTAGTAAAGGTATATGGTCTCTTATATATTTAAGTGTTTATTGTAAGTTTGTATATCAGTAGTTTTACTCTTCATTCTCAACTTGGGAAGGTTTCTTCCTTTTGTATTGGAGTTTTATTTAAATAACTGAAATATTCTACTATAGACTTCATAGCTGGAGACAAGAAACCAGCTTCCAAAGGATCCTTGAAATATCCTAAATCTCCCAAACCTGCAAGCTATTTTGGGAATAAAGTCTACACTTCTCATCAGCCCTATTTTACAAGATATGAGGATATTGACTCTATCCTTCGCCTTTTTGATATCTCGGTAATTGAAATAAGGGTTCCATGCCTAAATGATCGAATCAACACTCCTACTGAAGTATTGTTCACTTTCACTCCTCTTCATATATATCACTCATGTTATCTACCCTTCTACTCTATTATTCATATGGTCATGGCTTTCTTGAATATTTCTCATATTCAATTAAATCTGAACTCCTACAATTACATCAATATATATTATTCTATTCAAAGAACTCAAGCTAGAAGAACTGACTCCCTCCATCCGTTGCTCCTTAGTTACTCTTCAAAAGAGGAAGAATCAGCCTAAGGGTTTTATTTATTATCTTAGATCTATCAACGGTGGAGTAGTAACTAACATTTAACATGCCTCATGATTAGAGTCAGCAGTTCTTCTTCGTGAGAAGTTATTCTTTGGATATCTTTAGAAGTTTCTTGGTCCCTAGTATGCATTCTTGGTAGACTTGTTTTCTACCACTTAATGCTTAGGTTATTTTCTTTTGAGTTACATTTTATTGTTTTTTATGATAAATGCAAGCTTTTGAATCAAAGAACATCGATCCTAGGGTTCTGGACAAGATCCCTAGTTTTGGAGATGCCATGGCATTCTTAAGGAGCTAGTTAAGGCTTCTTACTGAGGAGAAATTAAAGAAATACTCTCGGGTTTTGCCAACTCATCGTCTTGGGTGAACTCCTCATGATGAGAAGAGAAGGAATAATCCACCTTCACTTGTTGCTAATAAGCTTGATGCATTGTCTGCAAATTCTCCACTACAACGCACAACGATTGAAAGTCCAAGATATTGTCTAGGTCTTATTTCTTATTCTCCTTTTTCCTTTTGGCTTAGTGAAATAAACTCCTCTAACGCCTTCCATTTTTGAATAGATTCTTCCAAAGTGCACCTTGTAAGTATAAATGCCTTACTGCCTAATAAATGTACTTCCGAATTATCAGCTTCGTCCAAGGAGACATGGCAAGTTATGACTTCAAAAACCACTTCAATGTTTATTGTTTTTTCACTGAGGATACTATAGCAAAGGCCACGGAAGATATGAAAAGAAGAAGCTCTAAGGTTGTTCTCACCCCATTCGAGGTTCCCAATAAAAAGCCCAATGGGGATGGGCTCACTGCACCTCCACTCCCCGCTCCTTCTTTCGGTAGCGTTGTTGTTGTGACTATTCTCCCGTCTCAAGATTTTATTACCAATGCTTTTGATCCTCTTAAAGAATCTATGGATTCTTTACATCAAAATTTAGGGCTTGATACACCTCTCATAGGCATCCCTCCTTCTCTCTCGAGGTTAGGTTCTTCTCATTCTGATAGTTTTGTAGAATTTCTCACAAAGGTCTTGCATTCTTCCATTTTTATTTCCTTCGGCCCCTCTGACAGCTCTCATTCTTTTTCTATGAAATCTTTAAAAAGTCTTTTACAGCATCTTATTCAAGTCATTCCCTCCCCTTACCACAACATGAGTACAAATTTTAGTTTATTCCCTAGTTTTTAATTTAGCATTATCCTTGTTGTTTTTTAGATTGGTCGTCATTTGTTTGATTTCCAACGGTCACACACATCTGCTTTCCTAGACACGTCCCGATTACAAGAATCAAATTCTTCTTTATCTGAAAATATGTCTACCCTCGAAACCAAGCTCAGTGATATCCGCGCAATTAAGGAGTCAATATCTTCTAAGAATAAGGTGATCTTAGCGTGTTGGAGTTAGAAAAGGAAAGGTATTAGAACTCGGAAGAGGATGCAAAGTCATTAAAAGAGAATCTCGAGAACAGCAACAATTGGAAGGGAAAGCAAAATCTTTGGAGGACGAACTTTCTTGAGTTCAATCAGAGAACTCCACTCTAAAAGCATCTTTAGTAAGAGTTCTTGACTTAAAAAATGGTTTGGATGAAAAGAACTTTACTATTAGCAAGCTTAAATCATTCCTTCAGGCTATGAAATCTATGGTCTCTTCCTTCCTAAACGATCTCCTCCCCCGATGGAATGAAAAATGTGCTGAAGCGGTCATGTTTACTACTTACAAAGACAACATCGATCGATGCCCGAACATGTCTTTTACTTCCTTTGATAAATCAAGGGTGGAATACAAGAAAAGATTTGACATTTTATTAGGGTGTATTCCCGGTGATTACTCTGAGGTTATTGGAGAAGACGTCATCTTTGGCTTTTAATGATATACCAATACGTAATGATGATGAGGGAGATGATGATGATGGGAATGGTGATGGTGATGGCCCTTCTGGGTAGGATTTTCCAGGGGAAATGGGAACGGTAACCCAGGTCAAAGTGGGACTGGAGTTTATGATTGTTCAGCTCATACGACGGACTTCACTTTTCTGGACACTACTACGGGTGTGGATATAACCCCTCCTCTTAGCCCTTCTCTTTGTAAATCAACACCTTTTGAGTCTGATGAGATAGGTCAATTCCTATTAAAGCTTAACCTCCTCTTGAAGCTCTAACTCCTTCTAATGCTCCATTTATTCAATCCTTCAGATCTAGTGCCACTGCTACTCTTCCATAGTTGATTTTCTTTTTTACTCATTATTTATTTTCCATGTACATAGTTGAAAATTAATATAATTCGGTTATCAGCATAGGAAAATGAATAGAAATTACGTAGAGATTACTTTAGATAAAAAAGGAAATCTTAAGATTTAACGGAGAAGGAGAAAGACCATGCAAAGACTTGAACAACTCAAATGAAAAGTATATAAGAATCTTAAAATGCATTAAGTATCTTGAGGATTTCAAGAATAAAAATGTTGCGCCTCTCCTTTGGAAATCACACTTTCATTAGGATAATTTCCACAAGGAAAATGAAGAACTGACCATGCTCTTTTGGATGCTGGTTGGGGACAAGGCTAAGCTTATGGAGTGCCTATATCTTGTATATGCTCGATTTCTTATGACAGACTGTTCTTTCCTGGGTGATGGTTGTGGAGGACTAATTAGATGCCTCCATAAGAGATATTTGGATTTACATGGATCCGACCCTCACCCTGTAGAATGTTCAAACTTTCTTAGGGTTGTCACCATACCTATAACTATTGAGTCCCTATCCCCTGACAAGATCAAGTTAAACAAGGATAGATTTGTAACTGATTATTATAAGGAGTCCGTTCTTTATGTACCCATGTAATGTTGTGAATCTTTTCTTATTATCTAAGTCGAACTTGTAATGGTTTTGTAAAATTTGTTTTTTAATATAATCATCATTAATGTGCAGGCCTCTAGACTTATTCCCGTTAGTCCATCATCCCTTATGTCAAGAGATAACTTTAGTAAACTGGTCGAATTAAAAAGAACTTTTAAAGAAAATTTCTCCTTGATTAACAAGTCATGCTTATCAAAATACCGCTTTCTTCATGACCTTCACCATATGTATATTTAATTTCCAAATCTAGATTTCAATTTCTTAGGCAACCATAAAGATCAATTTCTTCATGAAATTCGGACTAACTATGTCGAGCTATTATGTGGCGGACTTGCCCTTCTCCAAAGGAATGGGACTATCGTGGGTTCCCTCCAGTTAACACTCATCCTGGTGATGATGCTCCTTTTAGTGCAACATTTTCTATTTTGCCTTCCTCTTTTTGAAAGATTAAGGATTTCCTTTCTCATTCTAAAAACTAATCGTTGTTTCTTTCGGATATACTATCTCTTACGAGAAATTGGTTGTTGTTTAATGGAAACTTTGTTGTCTTTCTTTTATTCTTATTAAAATTTTACTATTATTTATTTTCTAAATTAGAGCGAAGGATTTCCCTAATCTATTGGTGCTCCTGATCTCAATCATCGTCTTGAGAATATACATGGTAAATTGGCGATAGTGCCGAAAGAACAATCCACTCGTTCTATATTCAATTCTACAATCGTAGACAATGAAGAAGCGAACAAGTGGTATGAGAAGTACCATAAGGTGAAATCTATACTGAAATCATCTTAGGAAATAGTAACCTATCTCGATAAGAAAGTTTTGCATAATGATGCTGAAATTATTATATTGAATGAAAAGCTCGGTTTTTGTACTAATTCCCGATGCTACTTAGAGTTTGTAGATTTCCAATTTAAATTAAGCATATTTGACTTAGAGGTTGAAGTGATAAAGTACAAAAATGAATCGCGATCTTACAAATTGATACCAAGTGAGGGTGAAGAAGAGTTGCTTACCCCCATTACAATTGACTCTTCAAAAAGGAAATCACCACATCCTTCTTCCTTGTTTCGAGGACATTCAATCCCTGGCTATGGTACACCCGACTCTTCCCAAGTAGATAGATTAGGGGAACTTGCAATGCTGAGTAGATCCTTCAAACTAGAATGCATTCAAAAGGTTAAGGATCAGTGAAACAAGAAATTTATCGAGACGTTCTCATCGCAAAGAAGAGAAATTGGGACACTAAGCAGAACAAGAACTAAGCAGAACAAGAACTAAGCAGAACAAGAATGAAAACAACATTAGTAAGTTGAATTATATAATTTCTCAACTTAAGGGCACGGATAATACTTATGAAAAGTCCTTGCTAGTTCAAATTGAATCGGTTGATTCTCTTAATATTATTCATTGTATGGAGAGAAAACTCACAAAGTACCTCCTAATTGCTTTACAACACATTGTTGACCCTCCCTCCATGCTTGAAACGCTTATGAATAGGAAAAATAACTTCAAGTTCAATTGGGATTAACGCAGTTTTATTCCACTAGGGCTTCCTAACTTGATTCCCTTGTTGATTATTTAATCGAAGTTATAGTTGCCTTCAACTTAAAGATAGATTTCACATTTTTAGACGTAGAAAGAGATAGAAGATTGAGAAAGACTATCGTGTCTGGCTTTCAAAGATTTCATAATTTTTTTCAGTATAGATGTTCCAAAGCTTTGAAAGAAATCGAGGGGCTTACAATTTTGTATAAAGAAGCGGGTTCATCTAGCAACAACAACTCTGTACTTTGGACATGGAGGGAAAAAGGAAGGAGCTTATCTACTAACATCACCCACTCCTTCATCCTCCGAGACCGTAAATGTCAAAGAACAATTCACTTGTTATGAAAGAGATTTGTCGTGTTAAAAATAGTTATGTTGCATCTTTATAGATTACATCATATTTAACCCTTGTATAAGATTGTATAATACAAGTATGTTAGTACATAAAATAAACATCCCAATTTGCAAACCTGATTTTGATGGTGCATTGTTTTGAGATATGTCCTCCTATTTATTTCCATGATTTTCTCGATTGATGATTGCCTTAGATTGATCCTGAGTAGTTGAATGTTGAATTCTACGGGCTTGAGTAGTTGAATGTTGAATTCTACGAGCAGTATTCAGGGATTTGCTATGCAATCATGCTTTTCGTTTGTTTATTTTGGGTATGTGCTTTGGCTAGGCCCGATGGCAGGACCAAACGCTTAATTGACCTTCATTCTTTGGATGGGTGCTTCGGCCAGTCTCGAGGTAGGAACATAGGCTTTTAGACCATTCTTTGGATGGGTGCTTCAGTCAGGCCCGAAGGTAGGACCAAAGGCTTTTCAACCATCTCCCTTGGATGGGTGCTTTGGCAAGGCCCGACGGGGGACCAAAGGCTTAATTGACCATCACTCTTTGGATAGGTGCTTCGGCCAGGCTTGAAGATGGGACTGGAGGCTTTTCGACCATCACCCATTAGATGAGTGCTTCGGCTTGGCCCCAATAAGGGATCAAAGACTTTTCGGCCATCTCCCTTGGATGGGTGCTATGGTGAGGCTGGACGACGGGACCAAAGGCTTTATTGGCCATCACTTTTTGGATGGATTCTTCGGTCAGGCTCGAAGGCGGGACCTTAGGCTTTCCGACCATCTCCCTTGGATGGGTGCTTTGGCAAGGCTCGATAGTGGGATCAAAGGTTTAATTGAACATCACCCTTGGAGGCTACTTCATCCAGGCCCCAAGGTGGGACCGAAGGCTTTTTGACCATCTCCTTTGGATGGATGCTTTGGCCAGGCCCAAAGGAGGATTGAAGGCTTCTCAAAGGTCTATTAATGCCTTTTTCGATTTTGAAAAATAGAATTTATGATTACTTTGCCTTTTACACATGGCTTTGCTTGCTTTTTCTCTAATTCCTTAAACACTGAGGTTCAATAAGCTCATGTAGTTCTCCTTTACTTACATAATACTCAATGATCCCAGATAGAGATCGACAATCATTAGTGTGATGGCCCTTTGCTTCTTGATAATGACAGTATATCCCTCCATCACATCTGTCCACATTCTTTGGAGCTTTCTTAGAAACCCATTAGTTTAGCTTATCCTTAGTAAGGAAATATACTTCTTCCTGAGAAACGAGTATGGGTGTGATGATTTTTCCTTTTGGCCCTCTTGTTGTAGGATTTCTTTTCTAATCTCTATACTTATGGGAGTTCTGCATTTTGCATCCTTCTTCAAACTTTCATTTTCTTAATAGACGTTCCAACTTAACAATTTTTTTCCATTTCCAAGTGAATTTTTCAAAATCATGATTCATCTCAGTTTCAAAGATTATGCCTTATGGTTGAAGTTGAATGCTTTGCATAATCTGAGAAAATGTACTCTTTTCAAACTTTACGTTGTCCCTATTTCCTTGGTTTATCTTTTCTAATGTTATTTTGTTGGCTAAGGCAAAGGTCGACTCTTCTCCAATGTGGAAGGGGTTTAAACTCCATTTACTTAGGTTATATCGAGCCATCCTTTTCTTTTCCTCCAATGTTCGAAGAGCTAGACTTCTCAAAGTAAACTCCAGTTCTTCACTAAATTATAGTCCGCTTAGTGGTTAAGGTAAAAAGTTTAGGTATGGTTTGGAAGATCCATGCTGGGACCTAATTGCCATAGTTGGAGTGAGAGTGATCCTTGAGTTCAGCTCTCTATGAAAGCACCAAAAATGTTAGAGCAAAAGTTGGGCTAGGCTACTAAGTCAAAATAAGCGAAAGTAAACTAAGGCCATAATTAGAAGAATCCATAAATGCACGCTTTAATATTTTTAATGGACTGACTATGCCGACTATGCCAAATACAAGTTCTTTATTACAAAATCCTTAATTATAATTTTCCCTAACAGCCATGAACCCCCAACTCAAATCTCTCTTTACAAAATGGAGGAAAAAAATGAAAATGAAGGAGATCTTGAGAAATTCGACCCCTATTTTGGGGGTACCCCTCTATTTATTGAGAATTTGGGCCGTAGGATTCTTGACAGGTGGTACACCAGTGAATGGTCGTGATTAGTCCACATGGCACATGATTGAATTGATATATGGCATAATGATTTCTTGACAGATTTTTATCCATGATTTGAGTGCAATAGCTTCCTAGAAATCTTTCACAATGGCTTCAATTTACCGTTCCAAAAAAGTAGGCGATGGCTCTGGTTCATCACGATAACATGATCTGTCACTTCAATGTGTACACGACAACCCATGGTAGCCTTCTGGGACTCCCCACGATCACCTTGACTCATATTTTAACTTTGTACATGATGTCTTAACCAAACCTCCCATGATAATCTTATTTTGCTTTTCGGCTTTTAGCACGCAAAGCCCTTTTAGGACCCCTTATGATGGATCTTTCACCTTGTCCAATGATTGATTCAAGAATTATCACGATGGCTTTGATATACTATGTAATGACTTTATGAAATACTCCATAATGACTCTGATAATGGCATATAATAGAAGTATAGTGTATTCATGGCGACTTTGATCATCCTCGTTACAATCGTTTCAATAAACACACCACGATGGCTTTACTATTTCATGTTCAAAGTTATCACATGGAAGCTTCTGCAAATTGCCCTACAAACACCTCACGATAGCTCTTATGGAATTCTTCATGTTAGCTTTATGAAACTCTTCACGATGACTTGACTTCAGAACTTGAGGACAACACATGATATCCTTATACAACTCTTCATGATGGCTTGAATTCAATGCTTGAGGGCAACACACGATGACCTTATAGAACTCTTCATGATGGCTTAACTTCAACACTTGAAGACAACAAACGATGGCCTTGTAGACCTCTTCACGAAAGCTTGACTTCGACATTTGAGGACAACACATGATGGCCTTAAAGAATTCTTCACGATGGCTTGACTATTGTTATCTTATGATGGCACCTATACTTATCTCATGAAAGCTTCCCACCTTGTTAACCTGCAATGACTAGTGTATTTTGGGTATAACAGCTACTACCTTGGAATCAATATTATTCCTTAGATATCTAGTTGCCTTATCAGTATCGAGTATGAATGAGAAGACTACTCCTTATACTGTTCCCATCTTGCATTAGTAGCTTGTCCCTCTAAATCTATCTCTTGGGTTGTAGTGAGGAACGGGTTAGAAAAACATTCTGGTGACTGGTAATTACATACTCTATCCATAGCACTAGGCCGATTGATTTCTATTTAAGTGTTATTTCAACTGTCCATGGGTGTATAAATTTAATTCCATTTGCGTGTACGATATACCCATCTTTCTCCGATGTATATATACACACTAATGTACACAATGACATACTATACAAAAGAAAACTCTGGCCACTTAATACTTCGCAAATAAGGAGGAGGCAGACCTAATAGCCATTTAATACTTCAACCCCGAAGCCAGCCCTAAGTAACATAATTGTGACGACCCACCGTTTTGGACTATTAAAGTTGACAATAAACCACACATGTCTAACTCAAACCATTCAAAAGAGAGGATTGTCAATGTGGTTAAATAAGAAAAATAAGAGAAAATAAGGAAAAAAAACACAGAATTTCACAGCGGAATGACAAAATATAATAATCAAATAAACATTTCATGAAGCTGTTTTACAATATACATTTGATTACACAATTTTTACAACATAATCAAAGTACAATCAATAACATACCAATAACGATGCAACATAATAATACTAATAATATAATATACCAAATACCGTCTTCGTCTTCCAGAAATAATGTCTTCAAACACTGAAATGCTCAGGCTGACCCAAGCATAATGAAAAGACAAAACACTCGAGTCAGAACTAAAAATTCTTATGTAAGTTAAATCAATAACAAGTAAGTATGAGTGTAATAGCTCCAGAGATGTTTACGGAATTTTACATCTCATATCAAGTGTACAACGTAAGTGCAATAACTTAAGAGTTGTTACGGGATTTTCCATCTCCTAAGGATCAGTTAAACTATCTATATGTAGTAAGATACGCTATATATGTAGTGTCTATCAGTAAAGTTAAGTAGTAAAATAGCGTTTAGGCTTTACATTGATCCCCTTAACACATTTTTAAGCAGGTAGTCTATGCAGGTCCTGTAACACAACGTCAGTAACCAGTGAGTCCCATATAGTTACCATACTAAAACAAAATCGTAGTGGGCACGAATAAGGATAAAGATCATGACAAGGCACGAGAGGCGATGCTCAAGGTATGATACTACCGTTTTGCATTTCCTGATTGGTGGTAGCCCCTAACAGACCACCACGAACATCCATCCCATAATCAAATCAAGGTGCACCAATCAAGTCAAAATCAATATACTAATATGAAGAACAAATGTCGCTAGAGGTAGCTAGCCTCATTGGTCTGTATGGCTCCTGTTTTAGTCATTTCAAATTGAAACAAGTATTGGGGTCATCCATCATCGTTCTCTTTCTTCAAATCCAGCAAACGCCTCCAATTCAACCATTTCATTCTGGATAACATCCACCGCGTACACAGTTGTTAAAGTGGTTCCAATATTAACAGAGAGTATGTCAATAAGAGGCCCCGGTCTCCTTAACAACTAAACGTAATTTTTCACATCGGTTGGTTCTTTTGCATTTCGAACACGATTCATATTTGATATCAAAATATCATATTCACTTCAAAATATCACTTCATTTCAAAATACTATATTTACTCAAAATATGTCATTTCCACTTGAAAATATCATTTCCAATTCCAACTTAGGTTATAACCTCATTTAACCACATTCGTATTTAATCAACTATTTAAATATAAACATTCCAACTTTGCACAATTTGAACTTTTAGAAAATAATTTGAATTGTTTTAAATAGTTTAAAATAGATTAAATAGTTTAAAGACTTAAAACAATTTGATATAAAATGGTTTGAGTATTGAAAGTGGTTTACATAGTAAAATAGTTTAGAAAATCTAAATAATTTGAATATTAAAAAGATAGATTTTAAACAGTTTATATTAAAATAATTTATTTTGAAAATGGTATCAAATCAAACTGTTTCCTTCCATTCAACAAATCTGGACCCATGTCCAAATTTCAAATCAACAAAACTCAATTTCCAATCTTTCAATTCAATTGACTCAATTTTGATTTAGTTTCAAATCAACTTGATTTCAATTTCAATTTGAATTAACTTCAACTTTTGAAACATTCATTTTTAACTTCAAATTTGATTCAACAATTCAATTTAATGATTTAAAATTCCAATTCAATTCTTATTTTAAACCATTTCAATTCATATCGATTTCAAGTCCAATTTCAATTTACTGATTCAAACCCCTTAAATCAATTTAAACTTCATTGTTCAATTTAAGGTTCAAACTTAAAAATAATCAATTTTCAAAATCAAAGTCATATACCGATTATAACTTCACATTTCAATTTTAACTCGTTAAAACAATTTCTTTTGACCAATTTCGATTCCAACATTTCAAAGCTAGAATTAGAAATAATTCCATTCATATAATTCCATAATTTATTTTCTTTAAACCAAAATCCTTTAACCAAAATCCAATTTCAAGATTTTAAAACGATTTAATTTAACCAATCTAGTATGTATATAATTTTCTATCTTATGGCCAAGTGAACAGTTATTTCGATTTTTAATTTCAGGGATGGATATATATATATATATATATATATATATCATTCCAATCTAAATCAAAGTGTCATAGGTATATATCATTTCAACCTATCTCTTAATTTATTCAAAATAATTCAAACAATAGTTTATGTGTTGTCACTAAATATACGGAGTGATAACAGGGATATATAAAATAAATAAACATCCAATCATCCAAAATATCAACAAATAGACATCAACATCCTAACCAACCAATAAATCACAACAATTAACACGTTATCAATATCAGGTATTTAACTAGCAATTCAACTTCAATGTTAATTTAAATGACAATTTAATTCAATAAAATTCAATTTCAATTAAAATGTCAACTTAAACTATCAAACAACAACCAATAATATTCTTATCACTTCATAAATATAATTCCACTAACATAAGAAGATTTAGTATTGCGTGAGTGAGTTAAATCACCCACCTTTGATTTAAAGCTCATTAAAAATCCAATAAAAGCCCAAAATTTCAACAGTTTCCAAATTCAACCAAACTAGTTTCATATTGTCCGGAATTTCGATACGAACCCAACGGAAGAAACTGCGTGTAAATTCGAGTTCGTATGCAAAAGTTATTCGAGTTAGAAGTTTGAAATTTTAAATTTAAATTAAAAATAAATTCAGGGGTAAAAACGTAATATCCTAACCTTCAACCCTAACAGACGCGGTCTCCAGCACGTACAAACCCATCCGCCGCCACCAAAACTCATCACCGCATGCAACCACGGCCGATATCACCTCTGACTTCGCCACGTGCTCCTCCACCTTTGGCCAACTCGCGGCCACCTCCAGTGCCTCTAGGCGTGCTCTGCCGCCGCCGACTTAATGGCCATTTTTTGGCGAATTCAAGCGCCTATACAATGATCGGCCACCATAGATGCATTCGCCTCATCGCCCTCTACGCTCCAGCGCTTCCTTATCGTCGATTTGTCGACGATCCACCGTTGAACGTGAAACCCTAACACGAACGGTCGAGAATGTTTCGTCCAATTCTGGACAAATGGAGCTTCTAATCAAAAAACGAATTGAAGAGCAGACTAAGTTCGTCGAGAGCTTCGCGATGATATATTATATGATAGGATTTGAGCAGTTTGGATTTTTCGATTTGATTTGGAATTGTAATTTAGGGTTTGAGTTATTCACCATTGAGGAGGAGCAGATAAGAATAGAAATTGTACGTACGGAAAATAGGATAGAAAATGCTAGGGTTTATAACAACATATATATAGGCAGAGATGGATAAGGTTGGATGGAACAGATCGATTTGGTCGAAGCGAAAACAAAGACCCGAAAAGCCCGTTTCATTTCCGAAACGAAAGTAGGACATCCTATATGTCGAAATATAGGTTTTCAATATTTTTAAACTCAATGGAACTAATTCAAACCCTAATTCTATTGTATATAGGAGTTAGCTTTTAAAATCGAATCATATTCATTTAAATTCCTTTAATTGATTTCTACGCGTTTCGGGCTCGCACGATCAAACGATAAATCTGATCGCTACGAAACTTGAAATCCTATAATAATTCACTATTACGAATCCGATGAAACTAGTTTCGTCGAAATCCGAGATAGTGCCCAAAAAGACTAATTTTACACGTTAATTAAAACGAATTATTATTAAATTGATTTAATTACTTTAAATTACCAATTAAAAGTGTTTTATCATCATTCCTAGTCAAATAGAAATTAATAATCTTTTAAAATTAAATCTTCAATGTTAATTTCATGATTTAAATATTAAGTTAATTTCAACATTTAATTACAGTTGTAATAAAACCCGTTCATTATATATTTAAATTTCAAACAAATTCTTTTATTTTAATTTAAATTCTTATGATTAAATCAAAAAATACCTTATGTGTTAATTAAACATAAGTTTCCATTTTATTTCACTCATCGCTCAACAGTTAATGTCTTTTCTCATACTAAATGGAATATTTCAATTACATTAAATTCCAACAATTGATTTCATATTCTATATCAAACCAAATTTCAATTTAAGTAACATATAATTTCACCATTAAATACAACATTGATTATAATCCTTACTTACCTTTATTATTGCAATTGATTGAAATTACATTAAAACGGTTGTCAATCTCATTCAATCAATAGTATTAAATTATATTATAATATTCATTAATAAATCATAAATTTTTAATTTTCACAATATTAAATTCCAAAAATCTTATTAAATTTAATATTTTTAATTATCAAAAATGCGGGTCGTTGCAATAATCACTAGTCAACCGCCCTTAGTTACGAAGGCAGATGGTCCATAAATATGGCTTTATAATTTAATTAGCCGTATCACTAACACATCTCAAATTCTTATCTAAGGATTAACTAGTCCACCTCCGACAAACAAACAATTAATTAAACTTTGAGGTCTTTGCGTATCCCATATGTATTCTACACTAGTAGGAAGTGAAATCCATTAGGGCACAAAATAAGTCGTTGTTACGACCGTTCGGAACCGTTGATAGTCAAAGCCTATATGCCAGTCCTACTTCAAAATACCAGTTTACCAACAACACTGACACAGCCTATAACGACCCGACTTTTTTTCTCCACAGAAAGTCGTATCATCATGAAGAAAGAAAGGGATAGAAGAAGAAAAGATAGAAAAAAAGAAACAACAACACAAAAGAATCTCACAGCGGAAACGAATGAAATATAATATATCACATAAGATATTACATAGTATCATATACATCAGAGTACACAATTTATACATCACAGAATAGACAGTTATAAACTTCTGTCTATTATACAACACAAGTACATCAGTACAATACAGACTAATACAATCACAGCGGAAACTCTATATATCTACTCGCTGAAGCCTCCTGCTTCACAGCTCCTCCAGAATTCGTCAAGATTATCCTGAATCCCTTGACTACTCAATACAATATTGAGTACCCAAGAGTTTAATAAAACAGAAAATAAACACTTGGGTCAGACATGGGTCTGGTGTGAGTAAACGGTTTAAATTGCTTAACTTTAAAAACCTTTGAAAACAAAAGTATCACGTAAGACTCCCCACACATAAACATGGGTAAGTTTTTACCTTACGCTAACTAAAACATTTGATAGGAAATCCAGTTATATTATAATAGGGTCTAGGGTTTCCAAGTAAAATACAGAAATAGCTGAAATGCTTACATCTCACATTCCAACATAGTTGGGCACAACTAATACGTACGGCACTTATTGGAGTTTGGATTCCATACAATGGCAGGGCTACTGGGGTACCGCCCGTCACAGTACGTGGCCTAGATCACCGTACCGAGGAGTACGCCCGCTCCCCTGCAACACAAAGCCGGAACCATCCCTTACTGGATAATTCCGAACAAGATAATCCCGTAGTTGGCGCGACCAACCACACACTAAGCCGAATAAAAGAAAAGGGACCTCTAGACAGGGATCTATCTTGCTCTCAGTGGGTGCTACCCACGAAACCTTGCTGCACCTCCCCTGTTTTAGCCATTCCTGGTTGATGAGGCTTGAGGTTACGATTACCTTTAATCAGAACATATCACTTAGAATGCTCATCGTCCGCCTGACGATGTGTTGAAAGCATTCAATCCATACAAGTTCGTTCCGGGTTCGAACGAAACCGAAGGCATTATCTCGTTACACTCATTTTGGAATCACCCTCAGAGTTAACGACAATAACCCTTGCACTCTAAATCTTCATCTTCACTTGAGATTCACGACCTATCGTTAATTTGGATCGATGTGGTATTCGGGTCTCCAGACCTGGAATCCCGGTATACGGAAACCCGATCCCGGTCTCATCGAAATCCAAAACGTATCTTTTAAGGCCAAGTTGTTTAAAGGTTTAAACAATTTAACTTATCTATATTCATACAGATAGATAATTCACAAATCACAATTGATAATCACATTATCAAATAAACAAATGATTCATAACAAAATAGGTAATCCATATCAACATCACAATAGTTAATCTATATTACCATCATAATGCAACCAAGCATTCATATCACACCATATTACTTATCTCATTTCTGAGATTACATCCATTCAAGACAAATAAATGTCATCCATTCTTATATAAGCAATGATTTACTAAATCACAACATAATTAATTTAAAATGAATTAAATTAACTATCTCTATCTTTAATTAATTTAAAGTGAATTAAATTAATTACTTCATTATAAGTCTTACTTATATAATTATTAATTAATTACAAATAAATTAATTAATCATTTTCTAATTATCCTCTTTAATTAATCACCTTGATTAATTATACTTTAATTACATTTAAGTAATTATCTTTAATTAATTTCACAAATTAATTATTCTTAATCAAATACAGTAATTGATCTTTAATTACTTCATTAATTAATTAATTATAATCAATTACTTTAATCCTTAATTAATTACAATTAATTAGTTGTCATTTGATTAATTAATCTTAATTAATCAACTCTTAATCACATCATTAATTATAAACTAATGATCCCTAATTACACCTTTAATTATTTATTAATTACATTAAGTAATTAACCTTTAATTAAACCATAATTTATTAATCACCTTGATTAATTTAACCCAGTAATTAACTTCCCTTAATTACTTCCATTAATTAATTATTATTTTTATTAATTACCTTAACAAATAATTAATTACTTTATAATTAATCTTAATCCTTTAATTAACTTAATTAAATAATTTATTTAATTAATAACACTAGGTAATTAACCTTAATCACCTCTTATTTAATTACTTTCATAAAATAATTATCCTCTAATTATTTTATTAAATAACTTCCCTTTTACTTAATTACATTCAGTAATTATTCCTTAATTACTTCATTAAGTAATTATACTTAACTTAATTTATAAGTGATTATCCTAAGTAATCACAAATTAATTAATTTAACTTAATCATTTAAATTTAATTAAATGATTCTTAACTTATTATATTAAAGGTTCTTAATTAAGAAACTACTATCTTAATTAAATTAATTATTTACCAATAACACTTGATAATTAAAATAATTTAATTATCTAAATTTCCTTTTCAAATTAACTATCTTTAATTAAATCAACATTCTAAATACTTAAGAAAATTCCTATTTTAATTGATTACTAAACACATTTTAACTTGAACCTTTAAATCTTTAAAACTTTTCCCAAGTTATTAAATATAATTAAATACAAATTTATTTCAAAATCTACTTATTTTATTTTAAAACTCAATATTATAAAATATATATACTTGTTTAAACTTTTGTTTTAAACTCAGAAAATATTACAAAAACAAAATTTCTTTTGTTTAAAACTTAAAAAATAACATTTCCTGTTCAATTCTTTTTACCAGCTAAACCCCAAACCCGAGTAAAAACGTAAGAAAACCCGAAGTAACTCTCGAGTCACTCTACTACTCCCCTGCTTCGAGTAAAACTCAAAGATTCCCGAACGAAAACCCGAGCGAAACCTTCTTCCCCAAACCCAATTCTCAGATGCACGCAAATGTGCTCGTGCACGTGCACGCCTTTTCTGATCGACGGCGATCCCTACTCCGACCTCCGACAAGTCAGATTCCATCACGCCTTCACGTACGACCACCCCAACATTCTCGATACGAACGAGAATCGAATCTGAACATTGAACCCATCAACTTGAAGCGTACATCACCAGGAAATCGACATCGCCGATGATCCCTGCCTCGAGACACCACGCCACCTTCACCCTAGCTCCGCCTCGTCTTCCAGCATCTCCAGAACAACATGCGATCGACTCCGGTTGCTTGTCGTGGCCGCAATCTCCTCTGAAAACATCGACAACAAACACAGACGATAACCCTATTTCTATAATTCTGACCACCACGGCCAACAATAAAATTCATCACTATTTTTCCGATGATCTACATCCTTCAATCCTCCTCTGGCCACAACCCCGAGTTCCCTGACCTCCGCGATCACCCGCATTAGCCCAAAATGACATTTCCGTTCATCTCAGCAATACTCAACAAACTCTAAACTAAAAAAACGTGATATAGCCATTAAAATTCATCGTTTCCTATCACGAATCCAACCATGCAATCCTAATCACAAGATTTAATTGATAAAATTTTTGACCCAAATTATATTCCACTGTTATTTACAAATTTTCGAGTCAAATATTTAATATAAATTTCAGGGATGAATTTTAGTAGGGATGTTTCACGATTTCAAACATTTTTCATTTGCAAACAAAAATCTAACAGTGATTCAAAAGTGAGATACTAGATTTATAGAGGAATTGAAACCTGTTATCACACAACAGAGCCTATGCAAGACAATACACAGACATTAAATACTTATATACATACATGCATTCATTTCAATCCAAGTATTCAGACAAGCAACATGAATTTTATATATATTAAAGTGGAATTCCAGAATTAAAACTGTTTTTAAAAAATATGTTTACCCACCTCAAAGAACAGAGAGCAAAAGATGGGATCTGTTATTTTATTTCCAGACTCTAAATTCTTCTTGCATGTTGAAAATAAATCAAGTTTGCTATTGAAATCTGAATTGCATGTTGAAGTTTACATCTTGCATTTGAATTGATGAAGTTGCTTGCCTCTGATTCATTTCCAGATTAACTCCTTTTGCTTTGAATTTTAGTTTCCAGGTTTTCTTTTGATTTTCAGGTCTTTCATTTTTCTTAGCATTTTGATTCGAATTGTATTAGTGGAGAAAGAATTTGAAGAAAAGAAAAATTTAAACTGAAAAATGAAAACAGATTTCTTCTTACATACTAATTTTATTTATTTTAAAACTTAAATTAAAATATAGCCACTTGTCTCTTTAATTAGCTTACACATAGGCTTACATCTATACTTATTTCTTACAAATGTCTTCACACCATTCTAATATGCTAACAAGTGTAAATCTTGTTTTTAATACATTTATTTAAGTCATTTATATGCTTTTATGAAATATTTATAAGTATATAATGTATTTATCTCTTTTTATAATTTAAGCTTTTAGATTTTAATAAATATACAAATGTGAAAACTATTATTTAAGTAACTTATACTTTAATCAAATACATATAACATATTTATAAATGCTTGAGAACTTATTTTAACTCTATATATATTTTTACAAACCTATTTTGACTTATATTTGAATTTTAAAAGAGAAAAGAATATTAAAACAAATGAATTTCTTAAATTAAACCTTAAATAAAACTTAAGCTTAAAATTTATCTTTAAAATAAATAAGAAATTATTCTTGTTATTTAAATCTCAAATATCATTTTCAAAAGTATTAAGTCAAATTACAAATTTCCAAATTATAAATTATATAAATATTAAAGTTTGAAAATACTTTATTAATTTCAAATTCAATATTCTTTCCATTTTAATATATACAAATATATATATATTCTAAATGGAAAATATTTTTAACATTAGCTTTTATAATTACTATATTGAATTTTATAACATAATTCCAAATAACAATATATATATACATATATATTATAAATTTGAAAACTTATCCTTTTATTAAATTAAAGACTACCTATTTATAATATATATACCAATATATATACATTATAAATATAAACACTTATATAAGTTTTTAGAAAGATAAATCTTCCCAATTTAAAATTGTTAGAAAAGATATTCCCAAATTAAAATGTTATTAGTTTTTAAAGAAATAAACTTGCCAATTTAAAATATTATTAACCTTTAAAAGAATTAAACTTGTCAATTTATAAAATAAATCAACAAATCAATTTAATTATTAATAAAGATTATTAAATTGATATTGCCAAATTTCCGGGATATCACATTCCTTCCCCCTTAAAATAATTTCGTCCCCGAAATTGAAAAGCAAAGATAATTTAATAACCCAGCAAATTTTTAATTTTAAACAGCAATCATACATATCAATCATATTCTAACAACCATAGCAAACAATTTAATCAAACAAATTTAACTATCCAGTCAAAATCTGGATAGAATTTACTCGAGTTTCCCCAAGTATATATATATATACCGGGAGATTCGTTCTACAGGATCTAAACTAACTATCTACAATAATCTAGAACTCCTTCCCATCTAGATTACAAATCTGAACAAAATATCATACTAAACTCAAAACCATCTCAGCTACCAAATCCTTCTGAACTGCTGATCCCACAACCAATGACAGATCAAACACGTATTCCCTCAGAGATACGTGAAATAAAATGAATTCCAGTTATCCGAACTGGCCATTTAATCCTATAGATCAAAGAACTAATCCTCTTGGGAACATAGGAAAAATCTCATAATACTTCTGGAGCTCACTCTCCAATTTTTCCAAATCTTATATCTCCTTTGATTGGAGAAAACTTAAACAATATCCAAATTTCAACTTCAAATTCCAAATTCCATCCATTCTTAACTGTTTAACTCTTTTGACGATCCTGAGTCACTTCATCCTTCCTGATCAGCTTAACTCTTGCTGATGCCTCTTGAAACAGACTAGACCAATATTAAACCAATTTCTGGATCCTACTCAACAAAATGGTTCCCAAAAATCATCGAAATCCAGAACACAACTCTACTTTACAAACATTAGAGCACTTCGAACTACTTCTCCTTTCTGAAATAGTCAAAACAGTTGCACTTGACAACTTTACCTCCAAATCCCGAAAATTTCTTCACACTTAGAGATACACTTGAATTTCCTATAGAAATCCTCTACTCGAAGAAAATTACAACTCTCGGTTGCTTCCACTCTAGAATAGCTGCTATCTTGCTTTCGCTGCACAATTCTGATCTTGAACAGATGAGAATGCCATCGGAGAAACTCGAGCACAAACTTGATCATCCACAGTTCACCATATCTATAAAACTTAGTGAACCATTCTACTTGGTCAAAACACCTTAACAGAATCCTCACCAGAAAATTAGGTGTGGTCAATCCCTCTCCAAAGAATCCTGAGCTGCTTCACCAAATTCTTCTCTCGGAGACATCCTTCTATTAAGCTGGACCACCAGTAACTCCACGAATCAAGTCGATATGGAATCTCAATCTCCAATAACCCAAGAGAACACTCAAACAATCGCAAGTCTCTTTTGCGATCAACTCGACCTAACTTCCACAGATACTGTTCTCTCTTCACAAATTAGAACAGCTCATACTTAACTATCCAATTCATCGAAGAAATGGATTCACTCAGCTGCTTCTGGACTCCAACTTTAGAAAAACTACTCAGTCAGAAACTTCCTGCTAACACACAGAACACTCCGAGCCGCACTGCTGTCACAGATACCAAAGACTTCTTATCCGAAACTCTTTGAGAAACTCGGACTTCAAAGCAAAAAGAAACACCCCGCTGGACCCAGCCACAACACCGAAACAGATCTACTTCCTTAAACTTGCTTCAGAAGAAACATCTTCAGAACGTCCATAGTCACCGCGTCTCCCCACACAGCTACTACTTCCTGAAGTTGCCAAGATATCATCACTTGCTTCAGCTCATCCAATAGATCTAACTCTATTCATCCAACTTCAAAGACAAACTCCGAACCTTAACAGGTTTCCTTCAGAGATTATGAAATCCTTACACAACTGTAAAGTTCACTCGAGACGGTATTAGGTTTACAGTCTCGACAAATACACTTCCAACCTCAACACTCAGACTCCTAATCCTAGATGATAAATTATTATCATCTCAACCAATCATCACAAATACCATATACATTTAAAATGATACTTTTTTTTATATAGAAATTATATCTGGGTAAAATTATTTCATCTACTTTTTTTTTTAAAACAATATTGTGTCCGTTGGCCTGGTCTAAGTGTTTAGAGATCCCTATCAATAACGTTAGCTACTCGTATTGACCAGAATCCATATACCACTCAACCGATCAATTAACACAATATAAAACCATTTTATATAACTAACAAATACGCGCTCTCATATATATATATACACTCGGACTCAAACAGGTCGCTACAGATCCTATTTCTAATGAACAATCCTTCCGAACCTAGGTATTCACTCAACCTAGTGTTCTGATATTCACTTAACCAAAAGCTTAGGCATTCGCTCAACCTATGCTCTGATACCAAATGTAACGTCCTAGGCTTTTCAACCTTCAGCAACGGTTCACGACCGGTAGGCTTTTCAACCATCCCAGCCCCGCTGTGGCTCACAGTGATACCTCGGGTTTGCTTTTACGGCCACCCTCTCGAGTCGCAACCAACCCCAAAAGGCCTTATACTACCCCCGGGGACATGTAGGGGTAAGAGTCTCCCGTTCGCCACCAAACCGCGAAGCGAGAACCCCCTATCACGCTGTAATGTAGCAAACCCGATCCCGGTCTCATCGAAATCCAAAACGTATCTTTTAAGGCCAAGTTGTTTAAAGGTTTAAACAATTTAACATATCTATATTCATACAGATAGATAATTCACAAATCACAATTGATAATCACATTATCAAATAAACAAATGATTCATAACAAAATAGGTAATCCATATCAACATCACAATAGTTAATCTATATTACCATCATAATGCAACCAAGCATTCATATCACACCATATTACTTATCTCATTTCTGAGATTACATCCATTCAAGACAAATAAATGTCATCCATTCTTATATAAGCAATGATTTACTAAATCACAACATAATTAATTTAAAATGAATTAAATTAACTATCTCTATCTTTAATTAATTTAAAGTGAATTAAATTAATTACTTCATTATAAGTCTTACTTATATAATTATTAATTAATTACAAATAAATTAATTAATCATTTTCTAATTATCCTCTTTAATTAATCACCTTGATTAATTATACTTTAATTACATTTAAGTAATTATCTTTAATTAATTTCACAAATTAATTATTCTTAATCAAATACAGTAATTGATCTTTAATTACTTCATTAATTAATTAATTATAATCAATTACTTTAATCCTTAATTAATTACAATTAATTAGTTGTCATTTGATTAATTAATCTTAATTAATCAACTCTTAATCACATCATTAATTATAAACTAATGATCCCTAATTACACCTTTAATTATTTATTAATTACATTAAGTAATTAACCTTTAATTAAACCATAATTTATTAATCACCTTGATTAATTTAACCCAGTAATTAACTTCCCTTAATTACTTCCATTAATTAATTATTATTTTTATTAATTACCTTAACAAATAATTAATTACTTTATAATTAATCTTAATCCTTTAATTAACTTAATTAAATAATTTATTTAATTAATAACACTAGGTAATTAACCTTAATCACCTCTTATTTAATTACTTTCATAAAATAATTATCCTCTAATTATTTTATTAAATAACTTCCCTTTTACTTAATTACATTCAGTAATTATTCCTTAATTACTTCATTAAGTAATTATACTTAACTTAATTTATAAGTGATTATCCTAAGTAATCACAAATTAATTAATTTAACTTAATCATTTAAATTTAATTAAATGATTCTTAACTTATTATATTAAAGGTTCTTAATTAAGAAACTACTATCTTAATTAAATTAATTATTTACCAATAACACTTGATAATTAAAATAATTTAATTATCTAAATTTCCTTTTCAAATTAACTATCTTTAATTAAATCAACATTCTAAATACTTAAGAAAATTCCTATTTTAATTGATTACTAAACACATTTTAACTTGAACCTTTAAATCTTTAAAACTTTTCCCAAGTTATTAAATATAATTAAATACAAATTTATTTCAAAATCTACTTATTTTATTTTAAAACTCAATATTATAAAATATATATACTTGTTTAAACTTTTGTTTTAAACTCAGAAAATATTACAAAAACAAAATTTCTTTTGTTTAAAACTTAAAAAATAACATTTCCTGTTCAATTCTTTTTACCAGCTAAACCCCAAACCCGAGTAAAAACGTAAGAAAACCCGAAGTAACTCTCGAGTCACTCTACTACTCCCCTGCTTCGAGTAAAACTCGAAGATTCCCGAACGAAAACCCGAGCGAAACCTTCTTCCCCAAACCCAATTCTCAGATGCACGCAAATGTGCTCGTGCACGTGCACGCCTTTTCTGATCGACGGCGATCCCTACTCCGACCTCCGACAAGTCAGATTCCATCACGCCTTCACGTACGACCACCCCAACATTCTCGATACGAACGAGAATCGAATCTGAACATTGAACCCATCAACTTGAAGCGTACATCACCAGGAAATCGACATCGCCGATGATCCCTGCCTCGAGACACCACGCCACCTTCACCCTAGCTCCGCCTCGTCTTCCAGCATCTCCAGAACAACATGCGATCGACTCCGGTTGCTTGTCGTGGCCGCAATCTCCTCTGAAAACATCGACAACAAACACAGACGATAACCCTATTTCTATAATTCTGACCACCACGGCCAACAATAAAATTCATCACTATTTTTCTGATGATCTACATCCTTCAATCCTCCTCTGGCCACAACCCCGAGTTCCCTGACCTCCGCGATCACCCACATTAGCCCAAAATGACATTTCCGTTCATCTCAGCAATACTCAACAAACTCTAAACTAAAAAAACGTGATATAGCCATTAAAATTCATCGTTTCCTATCACGAATCCAACCATGCAATCCTAATCACAAGATTTAATTGATAAAATTTTTGACCCAAATTATATTCCACTGTTATTTACAAATTTTCGAGTCAAATATTTAATATAAATTTCAGGGATGAATTTTAGTAGGGATGTTTCACGATTTCAAACATTTTTCATTTGCAAACAAAAATCTAACAGTGATTCAAAAGTGAGATACTAGATTTATAGAGGAATTGAAACCTGTTATCACACAACAGAGCCTATGCAAGACAATACACAGACATTAAATACTTATATACATACATGCATTCATTTCAATCCAAGTATTCAGACAAGCAACATGAATTTTATATATATTAAAGTGGAATTCCAGAATTAAAACTGTTTTTAAAAAATATGTTTACTCACCTCAAAGAACAGAGAGCAAAAGATGGGATCTGTTATTTTATTTCCAGACTCTGAATTCTTCTTGCATGTTGAAAATAAATCAAGTTTGCTATTGAAATCTGAATTGCATGTTGAAGTTTACATCTTGCATTTGAATTGATGAAGTTGCTTGCCTCTGATTCATTTCCAGATTAACTCCTTTTGCTTTGAATTTTAGTTTCCAGGTTTTCTTTTGATTTTCAGGTCTTTCATTTTTCTTAGCATTTTGATTCGAATTGTATTAGTGGAGAAAGAATTTGAAGAAAAGAAAAATTTAAACTGAAAAATGAAAACAGATTTCTTCTTACATACTAATTTTATTTATTTTAAAACTTAAATTAAAATATAGCCACTTGTCTCTTTAATTAGCTTACACATAGGCTTACATCTATACTTATTTCTTACAAATGTCTTCACACCATTCTAATATGCTAACAAGTGTAAATCTTGTTTTTAATACATTTATTTAAGTCATTTATATGCTTTTATGAAATATTTATAAGTATATAATGTAT
Organism: Allium fistulosum; assembly: GCA_030737815.1. NCBI lineage: Eukaryota > Viridiplantae > Streptophyta > Magnoliopsida > Asparagales > Amaryllidaceae > Allium > Allium fistulosum. The sequence continues at coordinate 390,530,320 of CM060904.1, forward strand.
TTATCTCTTTTTATAATTTAAGCTTTTAGATTTTAATAAATATACAAATGTGAAAACTATTATTTAAGTAACTTATACTTTAATCAAATACATATAACATATTTATAAATGCTTGAGAACTTATTTTAACTCTATATATATTTTTACAAACCTATTTTGACTTATATTTGAATTTTAAAAGAGAAAAGAATATTAAAACAAATGAATTTCTTAAATTAAACCTTAAATAAAACTTAAGCTTAAAATTTATCTTTAAAATAAATAAGAAATTATTCTTGTTATTTAAATCTCAAATATCATTTTCAAAAGTATTAAGTCAAATTACAAATTTCCAAATTATAAATTATATAAATATTAAAGTTTGAAAATACTTTATTAATTTCAAATTCAATATTCTTTCCATTTTAATATATACAAATATATATATATTCTAAATGGAAAATATTTTTAACATTAGCTTTTATAATTACTATATTGAATTTTATAATATAATTCCAAATAACAATATATATATACATATATATTATAAATTTGAAAACTTATCCTTTTATTAAATTAAAGACTACCTATTTATAATATATATACCAATATATATACATTATAAATATAAACACTTATATAAGTTTTTAGAAAGATAAATCTTCCCAATTTAAAATTGTTAGAAAAGATATTCCCAAATTAAAATGTTATTAGTTTTTAAAGAAATAAACTTGCCAATTTAAAATATTATTAACCTTTAAAAGAATTAAACTTGTCAATTTATAAAATAAATCAACAAATCAATTTAATTATTAATAAAGATTATTAAATTGATATTGCCAAATTTCCGGGATATCACACAGCCCGTCAACCCCCACGGCCGAAGTCCCATTAAGACTTGCTTAATATAAGTTAAGGAAAATGCCTACTCTGGTTACTTAATACCTCTTGTTTAGAAATGAAGCAGACCTCGTTTCCCTATTAGGCACGGTTATAGGTTATTTAAGACGTTTTATATATAGAGGAGGCAGACCCAACTACAATTTAATACCTTCCACTCCGAAGAAAACCCTTAGACATCCCAAAAGGTGCCGAGCCATTTAATACTTCAAATCCAAGGTGAACACTTGGTATATTTTCCCACATCTATACACAAATGTATATCCCTTTCCCATGGGTTTTGTAGTTGGAATTGTCCCAAATCAGTAGCATATGCACAACTCCTGGTAGCCTCTAGGTGGAGGGCAGACTACAGTTATGTAACTCAACTGACCTCGCATCCCAGCCCATACTAAACCAACCATTTATCCTATACCTAAATATTGGTCTTGGCCCACTAATTTATGCTCGTCCTTAACGTATTATTGAGGCTATATAATTTCTATTATGGAAATTATATGCCTCCTAACTTTATATATTAACATTCATTCATTCATTTGCTACGAATCTGTTAATGCACTTATTTCCTATATTCTTCATTTCCTATTTATGCCACCTAAAAATCACTTATTTCTTTACCCTCAATTAAGTTTCCTTAATAAATGGTCATTATTACTCAAAGTGGACAATCGTTAATGACCTTTATTCACTCACTTTAAATCCAGCTTATTATACCTATTCTGTTTTCCCTATAAATGTAATGTTTAATTCAGCAATTAATCCCCTTAATCACATTTATGTGCTCATTTGATTTCTATAACTCCATATTAACTACGTATTTATTGTCCATTAATATTTTAATCATTATTCATAAATGTTGGGGTTACAGCCTCTTTTTTCATTACAACCTCTTAATCCTATGATTTACTATGTTATTAAGATTTAATTATTCTAATCATAACTAAAAACGTTATCGATGTATATTTATTTATTTTGCATTATTATTTATCTTATATATATATAAATATCTATATTTTTAATTAGTAGGCTCAGTTATATGTAATATATATATAAGTATATATTTAACTCACTAATTCATAAGTTTAGGAATTTAAGAATATACCCTTATATGTACATTCTACAAAGAACATTTGTTTCCACATTTTAACATATTGGATCTACCCTTACCAAGAAGGAAATTATTACCGTTCTAACTTTCCATAAACCAACTGATAGTGAGACTTTTTCTTCATTTGAAATCACAGTGAATCGTCTTTTTTTATGTCTATTGAATACATAGTGCAAAATACGTAAAAGAATATCTGTACTTTACAGATCTCTTTTATTTTTTTATATTCCTTATTATTCCAAACGACATACTTTTTTTACATAACTGTGAAGTTAGATAGCCTGTGAAAATATATATGGAAATAAATACGACTAAATTGTATTTACAACGCTCCTAATAAATTAAAATATAGAAATTCATATTCCAAGTCAAGTTAGGGCATTCCAAATGATTACTAAACAAATTTACAGCCCAATTAACATAAATCTGGAATAATCTTTACAATCTTATCACATCACACTTTAAAATTTGAGGGAATCACATCACACTTTAAAATTTGAGGGAACTAAGTTCCAAAATTTCTGGATTAGGATGCATATGCCATTCCATTACAATTAAATAACTTACAGAATACGTACGCATGGTTTCAATTAAGTATATTCAATTAATCCAATAATTTAAATATTTGCATCGGCATAATAATTAAATAAAATTCAATGTTATTAATTTCAGTGTTATATATACATCATATAATTTCTCATTCATCTTTCTAGCTTTCGAAATCTCACAAATCTGAATCCATCCCTTTAATTGACTCCTTTTACCTTTCCAATCCAAATATATATATATACCAGATATATACATAGCTATAAGAATTACAAATTTGAGGGGAGATTTGAATTAAGTGGCATATATATTTATATTTATAGAATTTACGTTTTTGCAGAGCAGATTTATTCCTTCTCTTCTTCTCTTTTATTTTATGCCCTTCTCCGATTTATATATCATATACTTTTTTTATAATTTCTAGAAATAGTGGAGAAGGGAAAATGGCAGAGCTCCGCTGCTTTGATTAGAAAATATGAGAAGAAAAATCAGGGGTGGGCCTATGTTTATAAGCGTTGGAATCAATTATATCCGTCGGATTAATATTAATTAAATTTGTTCTGTCATGGCGAGGTTCAACCCTAACCGTCGCCGCCACTTTAACCGGTCAACCACTCCTTATAGGGAGTCGAACTTTAGCGGTCGACCGAGCCAAGGAGGGGGTCGATCAGTGTGGTCCATGCAATTATTTATTTCCTTTAATTACTTTTTAATTATTTTCTATCCGAAAACTTCAAACGTTGATAACTACTTCGTTTGAACATCGATCGCAAAACTTCATATATAAAAGTTTCTCGGAAAATCATTACAAATGCAATGGTGCAAGTTTCATGGTCAAATTTCGATGTTTTCTCAAATTTCATTTTTGAGCCCTATTTAATTATTTATCAATCCTCTCTAACTAAATTAAGTTTATTCTACAAGGTGTTACATTCCCACCTGAAAAGAATTTCATCCTCGAAATTCTTCAAGAATTGAATCATGTAACATAGCATACGACCATTCTAAACTACCAATTAGTGTACAACCAATTTGGTAGTCAACCATGTACAAGCGCTTAATGTATCACAACATATGTGATATGTATGCAGAATAGTACTAAATCGACCCTTTCTATATAAATCCATTCCCTTAAAACAATTTTAAAAATATGATGCAAATAACCTATACATGTATGCAATTTCCAAAAACCAAAATCTTTATTTTCATACGATAAATTCCACACTCCGACGAATACAACCAATTTTTGCATCAAATCCCCACCATCCAATACCTATCACACAATTTTTAACAACCAAAATTTTAAAAATCTAGTTTTCCTAAATCTATTATGCCAGAAAAGGAATTTAGATGGAAAACTTTACATTTCCATCCTTCGTATTCCGTTGTATCTTTTGCCCCCAAATCTTTTCCAACTTTTCCAAGTACAGTTTGTGTAAGGAGGTTTATTTTTGGATGTTATAATGGAATTATTTTAAAAGCAAGTTTTATTTATTATCTATAGGGTATGGAAATAGAAATCCCAAAGCTAAAACAGTTTGTTACCTTCTTATTATCTATATTTTGTATTCTATCACCCTTGTCGGATAGTAAAATTCATATTCACTAACACGTCGACCCTCCCTACGGTAAGCATGTGGCATAGAAAATTGGAAATTTTCTCGTTTTCCATTACAAATCATTTTTCCCTTTCAAAATAACATGCAAAATAGTTTGAAAATTAAATCTTTCAAAAGCATTTAAACACAAGTTTTCCAAAGCATTTGAACGCAATTTTCCAAAAGCATTTGAACAAAATTTTTTTCAGAAGCAAATGAACAAAATTTTACAAAAGAATTGTCTTTACATCTTTTAAAACAAATCAAGCTACATCTTAACATAATCGAGATTCAGTCAATGAGTTAATGCATTTGATTGATCCTAGCATTGCACAGTTTATCTTAGATTTGAAAACCTTCCCTTTTATTTCAAAACAATAAACAACATATAAATATAATTATAAATCCTAGCTTTTAAGGCACAGGGATAACTTTTAAGGCACAGGGATAGCTTTTAAGGCTAAAATTTATTTTTTCCAAAATTATAAATTTTTTAGGGTTAATGCATTCTTTATTTCTATTAGCTAATTTAATTTCCTAATTTATTTTATAAACTTCCAGCCTTAATTACATTCATTGCTAGTTAAGTGTCCTTATAAGATTTCATAATTTATGTTATTTTCCAACATGTGTATGTGTGTATATATAAATATATATATATAGCGATCAAAGCTCGTCCAAAAAATCGATACAGTAATAAAATAGGAACATATTTCATATCATATCGTACACTTTTTTTTCAATGCCGAAAAAGAGACAGCTGTTGATTACAACCCAAATATCCTAAGAAACAATTACCGAAAACTACCCTTCAACATCAAATAGTATTAGTGATGTTGTGGTTCAATCACTTCTTACTCAATTAAGATGGACATTTCCAGTATGACATTCTACTATTACCCATACCTCTTAACTTACCTCCTTGGCTTTTAATAAATAAGTTCCATCCACTACTTCAATTATTGCACCCTATTAGGGGATAAATTGTACATTTCCACACTATAGTGGCTAGGAAAAATAAACTATGCACATTTATAATAACTTAGCAGAAAACTGGCTTGGTGGAATAACTATCCTACCACCTATCTTGCCTTCTTTAACCTTGAGTCGACAAACATTATGTATGTGTGTTTTCCATCTCATTACCTCTTCACTAATAATACTACTATCTTCTTTCAATCAAATTTTTTAATAGTATTCACAACTTTGGTATTTACTTTCTTTATCCTTAATCTTTCATACAAGTTTACCCTAGGACTCACCAAAAAGTAGTTTGATACCATTCACCATTCCTTTAAGGGTTCTTCTTATGGCTTTCACACATGTCTAATCAAACATTTCTAGGTTCATACCAATATTCCTTTTATCTAACAGAGATTCCTTATTGCTATCCTATGAGCATTCGTGTCTATTTTATTCATATTCTTGACCTCGTCTTACCTAGGCAGTCATCTCTAATTGCTCCATATCAAAAATTGGATTGGATTTCACCACACTTTATAAAATTAAAAATTCACAGTCATGAAGTATTTAATTCAAAACTTTTATCGATAAAAATATAAACTTAGAAACCATTTTATTAAATTCAAAAATTGCTTCATTTCTAAAAGGAGCCATGAAAATTTTCCATTGAAACCAACTTTCCTTTTTAAGGTATTTCTACAACAGAGACTTAGTTCTTTAAAAGTAGGATTTTAAACTCAAAACACTTATTAGTGTTCAAAAACTCAATCGTCCTACCAACATCTTCTGCAACTTTAAACAATGAAAACTGTAGTAGACAAGGATAACTTCCATTCTATTACTTTCCTACTACTCATGTTAATTCCGCTTTCAACCTTTGCATAGATTTCAATAGCATATGAGGGGGACTTGTAAAAGATATGCACAGTACTGTATATATTTATGGGATTATCTGTTTTTCTTTAGCTTTGCTTTACGTTTCCTACATTCTTCCTAACTAGATTACTAACAATACTCTAATATAAATTCCTAATGTTGTTCCTATTTACATTTCCTAATATTTCTACTTTTATATTTCTCCTACCTAATTTGCTTCTAATAACTCTTTTCCTCATTGACTCATGTAGTGCATTCGCTTAATGTTTAGTCATTGAGCTTTTCTTTATTAACATGAAAAGAGATATGCATAAATCAATTTCAGTTGTTTTTCTTCGTAGTTTCCTTATACGACAATATTTTTCCTATCTTCATTATCGGCCATTCTTACCCTTCCATTCTCTTTACTCCATTTAAACCAAGTACCAGTTCCATTTATCCACTCTTAAAAAGGATTTAAAGAGAAACTTTTGAATTTATAGAAATAAGAAATATTATCGAGCAAAACATACACTCCCTTTTCCATTCATTTCAAAAATAAGAAATCCCTTTATCAAAAACCCTTTGAATTGAATTTTTTTAACCCAACTGATTTTAAATTTCACTAGGAATCTCTAAATAGCCCTTTAAAACTTTCAAATTTTCTTGCTTTTTCGAAACAACAACTTCTCAATGGTAGGGTTCTCCTATTTTAAATAAATCCTTTGTAAAACCATTCGAAACATTTCAAGAAACTATCAAAAAATTTGTTAAATTCTTTCATGTAGGGCCAGGCTTGAAAATGGACTTTTATTCGTCTTTTACTTTGGACTTTCCTTCTTTTACACTCATTCTAAACTCATCTTCATTGAGAACATATCTACCATCTTGTGGTAGTTAGTGTACACCTTCTTGCATGAACTTACTTAATCCTTTTACACATCTTACTTCTGGATGCTTACAACATATAAGCTCTCGCTTCCCATTTGTTTAGATGAACATATGTCATCAATCGGCAATCCATCGAAATATTCAATAATAGGGCGGCTCTGGCCCAGCCAAGGAGTCAAGTACCATTCAGCTTCAAGTATCCTTCAATTTGAGTGCTCATGCTTTTCTTGGTCAATGCCATATAGTACAACCTACACCCCATGGGGTAATCGAGGTAGGTGTATAAATTTTAACTATATTTATTATTCCAACTAATAGTTGCCTCATCCATCTTTTTAGAATATTATTGCAACTACTTCTATAGTCGAAATTCATAAAATTTTGTGAATAATATATGTAGTTATAGGTAAAAACATGTTCTTTCAACGTATCCTAATTCCTATGATAGACTAACACAAGCTCTAAATTACTATGATAGACTGACCTAAGCTTTGATACTAAATGTAACAACCCGCATATTAATGGGCCTGAATTTCAACTAAATCTAAACCCAAGCCTATTAAGTATGGATCGTTGGTGTTGGTAAAATGAAATAAACATAAATGAATCAAAGAGATATCTACATAAACTCAAAGTGGAATAGAAAAAAAATAATAGGGCATATATACCAACAAAGACTACCCTTTAAAATCAATATTATTCCTTGGACATCTAGTTGCCTTGTTAGCGCCGAGCATGAATGAGAAGACTTCTCCATCTATCATTCCTATATTGTACTAGTTGCTTATCCCTCTAAATCTATCCTTTGGGTTGTAATTAGTAGGAGGTCAAAAAAAAAATTCTGGTGATTGGTAAATTACGTACTTTATCCATAACACCGGTTTATGTCGATTGATTTCTAATTATGTGTCATGCCTACTATCCATGGGATTATCCATTTAATTCCATTTGCAAGTATGATATTTCCAACCCTTCTCCGTGGTGCGTGTGTGTGTGTATATCTGTGTATGTATGTGTGTACACACACACATATTCATTGTAGTACCTAAAAGAAAACCCCGGACATTTAGTACTTCTTACATATAGAGAAGGCAGACCTAACGGTCATTTAATACATATGGAGGACACTTAGTACTTCTTACATATGGCTTTATAATTTTGTTAGCCATATTACTAACGCATCTCATAGACTTATCTAAGGTTTAATTAACTCACATTCGATAAAAAAACAACTAATAACAAGCAACTAATTTTGTTACCATGGTGCATCTTTGCGTATCCCATACGGATTCTACACTAGTTGAAACGAAATCCATCAGGGCATAGCCCTTATCTTCACTAATGACCATTTAGGACCGTTTGCAGTCAAAGCCTATATGTCTGCCCTAATTCAAAACATCGGTTTACTAATAACACTGACGCAGCCAACCGATCCCCATAGCCGAAATCCCATTTAGTAGCCTAATATAAGTCAAGGAAATGGTCCACTCCAATTACTTAATGATAGGGTTAGGTGTATGCCCCAGGGGCAATTATGTAATTTGTTACATACATCTAACTCTTTGACCAATCTTGTTTGAAATAAAGGTATTTCCTTTATATTATATACTTGATATGATGTGGTTATATTAATTAATTCATTTAATTAAAAGTATATTTAATAGAAAATCCATAAATGGTATGTTTTGCGATAGTAGTTATAAAGTGTTGTAACCGTGAGCAATATGTCACAATGAAAACAAATATACCGTTTTAAATATTCCTAGTCAAGATGTATTGAGACTGGATATCGATACATCCATTGAGACTAGAGTATGTAACGCTCTCCAAATGTTAGATGGTGTATTATTCATGACTGATGGGGGCACTATGGGGTTGCGTACTGATAGTTATTGGAAAACTATGGAATGATTCACTTGATAGTTTTCTGTTTGTAAAAATAACTAGGGTCAAGCAGAGAATATCGATGTGACTAATTTATACAGTTCTCTCAACTTGAGAATATGGTTGATCTTTAACGTGGAAGCTCTGCTTTGATTATAGTTAAATCGCAGCACGGCGTGGACTACAGTTGGTTCAAGTGGAAGCATTAGAAGTGAAACACTATTCAAGAGAGGATTTGCCTCCTCAGTTATATGAGGTTAGTATCACAGTCAACTGAAGTCAACTCAAAGTCAAAGTCTTTGGCCTGAGCATTTCGGTTAATAATAATTGTTATTATTAAACCAAGGACTTTGTGTTTAGACAATAAAGTTGAATGTGGTCAATATTATAATTTTGACCATTACCAAATTCCATAAGTCCTAATGTGATATAGTTTTGATGAAGAGAATTGGTGTAAATAGTTGTCACTATCGGGTACCGCTTATAATAAGTAAAATTGGATTTTACCAAAAGATTTGTGACGTATGAACGTGTGAACGTTAATATTCGAATAGTTCGATACTAATCGCTGATTGAATTTACACATTTTAGTCGCACAACCGTAATGATGAATTCTCTGAAAAACCATATGATTTAATTAATTTATAAAATATTGTAAATTGATTAAATTAATTGATATTTGATAAATATTAATTATTATTTATTTGATGTTTGAAAGTTGTTTGTTATTATTTTAATGCATTTATAAAAGATATATTTGTGCGCATTGATATACGATATCGATGTAATTAAAAGATAATTTCATGAAATGATTGGAAACTTTATGTCATTTGATGATATGATTTGTGGAAGTTATATGTCATTTGATGACATATCATGTGAAAAGAAAGAATTGGAGGGAGAGAAACAATCAAAGGAATTAATTAGGGAAGTTTTAATTAAAGAATGAAAATAGTTTCGTTCTTTCAAATAAAACTTATTCTCTAATTCATTCTATACAAACAATTCTTTCTTTCTTATCATTCTTTTTGTTTCTCTCCTCCTAACTTTTTATGGCAGAAAACAAAAATCAAAATTTTAAAAATCTTTCAGCTCCAAATAAAATATCAAATAAAAAAGGTGATTCATCCATCTCCTGTAAGGATAGGATATGGATCGTGTAGATCTGAGGAGATATCATCATATAAGGTACATTCTCCTGGCAATATCTCAAGGTAATGATTCTAATTTTATTCATCATTCACCTTGTTTATATAATTTGGATCCATCATATATTTCATCTCATCTGAGTATTTGTTTATTTGATCACATAGATTAGATCCCTTTTTGCTACATCTTAATTAATTTTATATGTTCACCGTATTAATTTTTATTTGGATCCATTTTAAGATACATTTGGATTGCTTACCTATTCATATTGTCATTATTATACCAACATCAATAATTCCATATTTAATTAATTGTTAGATCTGAAAACCTTTGCAACATATACATATGTGTTTGATTTGTCCTATCTATTTTGTTATTGTTTTAAATTTGTTATTTAAAAGGAAAAACCTTTTCTGATTGAAATCTAAGTATTAATTAATGTTATATTTTGATTATCGATTCAAATAGAAAACATATGTAGTTTATTAATGTTTGTATGTATGTTTTGTGTTTATTATTTTAAATCCAATCTTTTGATTTTTTTCATACCCCTATTTAAAGTTAAGAAAAGGATTTCTTTATAAACAAAACTGTACATTATTGCAAAATATCACAAACCCATGGATTTCCTTTTAAATTGAAGTTAAACTTTAATTTGTTACTTTATATTAAATACTAAGTTATACATTTTAACATAACAATGTTGTATTAGGTTTAAAACATCATTTATAATGATTTGTATATACATATGTGTGTGTGTGTGTGTGTTAATTTGACTTAAGATTTATAATATGGAATTTTATGTAAAATCATAAATATTTTAATCTTAAATCCTTTTAGTCTTGAAAATAGGTTCAAAATTGTTGTCTTTATTTTTAAACTTATATAATAGTAAAACTTAATTTTAACACATTCATACATATAAATCTATCGCGTGTATACATAAATACACACACACATGTATATGTATTTTAAATAATACTGTGGACAATAAAGACACGTATGAAGGAAACATCATCTTTGTACACAATCTGATATGTTGCTCTTACATAATTTACAATAGAATACATTTGGACAAAGTTACATTTCATGCCATGAATAATTAGCTAGTTATGACATTTAATGAATCAATTAATTAGAGAGATATAATGAAAGGTTTATCTCTCCGTATAATGCAAATTAAGCTCTCAATTAATTACCTATTTTTAGGGAAAGAAATGAAAGGTTTCATCCCTTGAATTAGCTCTTATAAATGATTGTCTACTGTATTCGTTACACTATACATTTAAATTAAATTAATTTTAAACTTTCTTTTAACCAACTATAAGTAAAATAAGATTTTGTTAAACGTTTTATTAAATTGGCTCTAATATACCTTTAGACTTCATTGGCCTGGTTGATCCAAAATGGTAATTTTTTTTGAAATTCACTCATTTCTTCTGCTAAGGGCTGGTCTAGTTCAAACGATGGTATTAGAGCCAAATAGCCTATGCGGTCTAAACTAGTCATGTTAGGGTTAACAAATTAAGTTTACGCACTTGGTACGATGTTTAGAAAGGTGATTTCTAGGATTGGAATTGGATAATTAAGTACCCTATCCTACCTGCTTACCTGCTTGGCCTGAAAGGTGAAGTGATCTCAAAGGTTTCTCCTAATAAAAAAGGCCTAATTTGAATTGGACGTTGAGCTAATTTTCAAAATAGTTTTGAAAATTAAGACAAAATTTTAAATTTAAAATATAGACATGTTTATTATGAAAGGTTATGACATAACATAAATTTTCAAAATGTTTGGAAAATATGATGAAAAATTCAAAATGTTTGAAACTATTTATATATTAATTTTGAAACTTAAAATTTGTTAATAAAATTAATGAAATAAATTAATTAAATGTGTTAATTAATTAATACTAATATGCATGTATTATATATATATCATAATATATGTTATGTTATTTTAAAGTGTTTAAGATAACATAAGTATACATGTTTGTATATAAGATAAAATTTTCAAATTAATATGATTTAATTAAAATTGTTTAATTAAATAAATTAATTAAGGTTAATTAATTAAATAAAAATACAAATATATAAGATATATGTGTACACTATAAATGTTATAGTAGATATATCAAATATAAAAGTTGTATTGGAATACTAATTTAAAATTAATTAAAAGTTGGTTAAATAAGATTTAATTAATAAAATATTATACATAAAACTATCATATAAGTAATATGAAATATAAAAGTTATGTAACAATAAAACTTATATGATATGACTGTATAAGCTAAATGTGGAATATTAAAGAAACCCTAAATAGACTAAATACATATGTAAATATACGTTGTAACGACCCGGAATTTCACTGCTTTGATTTGCGAATATTTAATTAATTTTAAATATTCAAATAATTGATTTTATAGTGGAAATAAAACTCTTTTAAATGATAAATAATGATGGTGAAATAGTTTTAAAATTTTGATTACAAAAATATTTAGTTCGAAGAAAGATTGAAAATGTGACCGGAATCGTTTTCCGAATTTTCGACTTTTTGACGGCTAAAACTTATCGGAAACGTTGTAAACTCTTTAGCATAAGTATACATTTCTAAAATTAGTTAGTATATATATTTGTATGTGTATTAATTTATGTATATATGTATTTATACTTAGGTTAATTTAGGGTTTAAGGTGACATTTAATAAAGTGTTAAAGATAGGATGCTTAAGGAAACATTATGTGACTTTTGGCGACATAAAGTACAAAAAGTACAATTTGTAATAAATGGATGTTGAAGCATTTGAAAATGGAAGGGGAGACATGATAATTTCGAATTTAAGGGAGGGAACAAGGCTTGGTGAGTTGGAGCAAGGGGAGTGGAGGGCAAAGTACAAGGTCATTTTGGTAATTCGCCTTGTTAACATTTTATAAAAACCATTTTTCATAATTTTTGTTTCATTTCTCATTCTCGTCTTCATTATTCAAAACTTCCTAAGACTTTGAACAAACTTTCATGGCTTCCTACACCTTTTCTAGGTTATAAAAATCCTAACTTCTACTTTGAATCCCTTCCAAAATCTTGTTAGACATTTCTATATCCACTCAAACACTTCCCTTCCAAGAATCAAGCACACATTCACCTAAACTCTACAAGGCCATACCCATATACACTCAAGGCCGAACCATATAGTGCTTAGGCTAAGCTCATTTCCATGTTTCCAATGCAAAGGTCAAGTCTTCCCATGGGTTTAAAAAATCCCAAGCTTATTGCAAAAGTTAGTGAGAGTTTAACTTGTTTTGGTCAAAGTTTTGGTGAGTAAATCTTCTTATCTTTTGGAAAGAATTTAACTCCCTACATTATTATGTTTTATTGTGTAATATATTTTTTAGTTGTGTATATTCATGATGATTTGATAAAATAGTTGGATTGGATAGAAAATGATGATGTTTTGAGTTTATGCTTATGCGTTTGGATGTGATATGAATTTGAGAAGGAAAGTTAATTAGTGGTGAGGTTGGAAGTTGTGGAAATCCTTATGGTTTGAAGTATAGCTTGTATGTTAGGTTATGGTATGTACTTGTGGTGCATATGATAAAAAAGTTAGCAACTTGAATTGTTTAGGTGACATTAGATCTTTGGAAAAATCAAAAGGAGTTTAGTAGTTTGTTTACTAAAAGGATTTCAAAGTTTAAAACTTTATTTTGATTTCAAACTTTCTCACCTTTGTTAGTCTTAAAAAATTACTTATGTTTTAGGAAAAAATTAGTAAAATTTAAGGTGTTAAATTTCATAGAAAGTTAAAAACCAGTTTTAAATTACAGGTATCCATAGCGATAGTCGTTATGGGTACCGTTCGTTTAAAAAGTCTGATTTTTGAAAACTAAGTCTTTATGCTTAGAAATGCTTTTAAAATGTTTTATAAACTAAACAAAAATATTTTAGAAGGTTAATTTAGTTTTCAATAATTAATTACTAATTTAATTTAGTTAATAATTAGTAATTAATTAAGATTAAACAAGTTTCATTAATTAAGAGAAGATTAGTTACTAATTATCTTTTAAAGGTAAGGTTAAGTTTTAATTAATTATGAGTTAAGTATATGATTTATTTTTAATTAATTATTAATTTAATATAAGGGAAATTATTTATTTATTTGATTAATTATTTTTAATTATAAATTAAATAAGGTTTAAATTTTAAGAAATTATTTATTAAAGGTTTAATTTATTATTTAGGTTTACTTAAAGATTTTTTTAATTAATTAATTGAGATTAATTAATATTTAATTATTAATGAAGTCTTAAATTATCATTTAATAATTAATAAAGGAATAATTAGGGTTTAATTATTTATTCAATAGATAATTATTGTTTAATTATTTATTTAAATTTTAATTATTTCTTAATTAATTATTTAATTAAGTTAATATTTAATTAAGTCTAATTATGGTTTAATAAAGGGTTTAACTTGTAATTAATTATTATAAAAAGAAGTTTTAAGTTTCAAATCCTTTGTTTTCTAAGAATCAAACTGTTTTTAAGGTACTTCTTTTCAAAGATGGTTTGAACATAAGGAATTCATGTGTCGATACCATTAAGGAACCATATGACTATGAGTGAGTTATAATATAGATTGTATGATTTGTTTAGACATCTAAGAGCAGAATAAATCCCCATTCTGCTATAATATAAGTGGGTTGATTATTGTGGACATAGATTAGCAGAATAAATCTCCGTTCTGCTATAGATTGGTTAGTTGATTGTATGGACATATGTAATAGCAGAATAAATCCTCATTATGCTATAGGTAAATTGTTTGATTGTTTGGACATCTATTTAGCAGGACAAATCACCATCATGCTATTATGTTATTTGGACATATTTATACTAGTTAGTTTATATTGACATGTTATTTCCTGATTTGGATATGAAGTGTATTTACATATATGTTGACTTATGTAAATAAATTATTGAATGACTTGAAAATGGAATTGAAATTAAATGGTAAGTTAAATCAGTGCCATTGGGATTGCTAAGCCTCTTTATGAATTTATGAAGTATGATTTTGAATTAACTTCAATTCTTTTATCAGTTTGGGGTTTTAAAGTTTATAAATGATTTTCACATTATATAATTATTTTATAAAAATGTATTTATAAATAATAACTTATTATAATAAAGGGTTTACTAGATAAAAGGGTTTATTTAAAGTAATTTAAAATGAGATTTTGTAAATGATATTTTGTAATGTCAAAGATATTTTATAAAGGAAATTTTATAAAGAATTTTATACATGGATAAGGATTTTATAAATCATTTGGAGATTTAAAAAAAAAGAAGTTTAAATTTAGTTTTAAAATTTATAAAGAGGTTCAAAATATGAAGTGAACTTATAAAAGAATTTTTTATAAGGGATAGGTGAATGAGTTTTATAAAGTGAATGGGTTTTATAGTAAGTGATATTTTGAAAAGGGAATTTCTTTGCCATTTAATATGAGATTTGAGAAAAGGGAATTATCCAATTGTATTTGGTAAATACTTATATTTTTGAGATAAATAAAAATGTTTTTCAAGTATAAAAGGGATGTAAGGGGTTTGAGATAACTATTTTAGAAAAGATCTTTTGATCAAGTTTTGTAAAGAGGATTTTATTAATTAAAGGTTATTTAATAAAGGCTTAGTGGATCCTATGTGGAATTAAATCAATGTTTTATGTTTGTT
This sequence comes from Allium fistulosum, assembly GCA_030737815.1. Taxonomy (NCBI): domain Eukaryota; kingdom Viridiplantae; phylum Streptophyta; class Magnoliopsida; order Asparagales; family Amaryllidaceae; genus Allium; species Allium fistulosum. The sequence continues at coordinate 390,545,915 of CM060904.1, forward strand.
TATTTGAAGTTAAATAACTTACTATCAAATCTGGACCAAAACGTAACTTTGGAAATATCTTGGAGAAACATGAGAATTATATGGTACAGTTACCGTCGGTAGTGCTATACGGTGCGTATAAATCTCGTTTCGTTCTTCTAGGATAAATGATAAGGAAATCCATCCACAAACAGTTAGGAGGTGAACTCTGATTATCTTTTGTCTACTTATTTCCTAAAGAACCGGGGTTGAGTTTACCGGAAACTATCGAAAGTTGTTTCGAAGAGACCGGGATCGGATAAGTACAAATCATCCAAAAACCACTTCGATCCAACTCAAGCGTTTCAAACAGAAGATATCTTAAAGAGGATTGAAGACGGAGCCTTTGAAGTGTAAGGGCTACTTGCTACTAATCCCAAGGGTAATTCCAGAATGGATGTAGTAGAGGTAGTGCCTTCGGTTTCGTTCAGACCCAGAACGAACTTGCATGGTTGAATGTTGACATTGCATTTCTGCCAGAGGGAAATGTTAGCACTCTAAGATGGTCTGCTAAGAGAAATGTAAAAGCGTTGCCTTAAGCCTCACAACCCGGAAAATGGCTAAAACAGGGTAGATGCAGCATGGCTATGTTGGTCGCTCCCATTAGGGTGTGCCATCACCTTTCTAGATTATCACATTATGGATTTGATTGTGCATGAGAGATCTCGATAAAGGTTGGGAACAACCGGGATGATGACATATTCGGTACTATCCAAGTTCAGGGGTGGGCCGGTTCTGTGTTGGCAGGGGTGGACTAAGTTCAGGGTCTGACCTTAGGTACATTTTGTCTAGAGGTGTACTGTACGGAAGGTAGTCCCTTACCTTGCCATTGATGGAATCCATTCTCTAATAAGCGCCATGTGGACTTGATTGTATACCTATTATGTTGGAATTTAATATTGTAACAATTTCAGCAAGTTTCATATATTTATTTTGAATGCTTAGACATTATCATAATATCACTGGATTTTCAATAAAAATGCTTTGGTTATCATATGGTAAAAACCCGTCCATGTTTATGTGCGGCGCGGTCTTACGAGATACTTTTGATTTTAAAAGTGTTTTACAAGTTATAATAAAGTTCCTTGTAATTTATCTTTATCACGTTGGTTTTATCAGACTGACCCGGGCATTGTTTTCCTATAATGCTCGGGTCAGCCCGAGCATATTTCCAGATTTAGCCGGATTCTTTGGAGCTTTCAGGTGATGAGCTGGATTCTCCTAGATGTATTCACGTATCTTATATTCTTCCGTTGTTCTGTTTTATTTTGTTCTAGTCTGTATTTGTCAGCAATTGTAAGAACAGGCTGTTATAACTGTCTATGCTGATAATAGGTTAGTGTACTCTCATGTTGTGTATAATAAAGATGATTTCTTTTTGTAAAGAATTATTTATATTATATATTACTTGTCACATTTTGTGAGATTCTGTTTTGTTTTTTTTTTCTTCGCCCCAAATGACCTGTCTTTCAGATACTTAAATGATCGGCACATGAATACCGAGGATGTATTTAGCGTCAATCTTCGAGGGTCGAAAATGCGGGTTGTTTCGTACATATACTGTGATTTCCTATGTGTTTGACACCTAAATTATGAGAGTATTTCATAAAAAATACATTATTCCATAAGCCGATATCACTCGATATAATATATTATAGATTATGAACAATTAATATAAAGTTGTCCCCTATCATTTGTGTATTAATAAATTACTTGCATACTCTTTAGTTGTTAAGCTTTTCTTAAGTTGGGGATGTTATGTGTAGTACTATTAGTATATTGAATAGACAAGATAAGATAATTGCACGCATTTGTTGAGCTTTCCTCAAGTACGTGCAATATACTTAGGCCGTCACAAAATAATAGGTCCGAGTGAATAGTCCCACTTTGCTTGTTGAGCTTTCCTTAAGGTAAAGGTGGGATTAGGACAAGGAACCATAGGTTAGGAGTTGTATGTGATACAATTGATAAGGAGTTATCCATCATATGCGGACCTATGATTTATTGAGCTTTCCTCAAGGTCAGAATCCCAAGGCATACGAGCCCTAACATCCACTAGTGAAGTCAAAAGGCTTCTACGTTTCGCTTTGGGTTTTGTGAAAAATGAAAGACTAATGGGAGCCTTATTAGAAAAATGAAATGGTAACATTTAACCTTTCTAATATTTTAAGAACATATGTTAAATAATGTTATAATTATCTACAATGATAAATTTGTGCATTTAATATGATTGATAAAATGTTTGTTAATTAATAAATACAAATGAACTGAATTGAAAATTGACAATTGGAAATATAACATATACCCACCATTAAATGTCTATTGCATGTTAATGATTTCTATACCTATGCAAGTGCCTAATTTAAGAACTACTTAATACGTTCTAATATGGTCACTTACGTGTTAATTTGGTCAAGACACTTTATTGCATTCTATGAGTTTCAAACTCTAAAAGCAATACAAGACTATGGATATTTGATCCATATACTTTGCATATAAGTGTTATATGAGGAGCAACCACAGTTCATAATGTAGGATACTTCGATGAAATTAGATCATTCGAAATAAGCAAATAAACACTCCTATGAGACCGAATATTCAATTTGATTGATTACATAAAAGATCATATTGTGTTAAATGTAACATAAGACCAAAGCTATAGTATAAATCTAAGAACCCGATCGCTGAAATGTCGATTTGATCGATTTACGCAAAGTGAAACACATTAGATTTCCTTAAATATTACGGATAATCGAATGCGCTTTTGTAAAGAGTTCATTATGATATTGTAATAAGGGTTTTCTTTTGAATGGTTTGACCATTTAGAAAGAAAAACGAATGTTTAAGTATAAATTTGATTTAAGGTACAGTTGGGATGAAGAGAGTAAATGGTCACTTCTGGTTCATAAAGAAACATCGTAAACAAGAATTATAATAGTAATGATATGATACTTAATATTGGAATAAGAAATATGATTTCTATTTTGAAATGTAATTTTGTATAGATAATTGTTTTTTATGAGATATATTTCTTTGAGTTTAGGATAATTGATCAAAGAACTCTCCGCTATAAACTAGTAATAGTATATGAAATAAACAAACTATATTAAATGAATGATGGACCTCCATATTTAGCACACTATTATAGTAATGGCGGAAATAGTGGGAGCATGCCATATAACACTTATTGACTGCATTAAATTATGAAAATTGTTTTCGTAAAATATACCTAATATTATTTATGAAATAATGACTATTTTTTGGTGCCAACTGAAAAATAGACATAGTTATCTTTCATTGTGAATATTATGAAAATTCGTTATGAAGTAAAACTGTAATGTGGTATTTGTTTTCACAACAAAAGTGATGCATTAAAAATACAAAAGTATCTAAAATTATTTACAATTATTTGGGAATTATAGACTAAGTCATAGTTTTGAGAAATAATTTTTATTATATGATTATGAATCATATGACGCTGGTTAGTTATATCTCAAACAATTGAAGGGCTATCCACCGATTTAGTGGAAGCATCATAAGAGTTGATGAACTCTTCGGATTTGTAACGACCCGACTTTTTCTCCACAGAAAGTCGTATCATTAATAAGAAAGAAAGGGGTAGAAAATAGAAAAAAAGAGAAGAAAGAAAGAAACAACAACAACGATCTCACAGCGGAACGAATAAATTATATTAATAACATATACATTTACATAGTATACAACACTTTACAGAGTTACACAGCATATACATCACTTACTAGACAGTTATAACATCTGTCTAGACATTACAACTCAATACACTACAGAGATACAGATACAGCGGAACTACTATAAATATCTACAACGCTGAAGCCTCCTGCTCCATTGCTCCTCCACAATTCGTCAAAGCTAAACCTGAATCCCTTGGCTACTCGTAAAAATTTGAGTACCCAAGAGTTTATAAAACAGAAATAAACAACTTGGGTCAGACATGGGTCTGGTGTGAGTAACAGGTTAAACTTAGTTAACTTCAAAACCTTTAGAAAGAAAAGGTATCACGTAAGACTCCCCACAAATAAACATGGGTAAGTTTTTACCTTACGCTAACCAAAACATTTGATAGGAAATCTGATTTTATTATAATAGGGTCTAGGGTTTTCAAGTAAAATATAGAAATACCTGAAATGCTTACATCTCACATTCCAACATAGTTGGGCACAACTAATACGTACGGCACTTATTGGAGTTTGGATTCCATACAATGGCCGGGCTACTGGGGTACCGCCCGTCACAGTACGTGGCCTAGATCACCGTACCGAGGAGTACGCCCGCTCCCCTGCAACACAAAGCCGGAACCATCCCTTACTGGATAATCCCGAACAAGACAATCCCGTAGTTGGCGCGACCAACCACACACTAAGCCGAATAAAAGAAAAGGGACCTCTAGACAGGGATCTATCTTGCTCTCAGTGGGTGCTACCCACGAAACCTTGCTGCACCTCCCCTGTTTTAGCCATTTCCGGTTGATGAGGCTTGAGGTTACGATTACCTTTAATCAGAACATATCACTTAGAATGCTCATCGTCCGCCTGACGATGTGCTGAAAGCATTCAATCCATACAAGTTCGTTCCGGGTTCGAACGAAACCGAAGGCATTATCTCGTTACACTCGTTTTGGAATCACCCTCAGAGTTAACGACAATAACCCTTGCACTCTGAATCTTCATCTTCACTTGAGATTCACGACCTATCGTTAATTTGGATCGATGTGGTATTCGGGTCTCCAGACCTGGAATCCCGGTATACGGAAACCCGATCCCCGTCTCATCGAAATCCAAAACGTATCTTTTAAGGGCCAAGTTGTTTTAAGGTTAAAACAATTCAATTCTTATCTATATACACAAAGATAGATAATTCAATAGATAATCTACATTATCATCCCAAACAGATAATTCACATTATCATTATAATTCAACCAAACATCCATATCATATATCAATCATATCTCATCAGAGATATCAAACAATGAAATACATTTAATCTCATTCATCCATCCTTAAGCAATGATTTATATCATCTAATTAATTTAAAGTGAATTAAACTAATTACTTCATTTTATAAATCCTGCTTATTTAATTATTAATTAAACCAATTAATTAATCATTACTCTAAGTATCCATCTTAATTAATCATTCCTGATTAATAATCCTTTAATTACTTTAAGTAATTAATACTTGATTAATTTCACAAATTAATTATCTTAAACCATTCAGTAATTAATCTTTAATTACTTCATTAATTAATTAACTATATTTAATTACATTAATCCTTAATTAATTACAATTAATTAATTACTTTAATCAATTATTATTTATTAATTAATCTTAATTAATCAATCCTTAATTACATCATTAATTAATTAATGATCCTTAATTATTCTTAATTAATTATCTTATTTAAATTAATTACATTTAATAATTAATTAGTCACATTTATTAATCACCTTTGATTAATCTCATTTAGTAATTAACTTCCCTTAATTACTCCACTTCATAAATTAATTACTCCTTAATTAATTATCCTTTAATTAATCCCTTGATTAATTATTCAAAAGTAATTAACTCAAATTACTTTTATTATTAAATCATCTTCAGTTAATTACATCTGTAACGACCCGATATTTTCAACCATTCGCATCCATTATAAGTGTATAGGTAGACACTCATGCCGGAGTTGAATTGCTCAAAATACCGCGTTGTAATTAAAATTTGGCAAATCTCAGAATATACAGTAAATAAATATAATCACAGATCACAGACACAGAGTAAAATAATGCAGCGGAAGTAAAATAAATAGTAGTTCATGAAGCTACTATGAAAATATATCAGAGTTACATAAGATACAACATAAGAAATAAAGTACAGCAGAAGTCTCAATACAATAACCAAGTACAGGCTGAATAGAACAACGGAACCGAAGTTGATAGAACAAGACTAGCAAATAATCTCCAGCGATTCAAATCTCCAGAAGGTGGAAATCCAAATCTGTGAATACTCAGGCTGACCCGAGCGTAAAGCAAAACACAAAACACTCGAGTCAGGACAATATATACTTATATAATGTAAACCAACTCAAGTGAACTGTAATAAAGGTACAAGTAACTTAGAAGATGCTTGGGATCGCCCATCCTCTAAGGATCCGTTAAAATATCTACTATGTAGTAATATTCGCTATTATAATAATGTCTAATAAGTAAAGTATAATCATATAGAAAATAGCGTTAAGGGGATGGAGAACCTTAACGCGGTCGGATCTTAAAATCATAATCGTAGTAAAGCTCGATATGGTAGGTGACACGGCACAACTAGGCAATGCCAGGGTAGATATACCAATTACGCACACGGACTGATGGATACGCTAGCAGCCACTACCGTTCCACCTCGAACAACACTCCCAAATCGGAGGATGGCCATCTAATCAATCACAAGTAAGAGTATAATATCGAAGAAATGTGTCCGAGAAGAGGTGCTACCTCACTGGTCCGAGATCGCTCCTGTTTTAGCCACCTTATGCCAACTCACGGGAGTTGGGTCCACGTAACATACCTTAAGAACGTCGCCACCATCCTACTTCATTCTGGAATCTCCACCGCATACACGGTTGTCAAAGTGGTTTTCGGTATCGACAGAGAGTATGTCCATATCCGATCCCGGTCTCTTTGCCAACCAATCGTTATTATAACCCATGGTTATAACTTTTAAAAATAGTTTATGTTTCAAATCAAAATACATCCTTTAAACCATTTCAAAATCATGTCATTTATTTCAAACTAATACATACTTTCAAACCCAAAACATATCTATTCAAAACCAATTCAAAAATATATCATTTCCATTTCAAAACCAATTCAATAATATATCATTTCAATAAAACCCAAATTTCAAAATCACTGAATATTTCCTTTAATTTATTAAACTTGAAATCTTCCTTTAAATTATCATAGCATTTTGGTAATGTAACCTTAAGGAATCATAGCATTTTTGGAATGTAATACTTCCCAATTTAACATTTTATATAATCAAAGTATTTATATACTTACAAATTTTTAACATGGTCATTTTATCATAGCCTTATAGTTAAATAAACTTTGTTACTGTAATATCCAATTTAATGCTAAAATTCTTATGTTAAGTTAAGAGTACCTTATTAACTTACATTATCATTACAATAAAGAAACTTTATCATTTTAGTCATTAAAATATGTCATTTACATTAATTAAAACTTACATATTAAATGTACTTTTTAACTTACATTCCTATTACAGTAAAGAGCATTTATCATTTAATCAATATTACACTAATTAAACTTACATTATCGAATGTACGTTTTAATTTACGTTTTATTACAAAAGGGGCATTTATTATTTTAAATCAATATTACACAAATTAAGACTTACATATTTCTTTCATTAATTAAGACTTTACATGTTTCTTTCAGTAGGTAAAACTTTACATATTTCTTTCATTAATTAGAATTTTACACGTTTCTTTCATAAATTAAACTTTACATATTTCTTTCATTAATTAGAACTTTACACGTTTCTTTCACAATAAATTTCTTATAATTAAATCCAATTTTCAACAATTTACTTAATAAATTTAAGTGTAAAAGTTCCAATTCTTCACATTTCAACAAATAGACTTAACACTTCAAATTTACATTACCATTTCACAATTTAACAAAATTTCCAATTTTATTTAATTAACTTAAACCTTTAATTAAAACCAAATTTCACATTTCCTAGTCAAGTTATATTTTAAAAGATCACTTTTAAACATTCATTTATTTAACCACTTAAATTCATAGAAAAATCAATAATACTTAATAATCACTTAAATTCAAATTTAATCAAATGATCATATTTACCATTTCCAAATAAAATTTAATATCCATTTTATTTATATAACTTAAATATCATTTTTAACCAAAATTCCAAATTTCCAACTTAAGTTATATTTCAAAAATCCAGTTAAACCATTCATTAATTACATTTTTAACACATAGAAAAATCATAATTTCTTTAATTCAAAATATTTCAAAATCTGTTTAAATCAAATTTCATAAATTTATATTTTTAAAATACTTAAAAATATTCAAAACACTTTATAAAATAACCACGGGCCTGTATAAAATTTTCTAGCCTAGGTCAAGTGATACGGATATGTATCATTTCAATCCGCAGTTAAAAAAGAAAAATCCGGGTTCTATCATTTCAAACCCGCAATCCCAAGTTAAAATAATTTAAATAAAAACCATTCAGGCCTATCATTTCAGCCCATAACGATTTTTCCCTATTCTAAAGTCCGTTCGGGTATGTATCATTTCAACCCATAGTGATTCTAGTCTACAGGGAACTTGCAATGGTGATAACAGATATAAATAACAGAATAACATTAAATAACAGTAACATATGATATAACAGGTGTAATAACAGGTGTGAACATCATATGATAATAATATAAGCATATATAACATGATAATATATTTCTACAGATTCGTAGGGTGTCAATTTACTAGTTATATAGGTACATATTGTCTGGTGAGAATAACTCACCTGTTTGTGCTGGAGATATCAAAACTAATGACACAATGGAACAAAAGCACGATGACAAGACTACGGACTTGAGTGGAGAGCAAGATCCAAAGCTACAACTCTTGTATTACAACCCAAAACATACATCAAAACAAACACAATTTCAACGCACTTGAAATGGAATAACTTTTAAACGAAAAGAGATTTGAATGTCAAATCTTTTGCCTTGCTTTCTCTATCCTTTTGCATGGCCTAGGGAATGTTTTGGTTCAGGTTTGGACATGGTTTGGGTCTGGTTTGGACCAAGGGATGCACGGCTACAAGCTAGAGATGATGGGGAAGTTACAACATAGGCATGTGAAGAGTTTTATGCAATATGGTGGAGTTTTGGTTCATCTTTGGCTCGGTCTACAAGGTCCTAGGCTTGGCCATGACTTGCTACAGGTCTGTACAGAGGAGATGGTGATGTGTAGTGGTGGTAGCAAGGTGGTGGTGGCGGGTAGAGGTGGTGTCCAAGGTGGTGGGCGAAGGTATGTTGCAACTAGTGGTGGCTATGCATTGTTTTAAGGGATTTGTGCAAGGTTTTGTGTGGTTTTTAGTCAAAAGGAGTGCATGGCCTGTCATGGTCAGAGGAGGAGGGGGTTTGGTCATGGATGGTGTGGGGAAGGAAGTGGTGGTGGTCGGTGGAGGTGTTAGGCCAAGCAAAGCAAGAGAAACATGGCAAAAATCATTGAAAATGAAGAGAAAAGAAGAAAAAGAAGGAGAGGCCATTACCTATTTTTGGATGAAGCCATGAGAAATGAGGAGCTGATTTGTTTTCACGTGAAAAGATGAGAAACAAAAAGTGGCGGCTACACTAGGGTTTTAGATGGCTAGGGCAAAATTTGAGGAGTTAAAGAAAATGAAGGGTTTGGACAAAAAAGGGCTTAAGTTTCAAAGTGTTTTACAACCTTTCATATTTCTTTTCTTTTTAATCCTTATATAAACAAAAATATTCAGAAAAATAATTTACAAACCGAAATCAATTATAAATATGAGAAAACAAATAATAAATTTTGGAAAAATATAAAAAGAATGAAGAAAATTACTTAAAAATACCAAACAGTGTTCAAAAATTATAAATAAATCACTGTCAGTCTTGAAAAACTATACACTTCATTATAAAAATATTATGAAGTGAAAATTTGACTTAAAATAATTTATTTATCATTTTCAAAATAAAATAGATAATTAAATTGGAGAAAATAGAAAAGGATTAAAGAAAAATGTTTAAAATTTACAAACAGGGCATTGAAATTTGCAAGAAAAATACTACTAACTCTGGAAAAATTCCTACCTTACTTTAAAAATATTTAAAAGCCAAAATATATTTTATATAACATAAATGTACAAATTAGAATAAAATATATCAAATAAAAATGTCATTTATATAATTTTAAAATAAAGAATATTGCTGAATAACCCAATATACACACAATATTGAAAATAGTATAACTTTTGCAATTTAAATCCGTTTGCAACGAAACGAAAAGGAGTATTCAAGTTATTAAATCTATTTTTATAATAAAAGATAAAATTCATAAATTTCAAACTTTTAAATTTTCAAGTTAAAAGTCGAAGTTTGACTATTTGACCAAAATTCACATTTTCTGGAAATATTAAATTTAGTCATATTTGGAATTCAAATCCACATACAAAATCAAAGTTTTTTATATTTACAATAACAACATTTATTATTTTCATAAATAAAGCTCTTAAATTTGGAAAAATCAAATTAAAATTAATTGTAAAATACAGGGTTGTTACACTCTCCCCCACTCAAAACTTTTCGTCCCCGAAAAGGAACGAGGTACGGGAAAGCACCTAAAAAGATAGAATGAATAGAATTAAGACAAGATGATAAGAATATTGGAATTACACCTGATAACTATTGTTATAGGCAAGTTTAACAAGTTGGAGGTGATCAAATCAAGAACACAAACACGAAAAAGATCCTCTAGAGTCTGAATCACCCCTTTCACTTGACCGACGGTCTATGAATGGAAAAACAGTGTTCAGATCCAGATGAGTAACAAAGATTTCAAAGATTATAAAAAGATGTCTAAACAGACTGGTATAAGCAATAGCCTTCCCATTCTGTAACAAGATAAGAGAAATAAGGACAACCAAAAGATAGTTTGAAAAAAAAACAAAATAAGATAATAAATGTGAAACAATAACGCTTTGAAATCATAACAAATTAGAGATGTTTATCATTTGGAAATCATACTACTAAAATCATAACACTTTGGAAATGTAATTCTAAAAAAAAAACATAATTTTAGAAAATCATAACACCTTTTAAAATAATCTTTATTTAAACCATTTTAATTCAAGGTCAAATAATATTCATTTTAAAGTTGCAACATTTCTAAGTTCATTCAATTAGAAAACTTCCAAAACATTGTATTTTCAAAACAGCAGCACTTATAAAATGCTATAGTAGATATATTAATATTTCAAATCAGTTTTATTCTAGAATATTCATTTGGATATCATTTAACTTATGACTTATTAAAACAAACTTTTATGAATGGAATATCCAAACTAAACTATACTTCGTTTATTAAGTCAAAAGCTCACTATTTTACTTAGCTCTTAATTTAACACATAACCTATCACTTTATTTAAAATACCCATTTCATAAATAGATATTCCTTTAATAAGTTACACTTAAAATTCCATTTAGAAACCAAATTTTCAATTATCAAATTTTAGTGATGTTAAAATACATTTTAACTATTTAAATCATAATTATTCATTTTCCAAGAGATATCTATTTCATAAATAAACATTTATATAGCAAATATAACAATCAAATTTCTTTACACATTTATTCATTTAGACATCAATTAAACTATGAATTCAAGTTAAATAAACTGTATTACCAAAAGTCCAATTCAAATGTATTTTATTTTATCTATTCAAAGATACATTATTTAATTATACAACATATTCATTTCAGGAAATAACCATTATTAAAATTCCTAGGTTAGACTTAAGGTTCCATATTAAATCAAATTTGATTATCAAGTTATTTAAATAAAATCTCTTTAAATTCCTTTTTCACTATTTACCTCTGTAAATCTTTTATAACTAAAATTTAGGTGTATACAATTTATTATAACCACTCAAATTTTATTTAAAAAATCCTTTTTATATTGTATATTATCCAATTACATTGTTAACTTCTAAATTTTTTTAAGGTAAGTTATATTTGAATGCAATTGTATTATACAAATAAAACTTTCCAATTCAATTATCTCAAGTTTGAATCATTTATTCAAAAATTTTAATTTTTCTTTTTATAACTGAAATTATTCTTTAAGATGAAATTTAAGAATTAATTTTCCGGTTTCCTTCAAACCAGTTAGAGATAAATACATATATGTACATAATATGTCAAATCAATTTAAATCATATATCTATATATATTATAAATCAAATCATATTTAGAAATTCAAATAAATTAAATCTTTCAAAACAAAGCTGTAGTAAGACTACAGAACGGTCTCTTCAGTTCAAAACTCGAAAATGAACGTCGATGATGCTGCAGTCATCACCGAAATTATTTTCCAGCGACAAAGAGAAGAGCACTTAATTTTTAAACTTTAAAATCCTTTAGAGACAAATTTTTTTATTCAAAAATACTTTAAATTATATCCTTTTAAAATTTTTAAACACAAGGTTTGAAATCCATCGGAAACTTGAATTCTCAAATTCTTGATTCAAATTCATTTCAGTTTCCAAATCAATTTATAAACAACTATTTATAAATTCATTTGTAGAACAATAAATGATAAATCAAGTATTGTCATTTCAAATTACCAATTTAAATCAATTTATTAAGTTCCATAAATTTTCTTATATATCAAAATTTTATTTCGTTAACCAAATTTAAAGTAATATCGTGTCAGTTTGTTCTGTTAAAGTGTTTTAGAAATCCTATCGATAGCGTTGATCAGACGAATCGATCGGAAATCCAAATCAACATCAACAACTCAAACAACACCATATATAAAACAAAACATAGATTTACAAGTACAATACAAAATGTTTGGAGATAGTTTAGAAACAAAAGACAAGATGGTTAAACAGAGTAGAGAGATGGGTAAGCTTAGGTAAATCATGGACAACCTTAACCGGGTCAACCGTGACTTAAAGAATAAGATCGATGTGGATTTTTCTGGGATAAATCTACGTTCGATCTTAGGAGATAGAGTTTGGAATAATAAAAGATGTTAGCATCTAAACCAAGGATAGATAAAATCTCTGGTGAATCGATGCTGACTGTAAAGGATTTTCACCCCTTTACAAGAAAATTAGAATATTGGCGAGATCGCCAATTCACTATAAAGATCATTCGAAGTGGAGTTATGTGATACTCCAAAATCAAAAGAAGATGAATAGTGAGGGACAAGAATGAATTTTGGAACCGTAGGGAACGTTCTAAAAATTCAAAGGAAATTCGAATCAAGAGGAAAAGATTCAAACTCGAACGAAAGTGATTCTGTAAATAAATCTACTCCATATGTTGAGTTTTGCCTCAAAGCCAAAGCTCTGATACCAACTGTAACGACCCGATATTTTCAACCATTCGCATCCATTATAAGTGTATAGGTAGACACTCATGCCGGAGTTGAATTGCTCAAAATACCGCGTTGTAATTAAAATTTGGCAAATCTCAGAATATACAGTAAATAAATATAATCACAGATCACAGACACAGAGTAAAATAATGCAGCGGAAGTAAAATAAATAGTAGTTCATGAAGCTACTATGAAAATATATCAGAGTTACATAAGATACAACATAAGAAATAAAGTACAGCAGAAGTCTCAATACAATAACCAAGTACAGGCTGAATAGAACAACGGAACCGAAGTTGATAGAACAAGACTAGCAAATAATCTCCAGCGATTCAAATCTCCAGAAGGTGGAAATCCAAATCTGTGAATACTCAGGCTGACCCGAGCGTAAAGCAAAACACAAAACACTCGAGTCAGGACAATATATACTTATATAATGTAAACCAACTCAAGTGAACTGTAATAAAGGTACAAGTAACTTAGAAGATGCTTGGGATCGCCCATCCTCTAAGGATCCGTTAAAATATCTACTATGTAGTAATATTCGCTATTATAATAATGTCTAATAAGTAAAGTATAATCATATAGAAAATAGCGTTAAGGGGATGGAGAACCTTAACGCGGTCGGATCTTAAAATCATAATCGTAGTAAAGCTCGATATGGTAGGTGACACGGCACAACTAGGCAATGCCAGGGTAGATATACCAATTACGCACACGGACTGATGGATACGCATAGCAGCCACTACCGTTCCACCTCGAACAACACTCCCAAATCGGAGGATGGCCATCTAATCAATCACAAGTAAGAGTATAATATCGAAGAAATGTGTCCGAGAAGAGGTGCTACCTCACTGGTCCGAGATCGCTCCTGTTTTAGCCACCTTATGCCAACTCACGGGAGTTGGGTCCACGTAACATACCTTAAGAACGTCGCCACCATCCTACTTCATTCTGGAATCTCCACCGCATACACGGTTGTCAAAGTGGTTTTCGGTATCGACAGAGAGTATGTCCATATCCGATCCCGGTCTCTTTGCCAACCAATCGTTATTATAACCCGTGGTTATAACTTTTAAAAATAGTTTATGTTTCAAATCAAAATACATCCTTTAAACCATTTCAAAATCATGTCATTTATTTCAAACTAATACATACTTTCAAACCCAAAACATATCTATTCAAAACCAATTCAAAAATATATCATTTCCATTTCAAAACCAATTCAATAATATATCATTTCAATAAAACCCAAATTTCAAAATCACTGAATATTTCCTTTAATTTATTAAACTTGAAATCTTCCTTTAAATTATCATAGCATTTTGGTAATGTAACCTTAAGGAATCATAGCATTTTTGGAATGTAATACTTCCCAATTTAACATTTTATATAATCAAAGTATTTATATACTTACAAATTTTTAACATGGTCATTTTATCATAGCCTTATAGTTAAATAAACTTTGTTACTGTAATATCCAATTTAATGCTAAAATTCTTATGTTAAGTTAAGAGTACCTTATTAACTTACATTATCATTACAATAAAGAAACTTTATCATTTTAGTCATTAAAATATGTCATTTACATTAATTAAAACTTACATATTAAATGTACTTTTTAACTTACATTCCTATTACAGTAAAGAGCATTTATCATTTAATCAATATTACACTAATTAAACTTACATTATCGAATGTACGTTTTAATTTACATTTTATTACAAAAGGGGCATTTATTATTTTAAATCAATATTACACAAATTAAGACTTACATATTTCTTTCATTAATTAAGACTTTACATGTTTCTTTCAGTAGGTAAAACTTTACATATTTCTTTCATTAATTAGAACTTTACACGTTTCTTTCATAAATTAAACTTTACATATTTCTTTCATTAATTAGAACTTTACACGTTTCTTTCACAATAAATTTCTTATAATTAAATCCAATTTTCAACAATTTACTTAATAAATTTAAGTGTAAAAGTTCCAATTCTTCACATTTCAACAAATAGACTTAACACTTCAAATTTACATTACCATTTCACAATTTAACAAAATTTCCAATTTTATTTAATTAACTTAAACCTTTAATTAAAACCAAATTTCACATTTCCTAGTCAAGTTATATTTTAAAAGATCACTTTTAAACATTCATTTATTTAACCACTTAAATTCATAGAAAAATCAATAATACTTAATAATCACTTAAATTCAAATTTAATCAAATGATCATATTTACCATTTCCAAATAAAATTTAATATCCATTTTATTTATATAACTTAAATATCATTTTTAACCAAAATTCCAAATTTCCAACTTAAGTTATATTTCAAAAATCCAGTTAAACCATTCATTAATTACATTTTTAACACATAGAAAAATCATAATTTCTTTAATTCAAAATATTTCAAAATCTGTTTAAATCAAATTTCATAAATTTATATTTTTAAAATACTTAAAAATATTCAAAACACTTTATAAAATAACCACGGGCCTGTATAAAATTTTCTAGCCTAGGTCAAGTGATACGGATATGTATCATTTCAATCCGCAGTTAAAAAAGAAAAATCCGGGTTCTATCATTTCAAACCCGCAATCCCAAGTTAAAATAATTTAAATAAAAACCATTCAGGCCTATCATTTCAGCCCATAACGATTTTTCCCTATTCTAAAGTCCGTTCGGGTATGTATCATTTCAACCCATAGTGATTCTAGTCTACAGGGAACTTGCAATGGTGATAACAGATATAAATAACAGAATAACATTAAATAACAGTAACATATGATATAACAGGTGTAATAACAGGTGTGAACATCATATGATAATAATATAAGCATATATAACATGATAATATATTTCTACAGATTCGCAGGGTGTCAATTTACTAGTTATATAGGTACATATTGTCTGGTGAGAATAACTCACCTGTTTGTGCTGGAGATATCAAAACCAATGACACAATGGAACAAAAGCACGATGACAAGACTACGGACTTGAGTGGAGAGCAAGATCCAAAGCTACAACTCTTGTATTACAACCCAAAACATACATCAAAACAAACACAATTTCAACGCACTTGAAATGGAATAACTTTTAAACGAAAAGAGATTTGAATGTCAAATCTTTTGCCTTGCTTTCTCTATCCTTTTGCATGGCCTAGGGAATGTTTTGGTTCAGGTTTGGACATGGTTTGGGTCTGGTTTGGACCAAGGGATGCACGGCTACAAGCTAGAGATGATGGGGAAGTTACAACATAGGCATGTGAAGAGTTTTATGCAATATGGTGGAGTTTTGGTTCATCTTTGGCTCGGTCTACAAGGTCCTAGGCTTGGCCATGACTTGCTACAGGTCTGGACAGAGGAGATGGTGATGTGTAGTGGTGGTAGCAAGGTGGTGGTGGCGGGTAGAGGTGGTGTCCAAGGTGGTGGGCGAAGGTATGTTGCAACTAGTGGTGGCTATGCATTGTTTTAAGGGATTTGTGCAAGGTTTTGTGTGGTTTTTAGTCAAAAGGAGTGCATGGCCTGTCATGGTCAGAGGAGGAGGGGGTTTGGTCATGGATGGTGTGGGGAAGGAAGTGGTGGTGGTCGGTGGAGGTGTTAGGCCAAGCAAAGCAAGAGAAACATGGCAAAAATCATTGAAAATGAAGAGAAAAGAAGAAAAAGAAGGAGAGGCCATTACCTATTTTTGGATGAAGCCATGAGAAATGAGGAGCTGATTTGTTTTCACGTGAAAAGATGAGAAACAAAAAGTAGCGGCTACACTAGGGTTTTAGATGGCTAGGGCAAAATTTGAGGAGTTAAAGAAAATGAAGGGTTTGGACAAAAAAGGGCTTAAGTTTCAAAGTGTTTTACAACCTTTCATATTTCTTTTCTTTTTAATCCTTATATAAACAAAAATATTCAGAAAAATAATTTACAAACCGAAATCAATTATAAATATGAGAAAACAAATAATAAATTTTGGAAAAATATAAAATGAATGAAGAAAATTACTTAAAAATACCAAACAGTGTTCAAAAATTATAAATAAATCACTGTCAGTCTTGAAAAACTATACACTTTATTATAAAAATATTATGAAGTGAAAATTTGAATTAAAATAATTTATTTATCATTTTCAAAATAAAATAGATAATTAAATTGGAGAAAATAGAAAAGGATTAAAGAAAAATGTTTAAAATTTACAAACAGGGCATTGAAATTTGCAAGAAAAATACTACTAACTCTGGAAAAATTCCTACCTTACTTTAAAAATATTTAAAAGCCAAAATATATTTTATATAACATAAATGTACAAATTAGAATAAAATATATCAAATAAAAATGTCATTTATATAATTTTAAAATAAAGAATATTGCTGAATAACCCAATATACACACAATATTGAAAATAGTATAACTTTTGCAATTTAAATCCGTTTGCAACGAAACGAAAAGGAGTATTCAAGTTATTAAATCTATTTTTATAATAAAAGATAAAATTCATAAATTTCAAACTTTTAAATTTTCAAGTTAAAAGTCGAAGTTTGACTATTTGACCAAAATTCACATTTTCTGGAAATATTAAATTTAGTCATATTTGGAATTCAAATCCACATACAAAATCAAAGTTTTTTATATTTACAATAACAACATTTATTATTTTCATAAATAAAGCTCTTAAATTTGGAAAAATCAAATTAAAATTAATTGTAAAATACAGGGTTGTTACAACATCCAGTAATTACCTTTAATTACTTTCCTAAGTAATTATGCTTTCACTAATTACATTTAAGTAATTATCAAATTTCCAAATCATTATCTTAAATTAATTTAACTAATTAATTTAAACTTATCAAATTTATTTAATTAATTTCTTTAATTACTTTCATTAAGTAATTTATACTTAACCAATTTATATTAATTAATTAATCTAATTGATTATCAAAAATTAATCACATTAATTAATTATTTAATAATTCCTAATTAATGATCTCTCATTAATTATTAACAATTCTTTAATTACTTTCTTTAAGAAATTTAGCTTTAATCAACTATTTATTAATTACAACTTAATAATTTCTTAATTACCAATTAATTTCTAATTACTAAATTAATTGCTTAATTAATCTTTAAATTAAAGTATTAACCTTTAACTACTTTAATTATTATTAACAAAGACTTTAAAACATTTTACTTTAAAATCTTATCTTAATTCATTTCAAATTAAAGATTTTAAATAAATTACAATTTAGCTTTAACCAATTTTATTTTCAATTTACAAAATCTTTTTAAATCCAAATGTTAAGAAACACTTAACATTTATAAAGAAAATTAAGATTTTTGAACAAATTCATTTATTCAAACCCTTTTTAAAAATATACTTTAAATGTTTTAAATTTGATAAAACATTATAAATTTTATAAACTTTATTTATCTCAAATTTAGAATACAAATTTAAACTTAAACCCATATGGAAACTTGATTTAAAACTTAGTTTAAATCCTGCCTTTAAATTTTAAAACTCATTTTAAATTTTTAAAACACTGCCAGTCTTTAAAAACTGTAACCCAAAATTACCCGAGTCCATCACCATTTCCCCCCGAGTCAAAACCTGAAAAACCCCGAGACAACTTCGAGTAACTCTCGTCTCTATTCCCTTCGAGTCACGCTTCCGCTCTACTCGAGATCAACCCGAGTTCAAGCTTCTTCCCCAAATCTACAAATTCCTCCAGATGTAAGAAACCTACATGTGCACGTGCACAACGATTTGATCATCTCCAACACCTCGCCGTGATACTCGCAAGTCGTCGATCACCTCCTCAGACATTCCGACCACCCAATGCCACGTACTCGCCTGAAAAACGAAAACGAGCAAATCGATCATATCCTGGAATTCAACTGATCGCCTAAAACCAGCTCGCACCATCAATCCCGACCATTTGAAACTTCGCCATCACGTTCAGAACTGCATCACCATCCCACGCGCCGATCCCACCACCTCCGAGAGACTCCGATGCATTGACGATGGCGCGACAATCCAAAATCTACCATCGACCCAAAACATGGTTTAAACCCTAAATCCACGCCGTTCGTTAACCACGGTGAATTGAAAAATGCCTCATCATTTTTCCAATGATCCTTGACCATCCACCATCCTCCAGCCACGATCTCGATAATCAACACCGTGCCAATCGTCAGAATTCGATGATAAAGCAAAATCTGATCAACTTACGAATTCCCAACATCCTCGACCCTAAAAAATCATGATTTCTGTTCTAAATTCCTCATTCTACCATACGATCTTGTTTAGATAATCAAAGCATGGAATTATGGATATTGATTTTCGACATATAATTGATTTTTACTGTAATTTTCCATTTTCAAAATATTCACTAAATGTTTTTGCTTGAAACTATTTTTAAAATTTTAATCTTGCAATTTCGAATAGGTTTTGTTTAGACTTCAAAGTCTATAAATGATTGTAAGATGAGAATATGATTTTTAAACAGGTTTGCATCCTGTAAATCTTTGAAACAGAGATACTTGTATCTGTTTTCTAGACATGCACAACACATTCCTATCAACATTCAAACACTATTCATAACATATGCAAACTTATTCACAAACATTCATCAATACTAATTGCATGCAAACCAAAAGGTGTATAAGGTTAAGGGTTTGCTCACTTTAAACAAAGAAGACTTGAGAAGTTTTCAAAACTGGAAGCTATACAGGGCTGATATCAGACATGCATCCAAAACTTCAACATATAAACATACAATTTATATTAAACAACATGCAGGCATATTACATCATAGATTCAAGAATTTATAGCATGCGAACAGATATCATATACTTAAGTTTTTAAAATAAATGTTACTCACCTATTTTAAAAGGAAACAGAGCCTCTTTGAAACTGCTTTTGAAAAACTTTTGAATGCTTTTAAACTGAGATGCCTTTTGATTTTAAAAATCTTTTAAACTTGAATGCTGGCTTTGGAAACTTGCATGCATGCTTTGATTTCCAGATTTACTTGCTTTCAGATTTTGAATAAGAAAAACAGGCTTTTGTTTCCAGATTTTGAAGAAATGCATTACAGAGTTGAAGGAGAAACTTTCAGAGGATTGATTACAGGTTATAAAAGTTTCTGGTTTTGTGGAGGGTTTGAGGAATTTTGATTCTGATTGTTTTTGAGAAGATTTCGTTTGAGGAAGTTTTTGAGTTACAGGCTTTGTTTAGAGAACAGGCTGAAATTTTCTTAAGTTTTTGAAAAGAAAAATAGAAAAGAACAAGAAGATGAGAGTATATGTTTATATAAGTAGAAATGATTTATTTTCAAATAAAAAGAAAAATTAAAACAAAAATGACACTTGTCTTTCTCATACCTTAATTTCTTAACACATGTTATAATGGTTACTTAACATATTAACACTTGTCTTTTATTTAGTTTATATTTATTTTAAATGTAAATAAACCTTTTACTTAATTTATTAGTTACTTACCTATATATATATATATAAAGTATTTTAAAGAAAATAAAACCAATTATGTTTATAAGTAAAAGTTTATACATATATTTTAAAATCCAAATATTTAAATATCTATCTTTGAATTTCAAAACTAATTTACATTCAAATTCAAATTATATTTAAAATCCAATTTAAAGTTAATTTATATACATACATATATAACTACACATTTAATTTGAAAATAACAATCTTATTTTATTAAAGTCTATTTATATCTATAAATAAAACAATACACTATTAATATTGTATTTTAAACTTACCTATATATATATATACTCTTAAATCTTATTTATTAAGCAATATCTCAAAAAGAAAATAAAATAACCTTATTATTAATCTTATTTAAAACCATATAGATATTTTGTTTAAATAACTTTGAAAACCAAATATTAAAATTTCCAAACTATCAATATATATATATATTAGAAATTTAAGAACAAGATTTTATTTATTTATTATATTTCAACCCAAAGCTAATCTATTTACAATATATATACACATATATATATACATTATAAATAGAAATCATTTTATTAGTTTTTAAAAGATAAAATTCACTAATTAAATATTTATTTAATTAGATTATTAAATCAATTCAAACATTTATTATCAAAGACTATCAAATCAATTTAATTATTTAAACAGATTATTAAATTGATATTGCCCATAAACTCCGGGATATTACATTCCTCCCCCCTTAAAATAATTTCGTCCCCGAAATTTAAAACAAATGTAATTTAATAATCTATTTAAATCACAAGCATATATTATCATCCATATGCTAACAACCATAGCAACCAATTCACCCAATCAAACAATTCTAATTATCCAGACAAAATTCTGGATACAATTTCCTAGAGTTTCCCAGATATAAATACCGGGATACTCGCTCTACAGAATCCAAACAATCAACACTACTAAGCTATAGAGCTCCTACTCATCTAGATTTACAGAACTAAACAGAATATCATACTACAAACGAGTCTGACTCAACCAAATCCTCCAGAACTGTTGGTTCCAAAACCAGAGATAGATCAAACACGTACTCCCTCAGAGATACGTAAAATACATTGAATTCCAGTTATCCAAACTGACAATTCAACCTTGTGTATCAAAGTACTTATCCAAATTAGATCACAGAAAAGATCCAAAATAACTCGGAGCTAACTTCCCAAACTTACCTAATCTTATAGCTCCCTTTAATCAGAGAAAAACTTCACAACAACGAAGTCTCCAACTTCGAATTTCAAATTCCTTCGTCTCTTATCCACAAAATCTTCAGACGATCTCGGCTTCCTACAAATCCTTTCTGATCAGCTCAACCTTCGCCGATGCTTCTAGAAACAAACTAGACCAAAAATAACTCGACAAAACTATCCTCTCAAAATCTACCCAAACCAAAACACAACTCTACTCACAAACATTAGAAGACCGAACTAACTTCTCCTATCTAGAAAAGACAAACAGGAGCACTCGCCAAACTGCTTCCGCTACACCACTCTGATCTGGAGTTGATAAGAATGCTGATGAAGAACACAAGCACAAACTGGACAACATATCCCAGAAAATCTCAGATACCCAAAAGAATACTCAAACTATCGCAAGTCACTTTTGCGATCAACCCAGCCAAAATGCAAAGAAACTGTTCTCTCTTTACCAATCAGAACAGCTTACGCTTATCTATCCAATCCATTGAAGAAATGGATCCACTCTGTTGCTTCTGAACTCCACCTCCAGAAAAACTGCTCAGCCAGAAAACTTCCTGCCAATGCACAGAATACTCCGAGCTGCACTACTGCCACAGGTGCCAAAGACTTCTCAATCCAAAGCTTCTCGAGAAACAGAATCACCATGGTGAACTCAGCCACAACACCGAAACAGACACACTTCATTAACTTGTTCCAAAGAAAACATCTTCGGGAACATCCATAGTCACTGCGTCTCATCACACAGCTACTATTACCTGAGATACCATCACTCGCTTCTGTTCTCCGACAGATCCAACTCTACCCATCCAAACTTCAAAGATGAACTCCGAACCTTAACAGGTTTTCTTCAGAGATCGATGAAATTCTCACAATTGCAAAGTTCACTCGAGACGGTATTAGGTTTACAGTCTCGACAAATACACTTCCAACCTCAACACTCAGACTCCTAATCCTAGATGATAAATTATTATCATCTCAACCAATCATTACAAATACCATATACATTTAAAATGATACTTTTTTTTTATATAGAAATTATATCTGGGTAAAATTATTTCATCTACCTTTTTAAAACAATATTGTGTCCGTTGGCCTGGTCCAAGTGTTTAGAGATCCCTATCAATAACGTTAGCTACTCGTATTGACCAGAATCCATATACCACTCAACCGATCAATTAACACAATATAAAACCATTTTATATAACTAACAAATACGCGCTCTCGTATATATATATATACTCAGACTCAAACAGGTTGCTACAGATCCTATCTCTAATGAACAATCCTTCCGAACCTAGGTATTCACTCAACCTAGCGCTCTGATATTCACTTAACCAATAGCTTAGGTATTCGCTCAACCTGGCTCTGATACCAATTGTAACGTCCCGACTTTTTCTCCACAGAAAGTCGTATCATTAATAAGAAAGAAAGGGGTAGAAAATAGAAAAAAAGAGAAGAAAGAAAGAAAGAAACAACAACAACGATCTCACAGCGGAACGAATAAATTATATTAATAACATATACATTTACATAGTATACAACACTTTACAGAGTTACACAGCATATACATCACTTACTAGACAGTTATAACATCTGTCTAGACATTACAACTCAATACACTACAGAGATACAGATACAGCGGAACTACTATAAATATCTACAACACTGAAGCCTCCTGCTCCATTGCTCCTCCACAATTCGTCAAAGCTAAACCTGAATCCCTTGGCTACTCGTAAAAATTTGAGTACCCAAGAGTTTATAAAACAGAAATAAACAACTTGGGTCAGACATGGGTCTGGTGTGAGTAACAGGTTAAACTTGCTTAACTTCAAAACCTTTAGAAAGAAAAGGTATCACGTAAGACTCCCCACAAATAAACATGGGTAAGTTTTTACCTTACGCTAACCAAAACATTTGATAGGAAATCTGATTTTATTATAATAGGGTCTAGGGTTTTCAAGTAAAATATAGAAATAGCTGAAATGCTTACATCTCACATTCCAACATAGTTAGGCACAACTAATACGTACGGCACTTATTGGAGTTTGGATTCCATACAATGGCCGGGCTACTGGGGTACCGCCCGTCACAGTACGTGGCCTAGATCACCGTACCGAGGAGTACGCCCGCTCCCCTGCAACACAAAGCCGGAACCATCCCTTACTGGATAATCCCGAACAAGACAATCCCATAGTTGGCGCGACCAACCACACACTAAGCCGAATAAAAGAAAAGGGACCTCTAGACAGGGATCTATCTTGCTCTCAGTGGGTGCTACCCACGAAACCTTGCTGCACCTCCCCTGTTTTAGCCATTTCCGGTTGATGAGGCTTGAGGTTACGATTACCTTTAATCAGAACATATCACTTAGAATGCTCATCGTCCGCCTGACGATGTGCTGAAAGCATTCAATCCATACAAGTTCGTTCCGGGTTCGAACGAAACCGAAGGCATTATCTCGTTACACTCGTTTTGGAATCACCCTCAGAGTTAACGACAATAACCCTTGCACTCTGAATCTTCATCTTCACTTGAGATTCACGACCTATCGTTAATTTGGATCGATGTGGTATTCGGGTCTCCAGACCTGGAATCCCGGTATACGGAAACCCGATCCCGGTCTCATCGAAATCCAAAAAGTATCTTTTAAGGGCCAAGTTGTTTTAAGGTTAAAACAATTCAATTCTTATCTATATACACAAAGATAGATAATTCAATAGATAATCTACATTATCATCCCAAACAGATAATTCACATTATCATTATAATTCAACCAAACATCCATATCATATATCAATCATATCTCATCAGAGATATCAAACAATGAAATACATTTAATCTCATTCATCCATCCTTAAGCAATGATTTATATCATCTAATTAATTTAAAGTGAATTAAACTAATTATTTCATTTTATAAATCCTGCTTATTTAATTATTAATTAAACCAATTAATTAATCATTACTCTAAGTATCCATCTTAATTAATCATTCCTGATTAATAATCCTTTAATTACTTTAAGTAATTAATACTTGATTAATTTCACAAATTAATTATCTTAAACCATTCAGTAATTAATCTTTAATTACTTCATTAATTAATTAACTATATTTAATTACATTAATCCTTAATTAATTACAATTAATTAATTACTTTAATCACTTATTATTTATTAATTAATCTTAATTAATCAATCCTTAATTACATCATTAATTAATTAATGATCCTTAATTATTCTTAATTAATTATCTTATTTAAATTAATTACATTTAATAATTAATTAGTCACATTTATTAATCACCTTTGATTAATCTCATTTAGTAATTAACTTCCCTTAATTACTCCACTTCATAAATTAATTACTCCTTAATTAATTATCCTTTAATTAATCCCTTGATTAATTATTCAAAAGTAATTAACTCAAATTACTTTTATTATTAAATCATCTTCAGTTAATTACATCTAGTAATTACCTTTAATTACTTTCCTAAGTAATTATACTTTCACTAATTACATTTAAGTAATTATCAAATTTCCAAATCATTATCTTAAATTAATTTAACTAATTAATTTAAACTTATCAAATTTATTTAATTAATTACCTTAAGTAATTAATTTCTTTAATTACTTTCATTAAGTAATTTATACTTAACCAATTTATATTAATTAATTAATCTAATTGATTATCAAAAATTAATCACATTAATTAATTATTTAATAATTCCTAATTAATGATCTCTCATTAATTATTAACAATTCTTTAATTACTTTCTTTAAGAAATTTAGCTTTAATCAACTATTTATTAATTACAACTTAATAATTTCTTAATTACCAATTAATTTCTAATTACTAAATTAATTGCTTAATTAATCTTTAAATTAAAGTATTAACCTTTAACTACTTTAATTATTATTAACAAAGACTTTAAAACATTTTACTTTAAAATCTTATCTTAATTCATTTCAAATTAAAGATTTTAAATAAATTACAATTTAGCTTTAACCAATTTTATTTTCAATTTACAAAATCTTTTTAAATCCAAATGTTAAGAAACACTTAACATTTATAAAGAAAATTAAGATTTTTGAACAAATTCATTTATTCAAACCCTTTTTAAAAATATATTTTAAATATTTTAAATTTGATAAAACATTATAAATTTTATAAACTTTATTTATCTCAAATTTAGAATACAAATTTAAACTTAAACCCATATGGAAACTTGATTTAAAACTTAGTTTAAATCCTGCCTTTAAATTTTAAAACTCATTTTAAATTTTTAAAACACTGCCAGTCTTTAAAAACTGTAACCCAAAATTACCCGAGCCCATCACCATTTCCCCCCGAGTCAAAACCTGAAAAACCCCGAGACAACTTCGAGTAACTCTCGTCTCTATTCCCTTCGAGTCACGCTTCCGCTCTACTCGAGATCAACCCGAGTTCAAGCTTCTTCCCCAAATCTACAAATTCCTCCAGATGTAAGAAACCTACATGTGCACGTGCACAACGATTTGATCATCTCCAACACCTCGCCGTGATACTCGCAAGTCGTCGATCACCTCCTCAGACATTCCGACCACCCAACGCCACGTACTCGCCTGAAAAACGAAAACGAGCAAATCGATCATATCCTGGAATTCAACTGATCGCCTAAAACCAGCTCGCACCATCAATCCCGACCATTTGAAACTTCGCCATAACGTTCAGAACTGCATCACCATCCCACGCGCCGATCCCACCACCTCCGAGAGACTCCGATGCATTGACGATGGCGCGACAATCCAAAATCTACCATCGACCCAAAACTTGGTTTAAACCCTAAATCCACGCCGTTCGTTAACCACGGTGAATTTAAAAATGCCTCATCATTTTTCCAATGATCCTTGACCATCCACCATCCTCCAGCCACGATCTCGATAATCAACACCATGCCAATCGTCAGAATTCGATGATAAAGCAAAATCTGATCAACTTACGAATTCCCAACATCCTCGACCCTAAAAAATCATGATTTCTGTTCTAAATTCCTCATTCTACCATACGATCTTGTTTAGATAATCAAAGCATGGAATTATGGATATTGATTTTCGACATATAATTGATTTTTACTGTAATTTTCCATTTTCAAAATATTCACTAAATGTTTTTGCTTGAAACTATTTTTAAAATTTTAATCTTGCAATTTCGAATAGGTTTTGTTTAGACTTCAAAGTCTATAAATGATTGTAAGATGAGAATATGATTTTTAAACAGGTTTGCATCCTGTAAATCTTTGAAACAGAAATACTTGTATCTGTTTTCTAGACATGCACAACACATTCCTATCAACATTCAAACACTATTCATAACATATGCAAACTTATTCACAAACATTCATCAATACTAATTGCATGCAAACCAAAAGGTGTATAAGGTTAAGGGTTTGCTCACTTTAAACAAAGAAGACTTGAGAAGTTTTCAAAACTGGAAGCTATACAGGGTTGATATCAGACATGCATCCAAAATTTAAACATATAAACATACAATTTATATTAAACAACATGCAGGCATATTACATCATAGATTCAAGAATTTATAGCATGCGAACAGATATCATATACTTAAGTTTTTAAAATAAATGTTACTCACCTATTTTAAAAGGAAACAGAGCCTCTTTGAAACTGCTTTTGAAAAACTTTTGAATGCTTTTAAACTGAGATGCCTTTTGATTTTAAAAATCTTTTAAACTTGAATGCTGGCTTTGGAAACTTGCATGCATGCTTTGATTTCCAGATTTACTTGCTTTCAGATTTTGAATAAGAAAAACAGGCTTTTGTTTCCAGATTTTGAAGAAATGCATTACAGAGTTGAAGGAGAAACTTTCAGAGGATTGATTACAGGTTATAAAAGTTTCTGGTTTTGTGGAGGGTTTGAGGAATTTTGATTCTGATTGTTTTTGAGAAGATTTCGTTTGAGGAAGTTTTTGAGTTACAGGCTTTGTTTAGAGAATAGCCTGAAATTTTCTTAAGTTTTTGAAAAGAAAAATAGAAAAGAACAAGAAGATGAGAGTATATGTTTATATAAGTAGAAATGATTTATTTTCAAATAAAAAGAAAAATTAAAACAAAAATGACACTTGTCTTTCTCATACCTTAATTTCTTAACACATGTTATAATGGTTACTTAACATATTAACACTTGTCTTTTATTTAGTTTATATTTATTTTAAATGTAAATAAACCTTTTACTTAATTTATTAGTTACTTACCTATATATATATATATAAAGTATTTTAAAGAAAATAAAACCAATTATGTTTATAAGTAAAAGTTTATACATATATTTTAAAATCCAAATATTTAAATATCTATCTTTGAATTTCAAAACTAATTTACATTCAAATTCAAATTATATTTAAAATCCAATTTAAAGTTAATTTATATACATACATATATAACTACACATTTAATTTGAAAATAACAATCTTATTTTATTAAAGTCTATTTATATCTATAAATAAAACAATACACTATTAATATTGTATTTTAAACTTACCTATATATATATATATACTCTTAAATCTTATTTATTAAGCAATATCTCAAAAAGAAAATAAAATAACCTTATTATTAATCTTATTTAAAACCATATAGATATTTTGTTTAAATAACTTTGAAAAGCAAATATTAAAATTTCCAAACTATCAATATATATATATTAGAAATTTAAGAACAAGATTTTATTTATTTATTATATTTCAACCCAAAGCTAATCTATTTACAATATATATACACATATATATATACATTATAAATAGAAATCATTTTATTAGTTTTTAAAAGATAAAATTCACTAATTAAATATTTATTTAATTAGATTATTAAATCAATTCAAACATTTATTATCAAAGATTATCAAATCAATTTAATTATTTAAACAGATTATTAAATTGATATTGCCCATAAACTCCGGGATATTACAGGATTGATACATATAGATACATGCAATCATAACTGTATTAATCCTAAAACAGTTCCACGTACTTCGTCACATTCGCCTATGAGTTATCGCTGGCATGGACTTGTGTATTTGATACACATGTAGTGTATCTATGGTAAACTCATAGAGTATAAAATAGAAGTAAATAAAACAACATGCGATAGAAATGATTTGATTTGATTGAATGAGTGAGTATATTGGAAAAAATTCCGAACGTACGTAAAAATGAACAAAGATTCGATCTCAAAAGTCACTTCTCCATGTGATATATAATAATGCATTGATAATGAGTAATCGAACTTTATTGGACAATGTACAATTAATTGTGAGTGAAGTTGAGTTAGTTTCAATCTATAAGGTCATGTACTTAAGAGTAGTACACAAGGTTAATACTGTTTCATCTAAATAATAGTTTGCAAAACCACACAAGATAAGGGTTTATAAGAAACTCCGACACATCCTAAGTCAAGGAGTTGGCAGGTTGTGTGAGTCGAAAGATTGCACGTAATAATTGTTCGTGAAGGATTTTGTGTGAATCTACCCAAAATGATTTTCGAAAAGACTGTCATTGGATGACATATTTATGTTTTGAACATAAGTTTTGTAAACTAAAACCAAATCAGTTTTATAATTAAAAAAATTCACAAAACGGTTATGAATACCTAGTCTATTGCACCGAGAAACAATTATTGCTTCAAGAAATACCAACTTCATTGTGAAGGAATTTTTTAAGGAATTATTGGTAGTAAAATGTAAATGGATATGATCCATAGATAGAACTAATTAGATAAGATGAAATGAAATTAACTGACCTAAATGAACACATCGCATTAGAGTGTCTAATAAGTAGTCTCGCACATTAAGAGAAACTATGAGTTTCTTATCAATATCAAAAATATAATTCTCATTTGTTTAATTAAACCATTAAGGGTTTTAACTCTATGATGTGGTATGATGCGCAAATTTGAAAGAATTCTTAGTAGACTATCAATATATGATTTTGGCAGTCGTAACCGAGGGTATGTGAAACATCGGCCACGTTTGTTTCTTTATGAGCAAGACTAATGCAGTTGGAATTAAATTAGCAACGTTGATAAGAATACTATCGCAAATTCTAATTGTTGAAATTAGCGTAATAGATTCGGTATTGAACATGCTTAAGCAAATTCAGATTTACTCACGAAATTACCACTTAGTATTACTTTATGTTTGGTATATATGTATTGAAACAAAAAATTCTAAATAATGTGTAATACCCCAAAATTTTGTGAAAAATCATTTTTGTAAAATGATTTAATTTTTGAAATATTTAGATTTAAATATGGTGAAATTTTTGGAATAAATAGTGTGCAAGTATATGTGTGCACATGTACATTGAAAATAGCACAAGAAAGAGATTTAAAAATCTCTGAAATATATATATATATATATATATAGGAAAGTAAATTCCTTATTTAAAGCATTGGATTGTAATTTAAGCATAAAGTTAAAAATGAAGTATATGCTTAAATGTATTTTCTGTGAAACAAGGGGAGAATAAATAAATAAATATTTTTAGTTTTCTTTTCACATGTATATTCTGTGAGCAGAAAAAATGTCAAGCTAAGCAAAAGAGAAACATTAAAATGACATGAAATGTAATACAAGTCAATATGCTTGTATAGGCAAAAATAGCAAAGGGGATTCTCAGAAATAATTAAAATATGAAATATGGTAGTCACACTTTTAACATGACTAGGTGAGTGGCCATTTTTCTGAAAAAGTAAAGGGAAGAAAATACTGCCTTCAACAAATTATTATGGCCGGGGTATTAAGGAGGAAAATGAATGAAAATGCATGAAGATGGTTAGGTCAGAAATGGAATTTTGTTTTAACCAAACCCTAATGGAAAAATGCATAAATAGGCAGTTTTAGCCAGTAAAATTATCTTTACCCCGAGCTGCACAAAAATAAGAAAGGAAGAAAAATATTGGAAGGAAGGAGAAAACACTCATACAAGGATTTTTCTGGATTAATAAGAAGAAATATTTAGGTGAGTAACCTCACTGAGTTCATGGCATTAAGACCTGAGATGAGGCAGCCACTTTTTATATTGCCATTTATATATTGCTGGTTTTGATGTATATGATTTCATCAATGCTTTTTGGATGTCTTATTTTAAATCTGATATGATTTAATATGGATGATTTTGGTGATCTTTGATTTGCTGAGACATTTGTCTTTGGATGTGTATCATACTGTTTTATTTATACTCAAAAATGTTAAAGTCTAGGATCTTAAAATTATATAGAGAATACTCTCAACTGTTATAGATCTATGGCATGGAAACTTTACAAAAAAAAATGTTGGGAGCTGCATTATACTTGGTATAAGTGCTGAGGCTTGAAAAGAAAGATGTTAAGGATGCAATAGAAATTTTCTAAGTGCTGAGCCCTTAATAAAAAAAACTCATAAGCTAAGATTATGATTGAACCAGATCATGAATCTGAATCAATCATAAAGGCTTGCAGATCAATATAATAAGAACATGCCATGCCTCTTTTACAGTTGAAAATATTCTTATATCTTACTGAGATCAAGACATATTGACCCCATTTAGGAAATAACTGTCTGCTTAATTCTGAGGAGAATTATGCTAGGAAAAATTATGGATGTTTCCATGTTTGCAGTGACATGTTCACTCAGCATATTTGATAATAGGATTTAAGTCAATACACTAGTAAATAAACTAGGGAAGGGAAGGCCAAGAAGGCTGCTGGAATGCTTGTCATATTTGAAGTATGCAAGTTGGCACATGGTTTGTTTAAGCCCTGAGATCTTTGTGCAATGATTTGAATTAGTTCATTGCAATGTGTCGCTGTGATTCCTTAATAGCAGATGAGGCAGGAATTGAAATTGAATTATACAACCTGTAAATGAAGAAATAGGAATATGGATATTTCTTAGGTTGAATGGTATGGAACCAAGATGGTTCCAGTGAATGCAAATGTTGCAAATAGATAATTATGTTTGCATGATTATGTATGCAAGTGTAAGAATGATAAATGAATATATCATACCTGAATCAACTTAATTATACTATGTTAAAGTAATTGATTGCAGGAATTTGCTTAAATAACTAGTTGGTGCTCTTATATTCTCTATTGCTTAATATCATGAATGTATTGATGTTACTCATACCAGATCTTAGATCTGACCCTTGTTTGCTCATGGCATATGGGGTGTCTCATTTTAAAATGAGGCAGCCACTCATGCTCTTTCAGGGAACGCAGGCACTAAGTAAAAAATGAAGTTATGGCTATTATGGAGGAGTGAATGAACATGCTAGCTAGTTTCAATAAGAGCTTAAATTGATTATATCTGCATGTATTCAGGAAAAATTTTATGTTTCTAAGATTTCCAGTCATGTAATGAATATTTTATGGTTAGTGATCAAGTTGCTCTTATGTTCTGTAAAGTGTCAGATTAAATTAGTTGTTCTGTCGAAATTGTTGTGTGTTAAGGTTTGATTTGTTTTTGAAGTAGTGTCTGAAACATAAACAAGAAAAATATGCTCAAGTATCAGCTATAAAAATCTGGTAAGAAATATACAATTATGTGAGCAATTTCCTTGAAATTATATTATGTATTGGACAATCTTAAGTATTTTAAAAACACTGAGTTTTGGAGTAAATTTAGAATTTACCTTGAAAAATACCTTTACGTATCTAATTGTTTCTCCTCTGAATTTTGTCTACAAATGGTTCAAGTCTACTTTTTAAATTGTTTTGAGAGAGGTAATTGTATGGGAAGGCTTCAGGTATGATGCAAATGACTGGCATTTCAATTGCCATGATCAGATACCTGGCATGACACTAGGCACATGAGTTAACCAGCTTCAAATAAGTGAAGTTTAGGTAGATTCTGGTTTGTATAATGCAAATAAAAGAATGGTCAGATTATCCACATGGTTAGACCATAGGTCAGGCAAATTGTTCACTTCAAATCAATGATGTAAGGAACCATTTGAACCCAGTTTTCTGGAAAATGAGCAAAGATATTGACATGTACATGTATATCTGTGTACATGTTGATATTTGGGCAAAAATATAAACATAAATTCCTAGAACAGTTGTAGGAATGGGTTTCAAAAATAATAAAGCAAGAAATATAGTTTTGTATGTTAGATTATAGGCAAAAATTAAGTATATATGTGCAGATATAGGTAGATATCAGATTTCAAACCATACAGGAGAAAAATAAAAAGAAAAAAAAAACAAAAATTGGGTTTGAACCGACCAGCATAGCACTCGAACTCGTGACCTCTCATGTGTAAGTTAGGCGCGTTTCCATTACGCCTAGATGTTGCTTGTGTTCACTTATGATCCACTTTCTTTTAGCCTGAGTTTGATACTATACAGACTTTAACACAATCATCCATATTAAAAGCTTGCTTTCCACTGATTATTACTTGATCATTTCTTAATTAGAATAACAGACTAAAGTACATGTTTCCAGTGGATTCTATGTTCAAAAATCAGGATACAATAATTAATCTTTTATCAGGGAATTATCACATTTTAATAGATTTAAAAGGATTTCTACTTACATATTATCATGCTCTGATTCTAGTAGAATATAACATAGATATCTTCATATATGTATGTTAGGAATGATTTAGATTTAAAACAATATTTTTATATTGTGAAAGATCCTGGATATATTTTGTTTATTGGAGAAAGAAAATGACCCTGGGAAATATATTTGTAATGAATGATATATCTATATATCATCTCTTAACAAAAAAAAATCCTTATGAAATTAGGGTGGAAATAGGAGGGTCATTTCAGTTGGTATCAGAGCACTTGGTTGCATTGATTGCTAAGTAATATAAAAATGTATTATGTCTGTTTGTTTTGGATGAAATAATTTAGATAAGAAAATAGAAATTACAGAAGTACTCATAATATACTAATACCATTTGCCCAGAATTTAGTTAGCAGACCATGGTAGGAAGAGGATCTCATCACAATGCAGGACCCAGTGCATCTCAAATGCTTGATATGCAAGAATTTGTGAGGGTTTTAAGAGAAGGGATTGGGCATAGGCCTGAGAACCCACATGAAGAGCTTTCAAATCTACTGAAGACTTATTCCAATTTGGGAGGCAGGAGTTTTGAAGGAACTGAGAGTGTGATGGAAATTCAAGCATGGTTGAGAACACTTGATAGGATTTTCAATGACATGCAGTTAGATGACCAAAGGAAGAGGCAAGTAGCTTCAAGACAACTGAAAGGGGTAGCTTTAAGCTGGTGGGAGGTGATCATAGCTGGAAGAAATGAAAATGAAATCACTTGGAATCAGTTCAAGGAGATGTTGGAGGCAAGATTTGTACCAGCATCAGCCAAGACCATTTTGCTTGAAGAATTTATCAAACTTAGGCAGGGAACTTTGAATGTCACTGAATACACTCAAAAGTTTGAGGGGCTATCCAATTATGGAGCAATGCTAGTGGCAGATGAAGCATCCAAAAATGATAGGTATATAAAAGGACTGAACCCAGGACTTAGCAGAGCTATGCTACCATATGCAGATAGAACTTTTGATCAAGTAATTGATTTGGCCTTGAAACTGGAACAACATGACAAAGAAAGAGAGAAATATAGGAATTTTAAGAGCAGCAACAAGAAGGATAAGGGAAGATATCACCCTTATGATAAAAAGAAGGAGGAGGCAGACAACAGGAAGAGTAAAGATACAAAAGCCAATGATACTAAGAAGAAATTGGTTTGCCATCATTGTGGAAAAGAAGGACACATCAAACCAAGGTGCCCAGAGTTAAAAGGAGGAGCCTTCAAATGCTACCTATGTGGGAAAGAGGGGCATATGAAGAGGAACTGTCCTGAGAATAAACAGCAAGGGAAATTGGCAACTTTGGAAGGTAAAGGCAAATCTGCAGTGAAAATTGATGCTGAAAATCATGGCCAAGTGGAAGGTACATTACTCATTTGTGCCATACCCATACCAGTAGTATATGATACTGGAGCAACACACTCTTTGGTTTCCTATGAATTAGTTAAAGTGTTAAAATTAAACTGCATATTGGTTGAAACCCCATTGCTTGTACAAAGTCCCCTAGGGAGTTCTAGTGTTTTGAACATGAATTGTGTGGATGTGGAGTTAAACATAGGAGGAAATATTTTTATTTCCAATTTATATGTTTTAAATTACCCAAATATAGGAGTTATATTGGGGGTAGATTGGTTAAGGCAATTTAAAGCCATAATTAATTTAGACTCATCCACCATATCATTGCAAAATTCTAGAGGCCAGAGGATCACAGTTCTATGTGAAGTAGCTAAGGAAGGGAAATTGTATCATTTAGTTGACTTAGAAAAAGATCCGAGTGAACTAACCATTGAAGAAATTCCCATAGTTAATGAATACTTGGATGTGTTTGGGGAAGTTAAGGGTGTTCCACACCACAGACCAGTTGAGTTCCAAATTAATCTCATTCCAGGAGCAAGTCCAATAATCAAGAAACCTTATAGAATGGGGCCAAGTGAACTGAAAGAATTGAAAAATCAGTTGGAAGAATTAGAAGGAAAGGGATTTATAAGGCCAAGCAATTCCTGCTGGGGTTCTCCAGTAGTGTTTGTAAGAAAACATGATGGTACCTTGAGAATGTGCATAGATTACAGGGAACTAAATAAAGTAACCATCAAGAATAAATACCCATTGCCTAGAATAGATGATCTCTTTGACCAACTCAGTGAAGCTAAAATATTTTCTAGGCTAGACTTAGCATCAAGATTCCATCAAATGAAGGTTGAAGACTCAAGTGTTAAGTATACTGCATTTAACACAAGATATGGCTTATATGAATTTTTGGTTATGCCATTTGGTTTGACAAATGCTCCTTCATATTTTGTTGATTTAATGAATAGAATATTTAGAGATTATTTAGACAAGTTTGTACTGATTTTTATTGATGACATTTTGATTTATTCTAAGACAGTGGAAGAGCATAAAAATCATTTGCATTTAGTTTTGTCAAGACTAAGGGAAAATGATTTAAAGGCAAAATTTTCAAAATGTGCATTTTGGAAAGAAGAAGTGCATTTTCTTGGGCATGTTATCTCTGCTAAAGGAATATCAGTAAACCCTAATAAGGTAGTGGCAATTCAAGCATGGAAAAGGCCTAGCACCATCAGTGAGATTAGATCATTTATGGGGATGGTAGGATATTATAGGAGATTTATAAAAGATTTCTCAAAAATATCATCACCACTTACCAATTTAACTAGAAAGAACCAAGCCTTTGTATGGACAGAA
The DNA here is from genome assembly GCA_030737815.1 of Allium fistulosum. NCBI lineage: Eukaryota > Viridiplantae > Streptophyta > Magnoliopsida > Asparagales > Amaryllidaceae > Allium > Allium fistulosum. The sequence goes on from CM060904.1 coordinate 390,582,153, forward strand.
AAATGTGAGCAAGCTTTTATCAAAATAAAAGAAGCCCTGATTAATGCACCAGTATTGAGAGTGCCAGAAGGAAATGAAAATTTGGTTGTGTACACTGATGCAAGTGGCTCTGGGTTAGGGGCTGTGTTGATGCAGCAAGACCAGGTGGTAGCCTATGCATCTAGGCAATTAAAGCCACATGAAACAAGATATGCAACCCATGATCTTGAACTAGCAGCAGTTGTGTATGCTTTGAAACTTTGGAGACATTATTTGTTAGGTGCCAAATTCATTTTGTACACTGATCATAAGGCACTGAAATATTTATTCTCACAAAAAGATTTGAACATGAGGCAACATAGATGGGTAGAGTTCCTAGCTGCCTATGATCTAGATATACTGTATACACCAGGCAAGGCAAATAAAGTTGCAGATGCCTTGAGTAGACAACATGCCAAGGTAGCCATGTTGATGATGGAAGAGTTTAGGGATTTGTCTATACTTACTGATTTGGAAATTGAGGAAAACAGTGAGGTACAAATGATGCCCATTGAAGAAGATGAAGGTAAAGGAAAATTAAGTATGATATCTCTGCAATCAGATTTACTTCTTAAGATTGGGAAAATGCAGGAACAAGACCTAAACATGGTGGAAAAGAAAATGCTCATATCAAAAGGGGAGGAAGTAATAAATTATCGAGTTGATAAAAATGGTTATTTAAGGAATTAAAATAGGATATGTGTTCCAGAAAATATAGAATTGAAGGAGGAAATATTAAATGAGTACCATAGGAGTAAGTACTCCATACACCCAGGTAGCACCAAGATGTATCAAAATTTGAAAAGAAATCTTTGGTGGAAGGGGATGAAGTCAGATGTGGCCAGATATGTTGCAAGGTGCATGACTTGCCAACAAGTCAAGGCAGAGACACAAAGGCCATCAGGACTATTGCAACCCCTTAGTATACCACAGTGGAAGTGGGAGGATATATCTATGGATTTCATAGATGGTCTGCCTAGATCTAAGAAGGGAAACACAAGTATATGGGTAATAGTGGATAGGCTAACTAAGGTAGCACATTTTATCCCAGTTAGAACAGAAAGAAATGCTCCAAAATTGGCTCAAATATTCATGAAAGAGGTAGTAAGGTTGCATGGCATACCCAAAACCATTGTGAGTGATAGAGATACCATCTTCACCTCAAGGTTTTGGTAAAGTTTTCAAGAGGCCATGGGGAGTGAATTGTGCTTAAGCACTGCCTACCATCCACAATCAGATGGACAAACTGAGGTGGTGAACAAAGTCTTAGAAGATTTGTTGAGAGCATGTACACTGGATTTTGGAGGCAACTGGGAAGACCACCTCCATCTAGCTGAATTCACATACAATAACAGTTACCAAAGCACCATAGGGATGGCACCATTTGAAGCCTTATATGGCAAGCCATGTTGATCACCTATATGCTGGGTAGAGACTAGAGAAAGGGCTGTTCTAGGACCTGAATATGTTAAAGAAACTACAGAGAAAATTGGGTTAATAAGAAAAAGAATAGCAGCAGCTCAAAATAGGCAAAAGAAATTTGTAGATAGGAAAAGAAAGCAAGTGGAATATGAAGTGGGAAACTTTGTTTTCATCAAGATTTCACATATGAAGAAAGTCTTGAGATTTGGCAAGCAAGGTAAGCTCACACCAAGGTATGTTGGACCCTATAAAATTCTGGAAAGAATTGGTTCATTGGCTTACAAATTAGAACTACCAGAGGAAATGAAAGCAATGCATAATGTTTTTCATGTGTCCCAACTTAGAAGATGGGTACATGATAAAGAAGACATTTTGGAAGAGCCTACCAAAATTCAAATAAATCCTGACTTGGTTTATGAAAAAGAGCCAGTGGGGATTATAGCCAAGGAAGAAAAGGAATTAAGGAGCAAAACCTTGAAACTAGTTAAGATCCAGTGGAGTAGTGATCCTAATGACTGCACATGGGAGTTAGAGGATAAGATTAGAATGGATTATCCTAAGCTTTTTGCAAATTAAAAGGTAATTTTTTTTTCTGGAAAATTTTTGTTATGCATGGTTGATATGGTTGAATTTGTTTGCTTATGCATATGTTTGATAAGTTTTCAGAAAAGAAAATGATGCTTGTTATAAATATTAGAAAAATTGTGAGGATACAATTCCTAAAAGGAGGGGTGAATGTAATACCCCAAAATTTTGTGAAAAATCATTTTTGTAAAATGATTTAATTTTTGAAATATTTAGATTTAAATATGGTGAAATTTTTGGAATAAATAGTGTGCAAGTATATGTGTGCACATGTACATTGAAAATAGCACAAGAAAGAGATTTAAAAATCTCTGAAATATATATATATATATATATATATAGGAAAGTAAATTCCTTATTTAAAGCATTGGATTGTAATTTAAGCATAAAGTTAAAAATGAAGTATATGCTTAAATGTATTTTCTGTGAAACAAGGGGAGAATAAATAAATAAATATTTTTAGTTTTCTTTTCACATGTATATTCTGTGAGTAGAAAAAATGTCAAGCTAAGCAAAAGAGAAACATTAAAATGACATGAAATGTAATACAAGTCAATATGCTTGTATAGGCAAAAATAGCAAAGGGGATTCTCAGAAATAATTAAAATATGAAATATGGTAGTCACACTTTTAACATGACTAGGTGAGTGGCCATTTTTCTGAAAAAGTAAAGGGAAGAAAATACTGCCTTCAACAAATTATTATGGCCGGGGTATTAAGGAGGAAAATGAATGAAAATGCATGAAGATGGTTAGGTCAGAAATGGAATTTTGTTTTAACCAAACCCTAATGGAAAAATGCATAAATAGGCAGTTTTAGCCAGTAAAATTATCTTTACCCCGAGCTGCACAAAAATAAGAAAGGAAGAAAAATATTGGAAGGAAGGAGAAAACACTCATACAAGGATTTTTCTGGATTAATAAGAAGAAATATTTAGGTGAGTAACCTCACTGAGTTCATGGCATTAAGACCTGAGATGAGGCAGCCACTTTTTATATTGCCATTTATATATTGCTGGTTTTGATGTATATGATTTCATCAATGCTTTTTGGATGTCTTATTTTAAATCTGATATGATTTAATATGGATGATTTTGGTGATCTTTGATTTGCTGAGACATTTGTCTTTGGATGTGTATCATACTGTTTTATTTATACTCAAAAATGTTAAAGTCTAGGATCTTAAAATTATATAGAGAATACTCTCAACTGTTATAGATCTATGGCATGGAAACTTTACAAAAAAAATGTTGGGAGCTGCATTATACTTGGTATAAGTGCTGAGGCTTGAAAAGAAAGATGTTAAGGGTGCAATAGAAATTTTCTAAGTGCTGAGCCCTTAATCACAAAAAAAAACTCATAAGCTAAGATTATGATTGAACCAGATCATGAATCTGAATCAATCATAAAGGCTTGCAGATCAATATAATAAGAACATGCCATGCCTCTTTTACAGTTGAAAATATTCTTATATCTTACTGAGATCAAGACATATTGACCCCATTTAGGAAATAACTGTCTGCTTAATTCTGAGGAGAATTATGCTAGGAAAAATTATGGATGTTTCCATGTTTGCAGTGACATGTTCACTCAGCATATTTGATAATAGGATTTAAGTCAATACACTAGTAAATAAACTAGGGAAGGGAAGGCCAAGAAGGCTGCTGGAATGCTTGTCATATTTGAAGTATGCAAGTTGGCACATGGTTTGTTTAAGCCCTGAGATCTTTGTGCAATGATGTGAATTAGTTCATTGCAATGTGTCCCTGTGATTCCTTAATAGCAGATGAGGCAGGAATTGAAATTGAATTATACAACCTGTAAATGAAGAAATAGGAATATGGATATTTCTTAGGTTGAATGGTATGGAACCAAGATGGTTCCAGTGAATGCAAATGTTGCAAATAGATAATTATGTTTTCATGATTATGTATGCAAGTGTAAGAATGATAAATGAATATATCATACCTGAATCAACTTAATTATACTATGTTAAAGTAATTGATTGCAGGAATTTGCTTAAATAACTAGTTGGTGCTCTTATATTCTCTATTGCTTAATATCATGAATGTATTGATGTTACTCATACCAGATCTTAGATCTGACCCTTGTTTGCTCATGGCATATGGGGTGTCTCATTTTAAAATGAGGCAGCCACTCATGCTGTGATATCCCGGGTTTTTTGGGCAATATAAATTTAATAATCAGTATTGATAATTCAATTGAATTGATAATTTTCCTTTATAATTTTAGTTTAAATTGGTAATTTAATTTTTAAAGGATAATAAATATTTAATCTGGAAATATTCAATTTGGTAATACTTGATCTTTTCTAATAATTTAATATTGATAAGATTTGTTTGTTAAAGTTAATAAAATTTTAATCTATTTATAATATATATATTTGATATATATTGTGAATAGGATATCTTTTGTTTTAAATTAAAGATGAATTTTCAAATTGTAATATATATGTATGTATATGTTATAATTTGATATTGTTTGAAATTTATTTAATCTATTGATAATTTATATATGTATGAATTGTGATTTAAAAGCTTTGTTTTAAATTTAATATCTTTCAAAAGTTAATTAAGGTTAATTCTATATTTTGAAAATATAAGATAATTAATTATTTTTAAAAATATGATAGTTTAAATAAAATTTAATAAAGGTTTGTAAAAAAATAAATAAATATAACATAAGTTAATAAAATTCATTTCATAAATAATAAAATGTAGATTCTTAAACTAAAAATAGTTTACATATAATAAAACATGAATTTATATAAATCCATAATTACATATAACATAAATATTTTTACAATAAGGATTTAAACATAATATTGCTTGTTTTTAACACTTGTAAAACATATAAAACAAGTTGGACATTTGTCTAATTAGTAATATAACAAGTGGCAATTCTTTTCTTTATTTAAAATTTTACTTTATAAAAAAAATGTTTATTGAGAAACCTGATTTCATTTTCTTCAGTTCGAATCTTTTTCCTACATCTTCTTTTTCTCTCCTCATCTTTCCAAAAACTGAAACAAAGAAATAATAAATCAAAGCAGAAACCAAAATGCAAGTTCAGTTCAAATTCATTTCAACATCAGTTTTTTTTCAATCTTCAACCTGAGCAAGGGAATTAACTCAACATTAAACCAGCATGCAAAGTATCACAACAACAATCAAGATAAAGATTCAACATAAATAAGGCATGCAAGGGATTTCAAATGTCAACAACAAAGAAATTAAAAGCATTGCCAAAATTCAAAGTTTAAAAGCCTGGAAATAAAACTGCTCTGCTTCTTTAAAAAAGGTGAGTAAATTCTTTTAAAAACAGCTTTTTAAATCTGTGATTTGGCCTTAATGACTGTGATGAATCTTTGTAAAATATGATTGCATGTGTTTATATGTGTAGGTGCATATATATATATATATATATATATATATATGAATTGCCTGTTCTCTGTTTATAACCTGTGAGTAAACTTAAATCCTGAAATTTTGTTTAAACTAATGTTGAGTGTTGTCTTGTGAAATGTTATATTGTTTGTTATAATTTATGTATGCGTGCTCTAAAACATGTTAATATGAAGTAGATGAACATGCATGTCTGTTTACCAGTAGATATATCTCTGTACATATCTCTGTTTAAAATTCAGAGACAATATTTTGAAGGAAAATCTTGTTCTTATTATTCATTCTTTTAGAACTTCAGCTTTTCAAACAAAATATTGTTGTTTAGGTATAATCTTGAATTTAAAAGTAAGTTAAAACAATTTAAATTTTAGAACTGTCTGGAATCAAGAAATATCAGTGAAATGTATAAGTATGTTTAAATTCAAGTCTTTCAATTCAATGATTCAATTATATAATTTGATTCAACTCAGAAAAATAAGATTTTTAAAACGAATATGGTGATTTTTCATTTAGTAAATTAAGAGCAGTTTGGAGTGGAACTTGAAATGGGTTTTCACCATTTTCTGGTGATCGAGAGACATTGGGATCGCGGGGTTTTGGTCGAAGCTTGGTTGATGGCCAGGGATGTCGAGAAAAATGTCAGATGATTTTATCATCCATCGTGGCGTTGGGGATTCGATGATCTAGGGTTTAACATCTGTATGGGGACGTGGTGAAGAACTTGACGACTGGATCGTCTACGGTGGATCGAGCTTCATCGGAGCATCGGAAATGGATGCGTGGAAGTCTTGCGATGTTGTAACCGGAGTTTCAGGAGGATCGATGGTCGGAGGCGCGATGGCGAGGCGTTTCCTCCAGGCGATGTCGAATATCTGTTTCGAGTTGAACTCTCGAATTCGATTTAGGCTAGATAAGTTTGGTTGTATGATCGTAGATGGATGTCGAGTTGATTTACGACTTGTCAAAGGTCGGAGGGATGATCGGAGGTCGATCAGTTGGTCGTGCACGTGCACGTGTGCACGTTTGGGCATCTGGTTTTGTTTACAGTGGAGAAGAAGGAGATGTCTCGGGACAGTCTCGTGATATTTGTAGTTTTTCTCGAAGCAGACGCGTAGGGAAAAGACTCAAAGACGACTCGGGGTTTTAGAGGGGTTGACTCGGGTTTGATCTGGGTTTTAACTGATAGCTTGATTTTAAAAATGTTTTCAAGTTAAAAGTGATGTTCAAAGTAATTATAAAGGAATGTTAAATTAGATTTGAATTTTATTTAAATAAATAAATTTAAAGATATGAAATTTGGAATTTCCAAAGTTAAATTATTGTTTTATTTAATTTATTTAAGCATGTTTGAATGGATATTCAAGATTTTTAAGTAAAAAATTATGGGTTTAAATTGTTTTGTTTAAAGGTAAAATTTTATTCAAATATAAAATTATTTCTAAATGTTTAAATGGAGTTTAATGGTAGAATTTAATATGTGATTTAAATGAAAAGTTTATTTTTAAAGATGGAAATTTTATTAAGGAAATTAATAAATAAATTGAATTAAAGGTTAATTACTGTATATGGTTAAGGATAATTACTTGATGTAATTAAAGATAATTAATCAAAGGAGATTAATTAAGGAAGATCATTTAGATGTTTAATTAATTAATATGTAATTAATTAATGATAGTGAGCAGGATTAAGATAATCCAAGTAATTAAGTGATAGTAATTAATTTAATTAAAGGTTAATTAAATTGATTAGAGTTAATCAATTCTGTTTAGATAATTGATTAATACTGGATGTTTGATATTGGGTGATTGGTTGATATTGGATGATTTGTATGTCTCTGATATATATATGATATATGCTGCTTTGTGAGATGAATGTTGATATGAATTATCTATTGTGATAATGTTATTTATCTATCTGTTTATATCATTCAGAATATAAGTTTAAATGTTTAAACCTTTAAACAACTTGGCCTTAAAAGATATGTTTTGGATTTCGATGAGACCGGGATCGGGTTTCCGTATACCGGTATTCCAGGTCTGGAGACCCGAATACCACATCGATCCAAATTAACGATAGGTCGTGAATCTCAAGTGAAGATGAAGATTCAGAGTGCAAGGGTTATTGTCGTTGACTCTGAGGGTGATTCCAAAACGAGTGTAACGAAATAATGCCTTCGGTTTCGTTCGAACCCGGAACGAACTTGTATGGATTGAATGCTTTCAGCACATCGTCAGGCGGACGATGAGCATTCTAAGTGATATGTTCTGATTAAAGGTAATCGTAGCCTCAAGCCTCATCAACCGGGAATGGCTAAAACAGGGGAGGTGCAGCAAAGCTTCGTGGGTAGCTTCCACTGAGAGCAAGATATATCCCTGTCTAGAGGTCCCTTCTTATTATTCGGCTTAGTGTGTGGTTGGTCGCGCCAACTACGGGGTTGTCTTGTTCGGAATTATCCAGTAAGGGATGGTTCCGGCTTTGTGTTGCAAGGGAGCGGGCGTACTCCTCGGTACGGTGATCTAGGCCACGTACTGTGACGGGCGGTACCCCAGTAGCCCTGCCATTGTATGGAAACCCATTCTTCCTACGTGCCCTTACGGTTTTGATTGTATAACCCACTTTGTGGCTAGTATGCTGGAATTTAATAATGTAACAATTTCAGCTATTTCATATTTATTTGAAAACCCTAGACCCTATTATAATATAACTGGATTTCCTATCAAATGTTTTGGTTAGCGTAAGGTAAAAACTTACCCATGTTTATTTGTGGGGAGTCTTACGTGATACCTTTTCTTTCTAAAGGTTTTGAAGTTAAGCAAGTTTAACCTGTTACTCACACCAGACCCATGTCTGACCCAAGTGTTTATTTCTGTTTTATAAACTCTTGGGTACTCAAATTTTTACGAGTAGCCAAGGGATTCAGGTTTAGCTTTGACGAATATTCTGGAGGAGCAATGGAGCAGGAGGCTTCGGCGTTCGTAGATATAGTATTCCGCTGTGTTGATATCTGTGATAGTGTGTGTATTGTATTGAGTTGTAATAACTAGACAGATGTTTATAACTGTCTAGTATGTGATGTGTATCTGTGTAACTCTGATAATTGTTGTATACTATGTAATAGTTTATGTTATTAATATAATTTATTCATTCCGCTGTGAGATCGTTGTTGTTGTTTCTTTCTTTCTTCTCTTCTTTCTCTTTTCTATCCCTTTCTTTCTTCATAATGATGCGACTTTCTGGGCATAGGAAGTCGGGTCGTCACACATGCTTTTTCAGGGAACGCAGGCACTAAGTAAAAAATGAAGTTATGGCTATTATGGAGGAGTCAATGAACATGCTAGCTAGTTTCAATAAGAGCTTAAATTGATTATATCTGCATGTATTCAGGAAAAATTTTATGTTTCTAAGATTTCCAGTCATGTAATGAATATTTTATGGTTAGTGATCAAGTTGCTCTTATGTTCTGTAAAGTGTCAGATTAAATTAGTTGTTCTGTCGAAATTGTTGTGTGTTAAGGTTTGATTTGTTTTTGAAGTAGTGTCTGAAACATAAACAAGAAAAATATGCTCAAGTATCAGCTATAAAAATCTGGTAAGAAATATACAATTATGTGAGCAATTTCCTTGCAATTATATTATGTATTGGACAATCTTAAGTATTTTAAAAACACTGAGTTTTGGAGTAAATTTAGAATTTACCTTGAAAAATACCTTTAAGTATCTAATTGTTTCTCCTCTGAATTTTGTCTACAAATGGTTCAAGTCTACTTTTTAAATTGTTTTGAGAGAGGTAATTGTATGGGAAGGCTTCAGGTATGATGCAAATGACTGGCATTTCAATTGCCATGATCAGATACCTGGCATGACACTAGGCACATGAGTTAACCAGCTTCAAATAAGTGAAGTTTAGGTAGATTCTGGTTTGTATAATGCAAATAAAAGAATGGTCAGATTATCCACATGGTTAGACCATAGGTCAGGCAAATTGTTCACTTCAAATCAATGATGTAAGGAACCATTTGAACCCAGTTTTCTGGAAAATGAGCAAAGATATTGACATGTACATGTATATCTGTGTACATGTTGATATTTGGGCAAAAATATAAACATAAATTCCTAGAACAGTTGTAGGAATGGGTTTCAAAAATAATAAAGCAAGAAATATAGTTTTGTATGTTAGATTATAGGCAAAAATTAAGTATATATGTGCAGATATAGGTAGATATCAGATTTCAAACCATACAGGAGAAAAATAAAAAGAAAAAAAAACAAAAATTGGGTTGGAACCGACCAGCATAGCACTCGAACTCGTGACCTCTCATGTGTAAGTTAGGCGCGTTTCCATTACGCCTAGATGTTGCTTGTGTTCACTTATGATCCACTTTCTTTTAGCCTGAGTTTGATACTATACAGACTTTAACACAATCATCCATATTAAAAGCTTGCTTTCCACTGATTATTACTTGATCATTTCTTAATTAGAATAACAGACTAAAGTACATGTTTCCAGTGGATTCTATGTTCAAAAATCAGGATACAATAATTAATCTTTTATCAGGGAATTATCACATTTTAATAGATTTAAAAGGATTTCTACTTACATATTATCATGCTCTGATTCTAGTAGAATATAACATAGATATCTTCATATATGTATGTTAGGAATGATTTAGATTTAAAACAATATTTTTATATTGTGAAAGATCCTGGATATATTTTGTTTATTGGAGAAAGAAAATGACCCTGGAAAATATATTTGTAATGAATGATATATCTATATATCATCTCTTAACAAAAAAAAATCCTTATGAAATTAGGGTGGAAATAGGAGGGTCATTTCAGTTGGTATCAGAGCACTTGGTTGCATTGATTGCTAAGTAATATAAAAATGTATTATGTCTGTTTGTTTTGGATGAAATAATTTAGATAAGAAAATAGAAATTACAGAAGTACTCATAATATACTAATACCATTTGCCCAGAATTTAGTTAGCAGACCATGGTAGGAAGAGGATCTCATCACAATGCAGGACCCAGTGCATCTCAAATGCTTGATATGCAAGAATTTGTGAGGGTTTTAAGAGAAGGGATTGGGCATAGGCCTGAGAACCCACATGAAGAGCTTTCAAAACTACTGAAGACTTATTCCAATTTGGGAGGCAGGAGTTTTGAAGGAACTGAGAGTGTGATGGAAATTCAAGCATGGTTGAGAACACTTGATAGGATTTTCAATGACATGCAGTTAGATGACCAAAGGAAGAGGCAAGTAGCTTCAAGACAACTGAAAGGGGTAGCTTTAAGCTGGTGGGAGGTGATCATAGCTGGAAGAAATGAAAATGAAATCACTTGGAATCAGTTCAAGGAGATGTTGGAGGCAAGATTTGTACCAGCATCAACCAAGACCATTTTGCTTGAAGAATTTATCAAACTTAGGCAGGGAACTTTGAATGTCACTGAATACACTCAAAAGTTTGAGGGGCTATCCAATTATGGAGCAATGCTAGTGGCAGATGAAGCATCCAAAAATGATAGGTATATAAAAGGACTGAACCCAGGACTTAGCAGAGCTATGCTACCATATGCAGATTGAACTTTTGATCAAGTAATTGATTTGGCCTTGAAACTGGAACAACATGACAAAGAAAGAGAGAAATATAGGAATTTTAAGAGCAGCAACAAGAAGGATAAGGGAAGATATCACCCTTATGATAAAAAGAAGGAGGAGGCAGACAACAGGAAGAGTAAAGATACAAAAGCCAATGATACTAAGAAGAAATTGGTTTGCCATCATTGTGGAAAAGAAGGACACATCAAACCAAGGTGCCCAGAGTTAAAAGGAGGAGCCTTCAAATGCTACCTATGTGGGAAAGAGGGGCATATGAAGAGGAACTGTCCTGAGAATAAACAGCAAGGGAAATTGGCAACTTTGGAAGGTAAAGGCAAATCTGCAGTGAAAATTGATGCTGAAAATCATGGCCAAGTGGAAGGTACATTACTCATTTGTGCCATACCCATACCAGTAGTATATGATACTGGAGCAACACACTCTTTGATTTCCTATGAATTAGTTAAAGTGTTAAAATTAAACTGCATATTGGTTGAAACCCCATTGCTTGTACAAAGTCCCCTAGGGAGTTCTAGTGTTTTGAACATGAATTGTGTGGATGTGGAGTTAAACATAGGAGGAAATATTTTTATTTCCAATTTATATGTTTTAAATTACCCAAATATAGGAGTTATATTGGGGGTAGATTGGTTAAGGCAATTTAAAGCCATAATTAATTTAGACTCATCCACCATATCATTGCAAAATTCTAGAGGCCAGAGGATCACAGTTCTATGTGAAGTAGCTAAGGAAGGGAAATTGTATCATTTAGTTGACTTAGAAAAAGATCCGAGTGAACTAACCATTGAAGAAATTCCCATAGTTAATGAATACTTGGATGTGTTTGGGGAAGTTAAGGGTGTTCCACACCACAGACCAGTTGAGTTCCAAATTAATCTCATTCCAGGAGCAAGTCCAATAATCAAGAAACCTTATAGAATGGGGCCAAGTGAACTGAAAGAATTGAAAAATCAGTTGGAAGAATTAGAAGGCAAGGGATTTATAAGGCCAAGCAATTCCTGCTGGGGTTCTCCAGTAGTGTTTGTAAAAAAACATGATGGTACCTTGAGAATGTGCATAGATTACAGGGAACTAAATAAAGTAACCATCAAGAATAAATACCCATTGCCTAGAATAGATGATCTCTTTGACCAACTCAGTGAAGCTAAAATATTTTCTAGGCTAGACTTAGCATCAGGATTCCATCAAATGAAGGTTGAAGACTCAAGTGTTAAGTATACTGCATTTAACACAAGATATGGCTTATATGAATTTTTGGTTATGCCATTTGGTTTGACAAATGCTCCTTCATATTTTGTTGATTTAATGAATAGAATATTTAGAGATTATTTAGACAAGTTTGTACTGATTTTTATTGATGACATTTTGATTTATTCTAAGACAGTGGAAGAGCATAAAAATCATTTGCATTTAGTTTTGTCAAGACTAAGGGAAAATGATTTAAAGGCAAAATTTTCAAAATGTGCATTTTGGAAAGAAGAAGTGCATTTTCTTGGGCATGTTATCTCTGCCAAAGGAATATCAGTAAACCCTAATAAGGTAGTGGCAATTCAAGCATGGAAAAGGCCTAGCACCATCAGTGAGATTAGATCATTTATGGGGATGGTAGGATATTATAGGAGATTTATAAAAGATTTCTCAAAAATATCATCACCACTTACCAATTTAACTAGAAAGAACCAAGCCTTTGTATGGACAGAAAAATGTGAGCAAGCTTTTATCAAAATAAAAGAAGCCCTGATTAATGCACCAGTATTGAGAGTGCCAGAAGGAAATGAAAATTTGGTTGTGTACACTGATGCAAGTGGCTCTGGGTTAGGGGCTGTGTTGATGCAGCAAGACCAGGTGGTAGCCTATGCATCTAGGCAATTAAAGCCACATGAAACAAGATATGCAACCCATGATTTTGAACTAGCAGCAGTTGTGTATGCTTTGAAACTTTGGAGACATTATTTGTTAGGTGCCAAATTCATTTTGTACACTGATCATAAGGCACTGAAATATTTATTCTCACAAAAAGATTTGAACATGAGGCAACATAGATGGGTAGAGTTCCTAGCTGCCTATGATCTAGATATACTGTATACACCAGGCAAGGCAAATAAAGTTGCAGATGCCTTGAGTAGACAACATGCCAAGGTAGCCATGTTGATGATGGAAGAGTTTAGGGATTTGTCTATACTTACTGATTTGGAAATTGAGGAAAACAGTGAGGTACAAATGATGCCCATTGAAGAAGATGAAGGTAAAGGAAAATTAAGTATGATATCTCTGCAATCAGATTTACTTCTTAAGATTGGGAAAATGCAGGAACAAGACCTAAACATGGTGGAAAAGAAAATGCTCATATCAAAAGGGGAGGAAGTAATAAATTATCAAGTTGATAAAAATGGTTATTTAAGGAATAAAAATAGGATATGTGTTCTAGAAAATATAGAATTGAAGGAGGAAATATTAAATGAGTACCATAGGAGTAAGTACTCCATACACCCAGGTAGCACCAAGATGTATCAAAATTTGAAAAGAAATCTTTGGTGGAAGGGGATGAAGTCAGATGTGGCCAGATATGTTGCAAGGTGCATGACTTGCCAACAAGTCAAGGCAGAGACACAAAGGCCATCAGGACTATTGCAACCCCTTAGTATACCACAGTGGAAGTGGGAGGATATATCTATGGATTTCATAGATGGTCTGCCTAGATCTAAGAAGGGAAACACAAGTATATGGGTAATAGTGGATAGGCTAACTAAGGTAGCACATTTTATCCCAGTTAGAACAGAAAGAAATGCTCCAAAATTGGCTCAAATATTCATGAAAGAGGTAGTAAGGTTGCATGGCATACCCAAAACCATTGTGAGTGATAGAGATACCATCTTCACCTCAAGGTTTTGGAAAAGTTTTCAAGAGGCCATGGGGAGTGAATTGTGCTTAAGCACTGCCTACCATCCATAATCAGATGGACAAACTGAGGTGGTGAACAAAGTCTTAGAAGATTTGTTGAGAGCATGTACACTGGATTTTGGAGGCAACTGGGAAGACCACCTCCATCTAGCTGAATTCACATATAATAACAGTTACCAAAGCACCATAGGGATGGCACCATTTGAAGCCTTATATGGCAAGCCATGTTTATCACCTATATGCTGGGTAGAGACTGGAGAAAGGGCTGTTCTAGGACCTGAATATGTTAAAGAAACTACAGAGAAAATTGGGTTAATAAGAAAAAGAATAGCAGCAGCTCAAAATAGGCAAAAGAAATTTGCAGACAGGAAAAGAAAGCAAGTGGAATATGAAGTGGGAAACTTTGTTTTCATCAAGATTTCACATATGAAGAAAGTCTTGAGATTTGGCAAGCAAGGTAAGCTCACACCAAGGTATGTTGGACCCTATAAAATTCTGGAAAGAATTGGTTCATTGGCTTACAAATTAGAACTACCAGAGGAAATGAAAGCAATGCATAATGTTTTTCATGTGTCCCAACTTAGAAGATGGGTACATGATAAAGAAGACATTTTGGAAGAGCCTACCAAAATTCAAATAAATCCTGACTTGGTTTATGAAAAAGAGCCAGTGGGGATTATAGCCAAGGAAGAAAAGGAATTAAGGAGCAAAACCTTGAAACTAGTTAAGATCCAGTGGAGTAGTGATCCTAATGACTGCACATGGGAGTTAGAGGATAAGATTAGAATGGATTATCCTAAGCTTTTTGCAAATTAAAAGGTATTTTTTTTTTCTGGAAAAATTTTGTTATGCATGGTTGATATGGTTGAATTTGTTTGCTTATGCATATGTTTGATAAGTTTTCAGAAAAGAAAATGATGCTTGTTATAAATATTAGAAAAATTGTGAGGACACAATTCCTAAAAGGAGGGGTGAATGTAATACCCCAAAATTTTGTGAAAAATCATTTTTGTAAAATGATTTAATTTTTGAAATATTTAGATTTAAATATGGTGAAATTTTTGGAATAAATAGTGTGCAAGTATATGTGTGCACATGTACATTGAAAATAGCACAAGAAAGAGATTTAAAAATCTCTGAAATATATATATATATAGGAAAGTAAATTCCTTATTTAAAGCATTGGATTGTAATTTAAGCATAAAGTTAAAAATGAAGTATATGCTTAAATGTATTTTCTGTGAAACAAGGGGAGAATAAATAAATAAATATTTTTAGTTTTCTTTTCACATGTATATTCTGTGAGCAGAAAAAATGTCAAGCTAAGCAAAAGAGAAACATTAAAATGACATGAAATGTAATACAAGTCAATATGCTTGTATAGGCAAAAATAGCAAAGGGGATTCTCAGAAATAATTAAAATATGAAATATGGTAGTCACACTTTTAACATGACTAGGTGAGTGGCCATTTTTCTGAAAAAGTAAAGGGAAGAAAATACTGCCTTCAACAAATTATTATGGCCGGGGTATTAAGGAGGAAAATGAATGAAAATGCATGAAGATGGTTAGGTCAGAAATGGAATTTTGTTTTAACCAAACCCTAATGGAAAAATGCATAAATAGGCAGTTTTAGCCAGTAAAATTATCTTTACCCCGAGCTGCACAAAAATAAGAAAGGAAGAAAAATATTGGAAGGAAGGAGAAAACACTCATACAAGGATTTTTCTGGATTAATAAGAAGAAATATTTAGGTGAGTAACCTCACTGAGTTCATGGCATTAAGACCTGAGATGAGGCAGCCACTTTTTATATTGCCATTTATATATTGCTGGTTTTGATGTATATGATTTCATCAATGCTTTTTGGATGTCTTATTTTAAATCTGATATGATTTAATATGGATGATTTTGGTGATCTTTGATTTGCTGAGACATTTGTCTTTGGATGTGTATCATACTGTTTTATTTATACTCAAAAATGTTAAAGTCTAGGATCTTAAAATTATATAGAGAATACTCTCAACTATTATAGATCCATGGCATGGAAACTTTACAAAAAAAAATGTTGGGAGCTGCATTATACTTGGTATAAGTGCTGAGGCTTGAAAAGAAAGATGTTAAGGGTGCAATAGAAATTTTCTAAGTGCTGAGCCCTTAATCAAAAAAAAAACTCATAAGCTAAGATTATGATTGAACCAGATCATGAATCTGAATCAATCATAAAGGCTTGCAGATCAATATAATAAGAACATGCCATGCCTCTTTTACAGTTGAAAATATTCTTATATCTTACTGAGATCAAGACATATTGACCCCATTTAGGAAATAACTGTCTGCTTAATTCTGAGGAGAATTATGCTAGGAAAAATTATGGATGTTTCCATGTTTGCAGTGACATGTTCACTCAGCATATTTTATAATAGGATTTAAGTCAATACACTAGTAAATAAACTAGGGAAGGGAAGGCCAAGAAGGCTGCTGGAATGCTTGTCATATTTGAAGTATGCAAGTTGGCACATGGTTTGTTTAAGCCCTGAGATCTTTGTGCAATGATGTGAATTAGTTCATTGCAATGTGTCCCTGTGATTCCTTAATAGCAGATGAGGCAGGAATTGAAATTGAATTATACAACCTGTAAATGAAGAAATAGGAATATGGATATTTCTTAGGTTGAATGGTATGGAACCAAGATGGTTCCAGTGAATGCAAATGTTGCAAATAGATAATTATGTTTGCATGATTATGTATGCAAGTGTAAGAATGATAAATGAATATATCATACCTGAATCAACTTAATTATACTATGTTAAAGTAATTGATTGCAGGAATTTGCTTAAATAACTAGTTGGTGCTCTTATATTCTCTATTGCTTAATATCATGAATGTATTGATGTTACTCATACCAGATCTTAGATCTGACCCTTGTTTGCTCATGGCATATGGGGTGTCTCATTTTAAAATGAGGCAGCCACTCATGCTGTGATATCCCGGGTTTTTTGGGCAATATAAATTTAATAATCAGTATTGATAATTCAATTGAATTGATAATTTTCCTTTATAATTTTAGTTTAAATTGGTAATTTAATTTTTAAAGGATAATAAATATTTAATCTGGAAATATTCAATTTGGTAATACTTGATCTTTTCTAATAATTTAATATTGATAAGATTTGTTTGTTAAAGTTAATAAAATTTTAATCTATTTATAATATATATATTTGATATATATTGTGAATAGGATATCTTTTGTTTTAAATTAAAGATGAATTTTCAAATTGTAATATATATGTATGTATATGTTATAATTTGATATTGTTTGAAATTTATTTAATCTATTGATAATTTATATATGTATGAATTGTGATTTAAAAGCTTTGTTTTAAATTTAATATCTTTCAAAAGTTAATTAAGGTTAATTCTATATTTTGAAAATATAAGATAATTAATTATTTTTAAAAATATGATAGTTTAAATAAAATTTAATAAAGGTTTGTAAAAAAATAAATAAATATAACATAAGTTAATAAAATTCATTTCATAAATAATAAAATGTAGATTCTTAAACTAAAAATAGTTTACATATAATAAAACATGAATTTATATAAATCCATAATTACATATAACATAAATATTTTTACAATAAGGATTTAAACATAATATTTCTTGTTTTTAACACTTGTAAAACATATAAAACAAGTTGGACATTTGTCTAATTAGTAATATAACAAGTGGCAATTCTTTTCTTTATTTAAAATTTTACTTTATAAAAAAAAATGTTTATTGAGAAACCTGATTTCATTTTCTTCAGTTCGAATCTTTTTCCTACATCTTCTTTTTCTCTCCTCATCTTTCCAAAAACTGAAACAAAGAAATAATAAATCAAAGCAGAAACCAAAATGCAAGTTCAGTTCAAATTCATTTCAACAACAGTTTTTTTTCAATCTTCAACCTGAGCAAGGGAATTAACTCAACATTAAACCAGCATGCAAAGTATCACAACAACAATCAAGATAAAGATTCAACATAAATAAGGCATGCAAGGGATTTCAAATGTCAACAACAAAGAAATTAAAAGCATTGCCAAAATTCAAAGTTTAAAAGCCTGGAAATAAAACTGCTCTGCTTCTTTAAAAAAGGTGAGTAAATTCTTTTAAAAACAGCTTTTTAAATCTGTGATTTGGCCTTAATGACTGTGATGAATCTTTGTAAAATATGATTGCATGTGTTTATATGTGTAGGTGCATATATATATATATATATATATATGTATATGAATTGCCTGTTCTCTGTTTATAACCTGTGAGTAAACTTAAATCCTGAAATTTTGTTTAAACTAATGTTGAGTGTTGTCTTGTGAAATGTTATATTGTTTGTTATAATTTATGTATGCGTGCTCTAAAACATGTTAATATGAAGTAGATGAACATGCATGTCTGTTTACCAGTAGATATATCTCTGTACATATCTCTGTTTAAAATTCAGAGACAATATTTTGAAGGAAAATCTTGTTCTTATTATTCATTCTTTTAGAACTTCAGCTTTTCAAACAAAATATTGTTTTTTAGGTATAATCTTGAATTTAAAAGTAAGTTAAAACAATTTAAATTTTAGAACTGTCTGGAATCAAGAAATATCAGTGAAATGTATAAGTATGTTTAAATTCAAGTCTTTCAATTCAATGATTCAATTATATAATTTGATTCAACTCAGAAAAATAAGATTTTTAAAACGAATATGGTGATTTTTCATTTAGTAAATTAAGAGCAGTTTGGAGTGGAACTTGAAATGGGTTTTCACCATTTTCTGGTGATCGAGAGACATTGGGATCGCGGGGTTTTGGTCGAAGCTTGGTTGATGGCCAGGGATGTCGAGAAAAATGTCAGATGATTTTATCATCCATCGTGGCGTTGGGGATTCGATGATCTAGGGTTTAACATCTGTATGGGGACGTGGTGAAGAACTTGACGACTGGATCGTCTACGGTGGATCGAGCTTCATCGGAGCATCGGAAATGGATGCGTGGAAGTCTTGCGATGTTGTAACCGGAGTTTCAGGAGGATCGATGGTCGGAGGCGCGATGGCGAGGCGTTTCCTCCAGGCGATGTCGAATATCTGTTTCGAGTTGAACTCTCGAATTCGATTTAGGCTAGATAAGTTTGGTTGTATGATCGTAGATGGATGTCGAGTTGATTTACGACTTGTCAAAGGTCGGAGGGATGATCGGAGGTCGATCAGTTGGTCATGCACGTGCACGTGTGAACGTTTGGGCATCTGGTTTTGTTTACAGTGGAGAAGAAGGAGATGTCTCGAGACAGTCTCGTGATATTTGTAGTTTTTCTCGAAGCAGACGCGTAGGGAAAAGACTCAAAGACGACTCGGGGTTTTAGAGGGGTTGACTCGGGTTTGATCTGGGTTTAACTGATAGCTTGATTTTAAAAATGTTTTCAAGTTAAAAGTGATGTTCAAAGTAATTATAAAGGAATGTTAAATTAGATTTGAATTTTATTTAAATAAATAAATTTAAAGATATGAAATTTGGAATTTCCAAAGTTAAATTATTGTTTTATTTAATTTATTTAAGCATGTTTGAATGGATATTCAAGATTTTTAAGTAAAAAATTATGGGTTTAAATTGTTTTGTTTAAAGGTAAAATTTTATTCAAATATAAAATTATTTCTAAATGTTTAAATGGAGTTTAATGGTAGAATTTAATATGTGATTTAAATGAAAAGTTTATTTTTAAAGATGGAAATTTTATTAAGGAAATTAATAAATAAATTGAATTAAAGGTTAATTACTGTATATGGTTAAGGATAATTACTTGATGTAATTAAAGATAATTAATCAAAGGAGATTAATTAAGGAAGATCATTTAGATGTTTAATTAATTAATATGTAATTAATTAATGATAGTGAGCAGGATTAAGATAATCCAAGTAATTAAGTGATAGTAATTAATTTAATTAAAGGTTAATTAAATTGATTAGAGTTAATCAATTCTGTTTAGATAATTGATTAATACTGGATGTTTGATATTGGGTGATTGGTTGATATTGGATGATTTGTATGTCTCTGATATATATATGATATATGCTGCTTTGTGAGATGAATGTTGATATGAATTATCTATTGTGATAATGTTATTTATCTATCTGTTTATATCATTCAGAATATAAGTTTAAATGTTTAAACCTTTAAACAACTTGGCCTTAAAAGATACGTTTTGGATTTCGATGAGACCGGGATCGGGTTTCCGTATACCGGTATTCCAGGTCTGGAGACCCGAATACCACATCGATCCAAATTAACGATAGGTCGTGAATCTCAAGTGAAGATGAAGATTCAGAGTGCAAGGGTTATTGTCGTTGACTCTGAGGGTGATTCCAAAACGAGTGTAACGAAATAATGCCTTCGGTTTCGTTCGAACCCGGAACGAACTTGTATGGATTGAATGCTTTCAGCACATCGTCAGGCGGACGATGAGCATTCTAAGTGATATGTTCTGATTAAAGGTAATCGTAGCCTCAAGCCTCATCAACCGGGAATGGCTAAAACAGGGGAGGTGCAGCAAAGCTTCGTGGGTAGCTTCCACTGAGAGCAAGATATATCCCTGTCTAGAGGTCCCTTCTTATTATTCGGCTTAGTGTGTGGTTGGTCGCGCCAACTACGGGGTTGTCTTGTTCGGAATTATCCAGTAAGGGATGGTTCCGGCTTTGTGTTGCAGGGGAGCGGGCGTACTCCTCGGTACGGTGATCTAGGCCACGTACTGTGACGGGCGGTACCCCAGTAGCCCTGCCATTGTATGGAAACCCATTCTTCCTACGTGCCCTTACGGTTTTGATTGTATAACCCACTTTGTGGCTAGTATGCTGGAATTTAATAATGTAACAATTTCAGCTATTTCATATTTATTTGAAAACCCTAGACCCTATTATAATATAACTGGATTTCCTATCAAATGTTTTGGTTAGCGTAAGGTAAAAACTTACCCATGTTTATTTGTGGGGAGTCTTACGTGATACCTTTTCTTTCTAAAGGTTTTGAAGTTAAGCAAGTTTAACCTGTTACTCACACCAGACCCATGTCTGACCCAAGTGTTTATTTCTGTTTTATAAACTCTTGGGTACTCAAATTTTTACGAGTAGCCAAGGGATTCAGGTTTAGCTTTGACGAATATTCTGGAGGAGCAATGGAGCAGGAGGCTTCGGCGTTCGTAGATATAGTATTCCGCTGTGTTGATATCTGTGATAGTGTGTGTATTGTATTGAGTTGTAATAACTAGACAGATGTTTATAACTGTCTAGTATGTGATGTGTATCTGTGTAACTCTGATAATTGTTGTATACTATGTAATAGTTTATGTTATTAATATAATTTATTCATTCCGCTGTGAGATCGTTGTTGTTGTTTCTTTCTTTCTTCTCTTCTTTCTCTTTTCTATCCCTTTCTTTCTTCATAATGATGCGACTTTCTGGGCATAGGAAGTCGGGTCGTCACATTTGGTATCAGTTAATTCAATTTATTTAGAATAATTACTTAATGAAGTAATTAGTGGAAATGAATGTAATTAATAAATAAATTAGAGATTGAGGGATTAATTTAAGATAATCAATTTATAATTAAGTGAGTAAATTTCTTAATGAAGTAATTAATGAATAATTACTTTAAAGTAATTAGGAGGAGTAAATTATTCATGGAAGTAATTAGTTAAAGTAATCATTTGTTGTAATCAAGTTAATTGTTTAAAGTTAATTAATTATGGATTAATTAATTAAAGGATTAAGAATTATTTAATGATGGGATTAATTATTTGTTAAGGTAATTAGTTAAGAAAGATCATTTTGTGCTTGGTTCATAATTGTTTCAAAAAGCATCAGCAAAGGTTGAGCTGATCAGGAAGAGATGAGGTAGCTCGGGATCGTCTGGTGAGCTATGCAGATATGAGTCAGAGTTTGGAATTCGGAGTTGGAAATTGGAAACTGTTTAAATTTTCCTCGATTATAAGAGCTATAAGATTTGGTAAGTCTGGAAGCTAGCTCCGAAATATTTTGGATTTTCTTGTGTTCTTGAGAGGAGTAATTCTTTGTCTACAGGGTTGAATGGCCAGTTTGGATATCTGGAATCCATTCTATTTCACGTATCTCTGAGGGAGTACGTGTATGATCTATTACTGATTATAGAATCTGCAGTTCAGATGGATTTGGAAGTTGAGTTGGACTTGGGTATGATCTGATATTTTGTTCAGATTGGTGAATCTAAAGAAGAGAGGAGCTCTGGATTATGGTGTGTAGTTTATTTAGCTTCTGTAGAGCGAGTCTCCCGGTGATTTATATCCGGGGAAACTCTAGATAGTGTTAATAGATCTATCCTGATTTGTATTAGGATAGTTAGTTAGGTTTGTTTGATTGTTTGATTGGTTGCTTTGGTTGTTAGGAATTGGATGATAGGTATGCTTTGCTGTTTTAAAATCTTGGCTGGATTATTAAATTAACTTTGCTTTTAATTTCGGGGACGAAATTATTTTAAGGGGGGAGGAATGTGATATCCCGGGTTTTTTGGGCAATATAAATTTAATAATCAGTATTGATAATTCAATTGAATTGATAATTTTCCTTTATAATTTTAGTTTAAATTGGTAATGTAACGACCCGACTTTCTATGCCCAGAAAGTCGCATCATTATGAAGAAAGAAAGGGGTAGAAAATAGAAAAGAAAAGAAGAAAGAAAGAATCAACAACAACGATCTCACAGCGGAACAAATAAATTATATTAATAACATAAACTATTACATAGTATACAACAATTTACAGAGTTACACAGCATATACATCACTTACTAGACAGTTATAAACATCTGTCTAGACATTACAACTCAAAACACTACAGAGATACAGACACAGCGGAACTACTATATATCTACAACGCTGAAGCCTCCTGCTCCATTGCTCCTCCACAATTCGTCAAAGCTAAACCTGAATCCCTTGGCTACTCGTAAAAATTTGAGTACCCAAGAGTTTATAAAACAGAAATAAACAACTTGGGTCAGACATGGGTCTGGTGTGAGTAAACGGTTAGATTGCTTAACTTTGAAAACCTTTGAAAACAAAAGTATCACGTAAGACTCCCCACAAATAAACATGGGTAAGTTTTTACCTTACGCTAACTAAAACATTTAATAGGAAATCCAGTTATATTATAATAGGGTCTAGGGTTTCCAAGTAAAATACAGAAATAGCTGAAATGCTTACATCTCACATTCCAACATAGTTGGGCACAACTAATACGTACGGCACTTATTGGGGTTTGGATTCCATACAATGGCAGGGCTACTGGGGTATCGCCCGTCACAGTACGTGGCCTAGATCACCGTACCGAGGAGTACGCCCGCTCCCCTGCAACACAAAGCCGGAACCATCCCTTACTGGATAATCCCGAACAAGACAATCCCGTAGTTGGCGCGACCAACCACACACTAAGCCGAATAAAAGAAAAGGGACCTCTAGACAGGGATCTATCTTGCTCTCAGTGGGTGCTACCCATGAAGCCTTGCTGCACCTCCCCTGTTTTAGCCATTCCCGGTTGATGAGGCTTGAGGCTACGATTACCTTTAATCAGAACATATCACTTAGAATGCTCATCGTCCGCCTGACGATGTGCTGAAAGCATTCAATCCATACAAGTTCGTTCCGGGTTCGAACGAAACCGAAGGCATTATCTCGTTACACTCGTTTTGGAATCACCCTCAGAGTTAACGACAATAACCCTTGCACTCTGAATCTTCATCTTCACTTGAGATTCACGACCTATCGTTAATTTGGATCGATGTGGTATTCGGGTCTCCAGACCTGGAATACCGGTATACGGAAACCCGATCCCGGTCTCATCGAAATCCAAAACGTATTTTTTAAGGCCAAGTTGTTTAAAGGTTAAAACAATTCAATTCAATACTTGAATTCATACAGCATTTAACATAGATAAATATCACACATTTATCACGGATATATCCAATATCATATCACAGAATATCATAGCATATCATTTAATAGATATCAACCAAATCAGATATTCTACACAAACAATCATCCATAAGCAAACAATTATTAACCCATGTTATAATTAATTTAATTAACTTAAATTAAATTAATTACTTAAGAATTAATCATCTAACCTTGCTTAATCAATCATTAATTAATTACAACCTTTAATTAATTAATTACTCATTAAACATTAATCATCCTTGATTAATTATTCATTAATTAAATAAAGTAATTATTCTTTAATTAATTTCACAAATTAATTATTCTTAACCATTAACAGTAATTAATCTTTAATTACTCTCATTAATTTCATTAATTAATGATCCTTAATTAATTACTTCCATTAATTAATTAACTATAAATTAATTACATTGACCTCTAATTAATTACTTTAATTAATTAAACTTTAATTAATACCTTCATAAATTAACCTTAAGTAATTATCATCTTGTAATTACCTTAATTAATTAACTCCTTAATTATATTAATCCATTGATTAATTACTCCATGTAATTAATCCTTAATTACTTTTACAAAATAATTATACTTCAATTACTTCCCATTAAGTAATTCTCTTTAATTAATTACATCTTGTAATTATACATTAATTGCTTATATTAAGTAATTACACTTATTAAGTATTCATACTTAATTTCTTATCAAGTGATTATCTTTAAATAAATTTACAAATTAATTAACCTCTAATTACTTACTTAATTAATTACAAATTAATTATCCTTTATTCATTAATTAAATCAACCTTCATTATTGAGTTAATTAAATTAATTAATTACTCTTAATTAATTTCTTAACTAATCCTTAATCATTATTAATTAAATTAATTAATTATACCTAATTTCCTTAATTAACTTAATTAATTTCAAAACATTAAAACTTTAATTATCTTAAGATAATACATTATCTTATTAATGCCTTAATTACCATTAAAACATCTTATATCTTAATAATTAACTTTTCTTAATTAAATCATTAATTAAGGTTTAAAATAAATAATCATTTAACTTGATAAATTAAAGTTAATAAAACATAACTTCCCTTAAATGCCTTAAACATTAACAAGTAATAGTTTAAACTAGTTTTCAAATTAAACTTTAAAACTTGTTTTTATAAAAACCTTTAAAATTTCATTTTAACTTAAGTTTAAAATAACTTTAAATTTTACTTAATAAAATTTAAATTAAACAAATTTCAAAACTTCTTAATCAAATGTTAAGGAGAACATTTATTTATTTAGGAATTTATATAAGGAACTAAAACTAAATTTGTTTCTAAATTTCAAAAAAACTTAAATTTCCCTTATAAAAACTTTTAACATGCTTATCATTCCTTTGATCTTTGCTTCGGGTAAAATCTTTACCCTGCTCGAGTCCAACCCGAGTTGCCCTCTACCTTCTTCTTAAGCTTGTGTATTATTTTATTTTTTTACAAAAATATTTAGTTCAAACTTTAAAACTATTAAAACCATAACTGTTAACACTCACTAACACGATACAGCCTCGAGTCTATCTTCCAAAATCCCGAGTATCCCTTCGAGTCGAACACGAGAAAACAACGCATCTCTCCCGATCTAACTCTTCTTCCCCAAATCCAGAAACTAACCCAAATCCACAGACGTGCACACGTGCACGTGCACATCCCCTCCGGCCACCAGAGATCGTCGCTTCGACCTTCAACACGTCGCCGAACATCTCCTCAGATGAACTGACCACCCAGATCATCCAATACAACCGGAAATCGAAATCGAACGAAAACGAGCAACTGGAACCAAACCTTCGCCAGAAATCGCCTCGAACCCAACGTCCCCGATCACCAGAGTCTCCGCGACCCCAACCACAGCTTCCCCGATCAACCACGCACCTTTTCCCCCACCACCGGTCGACTCCAATGCATTGACGACGACGCCTTCACCAAATTTCCGACTTTGACTTCGAAACCCCCTTAAACCCTAATTCACTTCATTCCAGTCACCATGGTTCAAAATAAAATACAATCACATTTTTCCCATGGTCGTCAGACCTCCAGCCAACGTCGACCATGATTCCGATGAAGTTCACCATGCCGATCACCAGATAACACTAAAAGATCATATTCTGGTTAACCCAGAATAACTCGTTCGATCCAAAACTAAAAATCATGATTTTCAATTTAAAAATCATATTATCCCGAGCTGATTCGAGTTATATAATTGAAACAACAAATTAAAATACTTGATTTTTAACATACTATTAAAATTACTACTGTATCATCTTGATTTCAGGAGATTTCAAACTTAAAATACTTGAATCTATTTTTAAAATCTAGATTAAGTTTAAACTAACTATCTTGTTTGAAATCCTAAGTTCTATAGTGAACAGATAAATAGATTTGCACTTTTTTTTATCAAAAACTCAACTCTATATCATGAACAGAGGTATGCTCTGATATATCAGACATGCATGCTTATATGCATTTATAAACACAAAGATACCACTACATATATATATATATACAAGCAACCATCATTCATCCCAGAGACAAACCAAACATAGAACAGGTGCATGGACATTAAATTTGGTTTGTTTCAAACCTGTAACTATGAAACAGGGAAAAACTAACATGCATAATTCAAACACAACAAACATACAGGGATTCACTTTTGTATATACACATGCAAAGCATAATTTTAATTAGGAATCATATAAACAGTTTTAATTTATTTAAGCCTTTTAAAAAAAATAAGATGTTTACTCACCAGTTTGAAAAATGCAGAGAGCTTAAAACTGAAATTTGAAATCCTGAGAACTTGAAACTTGAAAAGCTTAATTTGCTGTGATCTCCTTAAAAATGCTTCGTTGATGAGATGATTTCTTTTAAAGACTTGAAGCTTGTTGATCTTTGTTATAGGCTTTGAAAAGATTACAGGTTTTGTGTTTAAACTTGAAGAAGGTTTGCAGGGAAATGACATTTCTGGTTTGAGGCATTTAAGGCTTTAGCTTGAGGAGGTTACAGGGTTTTGAATTTTCTCTGATTGTTTTGAGGAATGAACTTCAGATTTTAGTTTATGAAAATTTCTTTGGGTTGAGGAATTCGATTCTGGTTTTAGAAAATGAGGCTACAGGCTATGTTTACTTGCTTTTAAAATGAGAAGATAGAAAAAGAAATGGAAGAGAGGAGATGTTTGTTTATATAATGTAATTTATAAATTATTAAAAATTAAAAGAAATAAAAATAAAGGATGACTCTTGCTTTCAAATGTTAACACTTGTCAATTTGAATGCTAATTATCTTACACATGTATTTACAAGCCCTTACAATTAAACACTTGTAATTATTTACTTTTTATATTATTTTTAAGTGATTTTTAAAGCTTTTAAATTACATTTTCTAAATAGATAAATACATATCTTATTTTATAAATGCTTTTCTTAATTTATAAAAATAAACTTTTTAAAAGAAAATAAAATAAAAACCAATTAGATTTTAACTAAATCATATATAGTGTATTTAATCCATTTTAAATGCTAATATAAAACTTTTATATTTATCTACTATCAACTAAATACTTTATAAATTCATATAAATAAATTCCTTTAAGGAAAATGATATAAAAGAAATCTTATTTTTAAATAAAAACTTTATTCATATATTTTTAAATCCAAACTATATTTTTAATCAACTCTTTATTAAATTGTTTGAAAATAACAATTTTACCGATTAATTTAAAAGATTATCACATTTTAAATTCCCCGAAATCCCAGGATGTCACATTCCTTCCCCCTTAAAAGAATTTCGTCCTCGAAATTTAAAACAAAAGATAATCTAAAGTTTTTATTTTATTTTAACCAATTTTAAAACAATTCAAGCCTACTTATCAACCATACACTATCAACAAACAACTATTTATCCAAACAAACAATTTTATCCAAACAAACAATTTTATCCAAACAACTATACTAGCTACCCGGACACAGATCCGGATAAGCTTCCTAAAATTTCCTTGAGTTTCCCCAAGTATATATATATACCGGGATACTCGCTCAACAGAATTCAAACTTGCTACACTACTAAGCTACTGAGGTCCTACTCATCTAGATCTATAATCTGAACAAGATATCAGACCACAGACAAGATAAACTCAACTACCAAATCCTCCTGAATTGCTGGTTCTAAAACCAGAGATAGATCAAACACGTACTTCCTCAAAGATACGCGATATACTTCGAATCCCAGTTATCCAAACTGACAATTCAACCAAGTAGACCAAACTCTTATTCAAATCAGAACACAGAAAAGATCCAAAACACCTCGGAGCTGACTTCCCAGACTTACCCAATCTTATAGCTTCCTTTTTACCAGAGAAAACTTCAATAATAATGAAGTCTCCAACTTCGAATTCCAAATTCCTCCATTTCTAATCCACATAACTCTTTTGACGGTCCTGGGTTGCCTACATCCATTCCGATCAGTTCAGCCTTCGTTGATGCTTCTAGAAACAAACTGGATCAAAATAACTCAACATAGTGATCCTCTCAAGATCTACCAAAAATCCAGAGCACAAACTCTACTCTATCAACATCAGTAGACTACAACTTACTTCTCCTATCCGGAAAAGACAAAACAGATGTACTGCCAAGCTGGACTCAAATCCAGAACAAATTTCCAATCCAAACACTATAACTTCCGGTTGTTTCCACTCTAGAACAACTGCCATCTTGCTTCCGCTGCACAACTCTAATCTGGAGCAGATGAGAATGCTGTCGATGAACTCGAGCACAAACACATCCTGAAAATATGGTTCAACGGATCCATAAAAAGAAAACTCAGCAGTTCCATGAAATACTGAGCTGCTTCACCAAATCCTTTCTCTAGGAGACATCCTTCTACTAAGCTGAACCACCGGTATCAATCCTGAAATCAAGTTGATACGGAACTCAATCTCAAATGCAGACAAACTTCTGACTTCCCTGAAGACATCCAGAAAATCTCTGATAACCCAAGAGAACACTCAACTATCGCAAGTCACTTTTGCGATCCACCCAGCTTAAATCCCAAAGAAACTGCTCTCTCTTTACCAATCAAAACATCTTATGCTTGACTAACCAATCCATCGAAGAAATGGATCCACTCTACGGCTTCTGGACTCCACCTCCAGAAAAAACTGCTCAGCCAGAACACTTCCTGCCAACACAGAGAACACTCCGAGCTGCACTGCTGCCACAGATGCCAAAGACTTCCTACCGGCACACAGAACCCTTTGAGCTGCACCGCTCACACAGATACCAAGACTTCCTATCCAAAGCTTCTTGAGAAACTCGGACTCCCTACTGAACTCAGCCACAACACCGAAGCAGACACACTTCCTTAGACTTGCTCCAAAAGAAAACATCTTCAGAAATATCCAGTCACTGCGTCTCATCACGCAACTACTACTTCCTGAGATTGCCAAGATACCACCACTAGCTTCTGCTCATCCGACAGATCCAAACTATAACTCACAGATGGACTCTGAACCTTTACAGGTTTCCTTCAGAGATCAGAGAAATCCTCACACCATATCAAAGCTTACTCGAGACGGTATTAGGTCTACAGTCTCGACAGATACATTTCCAACCTCAACATTCAAACTCCAACCATTGGTAGTCGTCGTGTTACACACACACCACTACCCTATCTACCTTTATAACTTATATTGGAAAACCCGAACAGGTAACCCAACCTATAGGTAGAATAAATAAATATATATATTTAAAATGATATTTTTTTATATATATAAATTATTTCTGGGTAAAATTATTTCATCTACCTCTTTAAAACAATATTGTGTCCGTTGGCCTGGTTCAAGTGTTTAGAGATCCCTATCAATAACGTTAGCTACTCGTATTGACCAGAATCCATATACCACTCAACCGATCAATTAACACAATATAAAACCATTTTTATATAACTAACAATTACGCGCTCTCAAGATAGACACCACTTCAGAGCCTAGGTATTCACTCAACCTACAGCTCTGATACCATATGTAACGACCCGACTTTCTATGCCCAGAAAGTCGCATCATTATGAAGAAAGAAAGGGGTAGAAAATAGAAAAGAAAAGAAGAAAGAAAGAATCAACAACAACGATCTCACAGCGGAACGAATAAATTATATTAATAACATAAACTATTACATAGTATACAACAATTTACAGAGTTACACAGCATATACATCACTTACTAGACAGTTATAAACATCTGTCTAGACATTACAACTCAAAACACTACAGAGATACAGACACAGCGGAACTACTATATATCTACAACGCTGAAGCCTCCTGCTCCATTGCTCCTCCACAATTCGTCAAAGCTAAACCTGAATCCCTTGGCTACTCGTAAAAATTTGAGTACCCAAGAGTTTATAAAACAGAAATAAACAACTTGGGTCAGACATGGGTCTGGTGTGAGTAAACGGTTAGATTGCTTAACTTTGAAAACCTTTGAAAACAAAAGTATCACGTAAGACTCCCCACAAATAAACATGGGTAAGTTTTTACCTTACGCTAACTAAAACATTTAATAGGAAATCCAGTTATATTATAATAGGGTCTAGGGTTTCCAAGTAAAATACATAAATAGCTGAAATGCTTACATCTCACATTCCAACATAGTTGGGCACAACTAATACGTACGGCACTTATTGGGGTTTGGATTCCATACAATGGCAGGGCTACTGGGGTATCGCCCGTCACAGTACGTGGCCTAGATCACCGTACCGAGGAGTACGCCCGCTCCCCTGCAACACAAAGCCGGAACCATCCCTTATTGGATAATCCCGAACAAGACAATCCCGTAGTTGGCGCGACCAACCACACACTAAGCCGAATAAAAGAAAAGGGACCTCTAGACAGGGATCTATCTTGCTCTCAGTGGGTGCTACCCACGAAGCCTTGCTGCACCTCCCCTGTTTTAGCCATTCCCGGTTGATGAGGCTTGAGGCTACGATTACCTTTAATCAGAACATATCACTTAGAATGCTCATCGTCCGCCTGACGATGTGCTGAAAGCATTCAATCCATACAAGTTCGTTCCGGGTTCGAACGAAACCGAAGGCATTATCTCGTTACACTCGTTTTGGAATCACCCTCAGAGTTAACGACAATAACCCTTGCACTCTGAATCTTCATCTTCACTTGAGATTCACGACCTATCGTTAATTTGGATCGATGTGGTATTCGGGTCTCCAGACCTGGAATACCGGTATACGGAAACCCGATCCCGGTCTCATCGAAATCCAAAACGTATTTTTTAAGGCCAAGTTGTTTAAAGGTTAAAACAATTCAATTCAATACTTGAATTCATACAGCATTTAACATAGATAAATATCACACATTTATCACGGATATATCCAATATCATATCACAGAATATCATAGCATATCATTTAATAGATATCAACCAAATCAGATATTCTACACAAACAATCATCCATAAGCAAACAATTATTAACCCATGTTATAATTAATTTAATTAACTTAAATTAAATTAATTACTTAAGAATTAATCATCTAACCTTGCTTAATCAATCATTAATTAATTACAACCTTTAATTAATTAATTACTCATTAAACATTAATCATCCTTGATTAATTATTCATTAATTAAATAAAGTAATTATTCTTTAATTAATTTCACAAATTAATTATTCTTAACCATTAACAGTAATTAATCTTTAATTACTCTCATTAATTTCATTAATTAATGATCCTTAATTAATTACTTCCATTAATTAATTAACTATAAATTAATTACATTGACCTCTAATTAATTACTTTAATTAATTAAACTTTAATTAATACCTTCATAAATTAACCTTAAGTAATTATCATCTTGTAATTACCTTAATTAATTAACTCCTTAATTATATTAATCCATTGATTAATTACTCCATGTAATTAATCCTTAATTACTTTTACAAAATAATTATACTTCAATTACTTCCCATTAAGTAATTCTCTTTAATTAATTACATCCTGTAATTATACATTAATTGCTTATATTAAGTAATTACACTTATTAATTATTCATACTTAATTTCTTATCAAGTGATTATCTTTAAATAAATTTACAAATTAATTAACCTCTAATTACTTACTTAATTAATTACAAATTAATTATCCTTTATTCATTAATTAAATCAACCTTCATTATTGAGTTAATTAAATTAATTAATTACTCTTAATTAATTTCTTAACTAATCCTTAATCATTATTAATTAAATTAATTAATTATACCTAATTTCCTTAATTAACTTAATTAATTTCAAAACATTAAAACTTTAATTATCTTAAGATAATACATTATCTTATTAATGCCTTAATTACCATTAAAACATCTTATATCTTAATAATTAACTTTTCTTAATTAAATCATTAATTAAGGTTTAAAATAAATAATCATTTAACTTGATAAATTAAAGTTAATAAAACATAACTTCCCTTAAATGCCTTAAACATTAACAAGTAATAGTTTAAACTAGTTTTCAAATTAAACTTTAAAACTTGTTTTTATAAAAACCTTTAAAATTTCATTTTAACTTAAGTTTAAAATAACTTTAAATTTTACTTAATAAAATTTAAATTAAACAAATTTCAAAACTTCTTAATCAAATGTTAAGGAGAACATTTATTTATTTAGGAATTTATATAAGGAACTAAAACTAAATTTGTTTCTAAATTTCAAAAAAACTTAAATTTCCCTTATAAAAACTTTTAACATGCTTATCATTCCTTTGATCTTTGCTTCGGGTAAAATCTTTACCCTGCTCGAGTCCAACCCGAGTTGCCCTCTACCTTCTTCTTAAGCTTGTGTATTATTTTATTTTTTTACAAAAATATTTAGTTCAAACTTTAAAACTATTAAAACCATAACTGTTAACACTCACTAACACGATACAGCCTCGAGTCTATCTTCCAAAATCCCGAGTATCCCTTCAAGTCGAACACGAGAAAACAACGCATCTCTCCCGATCTAACTCTTCTTCCCCAAATCCAGAAACTAACCCAAATCCACAGACGTGCACACGTGCACGTGCACATCCCCTCCGGCCACCAGAGATCGTCGCTTCGACCTTCAACACGTCGCCGAACATCTCCTCAGATGAACTGACCACCCAGATCATCCAATACAACCGGAAATCGAAATCGAACGAAAACGAGCAACTGGAACCAAACCTTCGCCAGAAATCGCCTCGAAACCAACGTCCCCGATCACCAGAGTCTCCGCGACCCCAACCACAGCTTCCCCGATCAACCACGCACCTTTTCCCCCACCACCGGTCGACTCCAATGCATTGACGACGACGCCTTCACCAAATTTCCGACTTTGACTTCGAAACCCCCTTAAACCCTAATTCACTTCATTCCAGTCACCATGGTTCAAAATAAAATACAATCACATTTTTCCCATGGTCGTCAGACCTCCAGCCAACGTCGACCATGATTCCGATGAAGTTCACCATGCCGATCACCAGATAACACTAAAAGATCATATTCTGGTTAACCCAGAATAACTCGTTCGATCCAAAACTAAAAATCATGATTTTCAATTTAAAAATCATATTATCCCGAGCTGATTCGAGTTATATAATTGAAACAACAAATTAAAATACTTGATTTTTAACATACTATTAAAATTACTACTGTATCATCTTGATTTCAGGAGATTTCAAACTTAAAATACTTGAATCTATTTTTAAAATCTAGATTAAGTTTAAACTAACTATCTTGTTTGAAATCCTAAGTTCTATAGTGAACAGATAAATAGATTTGCACTTTTTTTTTTATCAAAAACTCAACTCTATATCATGAACAGAGGTATGCTCTGATATATCAGACATGCATGCTTATATGCATTTATAAACACAAAGATACCACTACATATATATATATACAAGCAACCATCATTCATCCCAGAGACAAACCAAACATAGAACAGGTGCATGGACATTAAATTTGGTTTGTTTCAAACCTGTAACTATGAAACAGGGAAAAACTAACATGCATAATTCAAACACAACAAACATACAGGGATTCACTTTTGTATATACACATGCAAAGCATAATTTTAATCAGGAATCATATAAACAGTTTTAATTTATTTAAGCCTTTTAAAAAAAATAAGATGTTTACTCACCAGTTTGAAAAATGCAGAGAGCTTAAAACTGAAATTTGAAATCCTGAGAACTTGAAACTTGAAAAGCTTAATTTGCTGTGATCTCCTTAAAAATGCTTCGTTGATGAGATGATTTCTTTTAAAGACTTGAAGCTTGTTGATCTTTGTTATAGGCTTTGAAAAGATTACAGGTTTTGTGTTTAAACTTGAAGAAGGTTTGCAGGGAAATGACATTTCTGGTTTGAGGCATTTAAGGCTTTAGCTTGAGGAGGTTACAGGGTTTTGAATTTTCTCTGATTGTTTTGAGGAATGAACTTCAGATTTTAGTTTATGAAAATTTCTTTGGGTTGAGGAATTCGATTCTGGTTTTAGAAAATGAGGCTACAGGCTATGTTTACTTGCTTTTAAAATGAGAAGATAGAAAAAGAAATGGAAGAGAGGAGATGTTTGTTTATATAATGTAATTTATAAATTATTAAAAATTAAAAGAAATAAAAATAAAGGATGACTCTTGCTTTCAAATGTTAACACTTGTCAATTTGAATGCTAATTATCTTACACATGTATTTACAAGCCCTTACAATTAAACACTTGTAATTATTTACTTTTTATATTATTTTTAAGTGATTTTTAAAGCTTTTAAATTACATTTTCTAAATAGATAAATACATATCTTATTTTATAAATGCTTTTCTTAATTTATAAAAATAAACTTTTTAAAAGAAAATAAAATAAAAACCAATTAGATTTTAACTAAATCATATATAGTGTATTTAATCCATTTTAAATGCTAATATAAAACTTTTATATTTATCTACTATCAACTAAATACTTTATAAATTCATATAAATAAATTCCTTTAAGGAAAATGATATAAAAGAAATCTTATTTTTAAATAAAAACTTTATTCATATATTTTTAAATCCAAACTATATTTTTAATCAACTCTTTATTAAATTGTTTGAAAATAACAATTTTACCGATTAATTTAAAAGATTATCACATTTTAAATTCCCCGAAATCCCGGGATATCACAGGTAATTTAATTTTTAAAGGATAATAAATATTTAATCTGGAAATATTCAATTTGGTAATACTTGATCTTTTCTAATAATTTAATATTGATAAGATTTGTTTGTTAAAGTTAATAAAATTTTAATCTATTTATAATATATATATTTGATATATATTGTGAATAGGATATCTTTTGTTTTAAATTAAAGATGAATTTTCAAATTGTAATATATATGTATGTATATGTTATAATTTGATATTGTTTTAAATTTATTTAATCTATTGATAATTTATCTATGTATGAATTGTGATTTAAAAGCTTTGTTTTAAATTTAATATCTTTCAAAAGTTAATTAAGGTTAATTCTATATTTTGAAAATATAAGATAATTAATTATTTTTAAAAATATGATAGTTTAAATAAAATTTAATAAAGGTTTGTAAAAAAATAAATAAATATAACATAAGTTAATAAAATTCATTTCATAAATAATAAAATGTAGATTCTTAAACTAAAAATAGTTTACATATAATAAAACATGAATTTATATAAATCCATAATTACATATAACATAAATATTTTTACAATAAGGATTTAAACATAATATTGCTTGTTTTTAACACTTGTAAAACATATAAAACAAGTTGGACATTTGTCTAATTAGTAATATAACAAGTGGCAATTCTTTTCTTTATTTAAAATTTTACTTTATAAAAAAAATGTTTATTGAGAAACCTGATTTCATTTTCTTCAGTTCGAATCTTTTTCCTACATCTTCTTTTTCTCTCCTCATCTTTCCAAAAACTGAAACAAAGAAATAATAAATCAAAGCAGAAACCAAAATGCAAGTTCAGTTCAAATTCATTTCAACATCAGTTTTTTTTCAATCTTCAACCTGAGCAAGGGAATTAACTCAACATTAAACCAGCATGCAAAGTATCACAACAACAATCAAGATAAAGATTCAACATAAATAAGGCATGCAAGGGATTTCAAATGTCAACAACAAAGAAATTAAAAGCATTGCCAAAATTCAAAGTTTAAAAGCCTGGAAATAAAACTGCTCTGCTTCTTTAAAAAAGGTGAGTAAATTCTTTTAAAAACAGCTTTTTAAATCTGTGATTTGGCCTTAATGACTGTGATGAATCTTTGTAAAATATGATTGCATGTGTTTATATGTGTAGATGCATATATATATATATGTATATGTATATGAATTGCCTGTTCTCTGTTTATAACCTGTGAGTAAACTTAAATCCTGAAATTTTGTTTAAACTAATGTTGAGTGTTGTCTTGTGAAATGTTATATTGTTTGTTATAATTTATGTATGCGTGCTCTAAAACATGTTAATATGAAGTAGATGAACATGCATGTCTGTTTACCAGTAGATATATCTCTGTACATATCTCTGTTTAAAATTCAGAGACAATATTTTGAAGGAAAATCTTGTTCTTATTATTCATTCTTTTAGAACTTCAGCTTTTCAAACAAAATATTGTTGTTTAGGTATAATCTTGAATTTAAAAGTAAGTTAAAACAATTTAAATTTTAGAACTGTCTGGAATCAAGAAATATCAGTGAAATGTATAAGTATGTTTAAATTCAAGTCTTTCAATTCAATGATTCAATTATATAATTTGATTCAACTCAGAA
Organism: Allium fistulosum; assembly: GCA_030737815.1. Taxonomy (NCBI): domain Eukaryota; kingdom Viridiplantae; phylum Streptophyta; class Magnoliopsida; order Asparagales; family Amaryllidaceae; genus Allium; species Allium fistulosum. The sequence goes on from CM060904.1 coordinate 390,618,978, forward strand.
AAATAAGATTTTTAAAACGAATATGGTGATTTTTCATTTAGTAAATTAAGAGCAGTTTGGAGTGGAACTTGAAATGGGTTTTCACCATTTTCTGGTGATCGAGAGACATTGGGATCGCGGGATTTTGGTCGAAGCTTGGTTGATGGCCAGGGATGTCGAGAAAAATGTCAGATGATTTTATCATCCATCGTGGCGTTGGGGATTCGATGATCTAGGGTTTAACATCTGTATGGGGACGTGGTGAAGAACTTGACGACTGGATCGTCTACGGTGGATCGAGCTTCATCGGAGCATCGGAAATGGATGCGTGGAAGTCTTGCGATGTTGTAACCGGAGTTTCAGGAGGATCGATGGTCGGAGGCGCGATGGCGAGGCGTTTCCTCCAGGCGATGTCGAATATCTGTTTCGAGTTGAACTCTCGAATTCGATTTAGGCTAGATAAGTTTGGTTGTATGATCGTAGATGGATGTCGAGTTGATTTACGACTTGTCAAAGGTCGGAGGGATGATTGGAGGTCGATCAGTTGGTCGTGCACGTGCACGTGTGCACGTTTGGGCATCTGGTTTTGTTTACAGTGGAGAAGAAGGAGATGTCTCGGGACAGTCTCGTGATATTTGTAGTTTTTCTCGAAGCAGACGCGTAGGGAAAAGACTCAAAGACGACTCGGGGTTTTAGAGGGGTTGACTCGGGTTTGATCTGGGTTTTAACTGATAGCTTGATTTTAATAATGTTTTCAAGTTAAAAGTGATGTTCAAAGTAATTATAAAGGAATGTTAAATTAGATTTGAATTTTATTTAAATAAATAAATTTAAAGATATGAAATTTGGAATTTCCAAAGTTAAATTATTGTTTTATTTAATTTATTTAAGCATGTTTGAATGGATATTCAAGATTTTTAAGTAAAAAATTATGGGTTTAAATTGTTTTGTTTAAAGGTAAAATTTTATTCAAATATAAAATTATTTCTAAATGTTTAAATGGAGTTTAATGGTAGAATTTAATATGTGATTTAAATGAAAAGTTTATTTTTAAAGATGGAAATTTTATTAAGGAAATTAATAAATAAATTGAATTAAAGGTTAATTACTGTATATGGTTAAGGATAATTACTTGATGTAATTAAAGATAATTAATCAAAGGAGATTAATTAAGGAAGATCATTTAGATGTTTAATTAATTAATATGTAATTAATTAATGATAGTGAGCAGGATTAAGATAATCCAAGTAATTAAGTGATAGTAATTAATTTAATTAAAGGTTAATTAAATTGATTAGAGTTAATCAATTCTGTTTAGATAATTGATTAATACTGGATGTTTGATATTGGGTGATTGGTTGATATTGGATGATTTGTATGTCTCTGATATATATATGATATATGCTGCTTTGTGAGATGAATGTTGATATGAATTATCTATTGTGATAATGTTATTTATCTATCTGTTTATATCATTCAGAATATAAGTTTAAATGTTTAAACCTTTAAACAACTTGGCCTTAAAAGATACGTTTTGGATTTCGATGAGACCGGGATCGGGTTTCCGTATACCGGTATTCCAGGTCTGGAGACCCGAATACCACATCGATCCAAATTAACGATAGGTCGTGAATCTCAAGTGAAGATGAAGATTCAGAGTGCAAGGGTTATTGTCGTTAACTCTGAGGGTGATTCCAAAACGAGTGTAACGAAATAATGCCTTCGGTTTCGTTCGAACCCGGAACGAACTTGTATGGATTGAATGCTTTCAGCACATCGTCAGGCGGACGATGAGCATTCTAAGTGATATGTTCTGATTAAAGGTAATCGTAGCCTCAAGCCTCATCAACCGGGAATGGCTAAAACAGGGGAGGTGCAGCAAAGCTTCGTGGGTAGCTTCCACTGAGAGCAAGATATATCCCTATCTAGAGGTCCCTTCTTATTATTCGGCTTAGTGTGTGGTTGGTCGCGCCAACTACGGGGTTGTCTTGTTCGGAATTATCCAGTAAGGGATGGTTCCGGCTTTGTGTTGCAGGGGAGCGGGCGTACTCCTCGGTACGGTGATCTAGGCCACGTACTGTGACAGGCGGTACCCCAGTAGCCCTGCCATTGTATGGAAACCCATTCTTCCTACGTGCCCTTACGGTTTTGATTGTATAACCCACTTTGTGGCTAGTATGCTGGAATTTAATAATGTAACAATTTCAGCTATTTCATATTTATTTGAAAACCCTAGACCCTATTATAATATAACGGATTTCCTATCAAATGTTTTGGTTAGCGTAAGGTAAAAACTTACCCATGTTTATTTGTGGGGAGTCTTACGTGATACCTTTTCTTTCTAAAGGTTTTGAAGTTAAGCAAGTTTAACCTGTTACTCACACCAGACCCATGTCTGACCCAAGTGTTTATTTCTGTTTTATAAACTCTTGGGTACTCAAATTTTTACGAGTAGCCAAGGGATTCAGGTTTAGCTTTGACGAATATTCTGGAGGAGCAATGGAGCAGGAGGCTTCGGCGTTCGTAGATATAGTATTCCGCTGTGTTGATATCTGTGATAGTGTGTGTATTGTATTGAGTTGTAATAACTAGACAGATGTTTATAACTGTCTAGTATGTGATGTGTATCTGTGTAACTCTGATAATTGTTGTATACTATGTAATAGTTTATGTTATTAATATAATTTATTCATTCCGCTGTGAGATCGTTGTTGTTGTTTCTTTCTTTCTTCTCTTCTTTCTCTTTTCTATCCCTTTCTTTCTTCATAATGATGCGACTTTCTGGGCATAGGAAGTCGGGTCGTCACACATGCTCTTTCAGGGAACGCAGGCACTAAGTAAAAAATGAAGTTATGGCTATTATGGAGGAGTGAATGAACATGCTAGCTAGTTTCAATAAGAGCTTAAATTGATTATATCTGCATGTATTCAGGAAAATTTTTATGTTTCTAAGATTTCCAGTCATGTAATGAATATTTTATGGTTAGTGATCAAGTTGCTCTTATGTTCTGTAAAGTGTCAGATTAAATTAGTTGTTCTGTCGAAATTGTTGTGTGTTAAGGTTTGATTTGTTTTTGAAGTAGTGTCTGAAACATAAACAAGAAAAATATGCTCAAGTATCAGCTATAAAAATCTGGTAAGAAATATACAATTATGTGAGCAATTTCCTTGAAATTATATTATGTATTGGACAATCTTAAGTATTTTAAAAACACTGAGTTTTGGAGTAAATTTAGAATTTACCTTGAAAAATACCTTTAAGTATCTAATTGTTTCTCCTCTGAATTTTGTCTACAAATGGTTCAAGTCTACTTTTTAAATTGTTTTGAGAGAGGTAATTGTATGGGAAGGCTTCAGGTATGATGCAAATGACTGGCATTTCAATTGCCATGATCAGATACCTGGCATGACACTAGGCACATGAGTTAACCAGCTTCAAATAAGTGAAGTTTAGGTAGATTCTGGTTTGTATAATGCAAATAAAAGAATGGTCAGATTATCCACATGGTTAGACCATAGGTCAGGCAAATTGTTCACTTCAAATCAATGAAGTAAGGAACCATTTGAACCCAGTTTTCTGGAAAATGAGCAAAGATATTGACATGTACATGTATATCTGTGTACATGTTGATATTTGGGCAAAAATATAAACATAAATTCCTAGAACAGTTGTAGGAATGGGTTTCAAAAATAATAAAGCAAGAAATATAGTTTTGTATGTTAGATTATATGCAAAAATTAAGTATATATGTGCAGATATAGGTAGATATCAGATTTCAAACCATACAGGAGAAAAATAAAAAGAAAAAAAAACAAAAATTGGGTTTGAACCGACCAGCATCGCACTCGAACTCGTGACCTCTCATGTGTAAGTTAGGCGCGTTTCCATTACGCCTAGATGTTGCTTGTGTTCACTTATGATCCACTTTCTTTTAGCCTGAGTTTGATACTATACAGACTTTAACACAATCATCCATATTAAAAGCTTGCTTTCCACTGATTATTACTTGATCATTTCTTAATTAGAATAACAGACTAAAGTACATGTTTCCAGTGGATTCTATGTTCAAAAATCAGGATACAATAATTAATCTTTTATCAGGGAATTATCACATTTTAATAGATTTAAAAGGATTTCTACTTACATATTATCATGCTCTGATTCTAGTAGAATATAACATAGATATCTTCATATATGTATGTTAGGAATGATTTAGATTTAAAAAAATATTTTTATATTGTGAAAGATCCTGGATATATTTTGTTTATTGGAGAAAGAAAATGACCCTGGGAAATATATTTGTAATGAATGATATATCTATATATCATCTCTTAACAAAAAAAAAATCCTTATGAAATTAGGGTGGAAATAGGAGGGTCATTTCATAATGATTTAGAGTAAACTATTTACACATAATAATCATAAATGTCTTGAAGTGTTCTCGTGTATATATTTGTTTATATATTTGATATACGAAGCAAATATCAAATCCAAATTGACATCACTAAATGGTTGTTTGAAGTATTTTCATGTATTTATGAAATACTAGAGAATTGTTTACAAAATCAAATTTTCCTTATGAAGGAGTGTTCGGACTCAAACTTCATAAGTGATATTTAGTATAATATGTCAATAATAAATTCAAGTTAAGAATCTTTAAGTTGGAAATTTTAACGACCAGCCATTTTGACCATCGAAAGCCGACACTGAACGCTACCACTGTGTTCAAATGTCGCGCATCCAATCCATAAAAGGGTAGATTATAAAGGTAAATAAAAAAGAAAAGAATAGGGAACAGATAAAATCAGAATCTCACAGCGGAATTGACAACATATAAAATAACAAGGACAATAAAAATGCCACTCCAAAATACAGAGTACATCAGAGTTAAGAATAAACCTTATCAGCTGGACAATTATAAAATCCTGACCTTACAATTACTGATAGGGATACTATATGATATAGTGGAAAATAAAACAGTATGATAGGTAAACCTCCAGCTCCTTTCCAAAATCTTCATAACACCAAGGAAAACCTAGGAAAATACTCGTTCTGACCGGAGCATTACAATAAAATAACACCCGAATCAGTTTGGAAATACCAGCGTGGGATAACTCAAATGATGGGGAACATATTAAAGTTCTGTGAGACCATGCCACTAATGCGGAATGGGTTTTAATCTTGCAAGAATAACATCCATATAGGCAAGAGTAGAGATAAACAACAGAAAACAAAATCCAAACATAGATGAGCATTAAATAGTATTAAAAACCAATCTTGAAAGAATGAAAAAAAAACTCGAGCAAAATCCAAACTGGATAGATTGGATAAAAAAGGTAACAGTCCAAACTTGATAGAATGGACAAAATAAAGTAACAATCCAAACTTGATGGAATGGACAAAATAAAGTAACAGTCCAAATTTGATAGAATGGACAAAATTAATACTTAAACACTGCGAAGAGTGGTTGACTTTCTTGTTGCAATTTAAAGATAAACATATTCAAAGGATCAAATCAAATAAGAAAAGGAAAATTTCTAACAAATAACTAGGAAGGTGCACCCCCTTGAAGTATACCTCTAGTAATATACCCATATACTTTGTGACACTTCTCGAGACCCTCCAAGTTGGACCTCGCCAAACCTTACTGAGGATTCGAATATTTCACATCTAAATCTTAGCAGTTTTAAGGTGACGGTAAACCAAAATCTAGATGAGATGTGAAAATACCCAAATGTGAGCAACCCCTCATAGCTTGGCCCCTTTCGCGCTTCGGATTTAGTCATTTCAGGCAAAGGATAACAAAGCTCAAAGAGCAGCAAATCGTTTTTAAAGTGACGATACACCATGAAGAAATCTGAATCCGATAATTAATAAATCTACTATCGGGGATAATTAAAAAGATCGTATATGGAAATTAAATATCATATATTAACACTACTCGTTGATTCCAAACAAGTGTTATCTCTCGGTTGAAGATAAAGTCGGGCAAGTTGAGATAGGGTTATCTCTAGGCATCGCCTTGACGACATTTTAACCTTTGAGATAGAAACGAGTACAAGCCTCAACGTTTAGCTTTAAAAGTATGACTAGATCCTTTCCATATAAGCGATATTGTTTACGAAATTATTTTTCATAAACGAATCGAAATTTACTTTTTAAAACTGAACTTGTGCTTGATTTCCTGTAACGACCCGTAATTTTCGATAATTAAAAATGGTTAATTTAATAAGGTTTTGTGATTTAATGTTGGAAGAAATGAATATTTATGATTTAATAATAAGAATATAACGGAAATGCAAATATAATAGTATAATTTAAGGTAATTGATAATTGCTTTAAATGTAATTTCAATTTATTAAAATGATTAAAAGGTTATAATTGGTTATAGATTGTAAATTAATTGTAATAATGTGTGTATTAATTGATAATTGGATTAAAGGAGTAATTAACAATTTAAATGCTGATTAATTAATGAAATAGTGGGTAATAAATTTTAATTGGATAAAATTAGTGTAGCTTGAGTTGTTATAACATTTCTTTGTAAATAATAAACTCAAAAATGTTATTAAATATAGAAATGGTGACAATTGTTATCTATTACCAATTTATTTAAATAAATTGCAATTGCTTGTCATTAAATGTTAAATTAAGGTGAGTTAAGACAATAACTGCAAATTTTGAATGTAATAAAATATATAGAAATGTTAATTATATTTACAAGGCAATAATTGATTTAATAAAAAGAGTGAAACAAAGACAAATTAATTTATTGAGATTTTAAATTATAATAAAATTGACAAAAATTCAATATAATGGAAATATAATAGTTAATACAAATAAAAGATGACAATTGGAGAATATTGGTGTAATAGGATATAAACAAATGTTAGCTAGGTCTATAAAGTAATAATTGATTGAATAATAAGATGGAGAGGCGAATAAATGGATTTATTGGAAATTTTAAAGTAATAACCGTTGTATTTAGTTCAATTGGAATTAAACACTGTAACTAGTGTAATAATTAACATTGAATTGACATGAAAATTTGTATAATATTATTGTATATGTCTAAGTAATCAAAAATGATGAAATTTGTTGGTTTATAAATATTGAATTAAAAAAATGGTTAATTAACTTAATATTAATTAATTTAATTAACGTGAAATTAGCCATTTTGGCAACTGCCTCGGATTTCGACGAAACTAGTTTCATCGGATCTGTAACAGTGAATTATTGTAGGATTTCAAGTTTCGCAGCGATTAGACTTGTCGTTCGATCATACGGACTCGAAACGCCTAGAAATCAATTCAATTGAAATCAATTTGAAATAAGCTGATTTTAAGCTAACTTCTTCATACGATGGAATTAGGACTTGAAACCTATTTCATTGAGTTTAAAAATATCGAAAACGTCTATTTTGATATATGGGATGACCCATTTTCGTTTCGGGAACGAAATGGGCTTTTAGGGTCGTTTATCGTTCAACTTTCAAATCGATCTAGCCCATTCATTTCTATTTCTGATCTGCCTATAAATAGCCTGTTATAACCCTAACTACTTCTTATTCCATTTGTCTATACATACAATTCTATCTGCTTCTCTCTTTCCAATGGCAGACAAACCAATTCCCAATTCCAAATTCAATTGCAAATCGAAATCAAATAAAAAAATCAAACTCTTTCAAACCCTATCAAATTATATATCGTTTTGAAGCACTCGACGAGCGCAAGTCAAATCTGTAGCTTTTTTTACGATTCGGATCGTGTTTTGACCAGAACTTGACCATTTATCCACGACCTTCCATAGGTGGTTGTCGGACTCGATGGCGGATTTGCGACGAGGCGACGATCAGAAGGTATAGACGCGTAGAGGGAGTCGAGTCATGTTCATCCATCCGGCTCGTTTGGGTCGTAGGCGCCAAAGTTCGCCAAAAAAAGATGATATAGCAGCGGCGGTGGGGGCGTGATTTTGAATGCCGGAGGTGGCCGTGAGGAAGGGAAGGCGCGCGCGGGCATGGGCGTTGCAGTGGAGCCATCGGATCTGGACGATCTCGACCATGGCGGTGCCAGAAATCGATGAAGGAGAGGCGGCATTTGTGAGATAGTCGATGTCAAGTTTGGACTAGGGTTTCTCAGGGTGACATGGTTGCATCATGTTGGGTGTGTTTTTTTATATATTTATATTTTGATTTCAAATGTTCTAATCGACAAAACTTTCACACACGAGGTCCAATTCATGCACGGTTTATTTCGTTGGGATCGTATCGAAATTCCGGACATTTTGGAGCTTGTTTGGACAAATTATGAGACTGTTCAAAATTGGGCCCTAATTTTGATTTCAAATCGATTTGAAATCAAAGGTGAGTGTGTGACAACCCGACTTTTTCTCCACAAAAAGTCGTATCATCTTGAAGAAAGAAAGAGATAGAAAAGAGAAAAGATAGAGAAGAAAGAAAGAAACACATCAGAATCTAAACAGCGGAACGAATAAATTACATTAATCAAATAAGATATTACATTGTATCATATACATCAGAGATACACAGCTTATACAACACATACTAGACAGTTATAAATACCTGTCTAGTTATTACAACTCAAATACAACTCAACAAATGACTCAGAGAAACTAACACAGCGGAACACTATATCTACGAACGCTGAAGCCTCCTGCTCCATTGCTCCTCCAGATAACTCGTCAAAGCTAACCTGAATCCCTTGGCTACTCGTAAAAATTTGAGTACCCAAGAGTTTATAAAACAGAAATAAACACTTGGGTCAGACATGGGTCTGGTGTGAGTAAACGGGTTAAAGTTGTTTAACTTCAAAGCCTTTTGAAAACAAAGGTATCACGTAAGACTTCCCACACATAAACATGGAAAAGTTTTTACCTTACGCTAACCAAAACTTGATAGGAAATCGAGTTATATTATAATAGGGTCTAGGGTTTTCAAGTAAAATACAGAAATAGCTGGAATGCTTACATCTCACGTTCCAACATAGTTGGGCACAACTAAATCGTACGACACTTATTGGATTTTGGATTCCATACAATGGCAGGGCTACCGGGGTACCGCCCGTCACAGTACGTGGCCTAGATCAACGTACCGAGGATCACTCCCAATCCCCTGCAACACAAGGCCGGAACATCCCTTACTGGATAATTCCCGCATAAGAAACCCCAGCGGTTGTAGCTATTCAACCGCCCACACAGCCGAATAAAAAGAAGGGACCTCTAGACAGAGGAATCTCATACTACTTGGGTGCTACCCACTAACCTTGCTGCACCTCCCCTATTTTAGCCATTCCCGGTTTGATGAGGCTTGAGGCTACGATTACCTTTAATCAGAATACATCACTTAGAATGCTCATCGTCTACCTGACGATGTGCTGAAAGCATTCAATCCATACAAGTTCGTTCCGGGTTCGAACGAAACCGAAGGTATTATCTCGTTACACTCGTTTTGGAATCACCCTCAGAGTTAACAACAATAACCCTTGCACTCTGAATCTTCATCTTCACTTGATTCACGACCTATCGTTAATTTGGATCGATGTGGTATTCGGGTCTCCAGACCTGGAATACCGGTATACGGAAACCCGATCCCGGTCTCATTGAAATCCAAAACGTATCTTTTAAGGCCAAGTTGTTTAAAGGTTTAACAATTCAATTCAATTTAATACTTGAATTCACACAGCTTTTAACATAGATAAATATCATACATTTATCACAGATATATCCAATATCATATCATAGAATATCATAGTATATCATCCAATAGATATCAACCAAATCAGACATTCTACTCAACCATCATTCATAAGCAACCATTTATTAATCTCTATTATAATCAATTTAATCAACTTAAATTAAATTAATTACTTAAGAATTTATTCCAACCTTGCTTAATCAACCATTAATTAATTACAATCCATTTAATTAATTAATCATTAAATATTAATCACTCTTGATTAATTATTTATTAATTACATAAAGTAATTATCCTTTAATTAATTTCACAAATTAATTATTCTTAATCATTAACAGTAATTAACCTTTAATTACTCTCATTAATTACATTAATTAATGATTCTTAATTAATTACTTTAATTAATTAAATATAATTAATTATATTATCCCTTAATTAATTTGTAACAACCCGGTATCTTGTACCGATTTAACTATCATCTTTTGACGATTTATTTTCCTGGTTAATCGTTGTTTGGAATTTTTGCACTTGTATATGAACGAGCTTTAACAATCTGTTAAGTGTCATGAACGTTGAAGGTTACAACCTCTTTCCCTATTTGTTCAGTTAAAAAGAAAACCCGTCTCCTCCATTCGTGAACCCTAGCCCAAATTCGTGATCAACGAAATAATGGCGGCTGAGAAAAAAAAAAAACTTCTCTCGTTCGATCTGGAAAGATTTAGGGCTTTTGCCTTGTTCGTTCTTTCATTGCTTGCTAGGGCTTTCGTTCGCTCTGATCTTCGGGCTTTGTATGTCGAAGCACGCGATGGTTTCGATTGGATGATTTTCGATGTCGCCTGTCTCGATCGAGATTCTGCTCTTCATGCTCGCTCGTAGAAGAAGCTCCTCGGTGGTGACTCTGGCTTCGTCTTCGCTTCCATGGCAAAGGTGAGTGGCTTTCCACTCACATCTAATTCAAGTCGTCTGGATTCATTTATTGTTTTGAAAACTACGTTTATGATGATATTTACTTCGGTTTTGACTTCGAAGTTGTCTTCTTGTCCTTGATGCATTGTTTCTCAGCTGCTCTTGATTCCGAGTCATTGAGTAGTCTTGCTACTGTGATTTCTTTTGTGAGTTGCCCAATTGAAATGATTTCTGTAGTTCATTCGAATTAGTATATTTCGTAGTTATTAGCTTTATAGTTATTGTTTCGTGAATTTTGGGGACTTTGGCATGCCTATCTCCATATGCATTTGTCTTTGCACTGGCCTGTTGTATGGTTGCATATATGTTGTATCATTGTGAAGTTTGGTTTACTGGTGGGTTTTCTTGGCACTGTTCCACTTGGATTACGAGGGTCTTTGTAGTTTGTCTCTTTCAGGTTGCCAGTTTGCATTTCTTGATCTTTACTTCCCTGTTGCCAGTCTTGGTTGCACTGGCCATTTCCAGTACTTGATCATTTGTATATACTTCTTGCCTGCAGTGATAATTTTGGTTTCTTGACCTGGGCTTGAGTTTTGTCAATTGAACATCACTGAGTTGATTTTTAGCTCGAGTCTGATACAGTGCATTGATGCATTGTATTATTTGCATTTGGTTCACTTTGTAGTTTCGACTTGTCTTTCCTATTCCACTGGTTACTGTCACTTTGAATTCACTTGCTGACAGCCTTGTACCTGCATCCATGTTGATATTTTCATTTTTTCTTTGTTCCAGTGTGGTTTGCACATGTCATTACGAATTTGATATATCCATAGTCATGTTGTCTTTATTTTTGGTTTGCCTTGTACATTTCAGTGAGCTTCTGCATCACTGTATCGCGTGCACTGTCGCTAGTGTCATGTATTGTCCTGTCTCCTTATCTTTGGAGCACTGTTCAAATGCAAGTTGCATTTTAATTTGTTGGGTTGTTGCATTCGACTTGATAGTATTCTTCGCTGTTGCACTTTGTTGCTGGTGCACTTGATGTTGTAGTTGTGTTCACTCTTGAAGTATCACCTGTTGCACTGCGTTTTGTTGTACATTCACCTGCTAGCCTAGCTGCAGTTTCATTCATGTACTTGTAGTGGTACTTCCTCATCACTGTCTTTGTTGTTCCTGACCATTTCACTGAACTTATACATGCTTGCCCTTGTTTTGCTTGATGGTTCATGCTTCACTTTCTTCACTTTCTTTACTACGGCCTGTAATTGTTTTGTAGTAGCACTGTGCATCGGTGAGCTTCGTTGCTTGTGATCTCGGTTGCACATTCATTTAAATGTGCATTTGTTTGCATTGTATCTGGTTTTCCGGCTGCAGTTTGTTATCATCTTTTCTTGACTACTTTGGCATTTCTCTGCCCTGTCCAAACTGGTGCACTTGTAACTAGTCGCACTCGAATCTCTTGAGTCACCTGGTTGTACTGAGCCTTAGACAGTTTCATTTGCATTCTAATGGCCTTTGAATTGTACAGTTTCACTTGTAATTTGCATTGAATCTGGCATCATTCCTTGGGGCAGTTTGAACTCTGTCCCACTTCGATTCTAGTTCTGGCTTCGAAGCTTATAGACTTTGTCTTGTGACCTAATTTGTTGGTTTTGAATTATTTCATGTTGATTGATGAAATCACACTTGAGTTGAATCCGGTACTTCGGGGTTTGACCTTGTGGTAATTTGTGATTTTCACTAAGCTTTTGTGTACTTCATGCGATAGTGGCGAGGCAGTGCACGCGTGCGTGTACTGCAGCCCTATCGGATTTGACAGCTTAAAATTGATGTTTCGACTGTTGAATTGTTTCGTTGGTTAAATGTAATATTTTGAAGTTGCATCCTGATTTGGATATACGAGATTTCTATGACTGTCACCTATATTGAGATTGATTATTATTGCTTCTATGCTCTAATAACTGATTTTGAATTAGACTGATCCGAGTATTATTTTCTTTTGAATGTAATACTCGGGTCAGACCGAGTATATACAGGTTGTAGATTTTTAGCTTTGGGTTGCTGCTAGAGCTATGAAGACTTTTTATATCTTTTGAAGTGGTCTTCGTCGTGTTGTAGTAGTCAGTGTGTCTGTTTTAAGATGATAATGTATTCATGTATATTAGTCGATAATGTACTTGTATATATAACTTCTTGAGTCGACAGTTGTAGTTGTATCATTTGTATTGTGTCAAATGTATTGTAACTGACTTCAGTTATTGTATATATGAGACTTTTCGTTCCATCTTTATTCCGCATTTATGTTATCTGTGTTATTTTTATATCTATTGTCCTAAACTATTATAGCCACTGTGTAGTAGCTTTGAGTTTGTATCGGTATGTCGGATTTTCTCTAAAGATGAAATGCAATGTTTTATTATCTGACATATCGGTGCTCGCACAAAGCAATTACATAGATGGTTGCTCCTCAACAGCCTTATTCTCCGTGCTAGTTGACAGCACTACACCGTAGTGTTCTTGGCTAGCATGGGTATAGAGGTGGGGCGTCACAGCTTGGTATCAGAGCCTGGGGTTTAGGACAATTATAAAACATAACTTAGATGGAACATGTGTTACAACTATTTGTCGATGTTTTATCTCTCATCTTTACATATGACTATTTTTGACTGTTAGGTATGAATTCCTAACGCTTATTCTTGTGTTTTCGGCTTTGAATTGATTTAGCCGATGTTGATTTTGTTTTAATTTGGCAAATTAAAGCCATTTTGACTTTTGGACTTTGTTCCACTTTTGTTCTATGCTATGAGTGTCATTGTGTACCTGTTACACTGTGATGAAAAATAGCTGGACCAGTTGCAAATTGAGTGATTTTGATTTCTCATTCACATCTAGTTTGAATCTCAGCGATTTTGATAACTTCTATTTCTGGAATTTTTGGGTATTCCTACTTTGATGAATTTGGAATCGAATTCTTTGGATTTTATTCACGTCTTCGAATGTGAAATTTTAGTGAACTGACTTGGTTTCCTAATTTAATCGATTCTTGATCATTTCCCCGATTTGTTGCTATCATTTATTAGCAACTTTGATGACATTTTCTTCGGGATTTTTGTGAACATACTTTCTGATGAATTCAATATCGATTTCTCTGGATTCCCTTCACATCTTCGTATGTGAATTCTTGTGATTGATTGTTTCTACAATCATTTTTGTGATTTGTCACTTTAAAAATATAAAGGTTTTCTATACTAGTAGTAAATATTAAAATCCCTTTTTCCAAACGATTTCAAAACTATTTTACTACAAAGTTCTTTTTCTTGAACCGTTTTCCAATCTATTAGTATATACAAGCCTTTATTTCACTCGTATGAGAAATTGAATTAAACGGCCTAGTAAAACAAGTGGTATGAAACGCTTGCGTTTACTTCGTCGGTTAGCTCTTGGACTTGTTCGATTGAACCCTTTTCGTGACAATTTCCTAGTGAAGATTTACAGCTTGTTCGTAAATATTTAAGTTAAGCAAGTGGTTATGGGACATGAAGCTAAACTCATATATTTACTAGCTTGGTGTGGTTGACACTTCTTTATGATCATGACGATCATTTTTATGATTTAGACTGGACCTCATCGGTGTGATTTCGTCTCACACATATCTCTTGGGCTTTGAGGATTGTCTAGACACCAGTGTGTGATTTCGTCTCACACATATTGCACGGTTAGACTAGGCCTCATCGGTGTGATTTCGTCTCACACATATCTCTTGGGCTTTGAGGGTTGTCTGGATACTCTTTGTGTGATTTTTATGATTTAGACTAGCAACTGTGCGATGTCTCTTTGTCTGCGAGGGAGACTAAACCCCGCTTTGTTGTAGGGTAGCGCCCTACGGTCTTCGGGCCATTCCTGTGTGAAAATTTAATGGATGGCTTCCATGAGATAGCGTCTCGTCATGTGATACCGGTCGGTGAGTTTTCATACTCCCATTTTTGTGATAGGCCTTTCCCCTTTTCTTTTTATGATTTAGACTAGCGATTATGCGATGTCTCTTTGTCTGCGAGGGAGACTAGACCCCGCTTTGTTGTAGGGTAGCGCCCTACGGTCTTCGGACCATTCCTGTGTGAAACTTTATTGGTTAGCCACCAAGAGATAGCGTCTCGTTCATGTGATACCGGTGTTTTGGAGTTTTCATACTCCCATTTTTATGCTAGGCCTTTTTTCCCCCCTTCATGTGTTTTCTGGATTTCTTGTGATGATTTCTAGAATTTGTGCTTCACCAATTTTCGTGATTTCTATTGACAAGTTTCGTCAATTTATGTGTATTGGTGAATTCATGTGTTATTGACTTGTTATGAATACAAGTTTAGGGTATGATATCCCTTTCTATCTTTGAGAAGATTCCTGTGACATCTTTGATGAATGAAAATTCATTTGGTATTATATTTTGATGCCAGTTATTTTAATGAGACTTTGACGTGTTAACTTCGGTAACCGTCAATTTTGAAATGGATTTACAAGCGGTTCTCCCGCAACACTGATATTGCTAATTTAATCACGTGTTTTCAAAATTCTTTATTTTTAAAAGTTGTTTCAAAAATATAAATTAAAATTGTTTTCAAATTTTTACAGCTTACATTTTCAAAAGAACGAGGAAGCGATTTAAACATTTCAGAAAAATCGAGGACTATGACCCCTTTCTTTTACTGATTCGCTTAATTCCGGACTTGTCCGTTTGAGAATGTGAAATGTTATTTTTAAAAACACACAATCCTGCACTTTCAAGGAAACGATAAAGAGATTTAAACGATTTAGCAAAAGTACGGACTATGAAACCATACTTTTACTACTTCGGTTAATTCCGGACTCGTTAATTGAATATTTATGACTTCTGATTATCGTTTTTGATAATCAGATGTTTGTGATTTCTGATTATCGTTTTTGATAATCAGATATTTGTGAAATTTGATTATCATTTAAGATAATTAAATATTTTTCGATTTGATAATCGAATCTTTGTGTTTCTGATTATCGTTTTTGATAATCAGATATTTGTGAAATTTGATTATCATTTGTGATAATTAAATATTTTCCAATTTAATTATCGTCTGAGATAATTAAATATTTTTCGATTTGATTAATCGAATCTTTGTGTTTCTGATTATCGTTTTTGATAATCAGATATTTGTGAAATTTGATTATCGTTTGAGATAATTAAATATTTTTCGATTTGATAATCGAATCTTTGTGTTTCTGATTATCGTTTTTGATAATCAGATATTTGTGAAATTTGATTATCATTTGTGATAATTAAATATTTTCCAATTTAATTATCGTCTGAGATAATTAAATATTTTTCGATTTGATTAATCGAATCTTTGTGTTTCTGATTATCGTTTTTGATAATCAGATATTTGTGAAATTTGATTATCGTTTGAGATAATTAAATATTTTTCGATTTGATAATCGAATCTTTGTGTTTCTGATTATCGTTTTTGATAATCAGATATTTGTGAAATTTGATTATCATTTGTGATAATTAAATATTTTCCAATTTAATTATCGTCTGAGATAATTAAATATTTTTCGATTTGATTAATCGAATCTTTGTGTTTCTGATTATCGTTTTTGATAATCAGATATTTGTGAAATTTGATTATCGTTTGAGATAATTAAATATTTTTCGATTTGATAATCGAATCTTTGTGTTTCTGATTATCGTTTTTGATAATCAGATATTTGTGAAATTTGATTATCATTTGTGATAATTAAATATTTTCCAATTTAATTATCGTCTGAGATAATTAAATATTTTTCGATTTGATTGATCGAATATTTGTGTTTCTGATTTTCGTTTTTGATAATCAGATATTTGTGAAATTTGATTATCGTTTGAGATAATTAAATATTTTTCGATTTGATAATCGAATCTTTGTGATTTCTGATTATCGTTTTTGATAATCAGATATTTTTGAAAATTCAATTATCGTTTCTGATGATTGAATATTTGCGATTTTGAGATTCGAGCTTCGTCTTTTTCTCTGGCAATTCAGGTGAGTAATCTGATTTACTCACATTCAATTCGTGCTCAGTACGTGAATTCTGCTCTATTTTCTTTTTCTTTTAAATTACTAGAACTCGATTGATTCTTGCTTTCGATAGTCGTCTGATTTTGACTCCTTGATCCCCACGATGATGATTCTTTTGATTTGAATCAGTCGAACCTTTTTGATTCTATATCTGATACTTCCATAATTCTAATGCTTCCCTATTGGCATTTCCTTTGCTTATGCATTCGACATTGTTATGTTCTTATGGTTGTTACCTCTTTCCCACTTATTCCTTAAGATTGCGAGGACGCAATTTCTTTAAGGAGGGGAGTCTGTAACAACCCGGTATCTTGTACCGATTTAACTATCATCTTTTGACGATTTATTTTCCTGGTTAATCGTTGTTTGGAATTTTTGCACTTGTATATGAACGAGCTTTAACAATCTGTTAAGTGTCATGAACGTTGAAGGTTACAACCTCTTTCCCTATTTGTTCAGTTAAAAAGAAAACCCGTCTCCTCCATTCGTGAACCCTAGCCCAAATTCGTGATCAACGAAATAATGGCGGTTGAGAAAAAAAAAAACTTCTCTCGTTCGATCTGGAAAGATTTAGGGCTTTTGCCTTGTTCGTTCTTTCATTGCTTGCTAGGGCTTTCGTTCGCTCTGATCTTCGGGCTTTGTATGTCGAAGCACGCGATGGTTTCGATTGGATGATTTTCGATGTCGCCTGTCTCGATCGAGATTCTGCTCTTCGTGCTCGCTCGTAGAAGAAGCTCCTCGGTGGTGACTCTGGCTTCGTCTTCGCTTCCATGGCAAAGGTGAGTGGCTTTCCACTCACATCTAATTCAAGTCGTCTGGATTCATTTATTGTTTTGAAAACTACGTTTATGATGATATTTACTTCGGTTTTGACTTCGAAGTTGTCTTCTTGTCCTTGATGCATTGTTTCTCAGCTGCTCTTGATTCCGAGTCATTGAGTAGTCTTGCTACTGTGATTTCTTTTGTGAGTTGCCCAATTGAAATGATTTCTGTAGTTCATTCGAATTAGTATATTTCGTAGTTATTAGCTTTATAGTTATTGTTTCGTGAATTTTGGGGACTTTGGCATGCCTATCTCCATATGCATTTGTCTTTGCACTGGCCTGTTGTATGGTTGCATATATGTTGTATCATTGTGAAGTTTGGTTTACTGGTGGGTTTTCTTGGCACTGTTCCACTTGGATTACGAGGGTCTTTGTAGTTTGTCTCTTTCAGGTTGCCAGTTTGCATTTCTTGATCTTTACTTCCCTGTTGCCAGTCTTGGTTGCACTGGCCATTTCCAGTACTTGATCATTTGTATATACTTCTTGCCTGCAGTGATAATTTTGGTTTCTTGACCTGGGCTTGAGTTTTGTCAATTGAACATCACTGAGTTGATTTTTAGCTCGAGTCTGATACAGTGCATTGATGCATTGTATTATTTGCATTTGGTTCACTTTGTAGTTTCGACTTGTCTTTCCTATTCCACTGGTTACTGTCACTTTGAATTCACTTGCTGACAGCCTTGTACCTGCATCCATGTTGATATTTTCATTTTTTCTTTGTTCCAGTGTGGTTTGCACATGTCATTACGAATTTGATATATCCATAGTCATGTTGTCTTTATTTTTGGTTTGCCTTGTACATTTCAGTGAGCTTCTGCATCACTGTATCGCGTGCACTGTCGCTAGTGTCATGTATTGTCCTGTCTCCTTATCTTTGGAGCACTGTTCAAATGCAAGTTGCATTTTAATTTGTTGGGTTGTTGCATTCGACTTGATAGTATTCTTCGCTGTTGCACTTTGTTGCTGGTGCACTTGATGTTGTAGTTGTGTTCACTCTTGAAGTATCACCTGTTGCACTGCGTTTTGTTGTACATTCACCTGCTAGCCTAGCTGCAGTTTCATTCATGTACTTGTAGTGGTACTTCCTCATCACTGTCTTTGTTGTTCCTGACCATTTCACTGAACTTATACATGCTTGCCCTTGTTTTGCTTGATGGTTCATGCTTCACTTTCTTCACTTTCTTTACTACGGCCTGTAATTGTTTTGTAGTAGCACTGTGCATCGGTGAGCTTCGTTGCTTGTGATCTCGGTTGCACATTCATTTAAATGTGCATTTGTTTGCATTGTATCTGGTTTTCCGGCTGCAGTTTGTTATCATCTTTTCTTGACTACTTTGGCATTTCTCTGCCCTGTCCAAACTGGTGCACTTGTAACTAGTCGCACTCGAATCTCTTGAGTCACCTGGTTGTACTGAGCCTTAGACAGTTTCATTTGCATTCTAATGGCCTTTGAATTGTACAGTTTCACTTGTAATTTGCATTGAATCTGGCATCATTCCTTGGGGCAGTTTGAACTCTGTCCCACTTCGATTCTAGTTCTGGCTTCGAAGCTTATAGACTTTGTCTTGTGACCTAATTTGTTGGTTTTGAATTATTTCATGTTGATTGATGAAATCACACTTGAGTTGAATCCGGTACTTCGGGGTTTGACCTTGTGGTAATTTGTGATTTTCACTAAGCTTTTGTGTACTTCATGCGATAGTGGCGAGGCAGTGCACGCGTGCGTGTACTGCAGCCCTATCGGATTTGACAGCTTAAAATTGATGTTTCGACTGTTGAATTGTTTCGTTGGTTAAATGTAATATTTTGAAGTTGCATCCTGATTTGGATATACGAGATTTCTATGACTGTCACCTATATTGAGATTGATTATTATTGCTTCTATGCTCTAATAACTGATTTTGAATTAGACTGATCCGAGTATTATTTTCTTTTGAATGTAATACTCGGGTCAGACCGAGTATATACAGGTTGTAGATTTTTAGCTTTGGGTTGCTGCTAGAGCTATGAAGACTTTTTATATCTTTTGAAGTGGTCTTCGTCGTGTTGTAGTAGTCAGTGTGTCTGTTTTAAGATGATAATGTATTCATGTATATTAGTCGATAATGTACTTGTATATATAACTTCTTGAGTCGACAGTTGTAGTTGTATCATTTGTATTGTGTCAAATGTATTGTAACTGACTTCAGTTATTGTATATATGAGACTTTTCGTTCCATCTTTATTCCGCATTTATGTTATCTGTGTTATTTTTATATCTATTGTCCTAAACTATTATAGCCACTGTGTAGTAGCTTTGAGTTTGTATCGGTATGTCGGATTTTCTCTAAAGATGAAATGCAATGTTTTATTATCTGACATATCGGTGCTCGCACAAAGCAATTACATAGATGGTTGCTCCTCAACAGCCTTATTCTCCGTGCTAGTTGACAGCACTACACCGTAGTGTTCTTGGCTAGCATGGGTATAGAGGTGGGGCGTCACATAATTACATTAATTAATCCCTTTCATAAAATCAATCTTAAATAATCATTAGCAGTAATTAACTAATCTTAATTACTTTCTTAATTACTTATTATTTACTTTCATAAATCCTTTTAATTAATTACACCAATTACATTCAGTAATTCATTTATCAATTACTTGCACTAAGTAATTACACTTAACAAATCTTATTAAGTAATTATACTTAATTAATTACCAAGTGACTATCCTTAATTAATTAACAAATTAATTAACTTAAATAAATCACATTCATTTCTTAAATCATAACTGAGTAACTCATCCTTAATTACCCTTTAAACAAATTAATTAATCCTTGATTAATTATTCTTTAACTATTAATTAATAAACCTTAATTATTAATCAATATCTTTTAATACAAAGTAATCAATCCTTAATTACTTTTATAATTAATTAATTAAACTTAATTAACTAATTAATTACTTCTTAATTATTAATTAGTAAAACTTAATTATTAATTAACAATCTTAATTACAAATTAATTAATCCATAATGACCTATTAATCAATTCTTAATGATAATTAATTAATCCTTTAATAATAGTTAATTAATCCTTTATTAACTTAAATTTTAGATTAATAATTTATTAATTATTAATTAAGAAAACTTAATTATTACTTAATAAAACTTAATTAAGTACTTTCTTAATTACCATTTTAATTAACTCCTAATCATTTAATCAATCCTTATCAATAATTAATTAAATTAATTAAACTTAAATTTCTTAATTAACTTAATTAATTTCAACTCTTTAAAAATCTTAATTATCCTTGAGATTAAATATTATCATTAAAACATTTAATTTTAGTAATTAACTTACTTAATTAAAATCATTAATTAAGTTTTAAAATAATCATTAATTACTTATCTTTAATTATAAATTAACAATCCTTAATTACAAGTAAATAAAACACTTGAAAACTTAATTGTTAATTTACTTATCCTTAAACATCGACAAATTTAATTAATAAGTCACTCTTTAATTATCTCATAAACTATCCAACTTTAATTAAGTTTTTAAGATAAAAACATATCCTTATTAATTAACCTTTATATTAAGTTTGAAAATAACTTAAGATTTTGACTTAATATATTTAAGTTAAATAAATCATACAATTTATATTTAAACAATTTATTACAAAGTAATAAATTTTCAAGAGAATTGATTTAACTTAGTTATTTAAATTTACAACTTACTTTTATTTAAATTTTTAAAAACTGGTTTAACATTTACTTTGGGTTTAACCCATATGTATTTAAATCAAACAAACACATCTTCTTCTTCTTATTCCTCTTCTTAAAACAGAGTTTTAGTTTTATTTTTAAAAACTGTTTTGATTTTTAAAGAATTTAAACTGTTAACTGTTTTCATTCAAACCCACAACATCACGAAGAAAAACCCGAGCCCAAGCCCTTCTTTCCCGAGTTCCTCTCGAGTAAAATTTAAAACTGTTGTTTAAAATTTTTAATTGTTAAAACTTTAACAGTTTCACTCGAAACTCACATACTACCTTAAAACGACTTCGAGCAAAAACTACATCTACGCGAGATCCTCCCCAAGTACGCTCGAGTAGCTTCTTCTTCCCAACTCAACTCACTGACACACCAAGTCGATCGTGCACGTGCACAGTTGATCGCGACGACATCGACCACCGCTGACACCTCCCACACATCCACGATCACTCCAGCATCCCATCGCAATCGCTTAAACACTTCCAAAAGCCACGATTCAAAATCGAGTACCCAGGGTGAACTGTAACCCAAACCCATCACCAGAAATTGGTTCAAACTTCTCGTCTCCGATCACTGGAGTCACAGCGATCCCGGCTACATCTTCTCTAGCATTCCAAGCCACTATCTTCAAGATATAACATCACTCGATCACTCGAGATACCATAATTCCCTCATTTCCAGATTCGTACACTTTTTGGGTTTTAACCCTACTTTGATGAACTGCCGCCACCACGGTGAAGATAAAAACCCTCTACCATTTTTCCCTGCAACTACGAGCAACACTCCATCACCAGAAAAGCTACTGGCCACCCAAACTTCCTAGATCGACAGGGAAGACCAAAAACCCACTATTTTATAAATCTTGAATTCCTCATTCAATATCAACTTAAAACTTTTGATTTAACTCTTAATAATCATTATCTAAGATAAGTATTTAGATTATAAAAGAAAATCACAAGATTATATAGTTTGAATTTTAACATTTATTAAAATTCCTACTGTCACTTTCTTTTCCAAGTGACGTTTTAAATTTTCCTTACTTAATTTTGATTCCAGAACTTAGATTAGGATTTAACAACAAATCCTATTTGAATCCTAAAGCCTAACAGAGAATTTATGAAATGATTTTGATTTTCGATCAAAACTTCAAACTCTGAAAACTAAACAGCGATATACTCAAACCACAAACATATACACATGGTTTCAATAATTCATATATACATGTATTTAAAAACAGACATGCATAATATATTTCAAACATACATTCAAATTATTTCCAACATATATTATCTGTATCAAATTTAAAGGGGTTTCCTGTTCACAGTTAAAAGGTAGAGTATTTAACTAAAACTTAGATGTTTAAAATTAACAGATATACACATTTCTTAAACATACCAGAGCATATATAATTCTAGACATGCAAAGCAATTACCACACATTAATTCACATGCAATAATATTTGATACTTTAAGTTTTAATTTAAAGGTTTACTCACCATTTAAAAATGCAGAGAGCTTTATGAAACTGAAATTGAAAATTTGCATTGCCTTGTTGATTCCAGAAACTTGAATGCTTGAAACTTTTGTATTGCTGCCTTGATTAATCATACTGGAAAACTTTATGTTGCTGGCATGCTTGAAAATGTTTTCCAGGTTGAAGATAAATCATTACAGGTTTGCATATTGGTTTGAGAAATGAATTTCAGGCTTTAGATTTGGAAAATGAATTACAGGAATTATATTTTGATCTGAGTTTTGAGGGATGGTTTCAGGTTCTTGATCTCGGATTTGAAATTGAAGCTTGCTAGAAAATTTGATTGCAAGTTTGATGATATTTTCTCTGGTATGCATTTGGTTTAGAGGAATGTATTACAGGGTTTTCAGTTTTGGTTTTGAGGAGTGTTTGCAATGCATTTGAAAATTTTGGTTTTGATTTCATTTCGAATTGTAAAAAAAATGAACAAAGAAGGTGGAAGTTTTTATATGTTGTAATTATGGTTTATTAAAATTTAAAGAAAAGAAAAAATTAGAGAAAGACACTTGTCTCTTACCTTGATTAATATGTTAACACATGTTATCTTAAAGGTTTTAAAATTTAACACTTGTCTAATTAATGCTTAAGAATGCAACACTTGTCTCTTTAAATAATTAGTACTTAATTTACAAATTAATGTGTGTATTAAGCCTAAATTTTAATTTGTTAGTTTATATTTAAATATGTGTATAAATTTATAAATAAAAACAAACCATGTTAATAAATAAAACTTATACATATTAAAATTAAAATAATGCTAATCTATTTAAAATATAAACCATATATTTATATTATAAATAGAAATCAATTTATTATTTTTAAAAGATAAAATAACCAATTAAATAATTATTGAAGAAGATTATTAAATCAATTTGAATTGTTATTAACAAAATTATCAATATCAATTTAATTCTTAAATATAGATTACTAAATTGATATTGTTAAAAATTCCGGGATATTACAATCCTTCCCCCTTAAAAGAATTTCGTCCCCGAAATTTAAAACAAAGGAAATTTAATAATCTCATTAAAGATTTAATTTTAAAACACAAGCATATATCAAACATATGCTAACAACCATAGCAGCCAATTCAACCAATCAAACAAATCTAATTATGCAGACAAATTCTGGATAGAATTTCTTCGAGTTTCCCCAGGTGTATATATATATCGGGATACTCGCTCTAGAGAATCCAAACAATCAATACTATGAAGCTACAAAGCTTTTATTCAACTACATCTATATACTAGACAAGATGTCAGACTACAGACGAGTCTGACTCAACAACCAAAACTCGACAACTGCTGGTTCCGAAACCAGACATAGATCATACACGTATTCCCTCAGAGATACGTGATACTCATGGAATCCCAGTTATCCAAACTGGCAATCCAATCCTGTAGATCAAACACTTATTCTCCAAGATCACAGAAAAGACCCAAAACTCTTCAGAGCTAGCTTCTCAGCCTTACCCAAACTTACAGCTCCTTTATGATCGGAGAAAACTTATCCAAAATCAAATCTCCGACTTTAGAATCCAAATTCCTCTGTCTCAAATCCACAAAACTCTCCAGACGATCCTGGGCTGCTTATTTCCTTACTGATCAGCTCATCCCTTGATGATGCTTCTAGAAACAGACTAGACCAATCAACTCAGCAAAATGATCTCCTCAAGATCAACTAGAATCAAGAAACACAAACTCTACTCCTCAATATCAGAAGACTACAACTTACTTCTCTTATCCGGAAAAGACAAAACAGATGCACTGCCAATTCTGGCCTCAAATCCGGAAAAATTTCCTGTAGAAACTTTCTAATACTGCAACTTCCAGTTGCTTCCACTCTAGAACAGCTGCAATCTTGCTTCCGCTGCACAACTCTGATCTGGAGAAAATGAGAATGTCGTCGATGAACTCGAGCACAAACTAATCACATCTCGGAAATATGGTTCAAAGATCCATAAAAAGAAAACTCAGAAGTTCTATGAAATACTGAGCTGCTTCACCAAATCCTTTCTCTAGGAGACATTCTTCTACCTAGCTGAACTTCCGGTATCAATCTTGAAATCAAGTCGATACAGAACTCAATCTCAAATGCAGACAAACTTCTGACTTCCCAGAAAACATCCAGAAAAATTCTTGATAACCCAAGAGAATACTCAAACTATCGCAAGTCACTTTTGCGATCCTATCCAATCCAATATCCAAAGATACTACTTTCTTAACTAATCAGAACAGCTTATGCTATTTAACCAATCCATCGAAGAAATAGATCCCTTCTGCTGCTTCTGAATTCCACCTCTAGAAACTGCAAAGCCAAAAGATCTTCCTACTGGAACACAAAACACTTTCGAGTTGCACTGCTGACACAGATGCCAGAACTTCCTATCCAAAGCTTCTCGAGAAACTCGGACCTCAAACCAAACAGAAAAGACCCTGCTGAACTCAGCCACAACACCGAAGCAGACACACTTCCTTAACTTGTTTCAAAAGAAAACATCTTCATAAACATCCAGTCATTGCGTCTCATCACGCAACTACTGCTTCCTGAGGTACCCAGATACCATCACTCGCTTCTGCTCTTCCGACAGAACTAACTCTACTCATCCAACTTCAAATATGAACCTTAACAGTTCCTTCAGAGATTTATGAAATCCTTACATCAAACAAAACTCACTCGAGACGGTATTAGATCTACAGTCTCGACAGATACATTTCCAACCTCAAACATTCAAATTCCAACCATTGGTAGTCGTGTTTCACACACCACCACCATATCTACCTTTATAACTCATTATTGGAAAACCCGAACAGGTAACCCAATAGATAGGTAGAAATATGTATTTATAGTTATATAAAAATTACAAATACGCTCTCTCAGGATAGACACCACTCCAGAGCCTAGGTATTCACTCAACCTAATGCTCTGATACCAACTGTGACAACCCGACTTTTTCTCCACAAAAAGTCGTATCATCTTGAAGAAAGAAAGAGATAGAAAAGAGAAAAGATAGAGAAGAAAGAAAGAAACACATCAGAATCTAAACAGCGGAACGAATAAATTACATTAATCAAATAAGATATTACATTGTATCATATACATCAGAGATACACAGCTTATACAACACATACTAGACAGTTATAAATACCTGTCTAGTTATTACAACTCAAATACAACTCAACAAATGACTCAGAGAAACTAACACAGCGGAACACTATATCTACGAACGCTGAAGCCTCCTGCTCCATTGCTCCTCCAGATAACTCGTCAAAGCTAACCTGAATCCCTTGACTACTCGTAAAAATTTGAGTACCCAAGAGTTTATAAAACAGAAATAAACACTTGGGTCAGACATGGGTCTGGTGTGAGTAAACGGGTTAAAGTTGTTTAACTTCAAAGCCTTTTGAAAACAAAGGTATCACGTAAGACTTCCCACACATAAACATGGAAAAGTTTTTACCTTACGCTAACCAAAACTTGATAGGAAATCGAGTTATATTATAATAGGCTCTAGGGTTTTCAAGTAAAATACAGAAATAGCTGGAATGCTTACATCTCACGTTCCAACATAGTTGGGCACAACTAAATCGTACGGCACTTATTGGATTTTGGATTCCATACAATGGCAGGGCTACCGGGGTACCGCCCGTCACAGTACGTGGCCTAGATCAACGTACCGAGGATCACTCCCAATCCCCTGCAACACAAGGCCGGAACATCCCTTACTGGATAATTCCCGCATAAGAAACCCCAGCGGTTGTAGCTATTCAACCGCCCACACAGCCGAATAAAAAGAAGGGACCTCTAGACAGAGGAATCTCATACTACTTGGGTGCTACCCACTAACCTTGCTGCACCTCCCCTGTTTTAGCCATTCCCGGTTTGATGAGGCTTGAGGCTACGATTACCTTTAATCAGAATACATCACTTAGAATGCTCATCGTCTACCTGACGATGTGCTGAAAGCATTCAATCCATACAAGTTCGTTCCGGGTTCGAACGAAACCGAAGGTATTATCTCGTTACACTCGTTTTGGAATCACCCTCAGAGTTAACAACAATAACCCTTGCACTCTGAATCTTCATCTTCACTTGATTCACGACCTATCGTTAATTTGGATCGATGTGGTATTCGGGTCTCCAGACCTGGAATACCGGTATACGGAAACCCGATCCCGGTCTCATTGAAATCCAAAACGTATCTTTTAAGGCCAAGTTGTTTAAAGGTTTAACAATTCAATTCAATTTAATACTTGAATTCACACAGCTTTTAACATAGATAAATATCATACATTTATCACAGATATATCCAATATCATATCATAGAATATCATAGTATATCATCCAATAGATATCAACCAAATCAGACATTCTACTCAACCATCATTCATAAGCAACCATTTATTAATCTCTATTATAATCAATTTAATCAACTTAAATTAAATTAATTACTTAAGAATTTATTCCAACCTTGCTTAATCAACCATTAATTAATTACAATCCATTTAATTAATTAATCATTAAATATTAATCACTCTTGATTAATTATTTATTAATTACATAAAGTAATTATCCTTTAATTAATTTCACAAATTAATTATTCTTAATCATTAACAGTAATTAACCTTTAATTACTCTCATTAATTACATTAATTAATGATTCTTAATTAATTACTTTAATTAATTAAATATAATTAATTATATTATCCCTTAATTAATTACATTAATTAATCCCTTTCATAAAATCAATCTTAAATAATCATTAGCAGTAATTAACTAATCTTAATTACTTTCTTAATTACTTATTATTTACTTTCATAAATCCTTTTAATTAATTACACCAATTACATTCAGTAATTCATTTATCAATTACTTGCACTAAGTAATTACACTTAACAAATCTTATTAAGTAATTATACTTAATTAATTACCAAGTGACTATCCTTAATTAATTAACAAATTAATTAACTTAAATAAATCACATTCATTTCTTAAATCATAACTGAGTAACTCATCCTTAATTACCCTTTAAACAAATTAATTAATCCTTGATTAATTATTCTTTAACTATTAATTAATAAACCTTAATTATTAATCAATATCTTTTAATACAAAGTAATCAATCCTTAATTACTTTTATAATTAATTAATTAAACTTAATTAACTAATTAATTACTTCTTAATTATTAATTAGTAAAACTTAATTATTAATTAACAATCTTAATTACAAATTAATTAATCCATAATGACCTATTAATCAATTCTTAATGATAATTAATTAATCCTTTAATAATAGTTAATTAATCCTTTATTAACTTAAATTTTAGATTAATAATTTATTAATTATTAATTAAGAAAACTTAATTATTACTTAATAAAACTTAATTAAGTACTTTCTTAATTACCATTTTAATTAACTCCTAATCATTTAATCAATCCTTATCAATAATTAATTAAATTAATTAAACTTAAATTTCTTAATTAACTTAATTAATTTCAACTCTTTAAAAATCTTAATTATCCTTGAGATTAAATATTATCATTAAAACATTTAATTTTAGTAATTAACTTACTTAATTAAAATCATTAATTAAGTTTTAAAATAATCATTAATTACTTATCTTTAATTATAAATTAACAATCCTTAATTACAAGTAAATAAAACACTTGAAAACTTAATTGTTAATTTACTTATCCTTAAACATCGACAAATTTAATTAATAAGTCACTCTTTAATTATCTCATAAACTATATATCCAACTTTAATTAAGTTTTTAAGATAAAAACATATCCTTATTAATTAACCTTTATATTAAGTTTGAAAATAACTTAAGATTTTGACTTAATATATTTAAGTTAAATAAATCATACAATTTATATTTAAACAATTTATTACAAAGTAATAAATTTTCAAGAGAATTGATTTAACTTAGTTATTTAAATTTACAACTTACTTTTATTTAAATTTTTAAAAACTGGTTTAACATTTACTTTGGGTTTAACCCATATGTATTTAAATCAAACAAACACATCTTCTTCTTCTTATTCCTCTTCTTAAAACAGAGTTTTAGTTTTATTTTTAAAAACTGTTTTGATTTTTAAAGAATTTAAACTGTTAACTGTTTTCATTCAAACCCACAACATCACGAAGAAAAACCCAAGCCCAAGCCCTTCTTTCCCGAGTTCCTCTCGAGTAAAATTTAAAACTGTTGTTTAAAATTTTTAATTGTTAAAACTTTAACAGTTTCACTCGAAACTCACATACTACCTTAAAACGACTTCGAGCAAAAACTACATCTACGCGAGATCCTCCCCAAGTACGCTCGAGTAGCTTCTTCTTCCCAACTCAACTCACTGACACACCAAGTCGATCGTGCACGTGCACAGTTGATCGCGACGACATCGACCACCGCTGACACCTCCCACACATCCACGATCACTCCAGCATCCCATCGCAATCGCTTAAACACTTCCAAAAGCCACGATTCAAAATCGAGTACCCAGGGTGAACTGTAACCCAAACCCATCACTAGAAATTGGTTCAAACTTCTCGTCTCCGATCACTGGAGTCACAGCGATCCCGGCTACATCTTCTCTAGCATTCCAAGCCACTATCTTCAAGATATAACATCACTCGATCACTCGAGATACCATAATTCCCTCATTTCCAGATTCGTACACTTTTTGGGTTTTAACCCTACTTTGATGAACTGCCGCCACCACGGTGAAGATAAAAACCCTCTACCATTTTTCCCTGCAACTACGAGCAACACTCCATCACCAGAAAAGCTACTGGCCACCCAAACTTCCTAGATCGACAGGGAAGACCAAAAACCCACTATTTTATAAATCTTGAATTCCTCATTCAATATCAACTTAAAACTTTTGATTTAACTCTTAATAATCATTATCTAAGATAAGTATTTAGATTATAAAAGAAAATCACAAGATTATATAGTTTGAATTTTAACATTTATTAAAATTCCTACTGTCACTTTCTTTTCCAAGTGACGTTTTAAATTTTCCTTACTTAATTTTGATTCCAGAACTTAGATTAGGATTTAACAACAAATCCTATTTGAATCCTAAAGCCTAACAGAGAATTTATGAAATGATTTTGATTTTCGATCAAAACTTCAAACTCTGAAAACTAAACAGCGATATACTCAAACCACAAACATATACACATGGTTTCAATAATTCATATATACATGTATTTAAAAACAGACATGCATAATATATTTCAAACATACATTCAAATTATTTCCAACATATATTATCTGTATCAAATTTAAAGGGGTTTCCTGTTCACAGTTAAAAGGTAGAGTATTTAACTAAAACTTAGATGTTTAAAATTAACAGATATACACATTTCTTAAACATACCAGAGCATATATAATTCTAGACATGCAAAGCAATTACCACACATTAATTCACATGCAATAATATTTGATACTTTAAGTTTTAATTTAAAGGTTTACTCACCATTTAAAAATGCAGAGAGCTTTATGAAACTGAAATTGAAAATTTGCATTGCCTTGTTGATTCCAGAAACTTGAATGCTTGACACTTTTGTATTGCTGCCTTGATTAATCATACTGGAAAACTTTATGTTGCTGGCATGCTTGAAAATGTTTTCCAGGTTGAAGATAAATCATTACAGGTTTGCATATTGGTTTGAGAAATGAATTTCAGGCTTTAGATTTGGAAAATGAATTACAGGAATTATATTTTGATCTGAGTTTTGAGGGATGGTTTCAGGTTCTTGATCTCGGATTTGAAATTGAAGCTTGCTAGAAAATTTGATTGCAAGTTTGATGATATTTTCTCTGGTATGCATTTGGTTTAGAGGAATGTATTACAGGGTTTTCAGTTTTGGTTTTGAGGAGTGTTTGCAATGCATTTGAAAATTTTGGTTTTGATTTCATTTCGAATTGTAAAAAAAATGAACAAAGAAGGTGGAAGTTTTTATATGTTGTAATTATGGTTTATTAAAATTTAAAGAAAAGAAAAAATTAGAGAAAGACACTTGTCTCTTACCTTGATTAATATGTTAACACATGTTATCTTAAAGGTTTTAAAATTTAACACTTGTCTAATTAATGCTTAAGAATGCAACACTTGTCTCTTTAAATAATTAGTACTTAATTTACAAATTAATGTGTGTATTAAGCCTAAATTTTAATTTGTTAGTTTATATTTAAATATGTGTATAAATTTATAAATAAAAACAAACCATGTTAATAAATAAAACTTATACATATTAAAATTAAAATAATGCTAATCTATTTAAAATATAAACCATATATTTATATTATAAATAGAAATCAATTTATTATTTTTAAAAGATAAAATAACCAATTAAATAATTATTGAAGAAGATTATTAAATCAATTTGAATTGTTATTAACAAAATTATCAATATCAATTTAATTTTTAAATATAGATTACTAAATTGATATTGTTAAAAATTCCGGGATATTACAGAGTGTTTTAACCCACTCACAATTAAAAAATTATCTTATGTTAGTTAAATTAAATTATGATGTAATTAGAAATTAACTGATTGATGTTTGGTATGTTTAAATGGTCATTCTTGTTAAATTTGACTTTTATTGCATTTAATCATCGTTAAATTTAATATTGAATTTAAACTGTCAATTTAATACCTGTTATTGATTATCAGTTATCTATTTATGTTTATCGATTGATTTGGATTATGATTGTGATGGATGTTTGATTGTTGATATTGGATGACTCGATGTTGTATTTTTATATTGTTATAACACTACAAGTTCCCTATGGGTTGAAATGATACATACTCGAACGATCTATAGATTAGGGAAAAATCGTTATGGGTTGAAATGATAGACTCGAGCGATTTTCTGTATTTTATTTAATTCGGGATTGTGGTTTGAAATGATATATAACCGTAAATTTTTAAATTGCGGATTGAAATGATAAATATCTGTATCACTTGACCATAGGGTAGAAAATTATATACGGACACCGGATTGGTTAAATTAAATGATTTTTGAATCTTTCAAATTTTGAATTCAGTTAACTGGCATTTTGAAATAGAACTGATTTATATAAACTGAATTAATTTCGATAATCCAAGTGTAAATGTTGAAATTAGAATGGATTTAATGAATTGTTCAAAGGATTTAAATTTGAATTTCAAAGTTGAAGTGTCAAATATAAATGAATTTATTGGAATTGAGTTATTGAAAATATTTGGATATAACATTGAAATCCATTTAAACTAATTCAAACTATTTTAAATAAATTAACTATTTTAATCCATTTAAAACTATTTTAAATTTATATTTATATTAATCCGTTACAACCTATTTAATCCCATTTAACCTATTTTACCCATTTTAAACTAATTAAATTTATTTAATCTATTTTAAATCCATTTAATATAATTTAAATCTATTTAATCTATTTTCAATTTATTTAATCTATGTAAATCTACTTAATATAATTTTAATCTATTTTATCTATATTTAATCTATTTAAATTATTTTAATACTAATTAAATCAAATTTAAGTCTCTTTAAACTATTTTACTATTTAAACTATTTTAAATCTATCTAAACTATTTTTAAAACTATATAAATTATTTATAATTACCTAAACTGTCACGACCCGCAAATCCGTACCTCTTGATTAAACACTAATCTCCATTGATTAACTCAAAATGAACGGAAATACGAACCATGATGGTTTAAGAAAGAAGAAAAAGGTAGAAGAAGAAGAAAATAGAAGAAGAAGAGAAGAAAAGAAAGAAGAACAACAGAACAACAATAGAAACAGAAACAGAACAATATCAGAACTTCACATTCGCAGCGGAACAATATATAATAGATAATCACTAGTCTTTTAAAAACAAAGAACTATATCTGTTTATACATACATCAATCGGAGTCAATATACAACTCAATACAGAACAATGGACAGTTATATCAACTTGTCCTCATACAGAATACACAGCGGAATAAATACTATCAGATACAAATATTACGTCTCGCCATCCAGCTTGCTTCCAAAGCTCCAGAATATCCAACATATCCTGATAACATAACTCTAGACTGCCCGTGTGGAAATTGGTGGGCACCCAGAGTTTAGAAGGGAAACAATAAACTCCGAGTCAGTCATGGTGACTGGTGTGAGATCGTAAAACAGTTTATCTTAAAAAGACAACAAAGGAATATTTTAAAATAGATTCGCAATGCTTTTGGAAAATGAGACTACCATAAGGCCTCCCGCACACACACACAATGCAAACGCAGAATCAGAGGAGATTTCTCCTTATGATAGTCAAAGATGCTTGATACGCAAAATCAAATCATTTTTCATATTATTACTAGTGCATAGTGTAGAATTTTTTTTCGAAAGTATAATATAAATCTTAGCCAGCATAGGCATTCCGCACTTATGCCTACTATAGCTACCATCCAAACAGTGGTGACCACCATAAGTGAATGATAGGTTCTACAACTAAAGCCGTACAAGATCGTATTGTTTCTTTGGATTTCCAACAAATGGTCAGGCTAAGGAACTTCCTATTCCATGAAGGAACGCCTCTGGAAAGACATCCCGAGAAATAACCTAACATTACGGTTAGATCTCTGCCAACACAAGGCCGGGTTACCTCTGCAAAAATAGGTAACTACTGACACGCGTTTGCCATCCCCCGATCGTCACCGATCTTCCCGAGGATCCTCGATTTCCAACTACCACAAAGTAATAAACTCGCAGCATCTACAGAGGTTAAGTATCTGGGCTCCATACCATGATACCACCTTTATCCAGAAGGAATGACATACACTAAGGGGCGCTACTCCCTAGAACCTTGCTGCATCCTTCCCGTTTTGACCATTTCCAGGGTGTGGGGCTCGACGAAGTCTCGTCCACAAAGCTACGCTTTGTTCACAAAGCCATGCCTTGGGTCAACAAATGATCAACCTATGATCACAAAGATAAATGATCAAAAAAATGATCATATCACAAATGATCAAACACTGATCATTTCACAGCAACACTCAGCATGTCACGTTACCAAATTGGGAGTATATCGCTGATAAATTTCAACTACATAACCTCTGAGCTCGTACGTCTCAGAGAAGGGTGTTAAGCTAAGAGAATAAATCCTCCGCCACCAACAGAAATGTATTTGAAAGAAATCAGCTTTATATCTCAATCTGTAACGTCAGACACACAATCCATACAAGTCTGTTCCGGGATCGAACAGAACCGAAGGCACTTCTCACGAAGCCCTTGCAATTCCGGATAATTTTCAATCACGTCCGGACTTCCCGTCACTAAGGGTGATAAAACCTCTAAATCGAAGATCAGTCGATGTAGAGTAACTCGACGGTAATCCTTCCGTTTTCAAAAATATCCGGTCTTCAACACCGGTCATCAAATGCAATTCATAACGACGTATCACATATTCGGAATGGGTTATACGACCCCATGGTCCTTTCCCGGCTAACCCGAATAGTGAGCGCTTATTCAAAAATAAGTGTGGCATTCAAATTCATCCAATTCACAACAAATACCATTCAAGGTAATTATTGATAGTCGGTTATTTAACTATCAATAAAGATGCACACATCATCAGATTCCAAATAATTTTCCCAAATTATTTTATCTTCAAAAATATCTTTACTAGATATAAAATTTCCACACTTCAAAAATAAATCAATATTTATTTTTAAAACGAATTCCCATTTCTTTTATAAATTCCATCGTGAATTTATATTTCAAAATATCTACTGATATACGATTTTCAATCGATTTTAAATATTCACTTTCAATTTATCTTTTCAAAGATAAATTCTCAAAAACGTTTCATTTCATATTGGAAAAACATTTCCATACTTATTTTAAAAATAAGTATTTCACAAATCTATTTATTTTTAACATTTGAAAATATTCGATATACTTAAATCAATATTAAGTATATATTTCATTCTTTAAGGAAATCATTCTCTATAACAATATCTATTTGAGTCAAAACGAATGTTACGTAAAACATTGTTACGACGACTCAAAATCACTAGTATAGGGATTCGAAAATAAGATAGGTATATAAATCCCAATACTATATAAAAACATTTCCTTTCGGAAATCATTTACTATAACAACAGTGTTATAGTCCACCATTTCCTTCTTCCTCGAAAACGTATATTTCAACAATGAATGTTGAAATCTATGCTTTCGATTCATAATACATTTTAAAACATCTTTAAAATGTTTAACTTCATTTTTAATATCACTTCTTCAAAAATAAATCCATTTTATTTAATAATATATTCACTGTCCAAAATCGTGAATATACTTCACTAACCACATTTTCAATAATCTCTACACATTTTATTTCAATAAAAATTCGCTATCCAAAAACGCGAATATATCTTCTTTGATAATGTGATATCCCGGGAATTTGGACAATATCAATTTAATAATCTGCATTGGAAATTAAATTGATTTGATGATCTTTGTTAATAAAATTGAATAAATTTAATAATCTAATTAAAATAAATATTTAATTAGTGATTTATCTTTTAAAAGTTTAATAGAATATTTTCTATTTATAATATATATGTATAATTGTATATATTATAAATAGATGAGTTGGTTTGAATTTAGCAAATGAAATTATGTTTTCATAATTCTAATATGTATTTGGTAATTTGGAAATCATGGTTAATTTAATATTAACTTTCCAAAGACATTTAATAAATAACTATATAGTTTAAAATACATAAGATAAATGTTTAATTGTTTAAAATAGATTTTTAGCTTAAGTTTAAATTTGAATAAAAGATTTGTTTTATTTCTTTACTTGATATATATGATTTTAAAATAGAAGTAATCTATAATTTCTTTTATAAAATAGTCAAATTTGATATTTTCAAATAATAATTATAATACTTTGTTTTTATAAATTTGAATAGACTTTGATAAAATAGAATTGTTATTTTTAAATGGTAGTTATATATGCATATATATATATAACTTGATTTTAAATTTGGATTTTTAAATTTAAATTGAATATGAATTTAGATTATAATAGAAATTAAAAGAATAAACATTTTAAAAATATTTAGATAAGCTTTTAATTTGTTTATTTACATTTTCTTTAAAAGAGAAATTCATTTATTTATACATAAGAAATAATAAATTAAGGTTTAAAAGCTTTTGTAAATAATTTAAATTAAAATTTAAATGAAATACTTAAATTACATGTGTAAGCCTCTTAACACCCTAAATTAACATGTGTAAACATATGAAGGCTTGTTTAAAACAAGTGTAAACAAATTAACACATATGAAGACAAGTGTCATTTTTATTTTTATTTTTTCTTTTATTTTTATTAAATCACAAATAAACCTATATTTTCATTTACTCCTCATTCTCATTCCTTTTCTATTTCTTTTCAAGTCATAAAAGAATTCAGCCTATTCTCTAAGCAAAATCTGAAGTATACTCAAACCAAAATTCTCAAAAACTAAACCTATAACAAATTCTTCAATCTGAACATTCTTCTTCAAATCAGTAATCAACATTCCTTAAACCATATTCTCAAAACAAAGATCTGTAACCATTTCTTCAATCTGAAAATCAAAAGCCTGGAAGTGTTAAACCAGAAATCAAATTCAAATCAAAACCTGTAAATCATTTTCCAAGATCAAAATCAAAGCCTGAAATCATTTCTTAAACCTGGAAATAAGTCTGAACATCAATTCTTCAAACCAGAGATTATCAAAACAAAGTCTGCATCTTTTTCAAAACCTGGAATCAAAAGCCTGTTCTTTCTTTCAAATCTGGAAGCAAGATCATTTCAGTACAACTGATCTAAGCAACATCTCAACAAACAAGATTTTAGAGCATGCATGCAAGTTTCAAAATCAGCATTC
Source organism: Allium fistulosum (assembly GCA_030737815.1). Taxonomy (NCBI): domain Eukaryota; kingdom Viridiplantae; phylum Streptophyta; class Magnoliopsida; order Asparagales; family Amaryllidaceae; genus Allium; species Allium fistulosum. The sequence goes on from CM060904.1 coordinate 390,655,703, forward strand.
AAGTTTTAAAAAAATTTTCAAAGCAGTTTCAAAATGAAGCTCTGTTCTTCATTTCAAACCTGTGAGTAACATTTTATTTAAGATAACTTAAGTAGAATCTGGTTGCATGAGATCTCTGAAATGATTATGTTTAAATGCATTAGTATATTAGTGCTTTTCTCTGTATATATATGAATGTGTGATATGTATGTATTGTTCATCTGGGTGCTCTCTGTTTTTACTTCCCAGTCTCCCAGTTTGGATATAAAAATTCAATCTTTGATCTTGTCATTACTTAAACTTAAATATGCAAGTCCAACTTGGTTGTTAAATTGTAAACTTTAGTTTAAATTTGTACTTAAGGCAATAATAAATTTAATTCTACTCTGGAAAATTCTAAAAACAGGAAAGTTAGAGTTTTGTGAAATTTCAAACATCTTAGTTTATAAATTCAGGAATGTAAATCGAATACTCGAATGAAACCATGATTTTTACAACTAAAATTATAATTTTTAGAAGTAGGTTGAGGGAGCAGTTCGTGGTTGATCAAAATAAGAGTTTTAGGTTGCCTCTGACGATCTAGTTCATTGGAGTGGTCGGAATTTTCTCTGGTGATAGAGGAGAAATAGGGGATTAAGAGAAAAATGTTGGATGGCCGTATAGATGACCGTGGCGATGGTGGTTGTTGATTTGAGTTTCTAAACCTAGTTTTACTGGGTTACAGTTTTTGCTTGGGTTTGATTTCCTCTGTTGATCGAGTTGCCTGAGGTTTTGGGTACTGGAAGATGGTGGGTTGACGAGGTCTTCGCCGGAGTTTCAAGGACAATGGTGGTCGGAGGAGTGAGTTCGAACGTTTTCCAGTTTGAGTGTTGATCCAGTTTTCTTGTTCCAGGTTTGGGCGTGATGTTCGATTTCGAATTCGAGTTGATGTCGAGGCTCTGATGATCGTATTTGGGTATGAAGGTGATCGATGACTTGGAGAGATCATCGGCGGTGATCGAAGTGGAGCGGTGTCATCGTGCACGTGCACGGTGATGATTTGGATACGGGTGGAGATTGGTTTTGGCAGAGAAGTGTACTCGAGTGATTCGAGCGTTTAACTCGAAGTAACGTGGGGTTGGACTCGAAGCAATTGTAGTATAAGCTCGAGTCAAATTACTGTGTTACAGGTTTTAAAACCTGTCAGATTTAAATTTAAAACTAAATTTTTAAATTGTAAAGAAGAGATTTAAACTAAGTTTAAATCAAAGTTTAATCTGGAATCTAATTTAGTTTGAATCTTAGTTTTGGAATAATATAAGTTTTTAAATCTAAATTGTTTTAACTACTTTAAAATGGTTAAAGGTTTGAATTTTAAAATGAAGATTTAAATGTAAGTAGGTTTAAAAATCTAAAGTTAATCTGTAATCAAAGTTTAATCTGCATTCCAGTTTGAAATAAAAGAAAGTTTTTAAATTTAAATTGTTTAAAGTATATTTTAAAAAAAAGGGTTTGAATTTTAATAAATTGGTTTAAAAATTCTTTTAAATATTAAGTGTTCTTTAACATTTGGTTTTTAAAAGGGAATTGTAAATTTAATTTAAATTTGGTTAAAGTTAAATTTATAATTTATTTTAAATCTTTAATTTGAAATGAAATAAAAGAAAGATTTAAAAGTAAAAGATTCAAAGCTTTTGTAAATGATAATTAAAGTAGTTATAAATAGTTATACTTTAATTTAGAGGTTTAATGATATAGGAATCATTAAATAAATAAAGTAATTAAAGAATTGTTAATATTAATGATAAATCATTAATTAAAGATTATTAAATACTTAGTTAATATGATTAATTTTGATAATCAATTAGATTAAGTAATTAATAATCATCATTTATAAATGGGTTAAGTTTAATTTATTTAATGGAAGTAACTAAAGTAATTAATTACTTAAGGTAACTATCAAATAAATTTGATAGTTTAAATTAATTAATTAAATTAATTTAAGAAAATCACTTGGTGATTTGTTAGGTAATTACTTAAATGTAATTAGTGAAGCATACTTACTTAGGAAAGAGTAATTAAAGGTAATTACTGGATGTAATTAAATGGAGATAATGAAAGAAATTTGAGTTTAATTATTTTGAATAATTAATCAAGGGATTAATTAAAAGATAATTAATTAATGAGTAATTAATTTATGGAAAAGTAATTAAGAGTAGTTAATTACTAAATGAGATTAATCAAAGGTGATTAATAAATGTGATTAATTAATTATTATATGTAATTAATTTAAATAAGATAATTAATTAAGAGTAATTAAGGATCATTAATTAATATAATTAATGATGTAATTAAGGATTGATTAATTAAGATTAATTAATAAATAATAAGTGATTAAGTAATTAATTAATTGTAATTAATTAAGGATTAATGTAATTAAGTACAGTTAATTAATTAATGAAGTAATTAAAGATTAATTACTGAATGGGTTAAGATAATTAATTTGTGAAATTAATTAAGGATAGATTACTTAAAGTAATTAAAGGATTATTAATCAGAAATGATTAATTAAGATGATACTTAAAGTATGATTAATTAATTTGTTTAATTAATAATTAAGTAAGCAGGATTTATAAAAATGAAGTAATTAATTTAATTCACTTTAAATTAATTAGAGATAATATAAATCATTACTTAAGGATGGATGAACGATATTGAATGCTTTGCATTGTTAATATCTCTGATAAGAGATGTGCTGATCTATGATATAGATGTTTGGTTGAATTGAATGATGATATGAATTATCTGTTTGGATGATAATGTAGATTATCTATTGAGTTATCTATCTGTGTGTAGTATAGATAAGAACTGAATTGTTTTAACATTAAAACAACTTGGCCTTAAAAGATACGTTTTGGATTTCGATGAGACCGGGATCGGGTTTCCGTATACCGGAATTCCAGGTCTGGAGACCCGAATACCACATCGATCCAAATTTACGTTAGGTCGTGAAATCAAAATGGAGCAAGTGAAGACTCGAGGTGTAAGAACTATTCTTTGTCAATATAACTCTGAGGGTGATTCCGTAATGAGTTGACGGAGATAGTACTTTCAGATTCGAGATGAAGATTCAGAGTGCAAGGGTTATGGTCGTTAACTCTGAGGGTGATTCCAATACGAGTGTAACGAGATAATGCCTTCGGTTTCGTTCGAACCCGGAACGAACTTGTATGGATTGAATGCTTTCAGAACATCGTCAGGTGGACGATGAGCATTCTAAGTGATGTCCTGATTAAAGGTAATCGTAGCCTCAAGCCTCATCAAACCGGGAATGGCTAAAACAGGGGAGGTGCAGCAAGGTTAGTGGGTAGCACCCAAGTAGGACAAGATTATCCCTGTCTAGAGGTCCCTTCTTATTATTCGATTGAGTGGGCAGTTGAATTGCAACAACTGCTGGGATATCTTGTGCGGGAATTATCCAGTAAGGGATGTTCCGGCCTTGTGTTGCAGGGGATTGGGAGTGATCCTCGGTACGGTGATCTAGGCCACGTACTGTGACGGGCGGTACCCCGGTAGCCCTGCCATTGTATGGAAACCCAACTTCCAATAAGTGACAACGGACTTGATTGTATACCTATGTATGCTGGAATTTAATGAATGTAACAATTTCGGCTATGTGAATACTTATTTGAAAACCTTAGACCTATTATAATACAATCGAATTTCCTATCAAATGTTTTGGTTAGCGTAAGGTAAAAACTTACCCATGTTTATTTGTGGGGAGTCTTACGTGATACCTTTTCTTTCAAAAGGATTTGAAGTTAAGCAAGTTTAACCTGTTACTCACACCAGACCCATGTCTGACCCAAGTTGTTTATTCTGTTTTATAAACTCTTGGGTACTCAAATTTTTACGAGTAGCCAAGGGATTCAGGTTAGCTTTGACGAGTAATCTGGAGGAGCAATGGAGCAGGAGGCTTCGGCGTTGTAGATATAGATAGTAGTTCCGCTGTGTTAATCTCTGAATAGAGTTTTGTGTTGAGTTGTAATAACTAGACAGATGTTTATAACTGTCTAGTATGTGTTGTATAATCTGTGTAACTCTGATAGTCGTTGTATATTATGTAATACTTTTGTTATTAATATAATTTATTCGTTCCGCTGTTGAGATTCTGTTGTTGTTCTTTCTTTCTTCTCTTCTTTTCTACTTTCTCACCTCTTTCTTTTCTTCAAAACGATGCGTCTTCCTAGTCGTAGGATGGCGGGACGTTACAGTGGTATCAGAGCATTAGGTTGAGTGAATACCTAGGCTCTGGAGTGGTGTCTATCTTGAGAGCGCGTAATTGTTAGTTATATAAAAATGATTTTTTTTATTGTGTTAATTGATCGGTTGAGTGGTATATGGATTCTGGTCAATACGAGTAGCTAACGTTATTGATAGGGATCTCTAAACACTTGAACCAGGCCAACGGACACAATATTGTTTTAAAGAGGTAGATGAAATAATTTTACCCAGAAATAATTTCTATATAAAAAGTATCATTTTAAATATATATATATATATATTTATTTCTACCTATTTGGGTTACCTGTTCGGGTTATCCAAATTAAGTTATAAGGGTAGATGAGGTAGGTTGTGTGTAACACGACTACCATTGATTGGAGTTTGAATGTTTGGAGTTGGAAGTGTATCTGATGAGACTGTAGACCTAATACCGTCTCGAGTAAGCTTTGCTGTGGTAAAGGATTTCATCGATCTCCGAAGGAAACTGTTAAGGTTCGGAGTCAATCTTTGAAGTGCAGTTGGATGAGTAGAGTTTGGATCTACCAGTTAAGCAGAAGCAAGTGATGTATCTTGGTAACTTCTGGAGGAAGTAGCTGTGTGATGAGATACAGTGATTATGAATGTTCCTGAAGATATTTTCTTTGGAACGAGTTTAAGGAGTAAGTCTGCTTCGGTGTTGTGGATAAGTTCAGCATGGCGTCTTTGTTTGAGATTCGAATTTCTCGAGAAGCTTTGGATTAGGAAGTCCTTGGCATCTGTGGCAGCAATGCAGTTCGGAGTGTTCTGTGTGTTAGCAGGAAGTTTTCTGGCTGAGCAGTTTTTCTGAAGGTGAAGTTCAGAAGCAGCAAAGTGGATCCATTTCTTCGATGGATTGGATAGATAAGTGTGAGCTGTTCCGATAGGTAAAGAGAGAACAGTTTATCTTTGGATACTGGACTGGGTTGATCGCAAAAGTGACTTGCGATAGTTTGAGTGATCTTTGAGTTATTGAAGATTTTATGGATGTCTTCAGGGAAGTCAGAAGTTGTCTGCATCTGGAGATGAGTTTTCTTATCGACAGGATTCCAGGAGGGGTACTGGTGGTTCAGCCTAGTGGAAGGATGGTTCCTAGAGATAGAGTTTGGTGAAGCAGTTCAGGATTTGATGGAGTATCTGAGTTTTCTTTTTGGATCTGTTGAATCATTTTTCTGGGATAAATTATCCAGTCTGTGCTTGTGTTCTTCATCAGCATTCTTATCTACTTCAGATCAGAGTTGTGCAGCAGAAGCAGTTTGGGAGTGTATCTGTTGTCTTTTCCGGATAAGAGAAGTAAGTTCAGTCTTCTGATGTTTGAGGAGTAGAGTTGGTATACTTGGTTGTTGAGTCAGACTCGTCTGTAGTCTGATATCCTGTCTAGTTCTATAGATCTAGTTGAGTAGGAGTTCTATAGCTTCGTAGTTTGGATTGTTTGTAGAGCGAGTATTCCGGTATATATATATACTTGGGGAAACTCGAGGAAATTCTATCCAGAATTTTGTCTGGATAGTTAGAATTGTTTGATTGGATGATTGTTTGCTATGGTTGTTAGCATATGGTTGATAATATATGCTTGTTAAATATTGAATAGATTATTAAATTACCTTTGTTTAAATTTCGGGGACGAAATTATTTTAAGGGGGGAGGAATGTGATATCCCGGGAATTTGGACAATATCAATTTAATAATCTGCATTGGAAATTAAATTGATTTGATGATCTTTGTTAATAAAATTGAATAAATTTAATAATCTAATTAAAATAAATATTTAATTAGTGATTTATCTTTTAAAAGTTTAATAGAATATTTTCTATTTATAATATATATGTATAATTGTATATATTATAAATAGATGAGTTGGTTTGAATTTAGCAAATGAAATTATGTTTTCATAATTCTAATATGTATTTGGTAATTTGGAAATCATGGTTAATTTAATATTAACTTTCCAAAGACATTTAATAAATAACTATATAGTTTAAAATACATAAGATAAATGTTTAATTGTTTAAAATAGATTTTTAGCTTAAGTTTAAATTTGAATAAAAGATTTGTTTTATTTCTTTACTTGATATATATGATTTTAAAATAGAAGTAATCTATAATTTCTTTTATAAAATAGTCAAATTTGATATTTTCAAATAATAATTATAATACTTTGTTTTTATAAATTTGAATAGACTTTGATAAAATAGAATTGTTATTTTTAAATGGTAGTTATATATGCATATATATATATAACTTGATTTTAAATTTGGATTTTTAAATTTAAATTGAATATGAATTTAGATTATAATAGAAATTAAAAGAATAAACATTTTAAAAATATTTAGATAAGCTTTTAATTTGTTTATTTACATTTTCTTTAAAAGAGAAATTCATTTATTTATACATAAGAAATAATAAATTAAGGTTTAAAAGCTTTTGTAAATAATTTAAATTAAAATTTAAATGAAATACTTAAATTACATGTGTAAGCCTCTTAACACCCTAAATTAACATGTGTAAACATATGAAGGCTTGTTTAAAACAAGTGTAAACAAATTAACACATATGAAGACAAGTGTCATTTTTATTTTTATTTTTTCTTTTATTTTTATTAAATCACAAATAAACCTATATTTTCATTTACTCCTCATTCTCATTCCTTTTCTATTTCTTTTCAAGTCATAAAAGAATTCAGCCTATTCTCTAAGCAAAATCTGAAGTATACTCAAACCAAAATTCTCAAAAACTAAACCTATAACAAATTCTTCAATCTGAACATTCTTCTTCAAATCAGTAATCAACATTCCTTAAACCATATTCTCAAAACAAAGATCTGTAACCATTTCTTCAATCTGAAAATCAAAAGCCTGGAAGTGTTAAACCAGAAATCAAATTCAAATCAAAACCTGTAAATCATTTTCCAAGATCAAAATCAAAGCCTGAAATCATTTCTTAAACCTGGAAATAAGTCTGAACATCAATTCTTCAAACCAGAGATTATCAAAACAAAGTCTGCATCTTTTTCAAAACCTGGAATCAAAAGCCTGTTCTTTCTTTCAAATCTGGAAGCAAGATCATTTCAGTACAACTGATCTAAGCAACATCTCAACAAACAAGATTTTAGAGCATGCATGCAAGTTTCAAAATCAGCATTCAAGTTTTAAAAAAATTTTCAAAGCAGTTTCAAAATGAAGCTCTGTTCTTCATTTCAAACCTGTGAGTAACATTTTATTTAAGATAACTTAAGTAGAATCTGGTTGCATGAGATCTCTGAAATGATTATGTTTAAATGCATTAGTATATTAGTGCTTTTCTCTGTATATATATGAATGTGTGATATGTATGTATTGTTCATCTGGGTGCTCTCTGTTTTTACTTCCCAGTCTCCCAGTTTGGATATAAAAATTCAATCTTTGATCTTGTCATTACTTAAACTTAAATATGCAAGTCCAACTTGGTTGTTAAATTGTAAACTTTAGTTTAAATTTGTACTTAAGGCAATAATAAATTTAATTCTACTCTGGAAAATTCTAAAAACAGGAAAGTTAGAGTTTTGTGAAATTTCAAACATCTTAGTTTATAAATTCAGGAATGTAAATCGAATACTCGAATGAAACCATGATTTTTACAACTAAAATTATAATTTTTAGAAGTAGGTTGAGGGAGCAGTTCGTGGTTGATCAAAATAAGAGTTTTAGGTTGCCTCTGACGATCTAGTTCATTGGAGTGGTCGGAATTTTCTCTGGTGATAGAGGAGAAATAGGGGATTAAGAGAAAAATGTTGGATGGCCGTATAGATGACCGTGGCGATGGTGGTTGTTGATTTGAGTTTCTAAACCTAGTTTTACTGGGTTACAGTTTTTGCTTGGGTTTGATTTCCTCTGTTGATCGAGTTGCCTGAGGTTTTGGGTACTGGAAGATGGTGGGTTGACGAGGTCTTCGCCGGAGTTTCAAGGACAATGGTGGTCGGAGGAGTGAGTTCGAACGTTTTCCAGTTTGAGTGTTGATCCAGTTTTCTTGTTCCAGGTTTGGGCGTGATGTTCGATTTCGAATTCGAGTTGATGTCGAGGCTCTGATGATCGTATTTGGGTATGAAGGTGATCGATGACTTGGAGAGATCATCGGCGGTGATCGAAGTGGAGCGGTGTCATCGTGCACGTGCACGGTGATGATTTGGATACGGGTGGAGATTGGTTTTGGCAGAGAAGTGTACTCGAGTGATTCGAGCGTTTAACTCGAAGTAACGTGGGGTTGGACTCGAAGCAATTGTAGTATAAGCTCGAGTCAAATTACTGTGTTACAGGTTTTAAAACCTGTCAGATTTAAATTTAAAACTAAATTTTTAAATTGTAAAGAAGAGATTTAAACTAAGTTTAAATCAAAGTTTAATCTGGAATCTAATTTAGTTTGAATCTTAGTTTTGGAATAATATAAGTTTTTAAATCTAAATTGTTTTAACTACTTTAAAATGGTTAAAGGTTTGAATTTTAAAATGAAGATTTAAATGTAAGTAGGTTTAAAAATCTAAAGTTAATCTGTAATCAAAGTTTAATCTGCATTCCAGTTTGAAATAAAAGAAAGTTTTTAAATTTAAATTGTTTAAAGTATATTTTAAAAAAAAGGGTTTGAATTTTAATAAATTGGTTTAAAAATTCTTTTAAATATTAAGTGTTCTTTAACATTTGGTTTTTAAAAGGGAATTGTAAATTTAATTTAAATTTGGTTAAAGTTAAATTTATAATTTATTTTAAATCTTTAATTTGAAATGAAATAAAAGAAAGATTTAAAAGTAAAAGATTCAAAGCTTTTGTAAATGATAATTAAAGTAGTTATAAATAGTTATACTTTAATTTAGAGGTTTAATGATATAGGAATCATTAAATAAATAAAGTAATTAAAGAATTGTTAATATTAATGATAAATCATTAATTAAAGATTATTAAATACTTAGTTAATATGATTAATTTTGATAATCAATTAGATTAAGTAATTAATAATCATCATTTATAAATGGGTTAAGTTTAATTTATTTAATGGAAGTAACTAAAGTAATTAATTACTTAAGGTAACTATCAAATAAATTTGATAGTTTAAATTAATTAATTAAATTAATTTAAGAAAATCACTTGGTGATTTGTTAGGTAATTACTTAAATGTAATTAGTGAAGCATACTTACTTAGGAAAGAGTAATTAAAGGTAATTACTGGATGTAATTAAATGGAGATAATGAAAGAAATTTGAGTTTAATTATTTTGAATAATTAATCAAGGGATTAATTAAAAGATAATTAATTAATGAGTAATTAATTTATGGAAAAGTAATTAAGAGTAGTTAATTACTAAATGAGATTAATCAAAGGTGATTAATAAATGTGATTAATTAATTATTATATGTAATTAATTTAAATAAGATAATTAATTAAGAGTAATTAAGGATCATTAATTAATATAATTAATGATGTAATTAAGGATTGATTAATTAAGATTAATTAATAAATAATAAGTGATTAAGTAATTAATTAATTGTAATTAATTAAGGATTAATGTAATTAAGTACAGTTAATTAATTAATGAAGTAATTAAAGATTAATTACTGAATGGGTTAAGATAATTAATTTGTGAAATTAATTAAGGATAGATTACTTAAAGTAATTAAAGGATTATTAATCAGAAATGATTAATTAAGATGATACTTAAAGTATGATTAATTAATTTGTTTAATTAATAATTAAGTAAGCAGGATTTATAAAAATGAAGTAATTAATTTAATTCACTTTAAATTAATTAGAGATAATATAAATCATTACTTAAGGATGGATGAACGATATTGAATGCTTTGCATTGTTAATATCTCTGATAAGAGATGTGCTGATCTATGATATAGATGTTTGGTTGAATTGAATGATGATATGAATTATCTGTTTGGATGATAATGTAGATTATCTATTGAGTTATCTATCTGTGTGTAGTATAGATAAGAACTGAATTGTTTTAACATTAAAACAACTTGGCCTTAAAAGATACGTTTTGGATTTCGATGAGACCGGGATCGGGTTTCCGTATACCGGAATTCCAGGTCTGGAGACCCGAATACCACATCGATCCAAATTTACGTTAGGTCGTGAAATCAAAATGGAGCAAGTGAAGACTCGAGGTGTAAGAACTATTCTTTGTCAATATAACTCTGAGGGTGATTCCGTAATGAGTTGATGGAGATAGTACTTTCAGATTCGAGATGAAGATTCAGAGTGCAAGGGTTATGGTCGTTAACTCTGAGGGTGATTCCAATACGAGTGTAACGAGATAATGCCTTCGGTTTCGTTCGAACCCGGAACGAACTTGTATGGATTGAATGCTTTCAGAACATCGTCAGGTGGACGATGAGCATTCTAAGTGATGTCCTGATTAAAGGTAATCGTAGCCTCAAGCCTCATCAAACCGGGAATGGCTAAAACAGGGGAGGTGCAGCAAGGTTAGTGGGTAGCACCCAAGTAGGACAAGATTATCCCTGTCTAGAGGTCCCTTCTTATTATTCGATTGAGTGGGCAGTTGAATTGCAACAACTGCTGGGATATCTTGTGCGGGAATTATCCAGTAAGGGATGTTCCGGCCTTGTGTTGCAGGGGATTGGGAGTGATCCTCGGTACGGTGATCTAGGCCACGTACTGTGACGGGCGGTACCCCGGTAGCCCTGCCATTGTATGGAAACCCAACTTCCAATAAGTGACAACGGACTTGATTGTATACCTATGTATGCTGGAATTTAATGAATGTAACAATTTCGGCTATGTGAATACTTATTTGAAAACCTTAGACCTATTATAATACAATCGAATTTCCTATCAAATGTTTTGGTTAGCGTAAGGTAAAAACTTACCCATGTTTATTTGTGGGGAGTCTTACGTGATACCTTTTCTTTCAAAAGGATTTGAAGTTAAGCAAGTTTAACCTGTTACTCACACCAGACCCATGTCTGACCCAAGTTGTTTATTCTGTTTTATAAACTCTTGGGTACTCAAATTTTTACGAGTAGCCAAGGGATTCAGGTTAGCTTTGACGAGTAATCTGGAGGAGCAATGGAGCAGGAGGCTTCGGCGTTGTAGATATAGATAGTAGTTCCGCTGTGTTAATCTCTGAATAGAGTTTTGTGTTGAGTTGTAATAACTAGACAGATGTTTATAACTGTCTAGTATGTGTTGTATAATCTGTGTAACTCTGATAGTCGTTGTATATTATGTAATACTTTTGTTATTAATATAATTTATTCGTTCCGCTGTTGAGATTCTGTTGTTGTTCTTTCTTTCTTCTCTTCTTTTCTACTTTCTCACCTCTTTCTTTTCTTCAAAACGATGCGTCTTCCTAGTCGTAGGATGGCGGGACGTTACAGATAATCTTCTATATTTAATTTATCAAATTCAATTGATTTTGAATTTATAAAACAACGTTTATAAATTCTATTTCTATTTATAAAAAAACTTCAATTTATAAATCTTCTTTATTTACCAATTCAATTCACAATTCAATTTTTATACCACAATCCATATTATAAGTTAAATACTTATAATTTCATTTATTTACAAAGATCATTCTTTTAAAACTTTACAAACTGGAAATTCTATCCTTTTATAAACCCATTTTAACATCCTTTCCAAATACTACATCAATTACAGATTGATTTCCAAAATTTTATCATTTCTAAATAATTTCCTTATTCTTTCCAATTTATTCAATATTCTATTTTTTTTAAAAGAATTCTTCAATTTGAAATCATTTTTACATTAATTTCCCAAGTTATTTCAATTCATAAATTTAATTTCTAATTGGACTTCCAACTTATTTCATTTTAAATAAATTCCTTTTAAAGAGAATAAATTTCTTTGTCTCTTTCAATCTATTTAAAAATCCAAATCTAAATTAAATTCTTCAATTTATAATCACTATTTACGAATCCATTTATTTAACATTTTCACTTTATTCTGGAAATAAATTCGATAAGATTATAAAATCAACTTTTTATGTTTTAAAATTCTTCTTTCTTCAAATTTATTCAATTTCTAAAATTAATTCACTTAAAAATTCCTACTTGAATTTCAAAAATTCAATTTCGTTTATTTTTGGAATCCAATGATATCAAACATCCATTCAGCTAAATTTTAGCTTTCAAACAATTTCCAGACATCAATATGATCAATAACATCAATAAAATCATTCACAGATTCATATCACAGTATAAATAAATTCAATCAATATGAGGGGTCCAGTTGGATCCCTCCAACCTGTTTCCCTGCATCCAAAGACGTTAGCACAATACCAATTCCACTTCGAGGTGGAATATCGGGGTATATAGGATTTATAAAAATCATCCGCTTACTAACGGCGCATAGGGTCTCATCCGCTATATAATGCGGGAAATCAATCAATCCAATATACATATGCCAATATGTATATATTGCTATATATAATATAGATATATCCTACTATATCTAATATCTCATTCAAACAACAATCAAATCAATCAATAACTGCAATTCATTTTGAGTGAGAAAATCTCACCTTAGCTTTTTATTAGCAATCCCATTTTCCATTCCAGATTGATTTTCTTGATTTATACCTTGTATAACAATCATATAAATTTATTAACATTCGAATTAAATCGAACTATCAAATTTCCGTTATGATAGTTTTAATTAACAACTTCTCCTTTAATAAATTTATCTAACTTCAATTTAAAATTTTAAAACTAAGTTCTCTTTCTTTAAATTATTTTTATTTTATAAAAAATTTCAATATTCAAAATCTCTGTAATTTCAAACCTTATCTATTTTCGTATTTATTAATCTTCCAATATATCTTTACTAAAAAAAATCAAATAAGTTTTATTAAATTTAAAACTACCTTTATAATATATCTATTATCTATTTTATTTTCACGAGATCATATATAGGTATATTCACTGTTTTAGAGAATAAAAATTGGATTTAAATTTCTTTCTTCAAAATGTAAATACATACATAAATCTTTCAACATTTTTCTTATATAAATCTCTTTCTTATAAATTTAAAAACTGCATAAACATATAGTTATCATCTTAAATTAAAACAGATTTTAAATTTAAATTTACTTGGTTTAATTAACAGTTTTACCTGTATATTAACTAACTGTATATATATATATTTACTCGTATAAATTCAAATGTGCATATAATTATTTTTTTTGCAAATATAAATGAATGAATTTGCAAAAATATACCTACAGTCGAATACGAGACCAACCGAAACCCCAGCCCACATCGACGACGCCACCACGAACTCGTGCCTGCGACCACAAATCTCGCATGACCCATCTCGCCTGCCGCCGCGCCTCGAGCGCCTCCCCATCGACCTCGATCACCCCTGCTGCCGTCGCGACGCGCTCGAGTAGGCCACCGCCTTCGCCCCAACTTGACAGCGCCGCCTCCCAGGCGCGAGCGCGATGTCCTCCATCTTCATAACCGATGTTGTTGGAACTGAGTTTGGTTTTGTTCGTTATTAGCTGAGGGGAAAAAATAACGAGAATGGGATCGGCCAGTTTTGATTTAGAAAGAGGGAAGGAACATTCGTTGATTCGATCGCGACTTTTAATTGATTTCCGGTCGCCATTTTCGATTTCGAGATTTTAGTGAAGCACTTGTCTTTAGGGAAGACGAATTTGATTTTCTCTTGATTTGAATGATAAAGCTCGGCCATTTGAGGAAGAAAAGGAGAAAACGAACGAAAATTGATTCCATTTTTAAGGCGCTCGAGATAAATTTATCCTGTATTTTAAACGATAGAGGCCATGCTTAGCACGATCCCATTTCGTGATTTCAGGCATATTCTTAGGCGTGATTAAAGGAACGAACGTGCAGATGTTAATCAGTTTAAAATTTAAATTTTTTAAATTTGAATTGAATTTAATTTAATTTTCGATGCGTTTGCTCGCCGTATAGCCACGTATTAACTCCGAAAAATACGAAATTTGAAATCCGACAACAATCCAATATTACGGACCCAATGGAACTGGTTTCGTCGGATTTTGAGACTGTCTCCCGGAACGCTATTTTTAAATATCAATTCGAACGATAAAATTCAAAACTGAACAGAACAGTTTCAAATTCAATTCTGAAAGTTCTATTACCCTCAGAATTATCAATATGAATTTTAAAAGCTTTCGAAATATTTTTCTTCAACTTAAAATTGGAGATTCAAATTTTTATTCAGCATTCAATAGATTAAATTTTAAAGTTTAATCGCAAATTTCAAAGTTATATCGGGGATTCAAATTAAATTACCGTCCAAATATTTAAAATAAATTAAATATTTTCAATTTAATTTGTTCAAAATTCTGGGTCGTTACAAACTTCCCTCCTTAAAAGAATTTCGTCCCGAAATTACAAGTTAGAAAAAAAAGGTCCTTAACTCGTCTACTCTTTTTCACAATTCAAATAGTTTTATCAAATTTATCAAAACAAATCTTTCTACTAAAGATTCGTTATCAATTCAACTAAATTTCAATTTCAACTATAAGTTTCAAACAACATTGTTTACTTCAAAATTCAAATTTAAATTCAAATTTCAAATTTAAACTTTCAAAATTTTCTCAAAAATTTCCTAACGCTCTAGATTTTCGAAAAATTTCGCCAGCGTCTCCTTTGCGCAGCTAATATGGCACGACTACAAAACGTCCCTACGGACTCTCAGATTTCAAAAAGAAAAGAAAAAGCCAAGCGGCTGGAGAAGAAATCAGCAAATCTCATATAGAAATTTAAAAAACATACCTTTTGTCGAGCAATTCAAATTTATCTTTGAAAATCAAATCCAATTCCTTAATAACACCTGTATATCCTACTAGTCATAATATCTAGTTACAACATTCAAACCATTTTGCACATTTCAATTACAAAATTTCCAATATAACTACTTCTTATACATTTTTTAGTTTACTATTGAAGTTACATATTCATTTTTAAACAAAGCGAATTCATATCCATTCTAGTTTATAACTAATTCCAATTGATACCAGTTCAATTTATTTTAATTCTACTTCATTTATCACAAATCAAATCCAATTTCCAATTTCAGCTTGAATTTCATTTACTATCAAATTCAAAACAAAGTTTAACCTTCAGTTTTAATTTTATTCACTTGCAATTGTAAATTTCATTCATTAATTCTTTCATTTCCAATTTGAATCTTATTTCAATCAGATTTCAAATATATTATAAGTCTTTGACTTATTTACATTTCGATTTGTAAAATCATTTATACACTCACATTACAATCTCATTCCATTAATGAATTTTAATTTCAATTATGTTATAAGTTATTAACTTGTTCACATTCCATTATTGAATTTTTGTTGTAAAAAAAATATTCTTCTGAAACTCTATTTCAGATTAAAAATCACATTTACAATTTATATTCATAAATTCTATTTGTATATGGATTTTATTTCTTGGTTCTTTGTTTTTTTTTGATTTCAATTTCATATATATATAATTTCCACATATATATTAATGATGATAATTAACATCATCACTTCCTAACAACCATACATCCATATATCATAGTAATTCATAGAAAAACATTTCTTTTCTATACAAAAATAGTTTTGGGCAAAATTATTTTATTCACCCTATTTAAACAATACTGTGTCAGTTTATCTTGTTTAAGAGTTTAGAAATTCCTATCGATTATAGTTGGCCACCCTGCACCGACCAGAATCTATAAACAATCAACCGATAAGTCAACACAATACAAAACAATTTTATAATCAATAACAAATACGCGCTCATATCTATTATTACACTCAACTCATTCTAGAGTACTACTGACTCTATCTCTAATGAGTAACACCCAACAGAGCAGGGTTGTCGCTTAACCATATGCTCTGATACCAGCTGTCACGACCCGCAAATCCGTACCTCTTGATTAAACACTAATCTCCATTGATTAACTCAAAATGAACGGAAATACGAACCATGATGGTTTAAGAAAGAAGAAAAAGGTAGAAGAAGAAGAAAATAGAAGAAGAAGAGAAGAAAAGAAAGAAGAACAACAGAACAACAATAGAAACAGAAACAGAACAATATCAGAACCTCACATTCGCAGCGGAACAATATATAATAGATAATCACTAGTCTTTTAAAAACAAAGAACTATATCTATTTATACATACATCAATCATAGTCAATATACAACTCAATACAGAACAATGGACAGTTATATCAACTTGTCCTCATACAGAATACACAGCGGAATAAATACTATCAGATACAAATATTACGTCTCGCCATCCAGCTTGCTTCCAAAGCTCCAGAATATCCAACATATCCTGATAACATAACTCTAGACTGCCCGTGTGGAAATTGGTGGGCACCCAGAGTTTAGAAGGGAAACAATAAACTCCGAGTCAGTCATGGTGACTGGTGTGAGATCGTAAAACAGTTTATCTTAAAAAGACAACAAAGGAATATTTTAAAATAGATTCGCAATGCTTTTGGAAAATGAGACTACCATAAGGCCTCCCGCACACACACACAATGCAAACGTAGAATCGGAGGAGATTTCTCCTTATGATAGTCAAAGATGCTTGATACGCAAAATCAAATCATTTTTCATATTATTACTAGTGCATAGTGTAGAAATTTTTTTCGAAAGTATAATATAATTCTTAGCCAGCATAGGCATTCCGCACTTATGCCTACTATAGCTACCATCCAAATGGTGACCACCATAAGTGAATGATAGGTTCTACAACTAAAGCCGTACAAGATCGTATTGTTTCTTTGGATTTCCAACAAATAGTCAGGCTAAGGAACTTTCCTTCTTCCTCGAAAACGTATATTTCAACAATGAATGTTGAAATCTATGCTTTCGATTCATAATACATTTTAAAACATCTTTAAAATGTTTAACTTCATTTTTAATATCACTTCTTCAAAAATAAATCCATTTTATTTAATAATATATTCACTGTCCAAAATCGTGAATATACTTCACTAACCACATTTTCAATAATCTCTACACATTTTATTTCAATAAAAATTCGCTATCCAAAAATGCGAATATATCTTCTTTGATAATCTTCTATATTTAATTTATCAAATTCAATTGATTTTGAATTTATAAAACAACATTTATAAATTCTATTTCTATTTATAAAAAAACTTCAATTTATAAATCTTCTTTATTTACCAATTCAATTCACAATTCAATTTTTATACCACAATCCATATTATAAGTTAAATACTTATAATTTCATTTATTTACAAAGATCATTCTTTTAAAACTTTACAAACCGGAAATTCTATCCTTTTATAAACCCATTTTAACATCATTTCCAAATACTACATCAATTACAGATTGATTTCCAAAATTTTATCATTTCTAAATAATTTCCTTATTCTTTCCAATTTATTCAATATTCTATTTTTTTAAAGAATTCTTCAATTTGAAATCATTTTTACATTGATTTCCCAAGTTATTTCAATTCATAAATTTAATTTCTAATTGGACTTCCAACTTATTTCATTTTAAATAAATTCCTTTTAAAGAGAATAAATTTCTTTGTCTCTTTCAATCTATTTAAAAATCCAAATCTAAATTAAATTCTTTAATTTATAATCACTATTTTACGAATCCATTTATTTAACATTTTCACTTTATTCTGGAAATAAATTCGATAAGATTATAAAATCAACTTTTTATGTTTTAAAATTCTTCTTTCTTCAAATTTATTCAGTTTCTAAAATTAACACTTAAAAATTCCTACTTGAATTTCAAAAATTCAATTTCGTTTATTTTTGGAATCCAATGATATCAAACATCCATTCAGCTAAATTTTAGCTTTCAAACAATTTCCAGACATCAATATGATCAATAACATCAATAAAATCATTCACAGATTCATATCATAGTATAAATAAATTCAATCAATATGAGGGGTCCAGTTGGATCCCTCCAACCTGTTTTCCTGCATCCAAAGACGTTAGCACAATACCAATTCCACTTCGAGGTGGAATATCGGGGTATATAGGATTTATAAAAATCATCCGCTTACTAACGGCGCATAGGGTCTCATCCGCTATATAATGCGGGAAATCAATCAATCCAATATATACATATGCCAATATGTATATATTATTATATATAATATAGATATATCCTACTATATCTAATATCTCATTCAAACAACAATCAAATCAATCAATAACTGCAATTCATTTTGAGTGAGAAAATCTCACCTTAGTTTTTTATTAGCAATCCCATTTTCCATTCCAGATTGATTTTCTTGATTTATACCTTGTATAACAATCATATAAATTTATTAACATTCGAATTAAATCGAACTATCAAATTTCCGTTATGATAGTTTTAATTAACAACTTCTCCTTTAATAAATTTACCTAACTTCAATTTAAAATTTTAAAACTAAGTTCTCTTTCTTTAAATTATTTTTATTTTATAAAAAATTTCAATATTCAAAATCTTTGTAATTTCAAACCTTATCTATTTTCGTATTTATTAATCTTCCAATATATCTTTACTAAAAAAAATCAAATAAGTTTTATTAAATTTAAAACTACCTTTATAATATATCTTTTATCAATTTTATTTTCACGAGATCATATATAGGTATATTCACTGTTTTAGAGAATAAAAATTGGATTTAAATTTCTTTCTTCAAAATGTAAATACATACATAAATCTTTCAACATTTTTCTTATATAAATCTCTTTCTTATAAATTTAAAAACTGCATAAACATATAGTTATCATCTTAAATTAAAACAGATTTTAAATTTAAATTTACTAGGTTTAATTAACAGTTTTACCTGTATATTAACTAACTGTATATATATATATATTTACTCGTATAAATTCAAATGTGCATATAATTATTTTTTTTGCAAATATAAATGAATGAATTTGCAAAAATATACCTACAGTCGAATACGAGACCAACCGAAACCCCAGCCCACATCGACGACGCCACCACGAACTCGTGCCTGCGACCACAAATCTCGCGTGACCCATCTCGCCTGCCGCCGCGCCTCGAGCGCCTCCCCATCGACCTCGATCACCCCTGCTGCCATCGCGACGCGCTCGAGTAGGCCACCGCCTTCACCCCAACTTGACAGCGCTGCCTCCCAGGCGCGAGCGCGATGTCCTCCATCTTCATAACCGATGTTGTTGGAACTGAGTTTGGTTTCGTTCGTTATTAGCTGAGGGGAAAAAAATAACGAGAAGGGGATCGGCCAGTTTCGATTTAGAAAGAGGGAAGGAACATTCGTTGATTCGATCGCGACTTTTAATTGATTTCCGGTCGCCATTTTCGATTTCGAGATTTTAGTGAAGCACTTGTCTTTAGGGAAGACGAATTTGATTTTCTCTTGATTTGAATGATAAAGCTCGGCCATTTGAGGAAGAAAAGGAGAAAACGAACGAAAATTGATTCCATTTTTAAGGCGCTCGAGATGAATTTATCTTGTATTTTAAACGATAGAGGCCATGCTTAGCACGATCCCATTTCGTGATTTCAGGCATATTCTTAGGCATGATTAAAGGAACGAACGTGTAGATGTTAATCAGTTTAAAATTTAAATTTTTTAAATTTGAATTGAATTTAATTTAATTTTCGATGCGTTTGCTCGCCGTATAGCCACGTATTAACTCCGAAAAATACGAAATTTGAAATCCGACAACAATCCAATATTACGGACCCAATGGAACTGGTTTCGTCGAATTTCGAGACTGTCTACCGGAACGCTATTTTTAAATATCAATTCGAACGATAAAATTCAAAACTGAACAGAACAGTTTCAAATTCAATTCTGAAAGTTCTATTACCTTCAGAATTATCAATACGAATTTTAAAAGCTTTCGAAATATTTTTCTTCAACTTAAAATTGGAGATTCAAATTTTTATTCAGCATTCAATAGATTAAATTTTAAAGTTTAATCGCAAATTTCAAAGTTATATCGGGGATTCAAATTAAATTATCGTCCAAATATTTAAAATAAATTAAATATTTTCAATTTAATTTGTTCAAAATTCTGGGTCGTTACATAAACTATTTTCTAAAATCTCAGACTGTGTAAAGTTGAAGTATTTATATTTAAATCCATGATAATGGTACGACCTAAGTTGGAATTCGGAATTGATACCTTTTGTGAAATGACATATTTGAGTAAATATGATTTTGGAAGTGAATGTGATTTTGAAAGTGAATATGATTTCAAAATGATATGGTTTTGAGAATATGATATTTTGACATCAATGGTAAATTGACCCCTTTTAAAATGTAAAAGAACCATCCGGTGTGAAATAAGCGTTTAGTTGTTAAAGAGACTGGGATCAGATATTGTCATACTCTTTGCCAATACCGAAGACCACTTTAACAACTGTGTACGTGATGGAGATTCCAGAAATGAAGTAGGATGGTTTGGTGTACGATTCTGTATGAGGTATTTACGTCACCCTGACTCGCATGAGTCAGCTTAGATGTGACTAAAACAAGAGCCACGTCGGGCCAAGTGAGGACATTCCTCCTATCGGATACATTTCTTTGATACCGTTCTATTGCTTTGTGATTGATTTGGTGGCCACCCCTTGATTTTGATTATTGGAGTGTGTTCCGAGGTGGGCGGTAGTAGTTGCTATGTGTTACCACCAGTCCGGATCCGCAATTGGTATATCTACCCTGGCATTGCCTCGAGTGCCGTGTTTGCATGCCCTATCGCGCCTTCTACGAGTTTGTTTTGTACCACACCTATGGAGTGCCCTCTGGGTAAACCTCACAGAGGAGCGTACGGTACTGTATAGACTGTGGGAATATATAAAATGTGTTAAGGGGGATATGGGTAACGCCTTAATGCTATTTTAATACTTTTACTTACTAAAGACATATTATAATAGCATATTCTACTACATAGTAGACAGTTTAACAGATCCTTAGGAGATGTAAATCCCGAACATCTCTTAAATTATTGCACCCACGTTAGACACTGGATAGGAGATGTCAAACCCCGTAAACATCTATGACCCCGTTACACTCATATTTATTTACTATTGATTTAACTTACATAAGATCTTTTTGTTCTGACTCGAGTGTTTTGTCTTTTAAATTCGCTCGGGTCAGTCTGAGCTTTTCAGTTTATCTAAGACTGCTTTCTAGGGGATGAAGACGAAGATTTTGTACTATTATTATTCACTATATTTATACCGCTGCATCATCTTGTTCCGCTGCATTATTTATTTATTTGTTCCTGTTTATGTAAATCTGATTTTTGTGTTGTAAAAGAATAATCAAATGTATTTATAAAACAGATTCATGAACTCTTATTTGATTATTATATTTTGTCATTCCATTGCGAGATTCTATATTTGTTTTATTTCTTTATCTTTTTGTTATTTACCCCATAACAATCTGCCCTTTTGAATGGTTTGAGTCTCGCATGTGTGTCTGCTTAAAACGTCCAAAAAGGCAGGTCGTTACATTTACATATTACAATATTGGTAAATCACCTTTAGAAATACCTTTTAAAATGTTCTTTTAAAAGACAAATTTTATAATACTAAGTGTATTAAAACAAGGGTCAAAACAAATATCATTAAAACATTGTTTACTATAAATCCAAACAATTTACGCTTAGGTTTATTTATAAATAATTCCATTTAAAGGATTTTCTCATTTAAAACCATCATTTTTGAATTTAAAACAATATTTATTATCCCAAAAGAAAATAAAACAATTTAAATTCCTTTATAAATTTACAATATTAATTATCCCAAAATATAATTAATCACATTTATAATCTCTTTTAAATAAACAAATCCATTATCTTTAATAAAATAGTTAATTATTACCAAACACTTTTATATCACCAGTAAATTAACTTTAAATATCATTAATTAAAAAAAGGATTTATTAAATTAAAAGAATCATTAATTAAAATGAATAATTAATCTCTAACATCATAAACTAAAATGATTAATTAATATGAATCGTCGTTAAATTAAACAATTAATTAAGTTCAAATAATCATAAATTGTGACGACCCACCTTTTTGGATGATTTAAGTCGACAATAAACCACACATGTCTAACTCAAACCATTCAAAAGGGAGGATTGTCAATGGGTTTAATAAGAAAATAAGAGAAAAGAAGGAAAACAAAACACAGAATCTCGCAGCGGAAAGATAAAATATAATAATCAAATAAAAAGTTCATGAAGTTGTTTTACAATATACATTTGATTACACAATTTTTACAACAAAATTAGAGTACAAACAACAACACACCAATAATGATGCAGCGGAATAATACTGATAATATAATATATCAAACTCTGTCTTCGTCCTCCAGAAATAATGTCTTCAACACTGAAATGCTCAGGCTGACCCGAGCGTAATGAAAAGACAAAATACTCGAGTAAGAACTAAAAGTTCTTATGTAAGTTAAATCAACAACAATTAAATACGAGTGTAGTAGCTTCAGAGATGTTTATGGGATTTTACATCTCCTGTCAAGTGTACAACGTGAGTGCAATAACTTAAGAGATGTTACGGGATTTTCCATCTCCTAAGGATCCGTTAAACTATCTATATGTAGTAAGACACGCTATATAAATAGTGTCTATCAGTAAAGTAAAGTATTGAAATAGCGTTAAGGCTTTACATTGATCCCCCTTAACACATTTTTAAGCAGGTAGTCTATGCAGGTCCTGTAACACAACCAGTAACGTCGGTAGCCAGTGAGTCCCCTATAGGTACCATACTAAAACAAAATCGTAGTTGTCGCGAATAAGGATAAAGAGTATGACAAGGCACGTGAGGCAATGCCCTAGGTAGGAAACTACCAGTTCGGGTCGTAGGGCTGGTGGTAACGCATCATAGCTACGACCGCTGTAACGACCCAGAATTTTTGATAATTAAAATTCGAATATTTAATTAATTTTAAATATTAATAAATGGAATTTAGAAGTCGAATGATTTATTTCTCGAATATTGGATTTAATTGGATAATTAAATCGATAAATTAAATAGTGAAATTCCAGAAATAATTTAAATCTGGATTAAAAATGATTGAAAATGATTTGTACAATTTTATTTTATCATACTGGAGTTATTGAAAGGTTATAGAACTTTCAGAATCGAATTTAGAGTTAATTTGTGAAAATCGAATATTTTAATATTTAATTATCGACTGTGAAAATTAGCCAATTTTCGAACAGTCTCAGAATTGAACGAAACCAGTTCCATTGGATCCGTAATAGTTAGTTATTATCGGATTTCAATTTTCGTATCCATCGGAGTTGTCGATTGACCGTGGCAGCTCGAAATGCATCGATATCGTTTTAATTTTAAATCGTCGAGTAAAAATAGTCATTTTTCAAAAAGTCTCGGATTTCGACGAAACCAGTTTCATCGGATCCGTAATGTGATATTATTGTAAGATTTCAAATTTTGAAATTTTTGGATTTACCATTTGTCCGGTACGAATTAAAACGCCTCGAAATCGATTTAAATCGGTTTAATTTAAATTGATCGTTTAATTGCATATCTCGCACAGACGACTGAATTAGCTTTCGAAACCTGTTCCATTGTGTCCGGAATGCGGGGTAAACCCCAGAAACGCCAGTTTCGACGTGTAAATCGGATTCCGGAAAACCTGGATGAATAGTGTTTGAGAAAACTCTATAAATATACCCATTTTTTTCACAAAAATAAAGAAAAATAAAATCCCTAGGGTTTGTTAACAGCAGCCGCCTCCATTGAAACGAACGGCCAGCATTTAAAAATCTTTCCTCCTTAATTTCTTTAAATCCGTTCATCTATTCGAAGAATGTTCAACATCAAAATTGTAGAGCATTGAGAGCTCTACAAATCCATGCGGTTTTGATTGAAAACGAATTGGTGGATTGCCGCGAATTTGGGTTTGAATGGGCCAGTTTCACGCGCGTATTTCGAGAGGAAGGAGGCGCTGGGGGGGTGCGGTCGGCCAGCGTGGGGGGCTCTGGTGATGGCGCTTCGATCGGTGACGAGATGATGGGGTTTTGGTTGATGAGGAAGGAGGCGTTCAAAACCCTAGTGGCGGCTAGCATGGTTCTTCAACCTGGGAACGAGCGTGACTTTCACTGGGAAGAAAGAAGACGCGGCCTTGATTTCGTGGCCTGGAACGAACGGCAGAGATAGTTTTGGGTTTGAAATAATAAAGAAATTTGTAAATAAATTTTAATAATTCAAATTGTGTAATTTCTTAAATACCGTATCTCTTTCATACATTATCAGAAAATGACGAAACCAGAAGCGTTGGAATCGCAGCGACGCGCTCTACGCTGCAGCGCAGATCTGGGCGTGTTTGGAATCAGTGAAATTTTTGAGAAAAATTAAACGCTCGTTTAATTTTATTCGAAAATAAACGCTGGAATCAGAATTAAAATCACGGTGAGATCTTCTCACTCAGATTTAAATTTGAATTGCAGTTATTGATTGTTATTTGGATGTGATATTAGATATAGTAGGATATATATCTATATATAGCAGTATATACATATTGGCATATGTGTATATTGGATTGATGATTTCCCGCCTCGTATAGCGGATGAGACCCTATTGCGCCGTTAGTAAGCGGATTATTTTTATAAAACCCATATACCGCGATAATTCCGTACTGGAGCGGAATTGGTATTGTGCTAACATCTTTGGATGCAGGGAAACAGGTTGGAGGGATCCAACTGGATTCCTCAACTGTATTTATTTATTGACAGATGTTGATATATATTCTGTTATCATATGATGATATATGATGTTTGATGTTGTGATGGACTAATTGATGCGTTGCATCATTGGATTCAATTTTTGAAGTTTTAAAATAACGACTTTTACTTTAAAAGGATTTTAAAGTGATTTTTGAAAATATATGTTTTATGGAATTTTTGAATTGATTTATTTCAAATAAATAAACGTATGAAATTTTAAAGTTACAAAAATAAATAGATTTGTGAAATATAACCGAAAAGTGATTTTTGGAATAAATAGTTGACTGACTTATGAAATGGTTTAAAAATGAGATTTTTGAATTTCTGTAACGGTTTATATAAAAGATTTATGAAATTGATATCTACAAAATTAAGAATGTTGAAATTATAAAATGAGTTTTTATAAGTGATAAAAATGAAATATTATGGAATCCGTAAGTGAATGAAATTTATAGATTTATAAATTGTGAAGTTGAAAATGAATGATAAGTTATTAACTTATAATGTGGACTTGTGATATTTATATCGAGTATAACTCAAATTTGTTAATAAAGAAGATGTATAAATCAAAGTTGTTAGAAAATGGAAATCGAATTTATAAACGTTGTTTTATAAATTCGAAAATCAATCAAATTTGATTAATTTTAGATATAGAGATTATTAAGGGAGTTTATCCACGATTTTGGACAGTGGATAATTCTTGGAATAAATGTGTAGAAAAGATTGAAATTTGGTTAGTGAAGTATATTCACGATTTTGGACAGTGAATATATTATTGAATAAAATGGTTATGTTTGGGAAAGCGATACTATAAAATGAAGTTAATTGTTTTAAAAAGATGTTTTAAGACGTGTTAAGTATCGAAAACATAGATTTCAACATTTATTGTTGAAATAGACGTTTCGAGAAATAAGGAAATGATGGACTATAACACTGTTGTTATAATAAATGATTTTCGAAAGAAAATGTTTTATGTAGTATTGGGATTTATATACCTATCTTAATTCTGAATCCCTATACTAGTGATTTTGAGTCGTCGTAACGATGTTTTACGTGACATTCGTTTTGACTCAAATAAATGTTGTTATAGTAAACGGTTTCCTTAAAAGAATGAAATATATACTTAATTTGATTTAAGTATATTGAATATTTTCAAATGTTGAAAATAAATAGATTTGTGAAATACTTATTTTTAAATAAGTATGGAAATGTTTTTCCAAATGAAACGAAACGTTTTGAGAATTTATCTTCTTAAAGATAAATCAAAAATGATATTTTTGAAAACGATTGAAAATCGAATATTAGTAGATATTCGAAAATTGTAAATTCAATATGGAATTTATAAAGGAAATGGAAACTGTTTAGAAAAATAAATATTGATTTATTTTTGAAGTGTGGAAATTTTATATCTAGTAAAGATATTTTGGAAGATAAATAATTTGGAAAATTATTTGGAATCTGATGATGTTGCGCATCTTTATTGATAGTTAAATAACCGACTATCAATAATTACCTTGAATGGTATTTGTTGTGAATTGGATGAATTTGAATGCCACACTTTGTTTTTAAATAAGCGCTCACTATTCGGGTTAGCCGGGAAAGGACCATGGGGTCGTATAACCCATTCCGAATATGTGATACGTCGTTATGAATTGCATTCGAAGACCGGTGTTGAAGACCGGATATTTTTGAAAACGGAAGGATTACCGTCGAGTTACTCTACATCGGCTGATCTCCGATTTAGAGGTTTTTATCACCCTTAGTGACGGGAAGTCCTGACGTGATTGAAAATTATCCGGATATGCAAGGGCTTCGTGAGAAGTGCCTTCGGTTCTGTTCGATCCCGGAACAGACTTGTATGGATTGTGTGTCTGACGTTACAATTTGAGATATAAAGCTGATTTCTTTCAAATACATTTATGTTGGTGGCGGAGAATTTATTCTCTTAGCTTAACACCCTTCTCTGAGACGTACGAGCTCAGAGGTTATGTAGTTGAAATTTATCAGCGATATATCCCAATTTGGTAACGTGGCATACTGAGTGTTGCTGTGAAATGATCAGTGTTTGATCATTTGTGATATGATCATTTGTTTGATCTTATATCTTTGTGATCATAGGTTGATCATTTTGTTTGACCCGAAGCAGGGCTTTTTTGAGAAAGCGTAGCTTTGTGGACGAGACTTCGTCGAGCCTCACACCCCGGAAATGGTCGAAACAGGAAGAATGCGGCAAGGTTCTAGGGAGTAGCGCCCCTTAGTGTATGTCATTCCTTCTGGATAGAGGTGGTATCATGGTATGGAGCCCAGATACTTAACCTATGTGGTTGCTGCATTATTATCTATGTGGTTTGTTGGAAATCGGGGATCCTCGGGAAGATCGGTTACGATCGGGGGATGGCATACGCGTGTGAGTAGTTACCTATTTTTGCAGAGGTAACCCGGCCTTGTGTTGGCAGAGATCCGGTTAGGTTCTCGGGTCGTCTATTCCAGGGACGTACCCATCGTGGAAAAGGAAGTTCCTTAGCCTGACCATTTGTTGGAAATCCAAACTCCAATACGCACCTTGTACGGTATTAGTTGTAGAACCTGCCATTTACGTACGGTGGTCACCACTGTTTAGATGGTAGCTATAGTAGGCATACGATACTGGTCGTATGTTGGCTAAGATTAATATTATACTTTCGAAATGTTTCTACACTATGCACTAATAATAATATCAAAAAGAATTTGATTTTTGCGTAGTAAGCATCTTTGACTATCATAAGAAGAAATCTCCTCCAATTCTGCGTTTGCATTGTGTGTGTGGTGGGAGGTCTTATGGTAGTTTCATTTTCCAAAAGCATTGCGAATTTGACATTAAAGTTTCCTGTTGTTTATTTTAAAGATAAACTATTTTACGATCTCACACCAGTCACCATGACTGACTCGGAGTTTATTGTTCCCTTCTAAACTCTGGGTGCCCACCAATTTCCACACGGGCAGCCTAGAGTTATGTTATCAGGATATTCTGGATATTCTGGAGCTTTGGAAGCAAGCTGGATGACGAGACGCAGTATTTGTATATGATATATTTATTCCGCTGTGTATTCTGTATGAGGACAAGTTTATATAACTGTCCATTGTTGTTTATTGACTCTGATGATTGATGTATGTATAAACTTATATAATTCTTTGTTTTTAAAAGACTAGTGTTTATCTATTATATATTGTTCCGCTGCGATATGTGAGATTCTGATATTGTTTTTTGTTTCTGCTCTTGTTCTGTTGTTGTTTTTTTCTTTCTTTTTCTTCTATCTTCTTCTTATACCTTTTTCTTCTTTCTTAAAACCATAACTTTTCGGGTTTCCGGCATTCGATGGCTCAGCAGTCGATAAAGGAGTATCGATGTTGAATTTTCGAAAGTCGAAAATTTTCGGGATGTGACATTTGGTATCAGAGCATATGGTTAAGCGACAACCCTGCTCTGTTGGGTGTTACTCATTAGAGATAGAGTCAGCAGTACTCTAGAATGAGTTGAGTGTAATAATAAATATGAGCGCGTATTTGTTAGTGAATATAAAATTGTTTTATATTGTGATGATTGGTTTGTTGAGTGGTATATGGATTCTGGTCGGTATTGTCCGTACAACTCTATCGATAGGAATCTCTAAACACTTATATAGAACAATTCGGCACAGTATTGTTTTGAATAGGGTAAATGAGATAATTTTGCCCAAAACTATTTTTGTATAGAAAATAAATGTTTTTCTATAAAGTACTATAGTATATGGTTGCATGGATGTTTGGTTGTTAGAAAAATAATAACATTGGATTATTATTATTATCACTGAAATTGAATAAGAAATTGGAATTATAACTCCAAAGTTAAGAAATGAATTCACATATAAATGAAATGTGAGGATGTAAATTATAAATGTAAATTGTAATTTAAAACGGAATTCCAGAGGAGTTTTTGGAAATGTTTTGAAAAGAATTTGAAAATTTTGGAGATTTGGAAAGTTTAATTCCTTTTTGATTTGAAAATGAATTTCAAAAGATTTGAAAAGTATTTTGGAAGAGATGAAAGCTCTAAACTCTTTTCGGTCGCTGGAAAATAATTCCGATGATGATCGCGACATCACCGGTGTTCATTTTCGGGTTTCCAAAAGAGAAATTGCTGCCAAATTGTTTTAAAAGGAAGTTGTTTGAAAAATTTGGATTTTGTTTTAGAAAATTCAAAGGATGATTTGAATTGTTTTCAAAAATGGTTTTGAAAAGGTTGAAAAGACTCTGGAATGCTATATAAAAATATTGATGAAAATAAATTTTGGGAATGAACGAAAGAATAAAACTGGAATTGAAACTGAATATTGAAAACGAATTTGAATTGTGTGAAATAAAATGAAGTTTTGAGATTAGTTTGAAGTGAACTAAAGTTAATTGATAAAAATTCAATATTCAGAAGTCGAACTGAATCCAAATTAGGTTGGAATTGTGAATTAAATTCAAATGAAATTTGAAATGTGAAATTGAATGAAAATGAATATGAAACTTCAATAGGGAAGTAAAGATGATATAAGAAGTATCGAAATTTTGTAATCAAATTTGCAAAATAGTTTGAATGCTGTAACTAGATATAATGGCTAGTAGATATACAGGTGTAAAGGAATTGGGATTTTAATTTCGAAGATAAATTTGAATGGCTCGACAAAAGGTAAGTATTTGAATTCGAATATGAGATTTGATGACTTATTTCTCTAGCCGCTTGGCTTTTTCTTTTTCTTTTTGAAATCTGAGAGTCCGTAGGGACGTTTTGTAGTCGTACCGTATTAGCCGCGCAAAGGAGACGCTGGCAAAATTTTTCGGAAATTTAGGGCGTTAGAAAATTTTGAGAAAATTTTGAAAGTTTAAAATTTGAATTTAAACTCGAATTTGAATTGAAAGTAAACAATGTTGTTTGAACTTATAAATTGAAGTTGGAAATTTAGTTGAATAAATAACAAATCTTTAATAGAAAGATTTGTTTTGATAAATTGATAAAACTATTAGATTGTGAAAAATAGTAGACGAGTTTCTTTCTAACTGGTAATTTCGAGGACGAAATTCTTTTAAGGGGGGAAGTCTGTAACGACCCAGAATTTTTGATAATTAAAATTCGAATATTTAATTAATTTTAAATATTAATAAATGGAATTTAGAAGTCGAATGATTTATTTCTCGAATATTGGATTTAATTGGATAATTAAATCGATAAATTAAATAGTGAAATTCCAGAAATAATTTAAATCTGGATTAAAAATGATTGAAAATGATTTGTACAATTTTATTTTATCATACTGGAGTTATTGAAAGGTTATAGAACTTTCAGAATCGAATTTAGAGTTAATTTGTGAAAATCGAATATTTTAATATTTAATTATCGATTGTGAAAATTAGCCAATTTTCAAACAGTCTCAGAATTGAACGAAACCAGTTCCATTGGATCCGTAATAGTTAGTTATTATCGGATTTCAATTTTCGTATCCAACGGAGTTGTCGATTGACCGTGGCAGCTCGAAACGCATCGATATCGTTTTAATTTTAAATCGTCGAGTAAAAATAGTCATTTTTCAAAAAGTCTCGGATTTCGACGAAACTAGTTTCATCGGATCCGTAATGTGATATTATTGTAAGATTTCAAATTTCGAAATTTTTGGATTTACCATTTGTCCGGTACGAATTAAAACGCCTCGAAATCGATTTAAATCGGTTTAATTTAAATTGATCGTTTAATTGCATATCTCGCACAGACGACCGAATTAGCTTTCGAAACCTGTTCCATTGTGTCCGGAATGCGGGGTAAACCCCAGAAACGCCAGTTTCGACGTGTAAATCGGATTCCGGAAAACCTGGATGAATAGTGTTTGAGAAAACTCTATAAATATACCCATTTTTTTTCACAAAAATAAAGAAAAATAAAATCCCTAGGGTTTGTTAACAGCAGCCGCCTCCATTGAAACGAACGGCCAGCATTTAAAAATCTTTCCTCCTTAATTTCTTTAAATCCGTTCATCTATTCGAAGAATGTTCAACATCAAAATTGTAGAGCATTGAGAGCTCTACAAATCCATGCGGTTTTGATTGAAAACGAATTGGTGGATTGCCGTGAATTTGGGTTTGAATGGGCCAGTTTCACGCGCGTATTTCGAGAGGAAGGAGGCGCTGGGGGGGTGCGGTCGGCCAGCGTGGGGGGCTCTGGTGATGGCGCTTCGATCGGCGACGAGATGATGGGGTTTTGGTTGATGAGGAAGGAGGCGTTCAAAACCCTAGTGGCGGCTAGCATGGTTCTTCAACCTGGGAACGAGCGTGACTTTCACTGGGAAGAAAGAAGATGCGGCCTTGATTTCGTGGCCTGGAACGAACGGCAGAGATAGTTTTGGGTTTGAAATAATAAAGAAATTTGTAAATAAATTTTAATAATTCAAATTGTGTAATTTCTTAAATACCGTATCTCTTTCATACATTATCAGAAAATGACGAAACCAGAAGCGTTGGAATCGCAGCGACGCGCTCTACGCTGCAGCGCAGATCTGGGCGTGTTTGGAATCAGTGAAATTTTTGAGTAAAATTAAACGCTCGTTTAATTTTATTTGAAAATAAACGTTGGAATCAGAATTAAAATCACGGTGAGATCTTCTCACTCAGATTTAAATTTGAATTGCAGTTATTGATTGTTATTTGGATGTGATATTAGATATAGTAGGATATATATCTATATATAGCAGTATATACATATTGGCATATGTATATATTGGATTGATGATTTCCCGCCTCGTATAGAGGATGAGACCCTATTGCGCCGTTAGTAAGCGGATTATTTTTATAAAACCCATATACCGCGATAATTCCGTACTGGAGCGGAATTGGTATTGTGCTAACATCTTTGGATGCAGGGAAACAGGTTGGAGGGATCCAACTGGATTCCTCAACTGTATTTATTTATTGACAGATGTTGATATATATTCTGTTATCATATGATGATATATGATGTTTGATGTTGTGATGGACTAATTGATGCGTTGCATCATTGGATTCAATTTTTGAAGTTTTAAAATAACGACTTTTACTTTAAAAGGATTTTAAAGTGATTTTTGAAAATATACGTTTTATGGAATTTTTGAATTGATTTATTTCAAATAAATAAACGTATGAAATTTTAAAGTTACAAAAATAAATAGATTTGTGAAATATAACCGAAAAGTGATTTTTGGAATAAATAGTTGACTGACTTATGAAATGGTTTAAAAATGAGATTTTTGAATTTCTGTAACGGTTTATATAAAAGATTTATGAAATTGATATCTACAAAATTAAGAATGTTGAAATTATAAAATGAGTTTTTATAAGTGATAAAAATGAAATATTATGGAATCCGTAAGTGAATGAAATTTATAGATTTATAAATTGTGAAGTTGAAAATGAATGATAAGTTATTAACTTATAATATGGACTTGTGATATTTATATCGAGTATAACTCAAATTTGTTAATAAAGAAGATGTATAAATCAAAGTTGTTAGAAAATGGAAATCGAATTTATAAACGTTGTTTTATAAATTCGAAAATCAATCAAATTTGATTAATTTTAGATATAGAGATTATTAAGGGAGTTTATCCACGATTTTGGACAGTGGATAATTCTTGGAATAAATGTGTAGAAAAGATTGAAATTTGGTTAGTGAAGTATATTCACGATTTTGGACAGTGAATATATTATTGAATAAAATGGTTATGTTTGGGAAAGCGATACTATAAAATGAAGTTAATTGTTTTAAAAAGATGTTTTAAGACGTGTTAAGTATCGAAAACATAGATTTCAACATTTATTGTTGAAATAGACGTTTCGAGAAATAAGGAAATGATGGACTATAACACTGTTGTTATAGTAAATGATTTTCGAAAGAAAATGTTTTATGTAGTATTGGGATTTATATACCTATCTTAATTCCGAATCCCTATACTAGTGATTTTGAGTCGTCGTAACGATGTTTTACGTGACATTCGTTTTGACTCAAATAAATGTTGTTATAGTAAACGGTTTCCTTAAAAGAATGAAATATATACTTAATTTGATTTAAGTATATTGAATATTTTCAAATGTTGAAAATAAATAGATTTGTGAAATACTTATTTTTAAATAAGTATGGAAATGTTTTTCCAAATGAAACGAAACGGTTTGAGAATTTATCTTCTTAAAGACAAATCGAAAATGATATTTTTGAAAACGATTGAAAATCGAATATTAGTAGATATTCGAAAATTGTAAATTCAATATGGAATTTATAAAGGAAATGGAAACTGTTTAGAAAAATAAATATTGATTTATTTTTGAAGTGTGGAAATTTTATATCTAGTAAAGATATTTTGGAAGATAAATAATTTGGAAAATTATTTGGAATCTGATGATGTTGCACATCTTTATTGATAGTTAAATAACCGACTATCAATAATTACCTTGAATGGTATTTGTTGTGAATTGGATGAATTTGAATGCCACACTTTGTTTTTAAATAAGCGCTCACTATTCGGGTTAGCCGGGAAAGGACCATGGGGTCGTATAACCCATTCCGAATATGTGATACGTCGTTATGAATTGCATTCGAAGACCGGTGATGAAGACCGGATATTTTTGAAAACGGAAGGATTACCGTCGAGTTACTCTACATCGGCTGATCTCCGATTTAGAGGTTTTTATCACCCTTAGTGACGGGAAGTCCTGACGTGATTGAAAATTATCCGGATATGCAAGGGCTTCGTGAGAAGTGCCTTCGGTTCTGTTCGATCCCGGAACAGACTTGTATGGATTGTGTGTCTGACGTTACAATTTGAGATATAAAGCTGATTTCTTTCAAATACATTTATGTTGGTGGCGGAGAATTTATTCTCTTAGCTTAACACCCTTCTCTGAGACGTACGAGCTCAGAGGTTATGTAGTTGAAATTTATCAGCGATATATCCCAATTTGGTAACGTGGCATACTGAGTGTTGCTGTTAAATGATCAGTGTTTGATCATTTGTGATATGATCATTTGTTTGATCTTATATCTTTGTGATCATAGGTTGATCATTTTGTTTGACCCGAAGCAGGGCTTTTTTGAGAAAGCGTAGCTTTGTGGACGAGACTTCGTCGAGCCTCACACCCCGGAAATGGTCGAAACAGGAAGAATGCGACAAGGTTCTAGGGAGTAGCGCCCCTTAGTGTATGTCATTCCTTCTGGATAGAGGTGGTATCATGGTATGGAGCCCAGATACTTAACCTATGTGGTTGCTGCATTATTATCTATGTGGTTTGTTGGAAATCGGGGATCCTCGGGAAGATCGGTTACGATCGGGGGATGGCATACGCGTGTCAGTAGTTACCTATTTTTGCAGAGGTAACCCGGCCTTGTGTTGGCAGAGATCCGGTTAGGTTCTCGGGTCGTCTATTCCAGGGACGTACCCATCGTGGAAAAGGAAGTTCCTTAGCCTGACCATTTGTTGGAAATCCAAACTCCAATACGCACCTTGTACGGTATTAGTTGTAGAACCTGCCATTTACGTACGGTGGTCACCACTGTTTAGATGGTAGCTATAGTAGGCATACGATACTGGTCGTATGTTGGCTAAGATTAATATTATACTTTCGAAATGTTTCTACACTATGCACTAATAATAATATCAAAAAGAATTTGATTTTTGCGTAGTAAGCATCTTTGACTATCATAAGAAGAAATCTCCTCCAATTCTGCATTTGCATTGTGTGTGTGGTGGGAGGTCTTATGGTAGTTTCATTTTCCAAAAGCATTGCGAATTTGACATTAAAGTTTCCTGTTGTTTATTTTAAAGATAAACTGTTTTACGATCTCACACCAGTCACCATGACTGACTCGGAGTTTATTGTTCCCTTCTAAACTCTGGGTGCCCACCAATTTCCACACGGGCAGCCTAGAGTTATGTTATCAGGATATTCAGGATATTCTGGAGCTTTGGAAGCAAGCTGGATGACGAGACGCAGTATTTGTATCTGATATATTTATTCCGCTGTGTATTCTGTATGAGGACAAGTTTATATAACTTTCCATTGTTGTTTATTGACTCTGATGATTGATGTATGTATAAACTGATATAATTCTTTGTTTTTAAAAGACTAGTGTTTATCTATTATATATTGTTCCGCTGCGATATGTGAGATTCTGATATTGTTTTTTGTTTCTGCTCTTGTTCTGTTGTTGTTTTTTTCTTTCTTTTTCTTCTATCTTCTTCTTCTACCTTTTTCTTCTTTCTTAAAACCATAACTTTTCGGGTTTCCGGCATTCGATGGCTCAGCAGTCGATAAAGGAGTATCGATGTTGAATTTTCGAAAGTCGAAAATTTTCGGGATGTTACACGACCGCCCACCTCATCCAACGCCCCCAAAATCAAATCAAGGTGCACCGATCAAGCCAACGTCAATATAGTAATACGAAGAGATGTGTCTGCTAGGGGTCGCTAGCCCACTTGGCCTTGACAAGCCGTCATGTTTTAGTCATTTCAAATTGGTACAAGTGCCGGGGTCATCCATCATCGTTCTCTTTCTTCAAATCCAGCAAACGTTCACCAATTCCAACCACATCATTCTGGATCATCCACCACGTACACGGTTGTTATAATGGTGTCAATATTGACAGAGAGTATGCCAATAAGAGGCCCCGGTCTCTTTAACAACCAAACGTCATTTTTCACACCGGTTGGTTCTTTTACATTTCAAAACTGATTCATATTTGATATTAAAATATTATATTCAATTCAAAATATCCTTCATTTCGAAATACCATATTTACTCAAAATATGTCATTTCCACTTAAAAATATCATTTCAAATTCCAACTTAGGTTATAACCTCATTTAACCATATTCGCATTTTAAATCAATAGTTTAACTATAAACATTCCAAATTTACACGGTTTGAATAGTTTTAAATAGTTTAAAATAGTTAAATAGTTTGATATAAAATGATTTGAGTATTGAAAATGGTTTATATAGTAAAATAGTTGGAAAAATCTAAATAATTTGAATATTAAAAAGATAGATTTTAAAAAGTTTATATTAAAATAATTTATTTTGAAAATAATATCAAATCAAACTGTTTCTTTCCATTCCAACAAATCTATCCTGTAATGCCCCACCTTTATGCTCACAATAAGAAAGAGTATCAAAAGGAAATATTGTTTGTTATTACGAAAAATAAGGCTGGATAGGAGCAGCCATCCGTAGTTAGGCCTTACACTAGTATTGGTTATCTCGAAAGGAGTGGTATATAATTTTGTCATCTCTTTGTTTATTTACTCCCATCGACATATTCAATTCCAGTATAAAACAAACTACGATGGTTCATAATAGTTCAGGACAACATATGTAATAAGAACACAAATAATATAAAATATCATATATAACTGAAATCAGTTACTATACATGTGATACGACTACAACTATCGATACTGGAAGTTACATACACCAGTAATTATTATAAATAATATACATGAATACATGTCATCCTGTAAAATAACACAGACTACTCCAAAAGATATAAAAGGACTTCATAACTCAAGCAGCATCCCAAAGTGATATATCAACAGCCTGTAATAACTCGGTCTGACCCGAGTATTAATTCAAAAGAAAATAATACGCGGATCAGTCTAATTCAAACTCGGTAATTAATGCGCAGAAGCAATAATACTTAAATAACAATTAGAAGACAATCACAATAAATCCCGCATATCCAGTCCTCTAATAAGAAAATCATATAATGGTAAATATAACGCGTAACAGCATTTAAACAGCGAATCAACAAACCCAAATCATCAACAAAGGTAAATGGAAGGATTATCAATGAAGATAATTAGAAAACAGCGGAATAGTATAAATAGCGAATTCGAAAATCTAATTATCAATAAAGATAAATAGAAGAATTATCGATGAAGATAATTAGAAACAACCGAGTTACATAAACAGCAATTAACAGTAAAATCTGATTATCAAATAAATAATTAGAAACAACATAATCTAACTATCTAATAGGTAATTAGATAACAACAAAATAATCAAATTAAACCAAATCGAAATACGATTTCAAAATATATTGAATCGGCCACACGAAACAATTCAAGCAATTGAAATTATCAAATAAAGCATCAATTCTGATTAGCTGCAGTACACGCTCACGTGCACTGCCTCACCACTGCAGAATATGACTTCATCACTACTCCAAATATTTAAACTAAACTCAATCACACAACTAAGTGCGTATAGTTCATTAAGTGCATTGCGGCAATCAACGCTACAAAACACACGCATACATAGCTATATACATAAACATATAAATATGTATATATATATATATACCAACTATATATATGTGTGTACCCAATCAGTTAATAATTCAAATCAAAACACACGCATACATAGCTATATACATATACATATAAATATGTACATATATGTATATATATATACCAACTATATATAAGTGTGTACCCAATCAGTTAATAATTCAAATCAAAACACACGCATACATAGCTATATGCATATACATATAAATATGTACATATATATATACCAACTATATATAAGTGTGTACCCAATCAGTTAATAATTCAAATCAAATGACCAAAGTCAACAACGCACCAGCAAAATCAATCACAACAGTATGGAAGTCGTGAAACCCAAGTGAATGATATACAGCAGTTTTTTTGAACAAAGACAGAGGTGCAGCAGCCTTAAAAGCATATATGTACAGTAATGAACACAATCAAATGAGTTGCAACCAAACAATCGAAGTACCAGACTCGAGTGAATCAAATAATACAAGTGCAGACTATACAAAAGTGAAGACCACATGAGCTAATGAACACAACATCATCAAAGACTGGTGCAAGCTCAACTAAATCAGATGTCCAGACTAAAAAGACTGGTGCAACTCGAAACTGCAAATACCAAAGTGAAGCAAGAAGATAACAATGATACGGATGCAAGTTTCAAAAGCACATCAGAGAAACCCAGACTAATGTCACACAGCAAACCAATATGAACATCAACACAATAGTTTGAAACTGGACTCAATGCAAACTCAAACTCGAAGGAACAAGTCAAGCTACACAATGAGTACAAACAAGTGAAAAATGCAAACAAGTCACATATACAAGATACAAGTCATGTAGGAGCAGTGACGACACAAGCTTAGCATGTACATGAAGACCAAATGAAGACTGTATATACATGAATCAGACCAACAGAAACTGGACCAACATCAACATGACTCAAGTAACATATGAACATGAAAGCCAATGATAAATATGCAGCAGAGAGTGCAATCTGTACAGTATGGCACAAAAGCACAATCCAGGCAAATGACCAGGGAGACCAGTGCACCAGACAATGAAGATTCAACAACTAAAACATGAAGTGTGGATACAAAATGATACGAGTGAAGTGCATAAGTATACCAGATCCAAACAACTCGACTATCATGAACACAGAAGCTACACATCAAGTATATAGGAACCAGACCATAAGAAATCATAGAACAACAATTAACAGTCTTATCAAAACCAAAGGTAAATTAACAAGTTTTATCAAAGCAGCAGTTTTCGAATCAATGCTACAGGGATGAACACAAATGGCCGAGAGTCGAGCATAAAGAAAAATCAACATCGTCAAACCAGAATCGAAACCGTGGTGGCCAAGAAACAGAGAATTCAACACCGTGTCAACCAAGCAAAATATATACGAATTGGAACAAGTCGGAAATCATCATCAACATGCACGAAATACTTAAACTTGGATTAGAGGATGTGAGTGAAAATCACTCACCTTATCTTGAAGAGCACAAATCCTTCGATCGAGAAGGAGCAGCCATGTGCAAAATAGAAGATACAATCAATCGTCAAAACACTCACGAGAATATCCACTTTAT
Organism: Allium fistulosum; assembly: GCA_030737815.1. Lineage (NCBI taxonomy): Eukaryota > Viridiplantae > Streptophyta > Magnoliopsida > Asparagales > Amaryllidaceae > Allium > Allium fistulosum. The sequence continues at coordinate 390,694,675 of CM060904.1, forward strand.
CGATCAATAACGTCGACGCTTTCAAATTACACGAAACCCTAATTTAGTTGAAGAGGAACGAACGTCATTTTTTTCGAGCAAAGGATACGGCTGAAGGAATAAAAGAAAAAGGGGACAGTGTTTTTCTAATGACGATAATTAACTGGTGCAAAACCTCGGGTCGTTACATATCCCCATGTCCAAATTTCAAATCAACAAAACTCAATTTCCAATCTTTCAATTCAATTGACTCAATTTCGATTTAATTTCAAATCAACTTGATTTCAATTTCAATTCGAATTTACTTCAATTTTCGAACATTCATTTTTAACTTCAAATTCAATTCAGCAATTCAATTCAATGATTTAAAATCCCAATTCAATTCTTATTTTAAACCATTTCAATTCATATTGATTTCAAGTCCAATTTTATTTACTGATTTAAAGAACTTAAATCATATTAAACCTCATTGTTCAATTTTAAAATCCAAATCATCAAAATAATTCAATTTCCAAAATTAAAGTCATCTATCAATTACAACTTCACATTTCCAATTCAATTATCAAAAACCATTTAATTTAACCAATCTGGTATCCGTGTATAATTTTCTACCTTATGGCCAAGTGATCAGTTATTTCAATTTTAATCATAGGGATGGATATATATCATTTCAATCCAAATCCAAGTGTCATAGGTATATACCATTTCAACCTATTTCTTAGTTCATTTTCAATGGTCCAAATGATAATATAAATGATGTCATTAAATAAATATACAATAACAATGATATATCCAAATTAAATAAACAACCATGCATCCAACATCAATCAATAACATAAAATAACAACCAACATCCAAATCAACCAATATATAACAATAGTTACTGATTATCCATTATCGGTGTTAACAAGCAATTAAATTCAATATTAAATTAAATGTCAATTTAAATTCAATATAAAATTCAAATTAATTTAAATGTCAATTTTAACTACCAAACAACAACCAATAAAATTCTTACCACTTCATAAATTTAATTCAACTAACATAAGAAGGTTTAGTAATGCGTGAGTGGGTTAAATCAACCTTTGATTTATAGCCGATTAAAAATCCAATAAAAGACTAAAATTTGAACAGTCTCCAAATTCAAAGAATCCAGTTTCATATTGTCCGAAATTCAATATGATCCCACCGGAAGAAACCGCACATCAATCAGAGCTCGTATGAAAAAGTTATGCAAATTAGAAGATTTAAAATTTAAAATTAATGTAAACAAAGTAGAGGGGAAAAACTGTAAATATCCTCACCGTGTAACACCCTATCGCACATCTAGACAACCCACGGCCGACATCTTCTTGTCGTCGTCGCGCCTAACTCCGACCGCCATCCATCGATCAGACCCCAACGCCGCAATGCCCACGCCAAGGCGCACCTCCCCTGACGTCGCGGCCATCTCTGGGCCACCTTAAGATGAACGAAGACCATGGATCGAAGCTTCTTGGCCGCCTTTACCCCGCAATACTCACCGATCGCTCCGAACTCGAAGAACCACTGTTGATCGTGAAACCCTAGGATGGACGGTCGAAAATGTATCACCGATTTTTGGCCAAACCGAACCCCAAATCGAAAAACGACTTGCAGATGCAGATTACGTCCGTCGTGAGCTTTGCGATGATATATAATATGATAGGATTTGAGAAATTTGGATTTTGGAGTTTGATTTGGAATTGCAAATGTAGGGTTTTGGGATGTCTGCCATTGAGAAGGAACAGATGAGATAGAAATTATACGTACAGAAAATGAAATTAGAAAGCTGCTAGGGTTTATAATAGCATATATATAGGCAGAGATGGATAAGAATGGATGGAACAGATCGAATGAGTCGAAGCGATAATAAAGACCCGAAAAGCCTGTTTCGTTCTCGAAACGAAAATAGGTCATCCCATATATCGAAATATAGGATTTCAATATTTTTAAACTCAATGAAACTAATTTAAAACCCTTATTCTATCGTATATAGAACTTAGCTTTTAAAATCATATTATATCCATTTAAATTCCTCTAATTGATTTGAACGACGATCAAACGATATGTCCGATCGCTACGAAACTTGAAATCCTATTATAATTCACTATTACGGATCCGATGAAACTGGTTTTGTCAAAATCTGAGATAGTGCCCAAAAAGACAAATTTTCACGTTAATTAAATGAATTATTATAAAAGGAATCAATTTAATCACTTTTAAATTCAAGTTTAAAAGTTAACCATTTTCATCATCCCTGATTACACAGAATTTAATAATCTTTTGAAATTCAATTTTCCATGTTAATTTCAAGATTTAAATATCAAATTAATTTTAATGTTGAATTATAACAGTAATAAAACTCTAGTTTATTATATTTTAAATTTCAATAAATTCTATTATTTTGATTTACAGCTCTTATATTAAATCAACTGTTCTTTATGTAATTTATTTATTAACATAAGTTTTCATTTTATTTCACTCAAATCTATAGTTAACATCTTTTACCATATTATTTGCAATATTTCAATTACATTAAGTTCCATTGATTTCCAAATTAATTCCAAACGGATCTGATAAAAAGATGAGAAATGAACAGTTGTTATTCATTAGTAATTCAACACATTTATAAATTTATTGTTTACAAACCAAAAGTTAATAAATTTACGTACTAATTAGTTGATTTCATATTCTATACTAAAACCAATTTCAATTAAATTACATATAATTTCACCATTAATACAACATTTAATTTATTCCTTTTTGACCTACAATTATTTCCAAATTAAGCTCTACAATTACATTCTAAATTAAACTTTACCATTACAATTGATTGAAATTACATTAAACGGTTGTCAATTTCATTCAATCAACATTATTAAATTATATTCTAATAATTATTTTCATTTAAAATCATAAATTTTAATTTCAGACAATATTAAATTCCAAAAAATCTTATTAAATTTAATATTTTTATTTGTCAAAAATACGGGTCGTTACAATCTCCCCCACTCAAAACTTTTGGTCCTCGAAAAGGAACAAGAAGGAATCAAGAAATTTGATATATTTTATTCAAAATAATCAATTTATAAACAATTAAAATTACATATTTAAGCTTATATAAATTCGAAAATAACTCAACTTCCAAAAAAATTCTAAGTTCTAAATTATCGAAAAAATTTCGGTAGAGTCTCCTTTGCGCGGATAGGTTTGAAAAATTAATAATATCAATATTTACAATATATATATATATCATATTTCAATAATAAAACATCCCGAACCGTAGGTAAAACAATAAAATACAGTTATGAAAACTTTAATCCGAAAACGTACCTATTTGTATGGCAAACAAACTTTATTTATAAAACCAAAAACAACTGTTATTGCTTCCAAAGCCTATACCTTACTTCCATAATCCAAGAGAGTTAAAACCACGCTAAAAAGTTATATATTTAAGTTGTTTCAATAAATAGCATAAGCAACACAACAATATATAATAATCATATGCAAACAAGAACAGTACAACCATTATATGTAACAAAAATCCATCACACATCCATAACAACCAAAACTAATGGTTTGTTTAGGTTCAGACACTTTCCATCGTACAAGGGTGATAAATAAACTTCCAAGTGTAACTTATGCTCAACAGCTTTAGATAATTACTTAATAGATTATTCATACAACCTTAAACAATTTAAAGTATCATTTCCCAAACTTCTCATGAGCCAAACAACATAGAATTTAAATATTATTTAAGTTTATTCTATTGGTTTCTTTAACACATCATTTACTTTCCATTTATTTTACTTCATTCATACAAGGTTATCTCTTATTAATTTACATTCGTTTACATACATAGGTTATTTCCCATTCAATTATTTAGAACATCAATAAATCAATTCTTAAAATATTATATAAGTTTCTTTGCAATTTAATTCACAGTTATTATTTACTTATATAGTTTGATTTCCATTAACATCAATATTCATTTGTGAATAAATTCATACCTAAGTTTTTCTACTTTTTAATTCACATTTATTTTCACCATTGTAACGACCCACTATTTTGGACCATTCAAATCGACAATAATCCACACATGTCTGACTTGAATAATTCAAAATAACAGATTGTAAATAAATTTGGAGCAAATGAAATCAAATACACAGAATCACAAACACAGAACATATCAGAATAACTCACAGCGGAAATAAAATACCATAGTAGTTCATGAAGCTACTATATACAAACTCTCAAAACATAATACATAATATCATTCTGAAAACATATACAATAGAAATCCCAAATACATAGAAGTTTATAAATACCAGAACTAGAATAGAACAACTGAACTGAAAGGAATAGATAACTAGACAAGCAGAATCTCCAGCGATTCCTAGCTCCAGAATGAGATCCAAAGCTAAGCTGTAAATACTCAGGCTGACCCGAGCGTAAAGTAAAACACAAAACACTCGAGTCAGGACAATATATACTTATATAATGTAAACCAACTCAAGTGAACTGTAGTAGAAATGCACAATAACTCAAAGGATGCTTGGGATCGCCCATCCTTCAAGGATCAGTTAAACTATAAATTAAATACACCCCGTGGTTAAAATTCAAAATGGTATTTTATACTTCGAAATCAAATATCATTTCAAAATTCAATATCCTTCAATAATCCATTTCAAAATATCAAAATATCATATTTCAAAATAGTTTATATTTCGAAACAAATTACTTTATTTTAAATCATAAAAATAAAGTTATTATTAATAATTAAATTATTAAATTTCCAAAATTTTAATCTTTCATTCGTTCACTTAAATTAATTAAAACAATGAAAATTCAACTTTTGCAGCATTTAGAAAATGCTACGGAAAGTCACATTTAAAACAGTTCAATTTAACAAAAGACAGCATTTAAAATGCTGTAATAGGGTTACATTAGTTTCAAATAAACTTAGTTAAATTCAACCCTTATAACATTACAAAAATGCTATAATAGCCTTTAATTAAATTTAGCCATTTGGTTCATTATTATCAACTACAGCATTTACAAATGTTGTATTATCATTTACATTAGAATTAATAGCATTTCAGAGATGCAGTTAATTAACTTCAAATATTCAGTATAATTTCACAAACAATTATATTTTTATATAAATCATTTTTAACTTATAAAATCATATATAATCATTCAAATACCCTTATATTCATGATTTTATAAAGTTAAACCTCCATTCAAAAATCAAAATTTAATAATAATTCACTTATTAAATTCCAATTTTAAATTATAAATTCATTAAATTAAATTAACTTAACACTTAATTTTAAATTTTCAAATATAAATTAATTCCATTTTTATTTACTTAACTTAAAATTCACTCTTAAGCCAAATTCACAAATTTCCAATTTTAGTTATATTTCAAAATTTTCAACTTAAATATTCATTCATTTCACATTTTAACTTTATTCAAAATCATTAATATAATATAAAAATCATTTAAATTCACTTTAATCCAAATTATCATGAAGTTATCACATTTCACATTTAATTTAAATTCCAATTATCACCCAATTAAAATTTCCCAAAATAACTTACATTTCAAATTTTCTAGTTTTACCAATAATTTATTTCACTTATAAATTTTCAAAAAATCAATAATGCTTACATAAATCATTTTTTATTTAGTTTAAATCAAATATTATAATATTTACATTTCAAAAATATTTTTAAGATTTTTATAAAAACATATTTTAAAAATGGGTCTGTATTTCATTTCTAGTCTAGGTAAAGTGATACGGGTAATATATCATTTCAACCCGTAATTTACAAAGAAAACCCGGGTTTGATCATTTCAAACCCGCAATCCCAAGGAAATGAAAAATAATTGAAAATCATTCAGGCCTATCATTTCAGCCCATAATGATTTTCTCCTATTCTAAAGTCCGTTCGGGTATGTATCATTTCAACCCATAGTGATTCTAATCTAAAGGGAACTTGCAGTGTGATAAAACTGATAAAAATAATAGAACAGCATAATATAACAGTAACATATAATAAAATAGGTGTTTAAGCATTGGTGAACATCATAAATCATAACATAGCAAGTGTAACATGATAATGCATTTTACAGATTCAAAAGGGGTCAATTCACTAGTTATATATGTACATATTGTCTGGTGAGAATAACTCACCTGTTAAGCTGGAGATTTGCCAACAAAGCTCACAACACAAAGATTATGAAGGCACGACAACTCTAGTACAATTTGAGTGTGGAGAGCAAATCCAATGATATAGATCTTGTGTTACAACCCAAACAAAAATCAAAGCAAACCATAAATTTCAATACACTAGAAATGACATAACTTTTAAATAAAAAGAGATACGAATGCCAAATCTTTTGCCTTGCTTTCTCTATTCTTTTGTCATGGCCTAGGGGTTTTTGGCTCTGGTTTGAACAAGTTTGGCTCAGGTTTGGTCATGTGTATGCATGGCCTAGGTAGTAGAATATGAGGAGAAAGTTTATACAAAGGAATATGAAGAGTTTAAGGCAAAATTGGTGGGTTTTGTTCACAAAAATGGCTTGGCCATGGGCTTGTGTGGTCAGGTCAGAGAGGTATGGATCAGGTCAGTGGAAGGAAAGGTGTGTGGTGGTCTGGCCAGAGGTGGTGGAGGCGGCCTAAGGTGGTGGTGGTGGTGGAAAATGAAGTGGTGAACATATAGTGGTCAAACAACATGTTTTTATGGCTTGTGTTGCAATTTTTGTGGAGTTTTGGCATCATGGTGGCTCGGCCTTGGTCAAGACTAGAGGAGTAGCTGGTGGTGATGGCAGGGAAGAGATGTAGGGGGTGGTGGCCATGGATATGGAGTGGAGGCCATTCAAAGAAGCAAAGAAAACAAGGCAAAATACATGAAAAATGAGAAGAAAAGTGTAAAAAAAGTAGCCATTACCCATAGATTTTCTTGAAGCCATGAATGAATGAGAAGGTAAAATGTTTTTGGGTGAATGGAGGCTGAAAAATCACGGCTACAAACCAAAAATGCACAGCCAAGATAGTAATTGAGGAGTTATAGCAAATGAAAGGACAAAGGAGATGAAAGGACTTAAGGTAAATAAGCTTTTAAAACTCTTCATATTTCTTTTTCTTTAAATTCAAATAAAACAAAAATAAAATCAGTAAATTGACTTTAAAACCGAAACAAAGTAATATAAAATAAAAATAATTAATTAATTTTAAAGAAAATGGAAAAAGAATATAAGAAATTGCTTAAAAATTGAAAACAGGGTCCAGAAATTACAAATAAATCACGATTGTCTTTGGAAAATTATCTACTTCATTTTAAAAATATTCTAAAGAAAAATTTTGAAATAAAATAATTTCTAAAGTATTTTCAAAGTGAAATAAATAATTTAATTTAGAAAAAATAGAAAAAAACTAAAGAAAAATGTTTAAAAATTGGAAATAAGACATGAAAATTACAAATAAATATCACTAGCCTTATAAAATTTCTATTTCACTTTAAACAAATAAAAGGTCAAATAAATAAAATAAATGAGGAACAAAATAAAGTGGGAATGAGAATAAAATAAGATTTTAAGAAAAAAATAGAAAAACAAATAAAGAATTACTTTAATTAATTGAAACTGGAAATTAGAATTTTAAACAAAATACAGCTAACACTAGAAAATGCCAATTATATCTTTAAAATGTTTTAAAACCAAAGTATATACATAACATGTTATTTTACCCATATAAATATAAATTATAATATTACATGACCAAATAAAATATTTTTTTTTTATAATTTAAAATAAATAATTTTGTTAAATATAACAAATTACACACAATATTTAAAAGGGTATAACTTTCACATTATAAATCAGATTTTAATGAAACGAAAAGCATTATTCTTAAAATTTTATTTACTTTCATAATAAAAGATAAAATTCAAATTTTCAAACTTTAAAATTTCTAAATTAAAAGTCAAAGTTTGACCATATTGACCAAAATTCACTTTTCTGGAAAATATCCTTTTTAGTCATGTTTGGAATTCTAATTCACATCAAAATCAAAATTTATATTTAAAATAACAAAATTTATTCATTTTAATAAATAAAATAAAGTTTTTTAAATCAGGAAATCAATTAAAATAACCAAAATAAATAATTAAAATAATCACAAAATACAGGGTTGTTACAACCATAGTATCATTTAATATTAAATATGTTAATGAATCATTTCAACATTTCCAGAAGTTTATAACTATTTACCTAAATAATATTCACTATTCAATTTAATATCAAACATTTCAAACATTAACTTAAGTTTATGACATTTCTTGTACAACTTAATTCTTTTATTTATAAACATATGTTCATTTTGAGCATTTTTGTTACTTAAACTTTTACTTGTATAATATTATGTTACATATTCATATTTAACATTTCAACTTTTTAAACATTTCTGGTAAGTTTTTTATATGTTTTTAGGATGTAATTGAGTGTTATACAAATTTATCTTATTCATTTTAGTTAACAAAAATGTTCAATAGTTTACATCTTTTTCATTATCTTTTAATTTACAAATTACAAATCTCCAATTTCTTTACAGTTTCATTAACCACTTAGCTTCTAATTTCTTATTTCTCATTTTAGAAATTTCCAACTATTAGAATTTTACTTTATTTCTACAATTGAAAATCATTAATTAACAGGAACTTAAGAATTCAAATACCGGGTTCATTTCAAATCATTTTGAAATAATATATATACTCATATCTTTAATATATATCAAATCATATTTAGAAATTTAAAATTAAAATTTGTTTCACCAAATAACTATGTAGCAAAGTTACTATAGTGGTCTTCCCACTTTAAAACTTGAAAATGAAGGTCGATGATGCTACGTAGTCATCACCGAAATTATTTTCCGGTGACAGAAGAGGGGAGTACAGAACTTATTTCCTTTTAAAATTCTTTTAAAAACATTCCTTTCAAGTACCCTTTGAAAACATTTTAAAACATTCTATTTGCAAATACTTCCAAATAATACTAATTGTACTTTTTTCCAAAATCTTTGAAAACCAAATTCAAACATCGGATTTTAAGTTCTTAAATTTTCAATTCATATTCATTTTATTTATAAATCATAATTTATAAACCATATTTATAAAATTACATTTTCTTATAACATATAATAGTTAATAGTTTTAAGAACCTTGACTAACCAAATAATAAATGACAATAATTAAATATTATCATTTACTAACATCCAAAACAAAAATAACAAAATTAACACAATATATATTTTTATATAAACAAAATATAATTACTAGGTAAAATTATTTCATTTACCTATTTCAAAAAAATATTGTGTTCGTCTACCCTGTTCAAGTGTTTAGAAATCCCAATTGATGCCATAGCTTCCTATGTACCGATAAAATTTATAAATACTCAAAAGAACAAATTTACACAATATAAAAATATTTTTATAACACTAACAAATATGCTCTCTCATATATATACACACTCAAACCCAATCTAGGGTATTAGTAACGCTATCTCTAATGAGTTTAACCCCATACAGGCTAAGGTATCTCTAGACAAAAGCTCTGATACCAACTGTGATGACCCATCTTTTTGGATGATTTAAGTCGACAATAAACCACACATGTCTAACTCAAACCATTCAAAAGGGAGGATTGTCAATGGGGTTTAATAAGAAAATAAGAGAAAAGAATGAAAACAAAACACATAATCTCGTAGCGGAATGATAAATATAATAATCAAATAAACAGTACATGAAGTTGCTTTACTGTAACGACCCGCTATTTTGGACCATTCGAATCGACAATAAATCCACACATGTCTGACTTGAATAATTCAAAATATTAGATTGTTAATTTAAGTTTGGCAAAACTCAGAATATACAGTAAATAAATCAATCACAGAATCACAGACACAGAGAAATACAATAATACGCAGCGGAATAGATAAAATAGTAGTTCATGAAGCTACTATATAAACATCAGAGTTAGAAATAAAATACAACAGAATATCTCAAATGTAGTGAAGTCTCCAGTCCAAACAGATGACTTCTGTGAACGAATCTACTGGAAAGCTGGAAGCTGAATCAAAAGTTGGATCTCCAAACGAAGCTCCAAACTCCAAAGGTGAGTCTCAAAAGCTGTATCACTCAGTCTGACCCGAGCGTAAAGCAAAACACAAAACACTCGAGTCAGGATTAACATTCTTATACTAATAAATCCAACTCAAGTGGAATATCTATTGAAATACCAGTAACATAAAGGATGTTTGGGATAACCATCCTCTAAGGATCTGCAGAACTATCTACAAGGTAGAAATATACATTATAACACCGTGGTCATTTCAAATTAATTTATACTTAAAACCCAAATATCATTTCATTTCAAATATAACTATTTTCCAAGATAGTATATATATTAATTAATTTATAAAGTAAAGCATTTAATTTTCTCAAGTCTCGCAAATCGATTCAAATCAACTTCAAATCCCAAATTCAAATTTTATTCAAGCTCTATTCATCAATTCAATTCAGTTCTAATTATACCATTTAAAATTTCAATATATTTCAAAACTTTAATACTCAACATTTTCAAAGTTAAATTTCACCGTTTCATATAGCTCTTGATTTAACTTTATTATTATTAAATCAGGGAATATTCACTTAATAAAGTCAATATCATTTAACTAGCCTTAAATTACATTTTACTAAATAATTCTTTAACTTTATTTTAAACAAGTAATATTTATTAAGTTACTTAAATCAAACCCAAGTTATAAGTCATATCTTAAATTCCTATTTCAATAAGTTTCAAATCGTTTTAATTAAATAAGATTCTTAAAAGAATACATTTCAACTAAATTCAAATTATCTTCCCAACCTTAATTTGTTCAAATTATTACCCAAAATCTATAAAATATAAATTTTTCTTCCCAACTCCATAGAATTTTATTTTCAAAATATTTAAATATATGGACCAACGGTGTTTGTATATATATATTTATCATATGGTTAAGTGATACAGATATTTATCATTTAAATCCGAAATTTAAATATATACGGGTAGATATCATTTCGACCCGTAATCCCAATTTCAATTCAAATGAAAATCGTTTGGGTTTATCATTTCAACCCATAACGATTTTCTCCTATTCTAAAGTCCGTTCGGGTATGTATCATTTCAACCCATAGTGAATTCTATACTAACAGGGAACTTGCAGAGTGATAACATATAATATAAAATATAACAACAGGCATATATCATCAATATAAATAACAGATACTGGTGTTAGATGTCATAGGTGAACATATACAGATAATGGTAATAACAGGCATATAAATACTAGATACTGGTGTTAGATGTCACAGGTGAACATATACAGAAAATAGCATATATAACAATTTAACTAACTACAGCATCATATTTCAATTGCTATTTCAAATGAAATCAAATTTAAATAGTAAAAGAACGTTAATCGTGAGTGATTGCTCACCTTTCGAGGTTAGAGAGATCGACGATGAAGTGAGCTATGAAATCCGCTGGATGAATAAGATTTGATGTAGAAAATAGGCACGACGGACAAGGCTGATAATGGGAAATCGAAGAGAACCATTGAATGAGTTGATATAAATTGAACTAAATATATATATGAAAACAATATATAGTTTAAAACAAATAAATAAAATTAATCATCATATATACATAAGATTGAAATAAATACTTGTATATTATAATAACCCATATTTCAAACCAATATCCAAACACCATCTGTAATTTAAATCTTTATAAAAGTAACCTTTTTTTTATATATATATTATTAAAATCAATATTCATTTAATATCATATATATTCTTTCAAAATGTATGGCAACGCAAGCATGAATTTATATACACTTATCTTTAGACATATCAAACATGCAGACTACAAAAAAAAATTAAATGCAGACCTTAAAAACAGGGCACAAGAATTATGAATACACTTATATACTATATGTGTACAAACAAATTTATACCATATGCAGACCAACATATTTTTTTAATGTAAACTAATATACTTATATGATATAATACAAAATGGGACGCTTGTAGTAAATCAATTATATGCAGACTATCAATAGTAAAATAAAACGTATTGTATATACATCAGTTATTAAAGCAAATATGTATAGATCCATACATTACTATATATTATACAAAATCCAGATATATGTGCACTCAGACTTATAAATGTATAGTCTTCAACTCAATCTCATACCTCACAGCAATTTCTTTAAAACATAGTATATATAGTACTACTTTTAAAACATTATATTGAAACTGATTAACAGACCCATACTTATCCAATAAAGCATCCCATGCCCATGCGTAGACTAATATGTGTGCAGACTCAAAGGTACGTATATATAGATCTAATTTTGAAAACTAAGATATACATACCCACATAATGTAAAATATATATAACTAATATTATATAAACTAATATAAACATATACCGCAAAAGCCAATATACAGCAACATCTTATATAACTTTATAAATGCAGCAGCCTATATATACTATAAACATATAGCAAAAGTATATTGGAAATAATATAACTAACAGATGTATATTTACACTAACAGTAAAATCATATATATATATATATATTACATTCAAAAGCAATATGCAAATTAGTGTGTATACGTTTATATATATATAATATAAGGCAGAAGTATATATATATATACTCGATACAAACGCTAGGTGAACAAGGCGGGTGGTTGCGTTCCTTCGGCGTTGGAGATCTGGAGTGGAGGTAATGGCGCGAGGCAGATGGTTGATGGGGTAGAGCACTCGGCGGGTTAGGTCGGGGCGAGGCATTGGGGTGGAGGGAGGTAGCTCGGCCTGCACTATGGTGGAGGTATCTTGGTGAGGCGGTGAAGTTGTGGTGAAGGCGGAAGAGCAGGCACGAGTGAGATGATGAGAGGTAGGCTGGCGATTGGGAGAGGGGATGGAAGAAAATTTAGGGGAGAAGGCGGATCCGATGGAGATGGGGGCGTGACGTCTAGTGGAAGTACGGTGTGGGTTTGGCTGAAGGTCGGGGTGAAGTCGCGATCAGTGGGGATGGTGATGCGGTGGAGTGGTGTGTTGAACTCGAAGGGCGGTGGAGTGGAGATCGGCAGGGAAGAAAAAGGAAGGTGGAACAGTAGGGGTTCAGTGTATTTGTTTTAGAATGGAGAAAGTAGGGGAGGGTAGGAAGAAAGTAGAGCGAATAGTGGTGCTTCATTTGTAAAAAGAAAAGAAGAAGAACAGAAATTGCAAAAGAAAAAGGAGGAGAACAGGCTGTCACAATTGTACACCAAAATATATATAAAAAGTAACAAAAGTAATAGCAACGGTTCACGTGCTTTGATTCAGGTGAGAATTTAAAGCAATTAATGTTTGTGTGCCCAGCACGTTTCAATATTTGAAACCGAAGAAAAGTTAACGGTCACAATTTAAAGTTGTCGTTACAATGAACAGTTTATTGCTTCCGTCACATACCGGATTTCAAAATACAAAAATAAATATACCGCTGAGAACAGCACGACGAGGCGAATAGAACGGTATACAGATATTGGCGATACGGTTGAATTATAAAAATTCGAATTCTGCTAGCGGAAAATGCAGCTAAACGCAGAAAATAAGATCGACGGAGCTATAGGAGTCCGAATTTGAAGAAACGAAATTTGACGTCTCACTTAGAAAATGACTTAAAAATTTTCTGTATAAAAATATTCAAGTTTGGAAAACATTTCATTATCATCAACTTTTAACTGATTGAAATTGAAATAGAATTACACAATAAAATTTACTTTCGTATTTTTAGATGAAAATTTACCATTTGCTATATTAAAATAGACGTATTCCAAATATAAAAATTTTATTTCAAAATTCAATTATTTAAAATTTCACAAAATTCAGTTAATTACGTTATTAAAACTAATCAAAATTTATGGGTCGTTACACTCTCCCCCACTCAAAACTTTTCATCCCCGAAAAGGAAGGAGGTAGGAGAATAGAAACAACCAGACAGAAAAGATAGATTAAAAGACAAGGATAAACAATCAATTTAAACTATATAAATTTTACTTGAAATATTCATTTGAAAACTTCATTTACAATTCAATTATTTTTATTACCTTAATATTTTTCTAACCCATTTGTAAAATTTCTTGCTTCCTTTATAAGTACCATTTAATAACACCTTTATAAAATATGTAAACTTTTTAAAAAATTATTTACATCATTACTTATATTTACAAAGAAGCTATTTGAAAACATTAAATCCATAATTCATAAATTTTAATTATATCTAAAATACTTTTCAAATATTATTAATAAATCAATAATCATTTACTTTAAATCTGTTTTATTTAATTAATAACCTCAAAATATTTATAACACTAAAATTTCTATTAAACCATGTAGTCTATAATTAAACAATATTTAAAAAGGATATAGTCAACAAGGGAAGGAAGGTGGATATGGAAAAACAGAACATAGGTGAATAAATAAAGCTGAACAGATAAGGTAGATTCAAAGAATAGTATCGGGCACGAATAATTAATTCACACCATAAGAATTTCAAAATAATTAATACAAAATTCCTTTGTTGAAAAATACTTTTGTAATAAAATACTTTTATAACTCGATGTTTCAACAAGTTTATCCTTGTTCCTGTAGACTCTGGTAGTGCGTTGATCAGGCGCAAAACTAGAATTCTCCAGGTACTTAGTAGACTTATTTCAACACCCAGTGAAAATACTGGAAAAACCTTTAAAAACAGATATGGGAAGTACAATCCAATCGAAAACACAAACAAAACCTTTGTCTAACCATGGTTCGCAGATACACAATGGTTACGCATGGGTCCCCCAGGAAACAATCCATATCCGTAAGCTTTCTCAGCCCTGCGAGTTACGCCATGATGACTAGTAGAATGCAGGATACACAATGGTTACGCCTGGATCCCCCAGGAAACAATCCGTACCCCCAGGCAAGACTCAGCCAAGCATTTGCGCTACTATTCGCGACCTACACAGATTGCAGGATACACAATGGTTACGCCTGGATCCCCCAGGAAACAATCCGTACCCCTAGGCAAGACTCAGCCAGGCAGTTGCGCTATGCAGTCACGATCGTAAGACCATGGGTAATGCCATGGAATTCGAAGGGCACTCGAGTATCATATCCGGAAAACCAAAAATCAGAGAAATATCGATAGAATGAATCCAAGATGTGGCCACAAATTGGATATCAAGCAGAAGGCACTTTCCATATCTTTACTTCGAAAATATGTATCATATAGTACCTTTTCAAATCACTTTCAAATATCGTACTTATATAAAATCCATTATATATAAGATTAAATTTTCAAATCAAATACTTTTCCAAAATCAAAAGTATATCAAATCATACTTATATAGACTTCAATTATATAAGATTTCACTTTCAAATTGAGTACCTTTTCTAATCTATAGTTTTCGAATCAATTTCATACTCATACAAATCACTTTTATATAAGTTCGACAACTCCCAAATCAAGTATTTAGTAACACAAGGTTCTCAAATTTCAATTTTGTTTCAATATCAGTTCAATTTCAAAATCTTATACAATTTCACCAAATTATTTCTTCTCAAATTAATTATCTTTAGTTTCAAAGTTTCCAAAATAATAGATTTAGAAAATAAATCCAAATTTCCAAGTCAATATAATTAAGTCAACAATTCATTTCCAAAATCCATGGTTTTCAAAAATCATCTTATACTTACGTAAGGTCTATCTTATATAAGGATCAAAATTTTCAAAATAAATTTCGCTGTATGAAGAGCCATATGGGGTTGAATATCTTTGCTTTTATGGGTTATATATCTTTGTAACTTAAATTGGAAATTTTCTTTTAGTAAGCAAAGATATTCTAACTCGAAAGCTTTCAATTTCAGCGTCAAAATATATCAATGATATTAGAATATAAGATGTACATACGTCATCATTTCGCAAAATCACATTTGATCGCTCGCTCGATCACACAAGTTCGCTTTCGAACTAGTATTGTCCATTCGACTTCCCTAATGCGGATTTCGATATGGTTTCTTGACTAGAAGCCATCAGTCTCCTTGCATAGCCATATACTATGATAGAGAATTCTAGAATCGAGCCCAAAAATCCATATCAAATATTCGCCATCAAGAATCGAATGAAAAATCCTAACACGAAATGGTGTAATTCACCTCGAACTTGTGTACTCAAACTTGGATCAATTTAATTATGCGAATAAAACAGCATACGTACAACTATATTAGTTTCATAAAGATGTTACTAAGTTAAAACATTTAACTAAACTTTATTCAAAATATTTTGAAGATCAAATTCTTTTCAAAACATTTCAAATCTAAATTTCATATTAGAAAATTTTAAAATTGCCTTATTCATTTACTTAACAAAACAGTTTCAACTTATTTAAATCATATTACTACATACTTTAACAAACATACCAACTTATATACTTTATACTTTTCGAAATTTCTTAGCTTTGAAAAGTTAACCTTGATTTGGAAGTGCTCGAACCTTCAAAATAGTTGAAGAAATCATTTTCAAATTCAGGAGTTGGAAATCAACAACAAATCAGTAAGTCAATTTCAAAAGATAGGTTTATATCAAATTCGAAACACGAGAACTGAACACCGGCTTACTTCAAATCATTTCAAATATATATATATACATATATCTTTCGAATATCAAATCTTTCTTCGGAATTTGAAATCAAAATGGTTTCACAAAATCACTCGCGTAGCAATGCTACTAAAGTGGCCTTTCCCTCACTCTGAAACTCGAAAATCAATGTCGATGATGCATGCACTCATCACCGAAATTATTTTCCAGCGACATAAGTGAGTTCTGGACTTCTATTTTCTCAAACTTCTTTTGGAATTTCTTCGAAATCATTCGAAACTCATTAAAATCAATGGAAACATTTCTTGTTTGGAAAATACTTTTAAATCATATTATTATTATAATATATTTCAAAATCTTAAAACCAATTTCAAAATACCGAAGTTCAATTCTCGAATTTCAAATTTTAAAATCCTTCAGTTATAAATCATTTTTAGATAAATCAAATTTCTTATATAGTTTTTTTTTCAAAATTACAAATCCTTTCGAAACCTCAAATTCTTATCTTAAAAGGGTTTATAATCTTTATCGAAAACATTTCACTTTTCTATATAGAATATAATAATTTCGATATATAAAACAATTTCTAAAATATAAACAAGCCTGATTTTTCAAAGGATGGTTCAATAATGGATTTCAAAACAAAGATAGAAATTCAAATTAGAGGGACTCTAATAAAAAAGGATTCTGATTCGAAAATAAGTTCGAACGAAAATGAGATAATTAATTACAAAACAGCAGATGGATACACTTATATAAATCGCGGGTGACCTTAACCGGGTCAACCATGACTTCAAGAATATAATCGATGCGGAAATCTAAGGCAAATCGACATTCGATCGCCAGAGATAGAATTAGGCATATCAAGAGATAGTAGCATCCAAACTGAGTGATATATAAATCTTCGGTGAATCAATGCCAATTGTAAAGGAGTTTCACCCCTTTACAAAACATTCAAAGATCGGCGGGATCGCCTATTCTTATAGAGATCATTCGAAGTGGAGTTATGGGATACTCCAGAATCAAAAGAATACCAATAGAGAGAGACAAGAATGAGTTTTGGAACCGTAGGGAACGTTCCAAAGTTCAAAGGAAATCGAGTCAAAAGGAAGAGATTAAACTCGAACGAAAGTGATTATGTAAATAAATTTACAATATATGCAAAGTTTCGCCTAGAGCCAAAGCTCTAATACCAACTGTAACGACCCGCTATTTTGGACCATTCAAATCGACAATAAATCCACACATGTCTGACTTGAATAATTCAAAATATCAGATTGTTAATTTAAATTTGGCAAAACCCAGAATATACAGTAAATAAATCAATCACAGAATCACAGACACAGAGAAATACAATAATACGCAGCGGAATAGATAAAATAGTAGTTCATGAAGCTACTATATAAACATCAGAGTTAGAAATAAAATACAACAGAATATCTCAAATGTAGTGAAGTCTCCAGTCCAAACAGATGACTTCTGTGAATGAATCAACTAGAAAGCTGGAAGCTGAATCAAAAGTTGGATCTCCAAACGAAGCTCCAAACTCCAAAGGTGAGTCTCAAAAGCTGTATCACTCAGTCTGACCCGAGCGTAAAGCAAAACACAAAACACTCGAGTCAGGATTAACATTCTTATACTAATAAATCCAACTCAAGTGGAATATCTATTGAAATACCAGTAACTTAAAGGATGTTTGGGATAACCATCCTCTAAGGATCTGCAGAACTATCTACAAGGTGGAAATATACATTATAACACCGTGGTCATTTCAAATTAATTTATACTTAAAACCCAAATATCATTTCATTTCAAATATAACTATTTTCCAAGATAGTATATATATTAATTAATTTATAAAGTAAAGCATTTAATTTTCTCAAGTCTCGCAAATCGATTCAAATCAACTTCAAATCCCAAATTCAAATTTTATTCAAGCTCTATTCATCAATTCAATTCAGTTCTAATTATACCATTTAAAATTTCAATATATTTCAAAACTTTAATACTCAACATTTTCAAAGTTAAATTTCACCGTTTCATATAGCTCTTGATTTAACTTTATTATTATTAAATCAGGGAATATTCACTTAATAAAGTCAATATCATTTAACTAGCCTTAAATTACATTTTACTAAATAATTCTTTAACTTTATTTTAAACAAGTAATATTTATTAAGTTACTTAAATCAAACCCAAGTTATAAGTCATATCTTAAATTCCTATTTCAATAAGTTTCAAATCATTTTAATTAAATAAGATTCTTAAAAGAATACATTTCAACTAAATTCAAATTATCTTCCCAACCTTAATTTGTTCAAATTATTACCCAAAATCTATAAAATATAAATTTTTCTTCCCAACTCCATAGAATTTTATTTTCAAAATATTTAAATATATGGACCAACGGTGTTTGTATATACATATTTATCATATGGTTAAGTGATACGGATATTTATCATTTAAATCCGAAATTTAAATATATACGGGTAGATATCATTTCGACCCGTAATCCCAATTTCAATTCAAATGAAAATCGCTTGGGTTTATCATTTCAACCCATAACGATTTTCTCATATTCTAAAGTCCGTTCGGGTATATATCATTTCAACCCATAGTGAATTCTATACTAACAGGGAACTTGCAGAGTGATAACATATAATATAAAATATAACAACAGGCATATATCATCAATATAAATAACAGATACTGGTGTCAGATGTCATAGGTGAACATATACAGATAATGGTAATAACAGGCATATAAATACTAGATACTGGTGTCAGATGTCATAGGTGAACATATACAGAAAATAGCATATATAACAATTTAAATAACTACAGCATCATATTTCAATTGCTATTTCAAATGAAATCAAATTTAAATAGTAAAAGAACGTTAATCGTGAGTGATTGCTCACCTTTCGAGGTTAGAGAGATCGACGATGAAGTGAGCTATGAAATCCGCTGGATGAATAAGATTTGATGTAGAAAATAGGCACGACGGACAAGGCTGATAATGGGAAATCGAAGAGAACCATTGAATGAGTTGATATAAATTGAACTAAATATATATGAAAACAATATATAGTTTAAAACAAATAAATAAAATTAATCATCATATATACATAAGATTGAAATAAATACTTGTATATTATAATAACCCATATTTCAAACCAATATCCAAACACCATCTGTAATTTAAATCTTTATAAAAGTAACCTTTTTATATATATATATTATTAAAATCAATATTCATTTAATATCATATATATTCTTTCAAAATGTATGGCAACGCAAGCATGAATTTATATACACTTATCTTTAGACATATCAAACATGCAGACTACAAAAAAAAATTAAATGCAGACCTTAAAAACAGGGCACAAGAATTATGAATACACTTATATACTATATGTGTACAAACAAATTTATACCATATGCAGACCAACATATTTTTTTAATGTAAACTAATATACTTATATGATATAATACAAAATGGGACGCTTGTAGTAAATCAATTATATGCAGACTATCAATAGTAAAATAAAACGTATTGTATATACATCAGTTATTAAAGCAAATATGTATAGATCCATACATTACTATATATTATACAAAATCCAGATATATGTGCACTCAGACTTATAAATGTATAGTCTTCAACTCAAACTCATACCTCACAGCAATTTCTTTAAAACATAGTATATATAGTACTACTTTTAAAACATTATATTGAAACTGATTAACAGACCCATACTTATCCAATAAAGCATCCCATGCCCATGCGTAGACTAATATGTGTGCAGACTCAAAGGTACGTATATATATAGATCTAATTTTGAAAACTAAGATATACATACCCACATAATGTAAAATATATATATAACTAATATTATATAAACTAATATAAACATATACCGCAAAAGCCAATATACAGCAACATCTTATATAACTTTATAAATGCAGCAGCCTATATATACTATAAACATATAGCAAAAGTATATTGGAAATAATATAACTAACAGATGTATATTTACACTAACAGTAAAATCATATATATATATATATTACATTCAAAAGCAATATGCAAATTAGTGTGTATATGTTTATATATATATATATAATATAAGGCAGAAGTATATATATATATATATACTCGATACAAACGCTAGGTGAACAAGGCGGGTGGTTGCGTGCCTTCGGCGTTGGAGATCTGGAGTGGAGGTAATGGCGCGAGGCAGATGGTTGATGGGGTAGAGCACTCGGCGGGTTAGGTCGGGGCGAGGCATTGGGGTGGAGGGAGGTAGCTCGGCCTGCACTATGGTGGAGGTATCTTGGTGAGGCGGTGAAGTTGTGGTAAAGGCGGAAGAGCAGGCACGAGTGAGATGATGAGAGGTAGGCTGGCGATTGGGAGAGGGGATGGAAGAAAATTTAGGGGAGAAGGCGGATCCGATGGAGATGGGGGCGTGACGTCTAGTGGAAGTACGGTGTGGGTTTGGCTGAAGGTCGGGGTGAAGTCGCGATCAGTGGGGATGGTGATGCGGTGGAGTGGTGTGTTGAACTCGAAGGGCGGTGGAGTGGAGATCGGCAGGGAAGAAAAAGGAAGGTGGAACAGTAGGGGTTCAGTGTATTTGTTTTAGAATGGAGAAAGTAGGGGAGGGTAGGAAGAAAGTAGAGCGAATAGTGGTGCTTCATTTGTAAAAAGAAAAGAAGAAGAACAGAAATTGCAAAAGAAAAAGGAGGAGAACAGGCTGTCACAATTGTACACCAAAATATATATAAAAAGTAACAAAAGTAATAGCAACGGTTCACGTGCTTTGATTCAGGTGAGAATTTAAAGCAATTAATGTTTGTGTGCCCAGCACGTTTCAATATTTGAAACCGAAGAAAAGTTAACGGTCACAATTTAAAGTTGCCGTTACAATGAACAGTTTATTGCTTCCGTCGCATACAAGATTTCAAAATACAAAAATAAATATACCGCTAAGAACAGCACGACGAGGAGAATAGAACGGTATACAGATATTGGCGATACGATTGAATTATAAAAATTTGAATTTCTGCTAGCGGAAAATGCAGCTAAAACGTAGAAAATAAGATCGATGGAGCTATAGGAGTCCGAATTTGAAGAAACGAAATTTGACGTCTCACTTAGAAAATGACTTAACAATTTTCTGTATAAAAATATTCAAGTTTGGAAAACATTTCATTATCATCAACTTTTAACTGATTGAAATTGAAATAGAATTACACAATAAAATTTACTTTCATATTTTTAGATGAAAATTTACCATTTGCTATATTAAAATAGACGTATTCCAAATATAAAAAATTTATTTCAAAATTCAATTATTTAAAATTTCACAAAATTCAGTTAATTACGTTATTAAAACTAATCAAAATTTATGGGTCGTTACATTTACAATATACATTTGATTACATAATTTTTACAACAAAATTAGAGTACAAACAACAACATACCAATAATGATGCAGTGGAATAATACTGATAATATAATATATCAAACTCTGTCTTCGTCCTCCAGAAATAATGTCTTCAACACTGAAATGCTCAGGCTGACCCGAGCGTAATGAAAAGAAAAAATACTCAAGTAAGAACTAAAAGTTCTTATGTAAGTTAAATCAACAATAATTAAATACGAATGTAGTAGCTTCAGAGATGTTTATGGGATTTTACATCTCCTGTCAAGTGTACAACGTGAGTGCAATAACTTAAGAGATGTTAAGGGATTTTCCATCTCCTAAGGATCCGTTAAACTATCTATATGTAGTAAGACACGCTATATAAATAGTGTCTATCATTAAAGTAAAGTATTGAAATAGAGTTAAGGCTTTACATTGATCCCCTTTAACACATTTTTAAGCAGGTAGTCTATGCAAGTCCTGTAACACAACCAGTAACGTTAGTAGCCAGTGAGTCCCCTATAGGTACCATATTAAAACAAAATCGTAGTGGCCCTGAATAAGGATAAAGAGTATGAAAAGGCACGTGAGGCAATGCCCTAGGTAGGATACTACCTATTCGGGTCGCAGGGCTGGTGGTAACGCATCGTAGCTACGACCGCCCACCTCGTCCAACACCCCCAAAATCAAATCAAGGTGCACCGATCAAGCCAACATCAATATAGTAATACAAAGAGGTGTGTCCGCTAAGGGTAGCTAGCCCACTTGGCCTTGACAAGCCGTCCTGTTTTAGTCATTTCAAATTGGCACAAGTGTCGGGGTCATCCATCATCGTTCTCTTTCTTCAAATCCAGCAAACATTCACCAAATCCAACCACTTCATTATGGATCATCCACCACGTACACGGTTGTTATAGTGGTTTCAATATTGACAGAGAGTATGCTAATAAGAGGCCCGGTCTCTTTAACAACCAAACGTCATTTTTCACAACGGTTGGTTCTTTTACATTTCAAAACCGATTCAAATTTGATATTAAAATATCATATTCAATTCAAAATATCCTTCATTTCAAAATACCATATTTACTCAAAATATGTCATTTCCACTTAAAAATATCATTTCAAATTCCAACTTAGGTTATAACCTCATTTAACCACATTCACATTTTAAATCAATGATTTAACTATAAACATTCCAACTTTGCACGGTTTGAATTTTTAGAAAATAGATTGAATAGTTTTAAATAGTTTAAAATAGTTAAATAGTTTAAATTGTTTGATATAAAATGATTTGAGTATTGAAAATGGTTTATATAGTAAAATAGTTGGAAAAATATAAAAAAATTGAATATTAAAAAGATAGATTTTAACCATGTTATATTAAAATAATTTATTTTGAAAATAATATCAAATCAAACTGTTTCTTTCCGTTCCAACAAATCTGGCCCCATGTCCAAATTTCAAATCAACAAAACTCAATTTCCAATCTTTCAATTCAATTGACTCGATTTCGATTTAATTTCAAATCAACTTGATTTCAATTTCAATTCGAATTTACTACAATTTTTTAACATTCACTTTTCACTTCATATTCAATTTAGTAATTCAATTCGATGATTTAAAATCCCAATTCAATTCTTATTTTAAACCATTTCAATTCATGTCAATTTCAAGTCCAATTTCATTTACCGATTTAAAGCACTTAAATCAATTTAAACCTCATTGTTCAATTTTAAGATCCAAATCTTTAAAATAATTCAATTTTCAAAATTAAAGTCATATATCAATCACAACTTCACATTTCCAATTCAATTATTTAAAACAATTTCCTTTTAACCAATTTCAGTTTCAAAATTTCAAATCTTGAATTAGAAAATAATTCAATTCATATAAATCCTCAATTCATCTCTTTAAAACAATATTATTTAATCAAAATCCAAATTCATGATTTTTTAAACCATTTAATTTAACCAATTCTGTGTCCGCATATAATTTTCTGCCCTATGGCCAAGTGATCAGTTATTTCAATTTTAATCATAAAGATAGATATATATCATTTCAATCCAAATCCAAGCGTCATAGGTATATATCATTTCAACCTATTTCTTAGTTCATTTTCAATGGTCTAAATGATAATATAAATGATGTCAATAAATAAATAGGTAATAAAAGTGATATATCCAAAATAAATAAACAATCATACATCCATCATCAATCAATAGCATACAATAACAACCAACATCCAAATCAACTAATACATCACAATAGTTACTGATTATCCATTATCGGTGTTAACAAGCAACTAAATTCAATATAAAATTCAAATTAATTTAAATGTCAATTTTAACTACCAAATAGCAACCAATAAAATTCTTATCACTTCATAAATTTAATTCAAGTGACATAAGAAGGTTTAGTATTGCATGAGTGAGTTAAATCAGTCACGTTTGATTTATAGCCGATTAAAAATCCAATAAAAGCCCAAAATTGGAACAGTCTCCAAATTCAACTAAACCAATTTCATATTGTCCAGAATTTCGATACGATCCCAACGGAAGAAACCGCACATCAATCAGAGCTCGTATGAAAAATTTATGCAAATTAGAAGGTTTAAAATTTAAATTAAAAATAAATAAAGTAGAGGGTGCAGCGACCCGCAGTTTCGTACCCTTTGAGTTGATAATAATTCACTCCTGTTCAACCCAAATTGTACGAAAGAGCAAATAACTAGGGTAAAGAAGAAGAAAGAGATAGAAGAAAAATAGAACAACAACAACAGAATCTCACAATCGCAGCAGGACAAAATATAATATATAATAACATATTTTTTTATACAAAATAATCTATAACAGTTTGTACACTTACAATCATCAGAGTACAACAATCAACACATCAATCTGGATAGTTATAACCATTTTCCTCACATGGTGGAAATATAAATCAAGTACGAAAATACGTCTGAACTCCTCCAGCTCGTCTCCTGAGCTCCATAGCATTTTAAACCTGAATCTGTAATACTCGGTCTGACGCGAGCATTACAATAAAATAACACCCGAGTCAGTCTGGAAAACCATCGTGAGAAAACACACTCAATTTGAATTATTAGAGTTATCAAAATCCATTGATAACAAAGGTATCTCGTAAGACCGCGTCACACATAAACACGACGGGTTTTTACCTTACGATAACCAAAACAATTTTATAGAAAATCCTCTGATATTATAATAGTGTCTAAACACAAATACTTATTCAAATAGCTGAAATTGTTACATTAGTTAAATTCCAGAATACTAGGCTCTACAAACAAAACTGTAAAGCTCGTATTGGAGAATGGATTCCATACGAATGACTGGGCCACTAGGGTACCGCCCATCACAGTACACTTCTAGAACAATGTACCGTGGACCATCGCCGGATCCCTTGCTACACAATATCGGCCTACCTCTAACCTGGATAGACCGAATATGTTATCACCACGGGTGTTCCCACCCTTACAATTGAGCGCTCCTCCATTCATGCACAACCATATCCATAATATTGAGGTTTCCGAGGACATCTAGAAAAGTGATAACACCCTAATTGGGTGCGACCCACTTAGCCTTGCTGCATCTCCCCTGTTTTAGTCATTCCCGGTTGATGAGGCTTGAGGCTAAGTGTTACCTCTCAAGAAACAATTCTACTTAGAATGCTCATCGTCCTCCAATGACGATGTTCTGATAGCATTCATCTATACAAGTTGTCCATGGTCTGGACAAACCGGATCATCGTCTTCATCATCTTCACGATATTCATTCGTAACGTTCACGATATTCATTTATAATGAGCATTTTTAAAGAATAGTAATTTATTTTTATTTTTAAAATATGTTTTAAGTTGTTACTTAAAATATTAAACACTTTTAATAAACCATCAATAACTCATTTAAAATAAAACAAATCAATATACAAGGCTGATTATTAAAATTAAAAATTTTATTTCAATAAATATTAAATAGTGAAAATTAGCCACACATCCTTAAAACGGAACTTAAATTCAAAGCGGGTCCCTGTCATAAAATATATATTTTCTACATCCCTGTTTCTGTTTTCCGCCATTTTTTTTCTCAAATTACCCTTGCGTTTCGCTGTGGAGCTGAATCTTCTTCTTATTTTTCGATTTAATGGTAAACTGCAATTAAATTAAAGATGAATCAATTTTTTTATGAAATATGATATTCTTAATATTTGCAGTTATGAATAATCGCAACAAATTTCTGCAAATATATGCGCAATAGTTGCAGAAATTTCTACAACTATACGCAATAGTTGCAGACATTTCTGCAACTATAAGCAATAGTTGTAGAAATGTCTGCAACTATAAGCAATAGTTGCAGTAATTTCTGCAACTATACGCAATAGTTGCAGACATTTCTGCAACTATTAGCAATAGTTGCATTTCTGCAACTATATGCAATAGTTGCAGATATTTCTGCAACTATACGCAATAGTTGCAGACATTTCTGCAACTATTTGCAATAGTTGCAGATATTTCTGCAACTATTTGCAATAGTTGCAGACATTTCTGCAACTATTTGCAATAGTTGCATTTCTGCAACTATATGCAATAGTTGCAGAAATGTTTGCAACTATGTGCAATAGTTGCAGATATTTCTGCAACTATTTGCAATAGTTGCATTTCTGCAACTATATGCAATAGGTGCAGAAATGTCTGCAACCATATGCAATAGTTGCAGATATTTCTGCAACTATACCGTATAGTTGCATAAATTTCTGCAACTATACCCAATAGTTGCTGACATTTATGCAACTATACCATATAGCTCCAGAAATATCTGCAATTATTTGTAAATTTTGTAAATTTCAAAAAAAAAAGGTTTAAAAGTTGCTGAATTGTCTGCAAATATTTGAAATAATTGCACATTTACTACAAATATGAATTTTTGATATCAACAATGGATCTCATTTCAAAGATCATAAAATTTGTGATTTTTTTGTGAAAACGGTTTGTTGATCCGGTTTTTGTACATAAAGTTATACGCGTTTGAAATGTTAAAAACGTAAAGGGTATTTGTGTATTTTTGCCTGTGCAAATTTGAAAATAGGGGGCGGAAATGTAAGTTTTGTATGTGAAGGATGTTTTGTTTATTTTGAAACTTATTAGGGATGTGAGCCAAACTTACCCTATTAAATATTTAAAAATCCATTTTTCCAAAGTATTCCAATACTAACTAGTTTAAAATTTCATAGTTTAAATAATAAAGTTTTCCCTTTGAAAAACGAACTTAACCTCTTAAAAATAAAAATATATTTTAAAATCTCAATAACTAATTCAATTTAAAACTTCCTCTCGATTTCACAACATATCGATTAATTGTTGATTCCCTAATCATTCCCATTTCAAAAATAGAATCTACTATTTTTCTCAACCCTGTTTCCATATCCTAATATAAATTCACCCTATGAATTTATATTCCCAATTATCATCTGATATCGAATTCCTTTATTTATAAATTTTATAACCCCTTTGGTTTACCTGTTTATAAAACAAATCTTATTTATAAAATTCCATTATATAAATTCATTCCTTATAATTTCCATTTATACTTCCAATCTATTTTTAATATCGACTTCAACTTCTTTTCTTCCTTATATTTCCAGGATATCATTTATAAATTCTTTATATAATTCTTTCTTTAAAATCTCCATTTAATAATTCACAAAAGTTAAGTATAATCAAATATATTTTCTAACTCATTTTCTTTTAAATAACCACAATTCCAATATAAATATTTTTATATCAAAAATTCCCTTTAATTCCATCAATTTTAAATATATATTTATGGTATTTAAAATTTTAAAATTCAGGCCAGTGCTACGATAACATCCAGTAATCTACAACAGATTATATACACACATCATATATCACTGTATATGAAAAATAAGCAATATATTTTAGGAATACAGTTGGATCCCTCCAACATATTTTTCCTGCATCCACAGATGTTAATACAACACAAAAATACCAATCCCACTACGAGGGGGATATCGCGGTATATAGGGTCATTCGTTATTATGCGGGGCGCATAAGGTCTCATCCGCTATAATGTGTGGGAATATCACTCCAAATACTAGTATATATATATATATATATTTAACATTTAACAGATAATGATTTCTAAATCCAACCAAGCAACCAATAATTAATTTTAACTATTTAAAATTTAATTGGCGATCCAAAAGAGTGAGAATTTTCTCACCATGATTTTACTTTGCAATCCGTTCCAACTCGACTTGTTTCCATGATTATTAGACCTTGTACGAATAAATTTTACGAATTTTCATAAGTTAACAAATTTTAAAATTAACTAATTATATACTAATTAAAATTAATTAAAAACTAATCACTCTACCTGATATCGGCCTAGTCCTCTCACGGAACGCCTCATCGAGTTCGTCGAACAACATCGCACCAGAAAACCTACTCACGCCAACCATCTCCTCTGCTTACTCCTTCTCCGACACTACCGGGGTCCAAGCGAAGCCATCCTCTCTCCCAAAGGTTCAATGGTGGCCGCCTGCCTTCCATCGCGATCTCATCCTCTACGTCGAACGTCATTAACTTGAGCTCCAACTCGACCCCGCCTCTGTCCCTTAATTCGACTACACCACCGCTCCAGGCTGTCGCCTCGTCGCTCCCCCTTCCTTAATTGAACGCGAACTCCCTCCTCTCTTCTTTTGTGGATTCATCCTATACATGCACATTGAACTATACCATTCAATCGCCTTCCATCCACGAAAACGCATCTCGACTTTGCCATCAAACCCTAGCTGTAGCGTGAACCGCCTCGCTTCGCCCTGGTCGTCGTCGCTGATGCTTATTGCAAGCGCCATCGTACGAGACATCAATCAATATTATTTGTTTTCTTCGATCAATTTTTTTAAAAAAAAATCAATTACGTTTCTTTTTTTTCTATGTTCGGTTTTGTATTGGAAGGGAAAAGAGGGAGAACAAGTGATTTTAAAAAAAGAAAAGGGAGGCGTGATTCAAGGAGAAATGGGGGGAAACGTGATTTAACGGTGAAAAGAGCTTGTACGTGATGGTGGCGTGTTCGAGACGGTAAGGCGACTTTTGATTTTGATTTTTATAAATTTTTAATATTGAAATTATCTCGTTATACATATCTTGAAATTATGAACCCCTACGGAGTCGTACCGCCAGGCGTTCCTAATGTTATACCGCTATTCCGAACCCAACGGAAAAGGTTTCGAGTCCTAATTCGATCGTATGGAGAAAATAGCTTTTTGGACCCATTTATTATATTAAATTTTCTATATTAATTTCAACGTGTTTCTATCCCGTACGATCAAACGATAACCCCAAACACTACAAAATTTGAAATCCGATAATAATACATTATTACGGGTCCAATGGAACTGGTTTCGTTGAAATCCGAGACTATGCCCCGGATCGCTATTTTAACGCGTCGATTAAATCGACAATTTCGAAAATTTACGAAATCGCTTGAAATCCTAGTTTTAAAAACTTATTAACTCAATTAAAACTCCAACTCAAATATTTAAACCATTTAAATATTTAAAATTAAACGATAAAAAAACCCGGGTTGTTACATTCCTTCCCCTTAAAAGAATTTCGTCCCCGAAATTGCTAAGACAGGATGAACGATCCAAACCCATTAACCTTTCGAAACTTATCAGTAAAAATTTGATATTTCAATTTTCTAAAAATTTAGTTTCGATCAAACAATTAGTTCTAAACTCTATTTCCAAAATCCTTTATTCCAATTACAATTTGAAATCAAATTGTCATTAACAAAAAGTTTCCAAAAAATTTCATAATTTTTCTAACGCCCTAAATTTCCGAAATTTTTTGATAGAGTCTGCCTTGTATGGAGGACCTTTTGCAATATGACAAGAGAGATAAATATATATACATCGACCCACATGGTCGGAAAACAAAATATATAACAATATATTATCATTTCGCAGTATTTAATCCGAAAACATACCTTATTTTCGAATTTTTAAGCATTATTAAGCAAGCATTTACTTCGAAAGCAATTACGCAACCCATAATTTAGCCCGCTAGCCTCTGGGTACCTGTACTTACTCAATTTAAACACGTAAGTACCAAAACATGAAAATTCATCAACATTTCACTTATTTAAATAGTTAAAACACATAAACTTCAGAACTCCATCATTTCAAACATATATTATAAGCAATTATGAGGTTCCAACACCAATTTAATTTCTTCCAATTGATTCATATATCATTTTATTCAATTCAAATGATTTACAACCAAATTATTTATAGAATTTTATTCACTTCTATTAATTCATAGAATTTTATTTACTTCCGTTTACGCCAAATGCCAATTTTTTTTCTATGCAAATTCAGCGCTATTCATTTAATAAAATAACCATTCCAGTCTATAGCTATCTTAAATTGATTCCAAATGAATTTATGTTCGATTTTATTCCATTTCAATTTGATTCTCAATTAATTCATTTTTGTTTCATTAATATCCACATTTATTATATTCAAACCACTTTATTAAACTCGGAATCATTTCATGCTAATTTATTTATGAACCATTCCATAAATTTATTTAAACCAAGTTTTTATTCAAAATATTTACTTAAGTTAATCCGTTTAGTTTAAATTATTCTAACTATATAACTTAAGTTTTTTTCATTTCAACCAACTTCCATTCCATTTACTAATTTATTAATTAGTTCATTCATATATTCACTTCAATTTTAATTCCATGCTCGAATTCATTTAATAAATATTCCAAGTCGTATTCAATTTATTTACATTCAAATTGAATTTATTTATAACTCAAGTTTCAATTCCAATATTCAATCTACTAACCAATCCATCTAATTAGTTAATTCCATTTTCCATTTCACAATTAGATTTTTATTCCAAAAATCACTCCAATTAATTTACTTGAGTCCAATTTCATTTCAAAATTCAAGTTTGGACTTTATTTCTTCACTTTAAAATATTATACCATTTTTATTTTGGGTTTTCCATTTCACTTTTCAATTTTATGAGTCACACGACTTATCTCTCTCATTTCCATCAATTTTTACACTCAAGTATATTCACATTTTGTTTTTAACTCGAGATTATACATTTATTTATAGCCTAAGTATATTTTTATTTCAAAAGTTTCAATTTTTTATAAGATATTCCAATTTATTTATTCACAATTCCAATTTTCCACTTAAATTTGATTTCATTCAAGATTTATGCCATATGGTTTTATAATATCTCACAATTCAAAATTCATATTTACTTGAATTCAATATTATTTCTAATTCAATTCAAATTTTATAACATATAGTTATATAGTCACTTTATAATTCACATTTACATATTTTAATTCAATTCCATATAACTCAAATCCAATTCACGTTTTTATTTAAATTTCAATTCCCATTAACCAACATTTCAAAACCATACTCGAGTTATTCATACTTAAATGAAATTTCACTCCAACAAATTTATTTTTAATCCTTTCAATTTGATTATATATTCCAATTACTTTGCTAAGTTAACTCCCACTTCATTAATACACCATACTAATTGTAACGACCCAGAATTTTGGACCATTCGCATCCATTATAAGTGTATAGGTAGACACTCATGCCGGAGTTGAATTGCTCAAAATACCACGTTTTTAATTTAAATTTGGCAAAACTGAACATATACAGTAAATAAATAATCACAGATCACAGACACAGAGTAATAATTGCAGCGGAAATAAAAGAGATAGTAGTTCATGAAGCTACTATATGAATATATAAAATACATCAGAGTTAGAACAGATACAACGGAAGAGTAATACAATACATCAGATACAAATCAGAATACATCACTGGAATCATCGAATACTGAAAGCAGAATAGATGGCTGGATCTTCAAGCAAAGCTCCAACTTCAAAGGTGAGTCTTGAATACTGGTACACTCAGTCTGACCCGAGTGTAAAGCAAAAACACAAGACACTCGAGTCAGGATTAACATTCTTATATTAATAAATCCAACTCAAGTGAAATAGCAATCGAAATACAAGTAACTCAAAGGATGTTTGGAATAACCATCCTTTAAGGATCCGTTAAACTATCTACTATGTAGTAATGTACGATAAGTAGATAATGTCTATCAGTAATAATAAGATATCAAAATAGTGTTAAGTCATGGCCCATTCCACCCTTAACACATTTTTATTCCCAAAAGCATATACAAGACTGTAGTTTCCCCAAAACCGGAAGTCACCAGAGGGCAATCCATATACTAAAGGTACAAATCAAAATTGTAGTGGTCGCGCATAAATGGAATACAAGTATGACAAGGCACATGAGGCAATACCCAAGGTAGTGATACTACCGTTCGCCTGATCCGGACTGGTGAGAACGCAACGCCGCAGCGCCCGCAACACCGTGAAACAACACTCCCAAATCAAGGGTGCACCAATCGACAACAAGTATAAGTAGTTCGAAGAAGTGTGTCCACTTGAGGTAGCTAATCCTCCATTGGCCCGGCACAGCTCCTGTTTTAGTCATTTCAAATTTGACACAAGTGTCAAGGCTATCCATCATCGTTCTCTTTCTTCAGTCATCACGTACATCATTCCAACCACTTCATTCTGGATCATCACTCCGCGTATAGTTATTAAAGTGGTTTTCGGTTTAGATAGAGAGTATATCCATAACCGATTCCGGTCTCTTTAATAACTTTCGTAATTATTACACCGATTGGTCGTTTATTTATTTCAAAACCAAATCAATTTCAATTTCAATCAGAGTTTATAAATCAACATTTCGTTTGTCTTTCTAAATCGATTTCCATAATTTACGTTTCAAAACTTCCAAATTACCATTTCAAAATCTTATAATACAATTTCAATTTCCATTTAAAACAATTCAAATATTGATTCAAGTTCGTATATAAGTTTCATTCCGAAATCATTTAAATTAATTTAATTTAAAATCAAATCAATTTAAATCCATTTATCAATTTCATTCAATGTTCGTTAAGTAAATTTTCATTTAAAACAATTTTTGTTTGATTTCCAATTCATTAAATCCATTATTTAAATTCAACTTCCTTATTTCAAAACTTACAATTTGAATTAAATCAAATTCATCAAATCAAATCCTTTAATTTCAAGTCTTGCATTAATTTCAATAAATCACATTTATTTCTTGTTAAAGAAATTCAATTTCACTTATTTACTTACTTAAATAATTTCCAAAACTTAATAAATAAAGTAACTCAATTTCAATTATTTACGAAGTAAAAATTTACTTATTCAAAAGTTCAATTTTACTTATTAAAGAATTCAATTCGATTTAATCATTAAATAATTCAACCTTATTTAATTATTAAATAATTCAAAACTTAATTATTAAATAATTTCAAAGTTTAATAATTTCAAACTCAATTATTAAATCATTTCAAAGTTTAATAATTTCAAACTTAATTATAATTTCAACTTAATTATTAAATCATTTCAAAGTTTAATAATTTCAAACTTAATTATAATTTCAAACTTAATTATATAATTTCTCAAATTAAACAACATTCTTTCATCGATTACATTGTAAATATTTGTTTCATATTATTAAATATTACAATTTCCTTTCATTAAAATTCAGATTTCAACTTCATTTCAAAACCATATTCTTTATTCAAATAAAATCTTCGTTTTATTTTTAAATCAAATTATTGACCAATCGGGTTTTATTTAATTTTCTTTCCTAGGTCAAAGTTCAATTTGGGTATTTATCATTTCAACCCGATTCCAATTCAATTCAAAATCAAAACATACAAAGGGAACTTGCAGTGTGATAACAGGGATGGTGTCAAAGTAAATAAACAAGCAATAACAACAATCAATATCAATCCAATAATCAACTCAAATAATCCCGAAATAACCGTATTAATTCGCATTGTTGTTTGTACGAATTAATATAATTATTTCTAGAATCTACACTATCATTTCATGTAGATTAAAGATTATTACAATAATATAAATACGGTTCTTTACTTGATATTCAATTTCAATTTTCCACTACAACAATTAATCCAATATACGTCGATGGTTCAAAATGTAATTATTACTATTCTACATGTCAATTAATTTAACAATTAAAAGGGGTCATATTCAACTAATCAAATTTAACATATAAATCAGTTTAAAATTCATTAACTATCCTATTTCAATTTTGCATACTATTTATCATTTAACACTAACAACTTAACGTCCAATATAAACATCAACAATCAATCAATTATCAGCCAAACTGTATTATCATCGCATAAATAATTAACAGATAATGGTGTCAGATGTCACAGGTGAACTGATACAGGTAATAGCATATAAAACAGTGTAATTAACTAACAACAGTAAATTTCAATTGTCGTTTCTATTGAAATCAAATTTAATAAATAAAAGAACGTTAATCGTGAGTGAGTGCTCACCTTTCGAGGTTAGAGAGATACACAATGAAGCTGAGACGAGTTACGAATCCAAGCACGAACCTAGACAATCGAACAAATTTGGACAACAATCTCAAAGAAAAGTAAGCTGGAAGCGGACTTGACGGACAAGGCTGACAAATAGGAATAGACGAATTTAAATCAAAATGGGATCGATGACAATGACTGATATAAATGGACTTATATACATATAACTATATATATATAGGATCATATATATTAACTCAAACATATGCTAAACTAAAATATACATATTTATTTTCAAATCAAAATATAACTTTATATATATAACTAGCATATACACAATACAACTTAATATAAACATATATATCATATTTTAAACTAATATGTAAACAGACATCATGTAACTGCAAACAATTTCCTTTAAAACTATATATATGTATATACGGTCTACCCACACATCAACATGCAGACTAAATAAATATACTCAAACTAAACTCAAGTATATATATATATATAAACTAATATACAAATATATATAACCAGATCATATAGCTATATAACTGTCAAAACATGTTTATACATTATTATATATATACGAACAGTAAATGCTTAGCAACAACTAGCTTATATAACCTGTACGAATATATATATATATTTATATTATGCCCATACTCATAGAAAGCTAATAGCAATACTAATATAAACTTTTATAACCTTACACATAAACTCAACAGATAAAATTTATAATAGGTTATATCTTAATAAAATAAAGTGACAATATATATAAAACATTCATAGAAACTATAAACTTACTTTATCCATATCAATTTATGTCGTAACTTTTATGAAGTATATATATATTATACTAATATATAACAGCAGTGAGAAGATAAGTCCCAATACACATATATTTTGAAAACAATATGCAAACACTCTATATGCCGTGAACCCTTTTTTATGAAATATATATATATATGTGTTAAATTTTTTTTTTGTAAATTACATATATACAATACTAACAGTTACATATACTAACAGTTCATGTAAAAATAGTCTTCATGCGACATATATTACACTTTATAAATTATATATACAATATACTAACAGTTATATATATATATAAATATACACTCACGCAACACATATATACATATACACGCACGCAACACACAACCATACTTATATACTAATTTTTTTTCAACTGTGCCTAAAGCTTTTATAACAATTTATATGATATAGCATCACATACTGTAAAGTACTATATGACGTGTGTGAATATATCAATGTGTTATAACTATATCATGTCTGCTACACAAAAGCTGGCACTCTCTACTATATTATGTAAAATCTGAAACTTTAAACCTTTTTTAATATACCTATTATATATTATAATATACTGTACGTACTAACATAATTCACCTATATATAGATAAACAAATATATATAATCAACGTATTCTACAGCCAACAATATATCAACAATCTATGTACCTGCTTTTGGAAACCCCAAAGAAAAGAAGGCACGTATGCATGGCCGAGAGGAGGGCTAGACGGTGGTGGGTGAAGGGCGGAGGTGGAGGAGATGCACGAGGTTGGAGATTGGGTTGTCGAGGTGAAAGGGGGAAGATGCATTGCCTGCGTGCGTGGCGAGGGGATGAGCAAGCTGAGGCCTTGCTGGTTGTACGCAGGGTGGTCGGGTTTGGTCACTGATGAGGCGGAGGGCTGCGGTTGGTGGTCCGGCTATGTTTGAGCGGAGGGCGGTGCGGTAGTGGGTATTAGGGAAAACGTGGGTCTGAGATGATGAGGGAAAGAGTTGCCGAGAAAAGTGAGCAGGGGGAGGTGGGGAAAACTATGAGGTGTAAGCGATAATATTTGTGACGATACGAAACCAAAGAAAATGAAAGGGTGGAAAGAAAGATTTAAACGAACCGATGTTTATTCAAGATAGGGAATTGTAAAGGTGTAAAGTCTCTAAATTCAAGAAAAATTTAAACGCTAATGACCCTTTGGAATTTACACAATGCATAACGGACAGAAAAAAAAAATGAGTTTAGAAATTCAAACCGGTACCGATACGAATATCTATTTCGCGAGTTTCGTCACGCAATGGACACCGAAAGACAGATATGGATATACTGTGGAGGTCAGCCCGACGAGACGATCAAAATGGTATACAGATATCAGTGTTATGGTTGAATTATAAAAATTCAAATTTTCTACTATGGAAAATGCAAGAAAAACGTAGAAAAATAAGATCGACGGAGCCAAAGATGTCCGAATTTGGAAAAACGACAAACTGATATCTTGCTCAGAAGATGATTTAGAATTTTTATATGTAAAAATATTTTGGTTTCGGAAACATTTTATTTTCAACGCTTTTTAACTGATTAAATTGAAGTGAATTTACGCGCGAAATAAACTTTCACATTT
Organism: Allium fistulosum; assembly: GCA_030737815.1. NCBI lineage: Eukaryota > Viridiplantae > Streptophyta > Magnoliopsida > Asparagales > Amaryllidaceae > Allium > Allium fistulosum. The sequence continues at coordinate 390,731,767 of CM060904.1, forward strand.
TCGGACGAAAATTTACCAGTTGCTATGTTTAATAAGACGTATTCCAAATATCTAATTTATATTTCAAAATTTTATCGTTTAACATTTCACAAAATTTCAACCATTTACGTTATTAAAACAGTTGAAATTTACGGGTCGTTACACTCTCCCCCACTCAAAATTTTTCGTCCCCAAAAAGGAACGAGGTAGGAGAATAGAAACAACTAGAAAGAAAAACAGATTTGAAATACAAAATAACAATTAATTTAAACCATATAAATTCAAATTTAAATTAATTGATATTCAATAATTGATTTAATCCATTTGATTTCACTAAAATCAATCTCAACTATTTCTAAATTCATTATCTTATTATCCAATTATCTTCAATCTACAATTTCTAAAACCATAAATTGAATAGTCTTTTATTATAATCATATTTTCTTCAACAATTTTAAATTCTTATTTATTCCAAATTACTGTTAAATTTATTCTACTTAATATATCTACTCACATATATTTAACCCATATAAATTAAATTAAACCATATAAATTTTGATTTAAATTAATTTACATCTACTAATTGCTTTTAAATTCAAGGTATTTTCATATGTTGATCAAATTTCAATTTATTAATTCTTTCAAAACAAATTTATTTGTCTCATCTATTATTCAATTAACTTATTATTCTATTTATTTCAATTAACATTTTATAATTAAAATTTAAGTGTATATCCTTTATTATAACAACTCAAATTCTATTTATAAAAGTCATTTTATATTGTATATTATCCAATTACATTGTTAACTTTTTGCGCAATTTAGGTAAGGTAAGTTATTTTGAATGCAATTGAGTATTATACAAATAAATTTTCCAAATTCAATTATTCAAGTTTAAATATTTATTCCAAATTTTGGTTTTATTTATAATTAAAATCATCCTTTAACAAAAATTTAAGAATTAGATTTCCGATTAACTTTAAACAATTTAGAGATATATATAATACATTCATATCAAATCGAATTAAATTTAAAATAAGATACCTATATATATATATAAAAAAAATCAAATTATACTGGAGAAATTCAAATCAAAATATTTTTCAAAACAAAACCATAGGAAAGCTACAGAATAGTATCTCCACTTCGAAACTCGAAAATGAATGTCGATGATGCGGCCGCCATCACCAAAATTATTTTCCAGCGACAAAGAGAAGAGCACTGATTTCAACACTTTAAATTCTTTGAAAACGATTTCTATTCGAAAATACTTTCAATAATATATACTTTTAAAATTTAAACCAAAGTTCGAAATCACCGGAAACTAAATTCTCAAATTTCTGAATTAAGTTCATTTTAAATTCCAAATCAATTTATAAACCATAATTATAAATTCATTTAGAATAATAAATGATAATCAAATATTATCATTTCAAACAACCAATTTAATTAACCTCTAAATTCCAGAAAATTTTACATATATTTTTACAATATAATCAAACAAATTTGAAAACAATATTGTGTCAGTTTGCTCTGCTCAAGTGTCTTGGAAATCCTATCGATAGCGTTGATCAGACGAATCGATCGAAAACCCAAATCAACATCAGCAACTCAAACAACACAATATATAAAACATTTTTAATATAAATTTACAAATACACTTACTCGCTTGATGATACAAGAATGGATTCAAAGCAAGGATAGAGATTCAAATTTGATGGACTCAAATCAAAGAGAATTCTGATTCGAAGACAAATTCGAAAGAAAAGATAAGATGATTCAATAACAGAATTGGGAGATGGGTAAGTTTATTTAATTCACAGGCAACCTTAACCGGTCATCCGTAACTTCAAGAATAGGATCGATGCTGAATTCCGAGGTAAATCAACACTCGATCTCAAGAGATGAATTCAGGTATAACAGGGAATAGATAGCATCGTAAACCGAGGATACAGAAATCTCCGGTAAATCGATGCCTATTATAAAGGAGTTTCACCCCTTTACAAATCATTCGAAGTTGGCGAGACCGCCGATTCACTATAAGGGTTATTCGAAGTGGAGTTATGTGATGCCCCAGAATTGAAAGGAGACGAATAGTGAGGGACACGAATGAAATTTGGAACCGTAGGGAACGTTCCAAAATTCAAAGAAATCGAGTCGAAAGGAAGAGATTGAAACTCGAATGAGAGTGATTCTGTAAATACATTTACCCTATATGTTGAGTTTTGCCTAGAGCTACCAAAAGCTCTGATACCAACTGTAACGACCCAGAATTTTGGACCATTCGCATCCATTATAAGTGTATAGGTAGACACTCATGCCGGAGTTGAATTGCTCAAAATACCGTGTTGTTAATTTAAATTTGGCAAAACTGAACATATACAGTAAATAAATAATCACAGATCACAGACACAGAGTAATATTTGCAGCGGAAATAAAAGAGATAGTAGTTCATGAAGCTACTATATGAATATATAAAATACATCAGAGTTAGAACAGATACAACGGAAGAGTAATACAATACATCAGATACAAATCAGAATACATCACTGGAATCATCGAATACTGAAAGCAGAATAGATGGCTGGATCTTCAAGCAAAGCTCCAACTTCAAAGGTGAGTCTTGAATACTGGTACACTCAGTCTGACCCGAGCGTAAAGCAAAAACACAAGACACTCGAGTCAGGATTAACATTCTTATATTAATAAATCCAACTCAAGTGAAATAGCAATCGAAATACAAGTAACTCAAAGGATGTTTGGAATAACCATCCTTTAAGGATCCGTTAAACTATCTACTATGTAGTAATGTACGATAAGTAGATAATGTCTATCAGTAATAATAAGATATCAAAATAGTGTTAAGTCATGGCCCATTCCACCCTTAACACATTTTTATTCCCAAAAGCATATACAAGACCGTAGTTTCCCCAAAACCGGAAGTCACCAGAGGGCAATCCATATACTAAAGGTACAAATCAAAATCGTAGTGGTCGCGCATAAATGGAATACAAGTATGACAAGGCATATGAGGCAATACCCAAGGTAGTGATACTACCGTTCGCCTGATCCGGACTGGTGAGAATGCAACTCCGCAGCGCCCGCAACACCGTGAAACAACACTCCCAAATCAAGGGTGCACCAATCGACAACAAGTATAAGTAGTTCGAAGAAGTGTGTCCACTTGAGGTAGCTAATCCTCCATTGGCCCGGCACAGCTCCTGTTTTAGTCATTTCAAATTTGACACAAGTGTCAAGGCTATCCATCATCGTTCTCTTTCTTCAGTCATCACGTACATCATTCCAACCACTTCATTCTGGATCATCACTCCGCGTATAGTTATTAAAGTGGTTTTCGGTTTAGATAGAGAGTATATCCATAACCGATTCCGGTCTCTTTAATAACTTTCGTAATTATTACACCGATTGGTCGTTTATTTATTTCAAAACCAAATCAATTTCAATTTCAATCAGAGTTTATAAATCAACATTTCGTTTGTCTTTCTAAATCGATTTCCATAATTTACGTTTCAAAACTTCCAAATTACCATTTCAAAATCTTATAATACAATTTCAATTTCCATTTAAAACAATTCAAATATTGATTCAAGTTCGTATATAAGTTTCATTCCGAAATCATTTAAATTAATTTAATTTAAAATCAAATCAATTTAAATCCATTTATCAATTTCATTCAATGTTCGTTAAGTAAATTTTCATTTAAAACAATTTTTGTTTGATTTCCAATTCATTAAATCCATTATTTAAATTCAACTTCCTTATTTCAAAACTTACAATTTGAATTAAATCAAATTCATCAAATCAAATCCTTTAATTTCAAGTCTTGCATTAATTTCAATAAATCACATTTATTTCTTGTTAAAGAAATTCAATTTCACTTATTTACTTACTTAAATAATTTCCAAAACTTAATAAATAAAGTAACTCAATTTCAATTATTTACGAAGTAAAAATTTACTTATTCAAAAGTTCAATTTTACTTATTAAAGAATTCAATTCGATTTAATCATTAAATAATTCAACCTTATTTAATTATTAAATAATTCAAAACTTAATTATTAAATAATTTCAAAGTTTAATAATTTCAAACTCAATTATTAAATCATTTCAAAGTTTAATAATTTCAAACTTAATTATAATTTCAAATTAATTATTAAATCATTTCAAAGTTTAATAATTTCAAACTTAATTATAATTTCAAACTTAATTATATAATTTCTCAAATTAAACAACATTCTTTCATCGATTACATTGTAAATATTTGTTTCAGATTATTAAATATTACAATTTCCTTTCATTAAAATTCAGATTTCAACTTCATTTCAAAACCATATTCTTTATTCAAATAAAATCTTCGTTTTATTTTTAAATCAAATTATTGACCAATCGGGTTTTATTTAATTTTCTTTCCTAGGTCAAAGTTCAATTTGGGTATTTATCATTTCAACCCGATTCCAATTCAATTCAAAATCAAAACATACAAAGGGAACTTGTAGTGTGATAACAGGGATGGTGTCAAAGTAAATAAACAAGCAATAACAACAATCAATATCAATCCAATAATCAACTCAAATAATCCCGAAATAACCGTATTAATTCGCATTGTTTTTTTTGGCAAGGCCGACGGGGTTGGATGGTCCCCGACCATTTTATTGCAGCACTGATAGGAACAGAACACGTACAACAAAGAGCATAGCTCAAGAAAAACGAAGGCAAACACAGCGCCACAAGAACAAGAGGAAAAAAGGCACAGGAACAGATAAAAATAAAAACACAAAAAGACTAAAACCTACAGAAAGATTCTAAAATCCCTGGATCAATGCTGAAGGATTGCATCCTCATGGATTGCTTCAACTCGTGAGTCATCCAATTTTTGAGCTCAACATAAGATTTAACTTTGCTTACATCAAAAACTCTAGAATTTCTCTCTTTCCAAACAATATTAATGAAACTTTTCAACACCACAGTAAACAGTCTCATGCCATTCCTCTTGATCCCTGACCTTGCGTATGCATTCTCCCATTCACCACGATTGTCAGTAGTGGCCGAATAAGAATTTAGCTTTTTCAGAACCACAGACCAGAGCTGGTTTATGTACTTACATTCAAAAAACAGGTGCTCGACTGACTCCGGTTGCTCATTGCAGAAAGAACAGTATATATGAACTACCATTCCCATGCAAGCAAGTTTGGTTTTAGTATGTATTGCACGATTAAGGACCTTCCACAGAAGCAGGTTTTCTCTGTAACTACTGTCCAAACACCAAGTTCTCTTCCACCATTTCCACTTAGGCTGCTCTCCATTTTTCATCAAGTATTCATAACCATTTCCAATACTGAACTTTCCCATTTTATTTCCCCACACTATTCCAGCAGCTGAAGAAGGCAGAGGAGTAAACCTTCTTATGATGTTCCATATGTTCTGTATTCTAGGGTTGGAAGACGAGTATCGTATTGTACTATAATTGGTGAGAACGTCCCTGACTATAGCCGCACTATGAATTCCAGTCTGTTGAATTTCATTGTATGTAAGATGACGACTGAGAATGTACCCTTTATCAAGCCACGGTTCGTCCCAGAAACTAACACGATAAGATGGGCAGGAATTCATTTGTATAAGGGGAAGAAATAACTCCTTAATTTTGAACAAACTTTGCCATGTCCAGCTCATATTCTGTGGTTTAGACATCTTCCACAAACTCTTTCCTTTTGTTACATTTTTTTTGACCAGTTGGCCCAGAGACTGTCAGTATCATTATAAAATGTGTCTAAATGCTTCGCAAAAGCAGCCCTATTCCATTGCTTCATATTGAATATACCAAGTCCCCCCTTAGACATTGGCCTCTCAAGTTTGCTAAATTTTATAGGAGCAATGTATTTACCTATAGTCTTGCCTGCCCATAGGAATTTCATGAAAGCAGATTTGATCATATTAATCAGCTTATATGGTAGAATGAATGTTCTAGCCCAATATACTTGCATTGAAAAAATAACCGACTTTATCAAAGTTAATCTACCCGCTTGGGTTAGAGTTCTAGTGGTCCAACAGTTCAATCTTGCTGTGATCTTCTCAAAAAGAGGAAGACATTGGTTAATTGTTATCTTGGAAGTTGAGAGCGGCAACCCCAAGTATGACACAGTGTTCGGGTTTGTAGACATACCTGTTATATGAGTTATTTGAGCAGACAGGTTGTCACTCACACCTGATGTAATAATATCAGATTTGCGAAGATTGACCTTAAGTCCAGTCATAGTATAAAACTGGTCAAGAGCAGTCATTATATTCGTGATTGTGTTATAGTCTGGGGTACAAAACACGACTAGATCATCAGCGAACATTAAGGCAGTGATTTGAGGATCAATGCAAGCTGGATGAAGTTTGAACTTATTATTGGTAACTAATTTGTCTATCATTCTCGTAAGAAGTTCCATCACCATAATGAAGATGTAAGCTGATAACGGATCACCCTGTCTTATTCCTCTCTTACTAGCAAAGAATCCAGCAGAGATGCCATTAACGTTGACTGAATAGGTTGGGGTGGAGATACATTCGTATATCCAAGAAATAAAGTGGGGAGGGAAGTTCATGTAGCCCATAATACGAACAACACTGTTCCATTGCAGCATATCAAAAGCTTTCATTATATCTAGTTTCAGCATGGCTTTTGGGGGAACTTTCTTGCGTTTGTATCCCTTAAGAAGCTCATGAGAGAGCATTGTTGTTTGTACGAATTAATATAATTATTTCTAGAATCTACACTATCATTTCATGTAGATTAAAGATTATTACAATAATATAAATACGGTTCTTTACTTGATATTCAATTTCAATTTTCAACTACAACAATTAATCCAATATACGTCGATGGTTCAAAATGTAATTATTACTATTCTACATGTCAATTAATTTAACAATTAAAAGGGGTCATATTCAACTAATCAAATTTAACATATAAATCAGTTTAAAAATCATTAACTATCCTATTTCAATTTTGCATACTATTTATCATTTAACACTAACAACTTAACGTCCAATATAAACATCAACAATCAATCAATTATCAGCCAAACTGTATTATCATCGCATAAATAATTAACAGATAATGGTGTCAAATGTCACAGGTGAACTGATACAGGTAATAGCATATAAAATAGTGTAATTAACTAACAACAGTAAATTTCAATTGTCGTTTCTATTGAAATCAAATTTAATAAATAAAAGAACGTTAATCGTGAGTGAGTGCTCACCTTTCGAGGTTAGAGAGATACACAATGAAGCTGAGACGAGTTACGAATCCAAGCACGAACCTAGACAATCGAACAAATTCGGACAACAATCTCAAAGCAAAGTAAGCTTGAAGCGGACTTGACAGACAAGGCTGACAAATAGGAATAGACGAATTTAAATCAAAATGGGATCGATGACAATGACTGATATAAATGGACTTATATACATATAACTATATATATATATAGGATCATATATATTAACTCAAACATATGATAAACTAAAATATACATATTTATTTTCAAATCAAAATATAACTTTATATATATAACTAGCATATACACAATACAACTTAATATAAACATATATATCATATTTTAAACTAATATGTAAACAGACATCATGTAACTGCAAACAATTTCCTTTAAAACTATATATATGTATATACGGTCTACCCACACATCAACATGCAGACTAAATAAATATACTCAAACTAAACTCAAGTATATATATATATAAACTAATATACAAATATATATAACCAGATCATATAGCTATATAACTGTCAAAACATGTTTATACATTATTATATATATACGAACAGTAAATGCTTAGCAACAACTAGCTTATATAACCTGTACGAATATATATATTTATATTATGCCCATACTCATAGAAAGCTAATAGCAATACTAATATAAACTTTTATAACCTTACACATAAACTCAACAGATAAAATTTATAATAGGTTATATCTTAATAAAATAAAGTGACAATATATATAAAACATTCATAGAAACTATAAACTTACTTTATCCATATCAATTTATGCCGTAACTTTTATGAAGTATATATATATATTATACTAATATATAACAGCAGTGAGAAGATAAGTCCCAATACACATATATTTCGAAAACAATATGCAAACACTATATATGCCGTGACCCCTTTTTTATGAAATATATATATATGTGTTAAAAATTTTTTTGTAAATTACATATATACAATACTAACAGTTACATATACTAACAGTTCATGTAAAAATAGTCTTCATGCGACATATATTACACTTTATAAATTATATATACAATATACTAACAGTTATATATATATATATATAAATATACACTCACACAACACATATATACATATACACGCACGCAACACACAACCATACTTATATACTAATTTTTTTTTCAACTGTGCCTAAATCTTTTATAACAATTTATATGATATAGCATCACATACTGTAAAGTACTATATGACGTGTGTGAATATATCAATGTGTTATAACTATATCATGTCTACTACACAAAAGCTGGCACTCTCGACTATATTATGTAAAATCTGAAACTGTAAACATTTTTTAATATACCTATTATATATTATAATATACTGTACGTACTAACATAATTCACCTATATATTGATAAACAAATATATATAATCAACATATTCTACAGCCAACAATATATCAACAATCTATGTACCTGCTTTTGGAAACCCCAAAGAAAAGAAGGCACGTATGCATGGCCGAGAGGAGGGCTAGACGGTGGTGGGTGAAGGGCGGAGGTGGAGGAGATGCACGAGGTTGGAGATTGGGTTGTCGAGGTGAAAGGGGGAAGATGCATTGCCTGCATGCATGGCGAGGGGATGAGCAAGCCGAGGCCTTGCTAGTTGTACGCAGGGCGGTCGGGTTTGGTCACTGATGAGGCGAAGGGCTGCGGTTGGTGGTCCGGCTATGTTTGAGCGGAGGGCGGTGCGGCAGTGGGTATTAGGGAAAACGTGGGTCTGAGATGATGAGGGAAAGAGTTGCCGAGAAAAGTGAGCAGAGGGAGGTGGGGAAAACTATGAGGTGTAAGCGATAATATCTGTGACGATACGAAACCAAAGAAAATGAAAGGGTGGAAAGAAAGATTTAAACGAACCGATGTTCATTCAAGATAGGGAATTGTAAAGGTGTAAAGTCTCTAAATTCAAGAAAAATTTAAACGCTAATGACCCTTTGGAATTTACACAATGCATAACGGACAGAAAAAAAAATGAGTTCAGAAATTCAAACCGGTACCGATACGAATATCTATTTCGCGAGTTTCGTCACGCAACGGACACCGAAAGACAGATATGGATATACTGTGGAGGTCAGCACGACGAGACGATCAAAACGGTATACAGATATCAGTGTTATGGTTGAATTATAAAAATTCGAATTTTCTACTACGGAAAATGCAAGAAAAACGTAGAAAAATAAGATCGACGGAGCCAAAGATGTCCGAATTTGGAAAAACGACAAACTGATATCTTGCTCAGAAGATGGTTTAGAATTTTTATATGTAAAAATATTTTGGTTTCAAGAACATTTTATTTTCAACGCTTTTTAACTGATTAAATTGAAGTGAATTTACGCGCGAAATAAACTTTCACATTTTCGGACGAAAATTTACCAGTTGTTATGTTTAATAAGACGTATTCCAAATATCAAATTTATATTTCAAAATTTTATCGTTTAAAATTTCACAAAATTTCAACTATTTACGTTATTAAAACAGTTGAAATTTACGGGTCGTTACACTAATTCAATTCAAATCCAGTCAATTTGATTTCTAAAATTTAATTTATCCAACTTAACTTAAGTTGAATTCCATTTCAACTTTCTCACTTTAAATTTTATTCCAACTTCAATTTTTCACACTCCCCTCCTTATAATTATCATCTTCCACTAGATTCCAGAATTTTTAAACCCCCGGTATTTATTTCAAATCACTTTGAAATCAAATATATATATATATATATACTCTTTTTGGTTTGACAAACCACTTCCTTCGAATTTCAAAAACAACCTGATTTTATCCAAAACAATTCCTTCGGAATTTTTAAACAAAACTTGTTTGCCTAACAAATCTGAATCAAATCAATTTCAGTAGCAATCCGTCACTTAGAAACTCAAAAATGAATACTGATGATGCGGCTGTCATCACTAGAATTATTTTCCAGTGACTGAAGTGAGTTCAGTGCTATATCACTTCCAAAATCCATTTAAAACTATTTTTCTATTAAAAAATATCTCCAAAATAATAATACTATTATTTATCTTCAAACACTTTGGAAAATGCTTCTAAAAATCTTCGGGATTTAAATTTTCCAAATTCTGGTTTGAACCCATTTGTAGTTTTTTACTCATTTGTATAATTCATACTCATACAACCTCTATTTGGTCATATATATATATAACCATTTCAATTTTATAATCTTATTTTGATTATATAATAACAATCAAATACACCACTATAATAATTTTCAAAAAATTATTCCATTTATATCAAAATATAGTTTGGGTAAAATTATTTCATTTACCCGCTTCAAAACCGTACTGTGTCAAATTACTCTATTCAAGTGTTTAGAAACTTACCGATTTAAGTGGCGTCCCACTATTCGATCAGAATTTATATACCACTCGACAAATAAATTAACACAATATACAACCATTTTTATTCAATAACAAATACGCTCTCATATCTATTAATACACTCAAACTCATTCTAGGGTACTACTGTGTAACGACCCTAGATTTTAATTTAATTTAAATTGATAATTAAATGAATTTTTGAAAATAAAATTGTAAAATTTATTATAAATAGAAGCGAGTTTCCCCGAATACAAATAAATTTTGTATAAACCATTTAAATTTGATGTTATTATAAATATTGTGTATATATGTATATAAAGAAATACAAAATAGTTAGTAGTAAAGTAAAATAATTTAACAACAAAATAAAAATCTAGAAAATTCATCTATATTTTGAAATGAATATATATATAGTTTTATAAAAAAATAAAGTAAGTAAATAAACCTTAACATCATAGAACAAATACTAACAAACAAAATAATCAAAGCATATGTAAGTAAACAAAATAATTAAACAAAAGCATAGCAAATAAAATACATTCACATATAAACTACAAACCAGACCACATTTTTAAACATATATGTAGAAACAAAATAAGTATGCAAAGAAACAAATGTAGACTCATTTTTAATATCAGCCACCATAACTTATCATGTCAGCCCATAATGCAAGGCTGTAAGTATTATGAAAGGCAAGAAGGAAAGTATTAAAGAAGAATACATATCTTTATGTTGAACAGGTAAACAACTATGTACATATAAACAAAAAATATATACAAAGACAAGTACATACGAAATTTGAAATAAAAGATATGTGTAGACATAAGGACACAAAGCATTTAATGTGAACATCTCTAAGTACACACAAATATTATCTTCAGCCCCATACGAGTATCCATCAGCCGAAATGAAGAAAGCAAATCTGAAGTAATATCATCTCAACTTAAAACAACAATTCAATAAACAAGCTTCAACTAGCAAAATCAAAAGCAAGATTAAATAACAACCTGTCTTAGCAAAGCAACCCTCTGTTCTTCTCTGCTTCAAATCTCTGGTGAGTAACATCACTTTAAAACAACTTAAAATATAAATCTGTGATAGATATATCTATAAATATAAGTGTTTATGTCTGTATAATCCTTCTTGGTATGTTTGAATAATATATATAAGGGGTGCAGGCTGTTTACAAATGTCCCCTGCTAAATTCAAACATAAGTTTGCTTCAAAAGAAAAAAAAAACAAAATCAACTCCTCTCATTACACTTACTGTTTAGTCTTATGATCAAAATAACAATTGTTTGTTATGGAATATATTAAAGACTAAAATTTTATTTGAGTTAAAAAAATTTTGTAAATAGCTCTGGAAAACAAGTAATCCGAGCAAACTTTAAATAAATCAAACTTTAAACATTTCAATTCACGGATTCAGGTATGAAATCTGAATTCGTATACTATAATATGAATTTTGAAGTTAAAATCAAAATCTTTAGATCAAGAATTTACGCGCAGTTTTGGTTTGATCGAATTTCGATCTTTTGGTGGTTACTGGCGATCCACCGGCTTGGAGGGGTCAGAGTTTTGGATGGTGATGGAGGAGCATACGTTGGTTCACGAAAAAATGGTGCGGTGGTGGTCTGATGGACGTGGAGGTAGCGGCAGGCATTTCTTATTCGTAAACCTAATTTTGGAGAGGTTAGGTTTCTCGATTTGTTCGACTTCTTCGATTGACCAAGTGCAACGCGCCTTTGGGAGATGGTAGCTGGATCATGGACGAAAGTATGGCCGAAGTTGCTAGGTTTCTGGTGGTCAGAAGGCCGTGATTGTGGTGATGACAGGTTTGGAGTTGGTGATGCTCTCGCATGTTCCAGACTGTTTCCAGGTTTGGAATGAAGGTCTCGAATTCGAATTCGAGATGTGGGGGACGATCTAATGATCATTTTGGGTTGCTGCGTGGATAGGCGATGTGTCGGAGTGATCATCGATGATCGGAGTGGCGCCGCGATGATGTACACGTGCACGTGCATGTTTCATTTTCTGGTCGTTCCAGTTTTGGGGAAGAAGAGTTTGGGATCGGGTTTTGCTCGAATTTTTCTCGCGTTCGACTCGAAGTAATTGATGATTGCTCGATTAGTGTTGTCTCAGTTTTGTTAACCTGGAAGCAAATCTGTTTTTAAACAAATCCTGATGAACATTAAATTGTAAACTAAATTTAACAAAGCCTAAATCCAGATTTAAATTTGATTTTGATAAAATTCTTTTAATTAAAAGTTAAATTTTGAATGAAAAGTTAATAAATTAGTTTAACTTAAATTTGTAAGTTAAATAAATCAATTTATCTTTAAAGCTGGAATGTAAATAATTTGATTTAAACTTAAATTCAAATTTGAACTAAATTGTAGGTTCAAAAGTAAATGTTTAAAAATATATACATAAGTTAATGTTAATTAAGTCATTAATGAAGAAATGGGTTATCTTAGAGATAATTAAGGTAATTAAAATGATTTAATCAATAAGATGATTAAAGAATGATTTATTTAATTTATAAATAATTTAGATTAATTTATAATTGGAAATGATTAAAAATGAATTAATCTAAGATAATTTCTCAAGAAGGCAATTGAAGAAATGTTATTAGTTAATAAAGTTAATTAACTAGAAATTATTAAGTAATCAAATTTATGTGATAAATTTTGATAAATAATTAGATTAATTAATTGAGATAATCAATTGTAAATTGTCAATTACTTTATGAAAGCAATTAAGGGGTCAATTAATTATGTAATTGGTTTAAAGGTTAATTTATAAATGATTTAAAGATTTGACAAATTAATTAAAATGGTTTATCATAAATTAATGATTAATTAACCAAGATTTGTAGTTATTCATAAGTAATTAATCTGGTATAAATTAATTACGATGAGATATTAATTAATCCTACTTGTGAATGTTTGGACTTGGCTGAATAATTGAATTGTTTGACATCTCTGAATTGTGATGCTTTGTGATATGAATTACTTTGTGCTGAGCTGTGACTTCTATTTATGTGATATATTACTATGTGAATATGAAACCCGTGACCCGTAAAACGGCACTTGAATTTTGATGCGACAGGGAGTCGGATTCCAGTTGGTTATCTGAAACCCACATCGAATTGTAATAGTGAATCTTTGTGACCGATAAATTTATTTTATCTATGAATCTGTGAATCTGTGAATGAAGATAAGCGTTATCGATTATACCGCTTATCGATATATCTGTGATGATTGATGTTGTGCACTATTGTGTGTAAAACCGTTGGACTACACCATACACACACAAATATGGATTTCACGTGGAAATCGGTTAAGTCACATATGATTTAAATTTATTGTTTTGAAATTGAAATTTTAATTTCAATTGATTTTTAAATTGGAAATTGGGGTTTAATATGAAAAGCTTTTGAAATGGAATTTCAAAGATAAAACTTATTTTTGAATAACTTGATAAAGTTTTGAAATTTAAATAATTTGATTTAAACTTAAATTCTAGATTTGAAATTGAATTCTATGATTTGAAACTAGGGATTAAAGATGTTATACCCGTTATATAAGGGTTAAACTATTTTAAAAGTATTGATTTTGGAATGTGAATATAATTCAAGGGTTTTAACTCGTGCAAATTGTGACGACCGCCCATGACCCCTGCACCGAATCTAGAGATAGTGCGCTGTAAAGTGTGCCAGGCGATCATGGACGATTGTCAAGGTAAGATTTAAAATGAAAGAATCTATCGTATTACTCACAGCGCATGGACAAAATACAATAGAACATATGTATAGTGAAGCTTTACAGAACAAAATGACATCATATAAAACTCCATAATAGTTGAATACAAGCATCCACGTAGTCAATACATCCAGCCTCACTACATATCTCTCAGAGAATACAAAACAGCGGAATATCCAGTACATATAATAAGAAGATAATATGCAATCCTCCAGCTCGTCTTCGATATCAGCATCGTGAGAAGAGAACAGCACCTGTCACCTGCTACCTAGTCTGCCCGTCCCAAAATGGACGAACAGCCCAAGGCAATAAGAATTAAAAACATAAAGCCTTGAGTCAGACAACAGTCTTAGTGAGCAGTAAATTAACTAACAACATACCAAAAGAGCATAAAGGAAAAGGAATAGGAATACAACCCTCCCACTCCAACCTCATTCTACAGTGATAGCCCCCAGACACACACTAAGCAGAAGCAAACATAGCAGAGCATACAATTTAAAGTAAAGCAATTGTCACTCGAGTCAAGAGCGATGTTTTCCAAGTACAAATCCCAAGGTCTAAAACCAAGGTCAGATAAGCACCCAGGAAATACCGCTCTTGAGACCGAATGACGATACAACCAAACATCCATGACTCGGCTATCACTGTTATCTTTGTTGCGATATCACCGTTAATTGAATGACCGGCACATTCTTTCAGCCGTCCGTCAAGGGCTAATGGTAACCCCGGTTCTAGACATAACTCCCGCACGTCATCGTGACCCGTGCCTAGGATTATCGAATCTACCCAGAGTACTCGACCATCAACTTAGTCTTTTGGGCGTCCCCATGTACTCTTGCTTAGAGCATGCTAGAACCTTCAACAACGATGAGATCTCAACCTCCTAGTCATCCTCCTCGACGACTATTGCCATACTAGCTCAAGCGCCTCTCGAGCATCCATTATCCTCAACTCGAATCATATCACCGAGTTATCAACATGCTTGGAATGATCCCGCCTGGATTAGACCAAGTCTTCATCATATGATGCCTCGCTTCATTACATCCTCGCAAAGCTTCATCTCAACTTCACATCATCAAATCTATGCATAGGAGCTTCATCATCCCGCTACATATGCCACGAGCAGCTTTTCCAATTCAAGAGCCTTTCCCTTAGCTTTTGAACCACCTTCGATCTAAATCTAGTCATCAATCATCTAGTTCATAACAAGCAATCAAATCAAACATCAATCCAAGCAATCAAGCATTCAAAAATGATCTAAGTAGACAATTATAACAATAATGGCATTTTCGTAATTAAAGAGTTGAAAGTCCAATAAGCATTAAAACATGGATTATATCTCTACAAACTTGATGAATGAACTTGCATAGGTTAACATATGATAAAATGGATGCAACATCATCATGAACAATGGATCTACATGGATCTATACATAGGATGAAGAAAATGCATGGAAATCACTATTTTAACACCAAATCGAGCCAACAATCCGATATACTCCTTTGGATCCGTGTGAGAGATAATCACCACTCACCAAATCACCTAAACAATCCAAAAGATATCAACTTCAGATCTGGACAGCGAAGAGCTAAGCTAGATCCGACAAGATCTCACTTCAAACGAAGAAATCTCTCTTGAAAAGATGAAGATCTTCAATCTAAGCTCTTGAATCTTCAATCTTGATCTTCGATTTGGATGGATGGAAGCACTAGATTAGAGTGGAGAAAAGAAGTGAAGAAGTGTAGAAGTCGAGCTCTCAAAATGGCAGCACTTCGTCGCTTCAAAATCCGGATCCCAAAAAGTGAGAACAACCCCTCCTATTTAGCTGAAAACTGCTCTAAGTCGTAACTCGGCTATCTCCTTAAGTCGCTGCCGACTTAACACTATGCCGACCTACGACCTAAAAACCCCTACGACTTAACAGAGCCTCCGACCTACCCTTAGCCAACAACTCCGACCTAACAGACAAGCCTACGACTTAACATGCGCGCGACCTAACTTATTCGAGCTACACGACCTAATATACGCGCGCTCCTTCCTAAGTCGCCTGGACGACTTAACAACTTAGCACCATTCGACTTAACACTTATACGACTTATAAACCTTGCGACCTAACAACTCAGCAACCCACGCGACCTAACAGGCCTCCCCATCTTACGACCTAACGATGTTACGACCTAACACTTAACTCCTAGGTCGCTTTCGACTTAAAACATAGGCTACGACCTAACACTTAAACTATCTAAGCGACTTAACAACCTACGACTCAGTTGGGTTGCGACCTAACAACTTAGGCTCCTACGCGACCTAACACATGTCGACCTAAAACAACATACGACCTAACAGTTAGATCCACGCGACCTAACACTTAGGAAACCCAGCGACCTAGCACATACCGACCTAAAACAACACGCGACCTAACCTAAGTCGCAAACAACTGGACTTCGACCTAACTACTAAGCCAAAGCCCAGCGACCTAACACTCGCGCGACCTACGACTTAGAATACACGCGACCTAATACTTAAACTATTTCCTACGACCTAACAACTTAAGTCGCCAACCCTTAAGTCGCTAACACGCTACCCTTCTTAGGTCGCTAACCTATAGGTCGCTCCAAGATACTAAGTCGCTAACCCGGTAACCATTAGGTCGCTAACTCACCCTGCCGACCTAACACTTAGCTCACCGAAACTCTTAGATCGCTCACAACATTCCCTTAGGTCGTTGCCGACCCAACTCTTCCCCAGAATACTTAGGTCGCCTACTATTCTTCCTTAGGTCGTCTAAGCCTCTTAAGTCGGTCACGACTCATCACTTAGGTCGGTCACTCCCTTAAGTCGGCAACTCGACCCAGACCTATCCTTTAACTTACCTATCCCCTTAGGTCGCAGATCTTCTCTAAGTCGCCAACAACATTTAGGTCGTGTACGACCTAGGACTTAGACAAATCTGCCTAAAAATCTGAAATGACATGAAAATGCTAAAATTCCAGATTTTGACGAACATGTCGATCCGTAAAAATACGGGTCGTTACATTCTCTCCCCCTTAGGAATTTCGCCCCCGAAATTCCAAGCAATCAAAAACTATTCTGTACGCCTACCATCCATAGCAATCAACAAACCATGCATCCAATTCTAACTTAGCGTACAGAATTCTAAGACTTAGAACAAGTTACAATATCGCGAGATGACACGACACCTTAGGATCATACCTTGAAGGGTTCAGGATGAGCTGCCTTCATCCTCTCTTCCACTTCCCACGTACAGTCGTTATCATCATCACTCCATTGTATCTTGAGCAACTTAACTACCTTCCTCCTAAGCTGTTTCGTGTCGGTTTCAACAACACGAAGCGGCTTACGAGGTCTTCTATCAACTGGATCAACTTCTAAGTCTTCACAGCTATCAGCAGAAACAACTGTATTCGAGTCGTGCACATACTTCCGTAGATATGATACATGAAAAACATTGTGCACACCCGACATCTTTTCAGGTAACTCCAACCTATAGGCGAGCTTTCCAATTCGCTCGATAATCGGGAATGGTCCAACAAATCTCGGAGTCAATTTACCTTTCTTCCCGAATCGGATAAAATTCTTCAGTGGAGAAATCTTCACAAAAACCATATCTCCTACGTCGAATTCCAAATCCTTTCGACGTTTATCAGCACAACTCTTCTGACGGTCTTGGGCTGCCTTCATTCGTTGCCGAATGATCTCTATGCAATCTGAAGTCTGACGAATCATCTCTGGCCCAAGCATCAGCTTTTCTCCAGTTTCCAACCAACATGTTGGAGAGTTACACGGTCTTCCATACAATGCCTCATATGGTGCCATACCAATACTTAACTGGTAACTGTTGTTGTACACAAACTCCACCAAATGAAGGCGATCTTCATATCCCGATACATCTTGTTTCCACCTGGATGAATTGTCAACTTCGAGTGATGACTTTCCTTCAGAACTTCACTCCTCAATTCATCTATATCGGGAACAACTAGTCGTCCTTGCTTCCGAAGCCAACCCTCTCGATCGACCTCGAATCCTTTATCCTTTTCTGGATCCAACCCAGATTCCAATTCACGGATAATCTTGACAAGCTTACCATCTCGCTTTTGGCTCTCACCAATCCTTTCCACAAGAGTGGGTCTTATTGATAAGTTTGCCAACATCTCAGGTTCCAATTCGCATCTAGGCCTGAAGTCAAACCCAGCTAAATACTCGAGACTCTTCCATTCTGAAAACATGGCTCCCAATCCTGCATGTCTTCGACTTAACGCATCTGCCACTGCGTTACCTTTTCCCGGAGTATAAGCTATACCAAAATCGTATGATGCCAAAAACTCTAGCCAACGTCGCTGCCGAAGATTCAAATCCTTTTGGGAGAAAAGATACTTCAACGACTTGTGATCCGTAAACAACTCGAATCGAACTCCCAACAAATAATGCCTCCACATCTTCAGAGCAAATACAATCGCCGCTAACTCCAAATCATGAGTCGGGTCATTCCTTTCATGCGGCTTTAGTTGTCGACTGGTATACGCAACAACTTTATCCTTCTGCATCAACACTGCTCCAAGTCCAGTACCACATGCGTCGGTGTAAACCACCATCTCATCATTCCCACTAGGAATAGTTAAAACAGGAGCACTCGTCAGTCGCTCTTTCAGGATTCCGAAAGCTTGCTCACACTTAGCATCCCAACTGAACACTTGGTTCTTTTTCGTTAATCCTGTTAACGGTGCAGCTACCTTGGAGAAGTCCTTGATAAACCGTCGATAATATCCTGCTAATCCAAGAAAACTTCTCACCTCTGATGCATTCTTAGGTCTAACCCAATCCTGGATTGCTGCCACCTTAGCGGGATCAACCGCTATTCCATTTCCGGAAATCACATGGCCTAAGAACCTCACTTCACTCTTCCAGAAGTGACACTTTGAAAACTTAGCCTTCAGCTGACGTTTCCGCAAGATTTCCAAAACAATACGCAAGTGCGTCCTGTGCTCTTCTTCCGTTCTGGAATAAATCAGAATACCATCCACGAACACAAGTACGAACTTGTTCAACTGATCTCTGAACACTCTATTCATAAGATCCACAAAATATGCTGGCGCGTTAGTCAATCCAAACGGCATTACCAGCCACTCAAAGAAACCGGATGGTGTCCTAAAAGCAGTCTTCGGCACCCTATCCTTAGCCACTCTCAACTGGTGAAATCCCGTTGCCAAATCCATCTGAGAAAACACCTTAGCTTCGTGAAGCTGATCAAACAAGTCATCTATTCTCGGTAATGGATACTTGTTCTCCTTAGTCACCTTATTCAGCTCACGATAATCGACGCACAATCTCAACGACCCATCTGCCTTGGTTGCAAACACAACTGGTGCACCCCACTCGGACACACTACGCCGAATGAATCCTTTCTGCAAAAGATCATCAACTTGCACCCTCAACTCTTGCTGTTCCCTAGGCGCCATCCGCCTAAGAGGCATCACAACAGGTCTGGCTCCTTCAACTAGATCTATACGAAACTCGATCTCTCTATGCGGCGGCAACCCTTTGACTTCGTCAAAGACATCCTCGAATCCATTTGCGATTGGCACTAAAGACAGTCCATCCCGTGGAACAACTAGCGAATACATGAAGCTCATGAAGACGCCTTCCTCATGCTTACATCGTATCACAATCTTTCGCCCTTCCACATTCTCGACTGTCACCTCCAGCCTCTCACAGTCAACCTTAGCCGCATACTTCCTAAGCCAGTCCATACCCAAAATAATTCCGAACCCCGCAAAGTTCAGAACAAAACAATCACAAACAAAAGAGCAACCATGACTCGACACAACTAGACCACAGCATAACATACACAAACAAGACGAACCCCCAACTGGATTAGTCACAACCAATGGCCTATCAACAATATCCGGCTTCAAACCTAACCGGCCTACTAGTTCATTACACACAAACGAATGCGACGCTCCAGTATCAAACAGAACTCTAACTGGAACACCACATAGGAAAAGAATACCTTGAACAACCACACTCTTTCTCTTCTCTTCAGCAGTAGGAGCTTTCGAAGACGACGGAACAGCTCCTAAAGCATAAGCCTGCACAATCTGCTTGTCCCTACTCGGTTCTGGACAATTCTTCCTGAAATGCCCTGGCTTGTCACAGTTGTGGCACTTCGCCGGCGCCTTCGGATTCTTGCAATCCTTGGAGAGATGGCCTTTCTGCTGACAGTTGTAGCAAGTCACTTCGCCTTTCGGCTTCTTCTGACCATCCTTACCCTTCTGCTGCTGCTGCTTCCTCTTCTTGTTTCTACCCTGCTGGGGTTTAGACTCTTCCCTGGTCACAGCAACAACAGATCCTTCCTTAGGAAACAGATTCTCATGTCTGAGAGCTTCCTCCACAAGCTTCCTAAATGAATCGTCCAAGTGATCCATCAATCTGGGAGCCTGTACTTGATCCCCAACATCTACTGATGGCCCCGGGGCTGACATCCTTCTCCTAATCGAAGTCATCATGGTTTCGAACATAGCAACATAATCAGCAGCCCCTTCAGTAGCACGGCCTTCCCTAGCAGCTGGTTTCCCTTTTTGACTCATTCTCAATATCTATAAAAAGGAATGATTAGAACATCTAGAGAAACAACTGCATAAAGGACTCAAACCTACTAAGCTACTATATTATATATAGTAATCATCCATCAAAATACAATTACGTCTCTCATACGTAGTTACTTCAGCGAGCGTTGGGTAAAATCGATCAACCAATGCTCTGATACCAAATGTGACGACCGCCCATGACCCCTGCACCGAATCTAGAGATAGTGCGCTGTAAAGTGTGCCAGGCGATCATGGACGATTGTCAAGGTAAGATTTAAAATGAAAGAATCTATCGTATTACTCACAGCGCATGGACAAAATACAATAGAACATATGTATAGTGAAGCTTTACAGAACAAAATGACATCATATAAAACTCCATAATAGTTGAATACAAGCATCCACGTAGTCAATACATCCAGCCTCACTACATATCTCTCAGAGAATACAAAACAGCGGAATATCCAGTACATATAATAAGAAGATAATATGCAATCCTCCAGCTCGTCTTCGATATCAGCATCGTGAGAAGAGAACAGCACCTGTCACCTGCTACCTAGTCTGCCCGTCCCAAAATGGACGAACAGCCCAAGGCAATAAGAATTAAAAACATAAAGCCTTGAGTCAGACAACAGTCTTAGTGAGCAGTAAATTAACTAACAACATACCAAAAGAGCATAAAGGAAAAGGAATAGGAATACAACCCTCCCACTCCAACCTCATTCTACAGTGATAGCCCCCAGACACACACTAAGCAGAAGCAAACATAGCAGAGCATACAATTTAAAGTAAAGCAATTGTCACTCGAGTCAAGAGCGATGTTTTCCAAGTACAAATCCCAAGGTCTAAAACCAAGGTCAGATAAGCACCCAGGAAATACCGCTCTTGAGACCGAATGACGATACAACCAAACATCCATGACTCGGCTATCACTGTTATCTTTGTTGCGATATCACCGTTAATTGAATGACCGGCACATTCTTTCAGCCGTCCGTCAAGGGCTAATGGTAACCCCGGTTCTAGACATAACTCCCGCACGTCATCGTGACCCGTGCCTAGGATTATCGAATCTACCCAGAGTACTCGACCATCAACTTAGTCTTTTGGGCGTCCCCATGTACTCTTGCTTAGAGCATGCTAGAACCTTCAACAACGATGAGATCTCAACCTCCTAGTCATCCTCCTCGACGACTATTGCCATACTAGCTCAAGCGCCTCTCGAGCATCCATTATCCTCAACTCGAATCATATCACCGAGTTATCAACATGCTTGGAATGATCCCGCCTGGATTAGACCAAGTCTTCATCATATGATGCCTCGCTTCATTACATCCTCGCAAAGCTTCATCTCAACTTCACATCATCAAATCTATGCATAGGAGCTTCATCATCCCGCTACATATGCCACGAGCAGCTTTTCCAATTCAAGAGCCTTTCCCTTAGCTTTTGAACCACCTTCGATCTAAATCTAGTCATCAATCATCTAGTTCATAACAAGCAATCAAATCAAACATCAATCCAAGCAATCAAGCATTCAAAAATGATCTAAGTAGACAATTATAACAATAATGGCATTTTCGTAATTAAAGAGTTGAAAGTCCAATAAGCATTAAAACATGGATTATATCTCTACAAACTTGATGAATGAACTTGCATAGGTTAACATATGATAAAATGGATGCAACATCATCATGAACAATGGATCTACATGGATCTATACATAGGATGAAGAAAATGCATGGAAATCACTATTTTAACACCAAATCGAGCCAACAATCCGATATACTCCTTTGGATCCGTGTGAGAGATAATCACCACTCACCAAATCACCTAAACAATCCAAAAGATATCAACTTCAGATCTGGACAGCGAAGAGCTAAGCTAGATCCGACAAGATCTCACTTCAAACGAAGAAATCTCTCTTGAAAAGATGAAGATCTTCAATCTAAGCTCTTGAATCTTCAATCTTGATCTTCGATTTGGATGGATGGAAGCACTAGATTAGAGTGGAGAAAAGAAGTGAAGAAGTGTAGAAGTCGAGCTCTCAAAATGGCAGCACTTCGTCGCTTCAAAATCCGGATCCCAAAAAGTGAGAACAACCCCTCCTATTTAGCTGAAAACTGCTCTAAGTCGTAACTCGGCTATCTCCTTAAGTCGCTGCCGACTTAACACTATGCCGACCTACGACCTAAAAACCCCTACGACTTAACAGAGCCTCCGACCTACCCTTAGCCAACAACTCCGACCTAACAGACAAGCCTACGACTTAACATGCGCGCGACCTAACTTATTCGAGCTACACGACCTAATATACGCGCGCTCCTTCCTAAGTCGCCTGGACGACTTAACAACTTAGCACCATTCGACTTAACACTTATACGACTTATAAACCTTGCGACCTAACAACTCAGCAACCCACGCGACCTAACAGGCCTCCCCATCTTACGACCTAACGATGTTACGACCTAACACTTAACTCCTAGGTCGCTTTCGACTTAAAACATAGGCTACGACCTAACACTTAAACTATCTAAGCGACTTAACAACCTACGACTCAGTTGGGTTGCGACCTAACAACTTAGGCTCCTACGCGACCTAACACATGTCGACCTAAAACAACATACGACCTAACAGTTAGATCCACGCGACCTAACACTTAGGAAACCCAGCGACCTAGCACATACCGACCTAAAACAACACGCGACCTAACCTAAGTCGCAAACAACTGGACTTCGACCTAACTACTAAGCCAAAGCCCAGCGACCTAACACTCGCGCGACCTACGACTTAGAATACACGCGACCTAATACTTAAACTATTTCCTACGACCTAACAACTTAAGTCGCCAACCCTTAAGTCGCTAACACGCTACCCTTCTTAGGTCGCTAACCTATAGGTCGCTCCAAGATACTAAGTCGCTAACCCGGTAACCATTAGGTCGCTAACTCACCCTGCCGACCTAACACTTAGCTCACCGAAACTCTTAGATCGCTCACAACATTCCCTTAGGTCGTTGCCGACCCAACTCTTCCCCAGAATACTTAGGTCGCCTACTATTCTTCCTTAGGTCGTCTAAGCCTCTTAAGTCGGTCACGACTCATCACTTAGGTCGGTCACTCCCTTAAGTCGGCAACTCGACCCAGACCTATCCTTTAACTTACCTATCCCCTTAGGTCGCAGATCTTCTCTAAGTCGCCAACAACATTTAGGTCGTGTACGACCTAGGACTTAGACAAATCTGCCTAAAAATCTGAAATGACATGAAAATGCTAAAATTCCAGATTTTGACGAACATGTCGATCCGTAAAAATACGGGTCGTTACACAAATATAATTGAATTTTTCTGAAACGAAAACTAATTGTTTTCAAATAATTAAAGCTTTCACATAAGAAGTGAACTTCCAATTTGTGTTGAAAGGTTTCAAATTTAAAATGAAATTAAAATGATTTGAAAGGCTATGAATGAATTCTTTTTGAAAGCTATGAATTGAATCTGTTTATTTTTAACAGATTTAAAATGATGATTTGTTTAAACCATTCGAAATGAAATTGTTTTGAAAGCTATAAGTTGAATCTTTGTTTTAAATATTTAACGAATTAATTAAATTCATAATAGGAATTGATTTGGAAAAATCTGTAAATGAATCTTTTTTGTTTAAAAGATTTGAAAATGGTAATTTGTTAAACCATTTGAAAAAAAGAAGTTGAATTATTAAGTTGTGACTTAATTGAAATCACATATCCATATGTTTTTAAATATCGCGCTCATTATTCGGGTTAGCCGGGAAAAGACCTTTGTGTCATATAACCCATTCTGAATCGTGATACGTCGTATATGGATCACATTTGAAGATTGGTGGTGAAGACTGGATATTTTTGAAAATGAAAGGACAACTCGTCGAATGTCTCTGCATCGATTGGCCTCGATATAGAGATTTTATCACCCTTTGTGATGGGAAGTCCAGACGGGATTGTGAATACCCGGAATTGCAAGGGCTTCATAAGAAGTGCCTTCGGTTCTGTTCGAACCTGGAACAGACTTGTATGGTTACATGTTTGACATTACACTTTGAGATATAAAGCCGATTTCTTTCAAATACATTTCTGTTGGTGGCGGAGAATTTATTCTCTTAGCTTAACACCCTTCTCTGAGACGTACGAGCTCAGAGGTTATGTAGTTGAAGGTTATCAGTGATATATTCCCAATTTGGTAATGTGACATGCTGAGTGTTGTTGTGTGATGATCATTATTTGATCATTTGTGATATGATCATTTGTTTGATCATTTATCTTTGTGATCATTACTTTGATCATCTGTTTGACCCGAAGCATAGCTTTGTGAAAAGCGTAGCTTTGTGGACGAGACTTCGTCGAACCTCATACCCCGGAATGGTCAAAACAGGAAAGATGTGGCAAGGTTATTAGGGGGTAGCGCCCCTTTAGTGTATGTCATTCCTTCTGGATAGAGGTGGTATCATGGTATGGAGCCCAGATTTTAACCTATGTGGTTGCTGCAAATTCATTACTTTGTGGTTGTTGGAAATCGAGGATCCTCGGATATAGATCGGTTACGATCGGGGGATGACATATTCGTGTCAGTAGTTACCCAGTTAGGGGTAACCCGGCCTTGTGTTGTCAGAGATCCGGTTAGGTTCTCGGGACGTCATTCCAGAGGCGTTTCCATGTGGCAATGGGAAGTTCCTTGGCCTGACCATTTGTTGGAAATCCAAAGAAACAATACGTGACTTGTACGGTTTTAGTTGTAGAACCTACCATTTAATATGGTAGCTATAGTAAGCATACTATAATGGTACCTATGCTGGCTAAGATTTATATTGTACTTTCGAAATGTTTTCTACACTATGCACTAACAATAATATCAAAATGATTTGTTTTACGTAGTAAGCATCTTTGACTATCATAAGAAGAAATCTCCTCCAATTCTGCGTTTGCATTGTGTGTGTGGTGGGAGGTCTTATGGTAGTTTCATTTTTCCAAAAGCATTGCCAATTGACTTTAAAAATTCTCTTGCTATTTGTTTTTAAAGATAAACTGTTTTTGTTGCTCACACCAGTCCCATGACTGATCCGGAGTTTATTGTTTCTTTCCTAAACTCTGGATGCTCAAAATTTTTCTACACGAGCAGTCTAGAGTTGGGTTTTTCAGATAGTCAGATTAGTAGATTTTCTGGAGCTAGTTCAGTCTTTGGATTTGGACTGCACTTGCTTATCTTTGTGCCTCGTTATTGGGAGTTCGAGCTATATCTGGATTGTTGTTTTGAAGATGGAGATTATCCGTTGTTGGTGTTATCATTTTCTTTTCCGCTGCTATTTGTTGTATCATATCTCTGATGTATATTGATATTCATTGTATCACTCTATTGTATCAGATATTGTATCAGATATTGTATATCAATGTATTATTCTTTTCTTTCCGCTGTGTTATTTACTTAACTGTTGTTATAAGCTCCGGCGACTCGGATTTGAACGGTCGAATCTACGACATTCGAGTACGATGTAAAGTATGGATGTCGATTTTCGAGCGGGCAAAATTCGCTTCGTTACATTACTGACCCTATCTCTAATGAGTAAATCCCCACCAGAGCCAAGGTTCTTGCATAACCTTCAGCTCTGGTACCAAATGTAGCGACCCGCAGTTCCGTACCCTTTGAGTTGATAATAATTCACTCTAGTTCAACCCAAATTTTACGAAAGAGCGAATAATTTGGGTAAAGAAGAAGAAAGAGATAAAAGAAAAATAGAATAACAACAACAGAATCTCACAATCGCAGCGGAACAAAATATAATATATAATAACATATTTTTTATACAAAAGAATCTGTAATAGTTTATACACTTACAATCATCAGAGTACAATAATCAACACATCAATCTGGATAGTTATAACCACTTGTCCTCACACAGCGGAAATATAAACCAAGTACGAAAATACGTCTGAACTCCTCCAGCTCGTCTCCTGAGCTCCATAGCATTTTAAATCTGAATCTGTAATACTCGGTCTGACCCGAGCATTATAATAAAATAACACCCGAGTCAGTCTGGAAAACCATAGTGAGAAAACACACTCAATTTGAATTATTAGAGTTATCAAAATCCATTGATAACAAAGGTATCTCGTAAGACCGCGTCACACATAAACACGATGGGTTTTTACCTTACGATAACCAAAACAATTTTGTAGAAAATCCTCTGATATTATAATAGCGTCTAAACACAAATACTTATTCAAATAGCCGAAATTGTTACATTAATTAAATTCCAGCATACTAGGCTCTACAAACAAAACCGTAAAGCTCGTATTGGAGAATGGATTCCATACGAATGACTGGGCCACTGGGGTACCGCCCATTACAGTACACCTCTAGAACAATGTACCAAGGACCATTGCCGGGCTCCCCTACTACACAAGACCGATCTAACCCTAACCTGGATAGACCGAATATGTTATCACCCTGGGTGTTCCCACCCTTACAATTGAGCGCTCCTTCTTTCATGCACAACCATATCCATAATATTTAGGTTTCTGAAGACATCTAGAAAATTGATAACATGCCCTAATTGGGTGCGACCCACTTAGCCTTGCTGCATCTCCCCTGTTTTAGTCATTCCCGGTTGATGAGGCTTGAGGCTAAGTGTTACCTCTCAAGAAACAATTCTACTTAGAATACTCATCGTCCTCCAATGATGATGTTCTAGTAGCATTCGTCCATACAAGTTGTCCTGGGTCTGGACAAACCGAATCACCATCTTCATCATCTTCACGGAATTCATTCGTAACGTTCAAACCGGATCGAAGTGGTTTTCGGATAATTAAATCTGATCTCGGTCTTTTCGAAACGATTAACGAAATTAGCCAATATTTGATAGTCAGTTATTTAACCATCAAATAACATCCAAAAGCAAACACTAGGCCTTATTTTTTTAAATCTCCAAAATATTTATTCCAAAACATCTTCACTAAGATATATATTCAATCTCTTTCAATATTTCTATATTTGAAAACAATTCCAACACTTGTATCCATAACAGGATATTTCACCATTTTCAATACTTAGAAATATTTCCAACTTCCATTTTTATAACACTTAGAAAATATTTCTATTCCAAATTATTTCCCACTAAAAATATTTCTAAAACCTTCCTTTCAATGCTTAGGAAAATATTTATACGTATAATTTCCAAAATCATCTCAATATTAAACTTGGAAATATTACATAACTTATCTCATAAGTCTCCGGAATTTTAATAAACCCTTCCTACGATTTCCAAACCAATTATACTTATTTATAATCCCAACTAACCATTTATAACTTCTTTAAATGAATACAAATTCTTTCCGAAGTTATCGCATATAACAATGGAATTTTCAAAAGTCTCTAGAATTCCATTTTATAAGATTTCTCTTATAAAATCTCATCCTTAAATTTAAAACCTGTTACACATCTTGAGAGGATTTTATAAATAAATTTTTAATCATTTCAAATTATATATATATAATGAGCATTTTTAAAGAATAGTAATTTATTTTTATTTTTAATATGTTTTAAGTTGTTATTTAAAATATTAAACACTTTTAATAAACCATTAATAACTCATTTAAAATAAAACAAATCAATTTACAAGGCTTATTATAAAAATTAAAAATTTTATTTCAATAAATATTAAATATTTAAAAATCCATTTTTCTAAAGTATTCCAATACTAACTAGTTTAAAATTTCATAGTTTAAATAATAAAGTTTTCCCTTTGAAAAACAAACTTAACCTCTTAAAAATAAAAATATATTTTAAAATCTCTATAACCAATTCAATTTATAACTTCCTCTCGATTTCACAACATATCGATTCATTGTCGATTCCCTAACCATTCCCATTTCAAAAATAGAATCTACTATTTTTCTCAACCCTCTTCACATATCCTAATATAAATTCACCCTATGAATTTATATTCCTAATTATCTTTTGATATCGAATTCCTTTATTTATAAACATCGTTTATAAATTTTATAACCCCTTTGGTTTTACCTGTTTGTAAAACAAATCTTATTTATAAAATTCCATTATATAAATTCATTCCTTATTAATTCCATTTATACTTCCAATCTATTTTTAATATCAACTTCAACTTCTTTTCTTCTTTATATTTCTAGGATATCATTTATAAATTCTTTATATAATTCTTTCTTTAAAATCTCCATTTAATAATTCACAAAAGTTAAGTATAATCAAATATATTTTCTAACTCATTTTCTTTTAAATCACCCCAATTCCAATATAAATATTTTTATATCAAAAATTCCCTTTAATTCCTTTAATTTTAAATATATATTTATGGTATTTAAAATTTCAAAATCCAGGCTAGTACTACGATAACATCCTATAATCAACAACAGATTATCTACACACATCATATATCATTATATATGAAAAATAAGCAATATATTTGAGGAATCCAGTTGGATCCCTCCAACCTGTTTTTCCTGCATCCACAGATGTTAATACAACATAAAAATACCAATCCCACTTCGAGGGGATATCTCGGTATATAGGGTCATTCGCTATTATGTGGGGCGCATAGCGTCTCATCTGCTATAATGTGCAGGAATATCACTCCAAATACTAGTATATAATACTATATATATATATATATAGTTAACTTTTAACAGATAATAATTTCTAAATCCAACCACGCAACCAATAATTAATTTTAACTATTTAAATTTTAATTGGCGATCCAAAAGAGTGAAAATTTTCTTACCTTGATTTTTACTTTGCACTCCGTTCCAACTCGACTTGTTTCCATGATTATTTGACCTTGTACGAATAAATTTTATGAATTTTCTTAAGCTAACAAATTTTAAAATTAACTAATTAAATTTATTAAAAACTAATCACTCTACCTGATATCATCCTAGTCCTCTCACGGAACGCCTCATCGAGTTCGCCGAACAACATCGCACCAGAAAACCTACTCATGCCAACCATCTCCTCTGCTTACTCCTTTTCTGACACTGCCAGGCTCCAAGCGAAGCCATCCTCTCTCCCCCAGCTTCAGTGGCGAGCGCCTGCCTTCCATCGCGATCCCATCCTCCATGTCAAATGCCATTAACTTGAGCTCTAACTCAACCTCGCCTCTGTCCCTTAATTCGACTACACCACCGCTCCAAATTGACGCCTCGTCGCACCCCCTTCCTTGATCGAATGCGAACTCCCACCTCTCTTCTTTCGTGGATTCATCCTGTACATGCACATTGAACTCCACCATTCAATCGCCTTCCATCCACGAAAACGCATCCCGACTTTGCCATCAATCCCTAGCAATAGCGCGAACCGCCTTGCTTCTCCCTGGTCGTCGTCGCTGATGCTTATTGCAAGCGCTATCATACGAGACTTCAATAAATATTATTTGTTTTCTTCGATCGATTGTATTTTTGTTTAAATAATCAATTTCGTTTCTTTTTTTTGTTTCTGTGTTCGATTTCGTATTGGAAGGGAAAAGAGGGAGAACATGTGATTTTAAAAAAAGAAAAGGGAGGCGTGATTCGAGGAGAAATGGAGGGGAAACATGATTTAATGGTGAAAAGAGCTTGTACGTGATGGTGGCGTGTTCGAGACGGTAAGGCGACTTTTGATTTTGATTTTTATAAATTTTTAATATTGAAATTATCTCGTTATACATATCTTGAAATTCTGAACCCCTACGAAGTCGTGCCGCCAAGCGTTCCTAAAGTTATACCACTATTCCGAACCCAACGGAAATGTTTCGAGTCCTAATTCGATCGTATGGAGAAAATAGCTTTTTGGACCTATTTATTATATTAAATTTTCGATATTAATTTCAATGCATTTCTATCCCGTACGATCAAACGATAACCCCAAACACTATGAAATTTGAAATCCGATAATAATACATTATTATGGATCCAATGGAACTGGTTTCGTCGAAATCCAAGACTGTGCCCCATATCGCTATTTTAACGCGTCGATTAAATGACAATTTCCAAATTTTACGAAATCGCTTGAAATCCCAGTTTTAAAAACTTATTAACTCAATTAAAACTCCAAATCAAATATTTAAACCATTTAAATATTTAAAATTAAAGGACAGAAAAATCTGGGTCGTTATAGAGGGGCAAAACCGTAAATATCCTCACCGTGTAAAACCCTATCGCGCACCCAGACAACCCACGGCCACCATCTTCTCATCGCCATCGCGCCTAACTCCGACCACCATCGATCGATTAGACCCCAGCGCCGCAATGCCCACGCCAAGGCGCACCTCCCTTGACGTCGCGGCCATCTCCGGCCTCCCCAGGCTCACAACGTCGCCGCCGCCTATGACGCCAAATTCTAGCAAATCCGAGCCCCCTTGAGATGAACGAAGACCAAGGATCGAAGCCTCTTGGCCACCTCTACGCCGCAGTACTCTCCAATCGCTTTGAAGTCGAAGATCCACCGTTGATCGCGAAGCCCTAAGATGGACGGCATAAAATGTTTCACTCATTTTTGGCCAAACCGAACCTCAAATCAAAAAACGACCTACAGATGCAGATTACGTTCGTCGAGAGCTTCACGATGATATACAATATGATAGGATTTGGGCAATTTGGATTTTGGAGTTTGATTTGGAATTGCAAATTTCGGGTTTTGGGATGTATGTCATTGAGAAGAAACAGATGAGATAGAAATTATACGTACATAAAATGAAATTAGAAAGCTGCTAGGGTTTATAACAACATATATATAACCAGAGATGGATAAGAATGGATGGAACATATCGAATGGGTCGAAGCGATACCGAAGACCCGAAAAGCCCATTTCGTTCCCGAAACGAAAATAGGTCATCCCATATATCGAAATATAGGTTTTCAATATTTTTAAACTCAGTGGGACTAATTTCAAACCCTAATTCTATCGTATATAGAATTTAGCTTTTAAAATCAAATATATTCATTTAAATTCCTTTAATTGGTTTCAATGCGTTTCGAGCTCGCACAATCAAACGATAAGTCTGATCGCTACGAAACTTGAAATCCTATCATAATTCACTATTACAGATCCGATGAAACTAGTTTCGTCAAAATCCAAGATAGTGCCCAAAAAGACAAATTTTCACTTTAATTAAATGAATTATTATTAAAAAAACCAATTTAATCACTTTTGAATTCCAATTTAAAAGTTAACCATTTTCATCATCCCTGATTACATAGAATTTAATAATCTTTTGAAATTCAATTTTCCATGTTAATTTCAAGATTTAAATATCAAATTAATTTCAATGTTAAATTACAACAGTAATAAAACCCCAGTTTATTATATTTTAAATTTCAATAAATTCTATTATTTTGATTTACAGGCTCTTATATTAAATCAATAGTTCTTTATGTAATTTATTTATTAACATAATTTTCCATTTTATTTCACTCAACTCTATAGTTAACATCTTTTACCATATTAATTGCAATATTTCAATTATCATTAAGTTCCATTGATTTCAAAATTAATTCCAAACAGATCTGATAATATGATTAGAAATGAACAGTTGTTATTCATTAGTAGTTTAACACATTTCTAAATATATTGTTTAAAAACCAAAAGCTAATAATTTACGTACTAATTAATTGATTTCATATTCTATATTAAAACCAATTTCAATTAAATTACATATAATTTCACCATGAATACGATATTTAATTTACTCCCTTTTGACTTACAATTATTTCCAAATTAAGCTCTACAATTACATTCGAAATTAAACTTTACCAATACAATTGATTGAAATTACATTTAATTTATTCCTTTTTGACTTACAATTATTTCCAATATAAGCTCTACAATTACATTCTTGTGAATGAGAACTGTTTGCAAGAAGATCGAGGTAATGCCAATTCCCATATTTCACTGCAAATTCCAGCAGCAAGTGCTACTTGTTAATCAACGTCCACATGGTCATCTTTATTTAAATCCTTGCCCAGAAATGCGAGTTCTTTCTCTCCTAGAACCGTTGACACGGTTGTGATAAACGGTGTTAGTATTCCGCCGGCTGAGGTTATCCAAGAAGGTGTAAATCATTGGTCTGATTATTTGGTTGGTTTCTTCTTGGATTCCTTTGCTCCTTACCAGAAAGTTCGTGAACAATGCAAGCGAGTTTGGAAGTTGAAAGGTAGTCTTCGTGCTCAATTTTTCAATACTATGTTTTATTTTAAATTCGCAAATAAGGATGACAAGCTTAAAGCGCTTGAGACAAGTCCACTTATCATAGGTAGGAAACCGTTTATTATTACACCATGGAGTATTGGTGTCGACAAAGCTAGGGAGAAGGTTCTTTCTATTCCTGTTTGGGCCACTTTTATTCATATTCCTTCTTCTCTACAACCTTTATTAGGCTTAAATTGGCTTGCCAGTCTCATTGGTGAACTTAAGTGTTTTGATTCAAATACTGTAGCCTGGAAATCATTGCACCATGCTAGAGCAATAATTGAGATAACCTCATCCAAGCCATTGCCGTCGAAGCTTAAAGTTAGAATTGCAGATGGTCATGATGTGGAAGTAGACTTACAATATAAATGGAAACCTGATATTTTCTCTTTTTGTCGGTCTTTTGGTCTTTCTACTAACACATGCTTGATTGGACCCTCTACCCAGCCTCTCCCTGCTAAGACTCCACTCCAGCGTCCGATTTTGAAATGGGTTCCTAAGGCTAAGATTCTATTGTCGGCATCCTCTGCTCCTGTTATTCCTATTGAGTCAGATGTTCCGATCACTTTAGGGGTCCCTTCCACTATCGTGGAGAAAATTTCTTGGTGCTAGGAAGAGAATGCTTGGATTCATAATGATTCAGAAATGCAATATGATCCGAAGATGGATAGTTATCATATGTGGGTAGGAGAGAATGGGGAATCTAGGTGCCTGTTTTGTCACGTGGACGGTGAAGGTTTGACTCTGACAAAGGGAGGTAATTTTGGTCTGTACAATTGGCAACTATTTCTGGATGCATCTTGGGATCAACGTTATCTCAATTCCACCCTCTCACGGTTATATGTTCCTAATCTTACGACCCTATTCTCTAGGTTTCTGCACAGTCATGGGCCTGCTAATAACGTTGTTGTCAGTAAAATCCGGGGGGATTAGTTATCCTTGTTTAGTAGTCTAGACATGTGTAACGACCCGGAAATTTCGAACCCGAAATTTCCAGATAGTTAGAAGAAAAAGAAAAGAGATAGAAGAAAGAAACAGAAAGAAGAAAGAAGAACAGAAAACACAACATCTCACATTCGCAGCGGATTAATTATAATAACAAATAATAGCATTTTTATAAAAGAAAGCTGTAATTGTTACTTTCAATACAATTAATCAGAGTTACAATCATTACAATAGACTGGACAGTTATATCACCTGCCCCATACTACTATCAAAACAACTCTCAAATACACAGCGGAAAACACTCTATACATTCCTGCCATCCAGCTCGCCTCCTGAGCTCCAGAACGTCCTTACCTGGAATCTGTAATACTCGGTCTGACCCGAGCATTACATCAAAGTAACACCCGGGTCAGGCTGGAAACCAGCGTGAGTAAACTCATCTAACATGAAATTCCAATTCATATAACTTATTTAAACCCGGGGTACTCATACTTTACTATAAGTAAACAACTTATATAGTCAACACTTATTGTCACAAAACAATATCTAAATATCCAACTTAGTTTAATTGGTCCATATTTTTCCAAACTGGCCTATTTGATTTCACATATCAATCTATAAAGAATTATATAAGATTTCAAATCGAAGTGGTTTCGGGTATTTACTGGTACCCGACCCCGGTCTCTTCGAATCAAATGTCATACTTTAAGCCAAGATGTTTAAGTTAAACAATTTAATTTAAATTCAGGATATCATATTCATATAGCAATTCTATCACAGATAGATAACTTAAATTATCACAATTCATCCAAAACATTACATATCACATAACATCATAATTTATCAGACTAGAGATATTAATCAATCCAAACATTCAATATAATTTAATCATCCATAACAAGTTGATTCATTCTTAATTAATTTAATTAATCTCCAATTAAATTAATTACTAACCTTTAATTACTTGGATTTCTTAATCCATCTTACTTAACATTAATTACAAATTAATTATTCATTTCTTAATTATTCATCTTAATTTAACCTAAATTATTTTTATGGATAAATTAATGATCTTCTAACTACTTCATTAATTAATTACTCTATTAATTAATTACCTTAACCAGTAATTTATCACATTATTAATTAACCTTAACCCTTTAATTAATTAATTTTAATTAATCCTTTAATTAATTACACTAATGATTAATTCCTTAATCACTTCCATTTAATTACTTTTATAAATGATTTCCCTTTTTCTTAATTACATTCCGTAATTATTCATTTATTACTCTCTAAGTAATTATACTTAATTAATTAATAAGTGATTATCTATAATTAATTAGACAAATTAATTAACTTAAAATCAATTAATCACTTAATCTCTAGTTAATGATTCATCTCTTATTTCATTAACTATTCACTAATTACCCTATAAGGTAATTATTCTTAATTACAAATAGTAATTAACCTTTAATTATCTCATTAATTAATTTAGTTAATTACTTTTGAAATCAACAACTTTAAACATTTAAATTTGGAAATATATTCAGTTAAATACTCTTGAGACTTGATTGACATTTATTAAGAAAATAACTTGCTTTTAGATTGGTAAACTTGATTCTTCTTTACAAAGTTTAAACCTGTACAACCCCAAAACAAATCGAACCCGAGCAAAACTCAAAAAAAACCCGAAGACCCCACCGAGTCATCCACCATCTTCAGCTACTTCGAGACAATCCCCTATCTACTTCGAGTTTTACCCGATAAAAACTCTTCTTCCCCAAATGATCATTCAACCCAGACAAACGTACACCACGTGCACGTGCACCCACGTCAGAGCCACCTTCGACCTCCGATGAACCCTCCGGCACATCACACTTCGATGCAGCAACCCAAACCATTCATCAAATCACCAATACAAGCCTCCGATCGAAAACGAGGTTCATTGTCGAACCTGGAACCAACCCAGATCTGAAAAAAAAA
The DNA here is from genome assembly GCA_030737815.1 of Allium fistulosum. NCBI lineage: Eukaryota > Viridiplantae > Streptophyta > Magnoliopsida > Asparagales > Amaryllidaceae > Allium > Allium fistulosum. The sequence continues at coordinate 390,767,916 of CM060904.1, forward strand.
CGATCGCCGACGATTCTCTAGTTCACCAGCGATCCAGTGATTCCGTCTAGAGCTCCGCCACGACACCATACTTCGATTTCCCCGCTATCGATCGACTCGGTACACCTTTGAACACGAAAACGTCTCGACTTCATCATCGACAAACAAAGACTAAAGAGCCCTAGTTCGACGTCGTCCAACCATCACGGCGATGTAAAAATCCCATTTCCATTTTTTCATCGATCCCTAAGACTCCAACCTTCTTCAGCCTTGATCACGACTACCCTACCTCCATCGAACGTCGGAATTTAACGAAAATCTAATTTCTGATCATCTCACAATATCTCTCAATATACTATCTTAAAAATCAAGATTTTAGTTTTAAAAAAATCCTAGAATTTGATAACTAATCTGATTATAATCCTAAAACAACAAATTAAATATGTCGAGATTTTGATATGTATTAAAAATGCTACTGTTCTTCTTCCTCCTTATTAAACTAGCTTCAAATTCTTCCTGAAAATATTTTTAAAATCTTTACCTTGTTATTATTATCAGATTTTGTTTATAAATTGATGACTAAAGAAATTCAGGGAAGAAGGAATTTAAATTTATCAAAAATTTTGAAGTTTGTAAATGAAGAACAGAGCCAAAGTATAGAATCACAGACATGCACTCGAATATCAACATATATACATACATTCATACATAATAAACCAACTTGCAAAACAAATTTTCATTCATGCAAAACAACTAACACATCAATCCTTTCAAATATCCTTCACATGCAATCAGATTTAAATAGTTTAAAACTAGGTTTACTCACAGTCGAACAGAGGAAGAAAATCATATACAGGCATTCACACTTATATATAGGCATACACTTCCTATTCAAATTGAAAATTCTTACTTTAACTATACTTAACATCTTATACAAATTTATTAGATTTTAAAAAAACAATTTATTACTGAAAACAGAGAACAGAGATGACTTCTCATATATACAGCCATTCAGCACACACACACACACACACACATATATATATATATATCAGGTAAACCATTTATACGTCCATGCAAGCCATTTAAAACAACACTACCATCAACATATCACATGCACCGGATAATCAGGAAGGTTTAGATAATGTTTACTCGCAGGCATTTCTAAAAATAGAGGAAACTAGGACAGATCACTCACCTGCTTTTTGAAATTTTGAAATCTGTTCTTGTATTTAAACTGAGACTTGGTTTACTTTGGTTTGCATGGATCTTGAATCTTCTTGCTTTGCTCTGAACTTGATTGTTATGAGCTGAAGCTTGTTTGATTCTAGTTTGATTACTAGGTTTTGGATTGTTGTTGAGTTCCTTTGATTTTGATTTTTGTTTACTGCATTTTTGTTACAGATTTCTTCTTGTTTCTTAGTTAGTTCGGGAAAATAGATCAGAGAATGAAATGAAGGAAAGAATTTTAAAATGTTAATATAAGCTATTCTATTTTTTTAAAATAAATATTTTTACAAATAAAAGGAGAATGGGACACTTGTCATTATTCTTATCAAATTTGTTAACACTTGTTAATTAGATAATGTTATTAGCTAACATGTGTATTAATAGATTTTAAATTTAGTTATATATTTATAAATGTCTTAATATGTATTATATTTTTGTTTTAGGTTTTTATATTATACTTTGTATTTTTATTTATACATTTCTTCTTTTTACTTATATGAATATAACTCAAAGAAAACAATATAAAACTTATTTATTTATACTTACCTTAAGCCTAAGCTATTACACTAGTGTTTTAAAAATGTAGAATTTGAATCTAATTTATTTTCAAGATTTTCATATAGAATTTCAAATCATAGTTTTATTTACAATCTACATATATAAATAAACAATAGAAAATATAATTCTTGTAAATTTTAAATTATGTAAGAAGGTTATTAGATTTAATACATATACCCAAATATATGTATTCATCATAATTCTAGCTATTTGTTCAGTTTATAAATCAGTGTTTTTAAAAGTTAAATCAGATAACTACCCAATTATCTGATGCCCGAAAATTCGGGATATCACATTCCTCCCCCCTTTAAATCTTTTCGTCCTCGAAAAGGAACGAAGCCAGAATTTATTTAAAATTCTTAATATTAGTTAAATTTTCTCTTTGAACCATTTTTAAAACACTTTAAAAAATCTTTATAATATTACTAAATTAGTTTTTATAAAAATACTTTTAAAGTTGATGTCTTAACAAGTCCATCCTTGTTCTCATAGAAATTCGGTCATACGTTGATCAGACGTAGGACTGAAAATCTATAAGGACTTAGCAAACCCGTTTTCAACACCCAGTGAAAATACTTGGAAAATAATTTATTGAAAATATAGAAAACATTTTTGAAAATAGAGGAAACATTTTTGGTGAGAATGCTCTGGAAATCATCACCCCCATCCATGGTCGCAGTTAACCCGATGGTTACGTTGCCGTCCCGGCAAAATCCACAGATAACTGTAGGTCTCCGCGCTCCTCGATTACGCCATGGAACCCGCTACAGATCGCAGTTATACCCGGGCCTTACGTTGCTATCACAGCACAAACCCATATAACTGTAGGCATCAGCGCCACCGAATTTCGCTGCCAAATAATGAAACTTCTCCCACATAGGTCGCAGTCTACCGATATAAAATCAAACGCAGACTGTTGGCTCTCAGCGGCACAAACGACTTTCGCTATGTTACCATAGTGTCACAGTCTACCGATATAAAATCAAACGTAGACAGTTGGCTCTCAGCGGCACACATGACTTCCGCTATGGTCTACAGTAGATCGCAGTGACATCGAGTTAAACTGTCATCACAGCATAACCCAAATGCCTCTGTGGGCACCAGCCCCTCGACTTTCGCTACACAAATAATCCTCAGGAACTAGTTTGTCCGGACTCCTCACAGGATCAACTTTAGAATCCCCCCTTGGGGTTCAAGGCAGTACCACCCAGTGGTACTCCTGAGAAGTTCATTTCAAGGAAGCGCCTTTTTCCCCAGAGCTATTCTCAAAATAATTTATACTATATACTTATAGTATCTTCAAATCATACCCTTTATGATTTATCAAAATCTCCTTTACACAAAATCGATTACCAAAATCGATAATTCTCAAACTAGGCTTTCCAAAATCCAAAATTGATTTTCCCAAAAATCAAAAGCCTTTTCCAAATTCATAGGTTCCCAAAACCTTTTCCAAAATCATTCTCATAAGATCCTTTATATATATATATATATAACTTTAAAAATCTTTGGATCACTTCAAACTTGTATAAAACCTCTTTTTATACTTCAAATACTTCCAAAAACCCTTTTATTCTGGATAGATTCAATAAGGGAAGTTTATCATATTACAAAATATAACTTTATTTATTGTCAATCAAATATTCAAGTTTGATTTCCTTATAAAGTTATTTACCATTTACTTACCCCCATAAAGTAAATTTCAACCAAAGAAATATCCAATTCCATTATATTTCACAAATATACTTTTCATTTCAAATCCATTTCAAAGATCATTTTACAATCCTTATCCACAAACTTCAATATCAATTTCATTCAAACGCGTACGATGTACACATATCATCCGTACGCAATATCAATCTGATCACTCAATCGATCACACAATTTCACTTCCGAACTAGTATCGTCCACCCGACTTCCTAGTGCGGACTCAGATCTGGTTTCTTGATCAGAAACCGTCATTCTCCTTGCATAGTCGTAGCTATGATAGAGAATATCCAGAACCAATCAAAACCCATATCCAGGTTCGCCGTCGAAAATCGAGCGAAAAATCCCAACTCGGATCGATAATACTATCTCGAAATTCTGTGTTCGAATCTGGATCAAATCACTATGCGAATAGAATAATATACGTATATCCTACGTATTTATCTTTTATTGGTTATTAGCCAAATCAATTCTCTTTTCTATTCAGATTTCTTTTAATTCCATTCACTTATTCTCAATTGCTTCCATTACCAATTGAGTTATTTCTTCAATTATAAACTGTTTGAACTCTGACCAATTTAAATTTTTAAAAATAGCTTGGAAAAGTTTAAAATAGATAAGTAGTTGAAAAATAGTTATTAAGTTGTAAAATAGCTGTAAAATAGTTAAGTAGGTATAAAATAGTTAGATAATTGCAAAATAGTTTTTTTTTAAATAGTGATTAGATATAAATAAAAGAAAAATAGTAATTAGTTTATAAGACAGTTTCAAAATAGTTAAATAATTTCAAAATAATTGTAAAATAAGTATAAGATAGTTTGGGGTTTGAGAAGAAAGATTGTATAGTAAATAGTTTGGAAAAATATATTTATATTAAAACAATTTATTTTGAAACATAATCCAGAGCCAAACTGTTTAAATTTCCAATCTCCATTTCCAATTAATTTCCCATCAATTCAATTTAAATTTCCACTTCCTTTAAATTGACTCAATACTTCAATTTTCATTGAAATTGATTTAATCCCAATTCAAGTTGAATTAACCTTAATTCCTTTCCAAATTCAAATCAAATTCCATTTGATTTTTAATCTTATTCAACTTTAATCACAATTTCAATTAATTCATATAAATTTCAAATTGAACCAATTTTATTTATTTCAATTCCAGTTTGAATTAATCCCAATTCCCATTTGAATTTGAACTCATTCAACTTAAATTTTATTTCAAATTATTTCAATTCAAATTTTCCATTTAAACTTATGTTTATCCATCTTCAATCACAATTCTAATTAATTCAAATCAAATTCAATTTGAACTAATTCTATTCAAATCTCAAATTAAAACCATCTCGAATTATATAAATTCGAGTTAAAAATTTTAAATGTTGATTTAATCCTTTAAATCAAATTAACCTTTACTTTTTAATTTAACAACTTAAATCTTTAAACCATTTAATTTTAAATCCAAATTCCAAAATTCTATTTTAAAATTATCTTTACTTAACTTATTATAAAGTTCAAATAAGAATTCAAAAGCAATTAAATTTCAGATTCTAATTAATTATCCATTTTCAATTTCCAGATCTCAAACCCATTTTGAGATCACTCATAACTCCCATTTCAAATCAACCATTTAACTTTCCAAGTTAAATTTAAATTTCATCTTGAAATTTCCAATTCAAGTTATTTATTCAACTTATTTAACTTCCTCCAAGTTAAATTTACTTAATCCGGTCAACCTTTCACAATTTGAATTCCCATTCAAATTTTAAACTTCAGATTAATAATCTTTCCCCTTTTAAGTTTTAAAACCTACTTTACTTTGGGTTTCACATCACTTTCCAATTTAAAACTCAACACTAAGTGTTTATTTCAAATCATCATTGGTATTATGTATATTCCTCATATATACATTTTCTTTACACACCAAGTTATACTTTAAATTTTTAAACCACCTTTGGTTTTAATTCAAAACAAACTTCTTTAAAACAATTTCAAGTTTTCTGGAATTAGATTTAAAACTTCACAATTTTAAATTATCTTCAATTCCAATTTATAAGTTATACACACTTAAATGTTTACTTCCCTAAACATTTCATTTTGCTAAATCATTAACAACATTCATTATTAAACACAATTACCATTTATGATAATAACCAAGATTATCATATCTGGAAACCAATTCATTATTACCTTTATTCTTGATAACATTTCTACAAATTCGAGATTTTAATTTTAGTTTGAATTCATTTCAAACTTATCTTTATTCAATTTTAATTTGGCTTTATTTCTATTACCACTTAATTTAATTCCAATATTTTAACAACCAATTACCTTAATATTTATTAGAAAGAAATATTATTTTATATATCAAAATATATTCTTATATAAAATCATTTAAAATCCTTATATAAGAAAATAACAATTACGCTCTCATATATATATATATATATATACACTCAAATCGTTCTAGGGTACCATTGACCTTATCCTTAACGAGTAATCCCAACAGAGCCAAGGTTTTCGCTTAACCTTCCGCTCTGATACCAAGTGTAACGACCCGGAAATTTCGAACCCGAAATTTCCAGATAGTTAGAAGAAAAAGAAAAGAGATAGAAGAAAGAAACAGAAAGAAGAAAGAAGAACAGAAAACACAACATCTCACATTCGCAGCGGATTAATTATAATAACAAATAATAGCATTTTTATAAAAGAAAGCTGTAATTGTTACTTTCAATACAATTAATCAGAGTTACAATCATTACAATAGACTGGACAGTTATATCACCTGCCCCATACTACTATCAATACAACTCTCAAATACACAGCGGAAAACACTCTATACGTTCCTGCCATCCAGCTCGCCTCCTGAGCTCCAGAACGTCCTTACCTGGAATCTGTAATACTCGGTCTGACCCGAGCATTACATCAAAGTAACACCCGGGTCAGGCTGGAAACCAGCGTGAGTAAACTCATCTAACATGAAATTCCAATTCATATAACTTATTTAAACCCGGGGTACTCATACTTTACTATAAGTAAACAACTTATATAGTCAACACTTATTGTCACAAAACAATATCTAAATATCCAACTTAGTTTAATTGGTCCATATTTTTCCAAACTGGCCTATTTGATTTCACATATCAATCTATAAAGAATTATATAAGATTTCAAATCGAAGTGGTTTCGGGTATTTACTGGTACCCGACCCCGGTCTCTTCGAATCAAATGTCATACTTTAAGCCAAGATGTTTAAGTTAAACAATTTAATTTAAATTCAGGATATCATATTCATATAGCAATTCTATCATAGATAGATAACTTAAATTATCACAATTCATCCAAAACATTACATATCACATAACATCATAATTTATCAGACTAGAGATATTAATCAATCCAAACATTCAATATAATTTAATCATCCATAACAAGTTGATTCATTCTTAATTAATTTAATTAATCTCCAATTAAATTAATTACTAACCTTTAATTACTTGGATTTCTTAATCCATCTTACTTAACATTAATTACAAATTAATTATTCATTTCTTAATTATTCATCTTAATTTAACCTAAATTATTTTTATGGATAAATTAATGATCTTCTAACTACTTCATTAATTAATTACTCTATTAATTAATTACCTTAACCAGTAATTTATCACATTATTAATTAACCTTAACCCTTTAATTAATTAATTTTAATTAATCCTTTAATTAATTACACTAATGATTAATTCCTTAATCACTTCCATTTAATTACTTTTATAAATGATTTCCCTTTTTCTTAATTACATTCCGTAATTATTCATTTATTACTCTCTAAGTAATTATACTTAATTAATTAATAAGTGATTATCTATAATTAATTAGACAAATTAATTAACTTAAAATCAATTAATCACTTAATCTCTAGTTAATGATTCATCTCTTATTTCATTAACTATTCACTAATTACCCTATTAGGTAATTATTCTTAATTACAAATAGAAATTAACCTTTAATTATCTCATTAATTAATTTAGTTAATTACTTTTGAAATCAACAACTTTAAACATTTAAATTTGGAAATATATTCAGTTAAATACTCTTGAGACTTGATTGACATTTATTAAGAAAATAACTTGCTTTTAGATTGGTAAACTTGATTCTTCTTTACAAAGTTTAAACCTGTACAACCCCAAAACAAATCGAACCCGAGCAAAACTCAAAAAAAACCCGAAGACCCCACCGAGTCATCCACCATCTTCAGCTACTTCGAGACAATCCCCTATCTACTTCGAGTTTTACCCGATAAAAACTCTTCTTCCCCAAATGATCATTCAACCCAGACAAACGTACACCACGTGCACGTGCACCCACGTCAGAGCCACCTCCGACCTCCGATGAACCCTCCGGCACATCACACTTCGATGCAGCAACCCAAACCATTCATCAAATCACCAATACAAGCCTCCGATCGAAAACGAGGTTCATTGTCGAACCTGGAACCAACCCAGATCTGAAAAAAAAAAACGATCGCCGACGATTCTCTAGTTCACCAGCGATCCAGTGATTCCGTCTAGAGCTCCGCCACGACACCATACTTCGATTTCCCCGCTATCGATCGACTCGGTACACCTTTGAACACGAAAACGTCTCGACTTCATCATCGACAAACAAAGACTAAAGAGCCCTAGTTCGACGTCGTCCAACCATCACGGCGATGTAAAAATCCCATTTCCATTTTTTCATCGATCCCTAAGACTCCAACCTTCTTCAGCCTTGATCACGACTACCCTACCTCCATCGAACGTCGGAATTTAACGAAAATCTAATTTCTGATCATCTCACAATATCTCTCAATATACTATCTTAAAAATCAAGATTTTAGTTTTAAAAAAATCCTAGAATTTGATAACTAATCTGATTATAATCCTAAAACAACAAATTAAATATGTCGAGATTTTGATATGTATTAAAAATGCTACTGTTCTTCTTCCTCCTTATTAAACTAGCTTCAAATTCTTCCTGAAAATATTTTTAAAATCTTTACCTTGTTATTATTATCAGATTTTGTTTATAAATTGATGACTAAAGAAATTCAGGGAAGAAGGAATTTAAATTTATCAAAAATTTTGAAGTTTGTAAATGAAGAACAGAGCCAAAGTTTAGAATCACGGACATGCACTCGAATATCAACATATATACATACATTCATACATAATAAACCAACTTGCAAAACAAATTTTCATTCATGCAAAACAACTAACACATCAATCCTTTCAAATATCCTTCACATGCAATCAGATTTAAATAGTTTAAAACTAGGTTTACTCACAGTCGAACAGAGGAAGAAAATCATATACAGGCATTCACACTTATATATAGGCATACACTTCCTATTCAAATTGAAAATTCTTACTTTAACTATACTTAACATCTTATACAAATTTATTAGATTTTAAAAAAACAGTTTATTACTGAAAACAGAGAACAGAGATGACTTCTCATATATACAGCCATTCAGCACACACACACACACACATATATATATATATATATATATATATATATATATATCAGGTAAACCATTTATACGTCCATGCAAGCCATTTAAAACAACACTACCATCAACATATCACATGCACCGGATAATCAGGAAGGTTTAGATAATGTTTACTCGCAGGCATTTCTAAAAATAGAGGAAACTAGGACAGATCACTCACCTGCTTTTTGAAATTTTGAAATCTGTTCTTGTATTTAAACTGAGACTTGGTTTACTTTGGTTTGCATGGATCTTGAATCTTCTTGCTTTGCTCTGAACTTGATTGTTATGAGCTGAAGCTTGTTTGATTCTAGTTTGATTACTAGGTTTTGGATTGTTGTTGAGTTCCTTTGATTTTGATTTTTGTTTACTGCATTTTTGTTACAGATTTCTTCTTGTTTCTTAGTTAGTTCGGGAAAATAGATCAGAGAATGAAATGAAGGAAAGAATTTTAAAATGTTAATATAAGCTATTCTATTTTTTTAAAATAAATATTTTTACAAATAAAAGGAGAATGTGACACTTGTCATTATTCTTATCAAATTTGTTAACACTTGTTAATTAGATAATGTTATTAGCTAACATGTGTATTAATAGATTTTAAATTTAGTTATATATTTATAAATGTCTTAATATGTATTATATTTTTGTTTTAGATTTTTATATTATACTTTGTATTTTTATTTATACATTTCTTCTTTTTACTTATATGAATATAACTCAAAGAAAACAATATAAAACTTATTTATTTATACTTACCTTAAGCCTAAGCTATTACACTAGTGTTTTAAAAATGTAGAATTTGAATCTAATTTATTTTCAAGATTTTCATATAGAATTTCAAATCATAGTTTTATTTACAATCTACATATATAAATAAACAATAGAAAATATAATTCTTGTAAATTTTAAATTATGTAAGAAGGTTATTAGATTTAATACATATACCCAAATATATGTATTCATCATAATTCTAGCTATTTGTTCAGTTTATAAATCAGTGTTTTTAAAAGTTAAATCAGATAACTACCCAATTATCTGATGCCCGAAAATCCGGGATATCACAACATGTCTGTTTAGCTCTTGTATTTTCCTTGTTTTTTGTACTAGCTGATCCGAAGCCTGTTCCGGTCACCTGTTCTTTTAAAAGTTTAGGTAATAAATGTGGACAGCACACGTTAAACGCCAGCTAGCATTGCTAGAAAAAAAATTACATTAAACGGTTGTCAATTTCATTCAATCAACATTATTAAATTATATTCTAATAATTATTTTCATTTAAAATCGTAAATTTTAGTTTCTGACAATATTAAATTCCAAAAAATCTTATTAAATTTAATATTTTTAATTGTCAAAAATACGGGTCGTTACATAAATTAATTGGATTAATTAAATTCAAACATCACTGGTTAAAATGAAAAATTAAAACATCGTTTGTTACAATGATTCAACTTCACCAACCCAGAATTCGTGCATGTAGATAACACAACCCACTCCACCATCATATATGCATGCCTGAACGCCTACACCGCTCACCGAAAACGTGATTCAACTTCACCAACCACTCACCCATTACCTCATCTTCCCATCTAACACATCAACACCGAGCATGGCCCCCTCCATTAGAACCCGACCTGTAGTAGCCCCCAAAAATGTCGCACAACACCACACGACGACGCAAGCTCCCAAACTTTGACCGAAGAAGCTACTCCACCCGAGAAACCCAACGGCACCAACCCCTTCTCCTATCAATACCTAAAACGCTTGAAATTTTGAGCCCTAGCTCGAGCTGCTCTTAAAAGAGCACTGCAAAAGTTGATTGCACTTGAATCTGAGGCCATGGACGAGAAGCACAACTCAATACGACTTCAAAGAATCCAAAACCATGATTTTTAGATGAGTATATATTTTTATTTTGAATGTATAAATTTTCAGTCATTAACTTTCTTGATGTTCTTCACTGCATAAACATTTTAAAGAGGAGAGTGGTACGGTTTGAAGGATCGGGGGGGTATGGTATGAACAATGTTAGGGTATGGTGTAAGTATGGGTATGTGCATATATATTATTTTATTTTATTCTAAAATATTCAATATATCATACCAAAAAATCTCGAACTCCAAATGAGGCGTGCCGCCTGGCATTCTATAAGTTATACACCTATTCCAAACATAGTGGAACTAGTCACGAGACTTAATTCGATCATATACATAAGATAGCTTTTCAAACCCAATTATTTTATAAATTTCCAAATTTAATTTCTACGTGTTTTGAACTCGCACGACCGAAGAATATGTCAGTCGCCATGAAATTCGACGTTATATTATAATTCATTTTTATGGACTAATGAAACTGGTTTCGTCGAAATCCGAGATAGTGCTCCGGAATGATAATTTCACAAATTTAAGTATCGTTTTATATGTTCGATCCAATTATCGATATTTTTCCGATCTATTATATTTGCAAATAAAATTACAAATTGAATTCATCAATATAACTTATTAATTAAATGGAGTTAGATAATATTATTAAATCTATTTAATTAATATTTAATTTACAATCCAAAAATTTAAACATTCCCTATATTTGAATTATAGGTTATTAAATTCGAAAATCCAATTATTTATTTGAAATTAATTAAACATTTAAAATCAAATGACCAAAATTTTGAGATGTTACAGAATTGAATCAGATGAAAGACCGTGGCTTATTCAATGAAAAATCCTGAGTATATCGCCTTGAGTAGTGACGCAATAAAAGCAATGTACATAAAAATATAAGTGAACAAATTTATATCCGAGTCGATTCCAAATGTTAAGAATCTCATAACATTGTTATATGATAACAATATCACGATATAGTTTGTAACATAACTTAGAGCTTACAAGAAGTCGAGAGACATAATCCGAATTGTTCCACATGATAAAATAGTTTATCACCATCGGAGAGAGTTGTTTGATAGAGTAGATAATTGAAATATAATAGCATACCCATTCACAGAGGGACTGGCCTAATTGGTTTTGACAAAATGGACTGGAGAAGTTGGAATAAGTTCCATAATTGACCCTAAGTGCAAGTGGGAGATTAATAGAGTTAGGGGTATGCTCTAGGGGCAATTATGTAATTTGTTACATATATTTAACTCGTTGACTAATCTTGTTCGAAATAAAGGTGTTTTCTTTCTATTTTATACTTTATATTTAATTAATTAGCTTAATTAAAAGTAAATTTAATTGAAAATCCATAAATGGTATTTTTGCAATAGTAGTTACAAAGTGTTGTAACTGTGAGTAATTTATCACAATGGAAAGAAATATACCATTTTAGATATTCCTAATCAAGATGTATCAAGATTGGATATCGATACATCCGTTGAGACTAGAATACGTTACACTCTCTAAATGTTAGATAATGTATTACTCATGACTATTGGGGGCACTAAGGGATTGCATACTCATAGTTATTGGATAACTATGGAATGACTCACTCGATAGTTTTTGTTGGTTAATACAACTAATGTCAAGTAGAAAATATCAATGTGACTAATTTATACGGTTCTCTCGATTTGAGAATATTGTTGATCTTTAATATGGAAGCTCTGCTTTGATTATAGTTAAATTGTGGCACGACGTTCATTGAACGACTGTAGTCTGGTCGAGTGGAAGCATTTGAAGTGAAACATTATTCAAGAGACGCTTCATCTCCTCAGTATCACGGTCAACTGAAATCAATTCATAGTCAAAGTCTCTGTCCAGAACATTTCGGTTAATAATTATTATTATTATTGAATCAAAGACTTTGTTTTTGGGCTATAAAGTTGAATGTGGACGATATTGAAATTTTGACCATTACTAAATTCCATAAGTCCTAATGTGATTTAGTTTTGATGAAGGGAATAGGTGTAAATAATTGTTACTATTGCATACCACTTATAATAAGTAAAATTGGATTTTACCGGAAGATATGCAAGCGACAAACTCAGCCAAAATCTCAAACTACCTTCAAAGTGATGTGTGGATGTTAATATTCGAACAGTTCGATATTAATCGCTGACTGAATTTACACCTTTGAGTCGCACAACCGTAATGATGAATTCTTTGGAAAACCACGTGATTTAATTAATTTATAAAATGTTGTAAATTGATTAAATTAATTGATATTTGAGAAATATTAATTATTATTTATTTGATGTTTGAAAGTTGTTTGTAATTATTTTAATACATATTTAAAAGTTATATTTGCGCACATTGAATATGATATTGATGTAATTTAAAGATAATTGCACGAAACGATTTATGGAAATTTTATGTCATTTGATGACATGATTTGTGAAAATTTTATGTCATTTGATGACATATCATGTGAAAAAAAAGAGCTGGAGAGAGGGAAAAAATCAAGGAAATTAATTAGGGAAGTTTTAATCAAGGAATGGAAACATTTTCATTCTTTCAAATAAAACATATTCTCTGATTCATTCTGTACTTACAATTCGTTCGTTTTCTTTCTCCTCCTAACTTTTCATGGCAGAAAACAAAAATCAAATTTTCAAAAATCTTTCAACTCCAAATAAAATATCAAATAGAAAATAGGTGGTTCATCCATCTCTTGCAAGGATAGGACGTGGATCTGTAGATATGAGGAGATATCATCATTCAAGGTGCATTCTCTTGGCAACATCTCAACGTAATAATTCTAATTTTATTTATTCATTATTCACCTTATTTATATAATTTGGATCCATCACATATTTCATCTCTTTTGAGTAATTGTTTATTTGATCACATAGATTAGATCCCCTTTTGCTCCATCCTAATTATTTAAACATGTTCACCATATTATTTTGATTTGGACCCGTTTTAAAATACATTTTGATTACTTACCAATTATTATTGTCATTATTAGATCTACATCATAAGATTCTATATTTAATAAATTATTCTTATTGCCTGTAACAACCCGCATATTTTACGATTATATATTTAAATGTTTTATTCAAATATAGCATCGTTTGTTGAATTTAAAGTCTGAAATATTACTTTTTGTAAACAGTCGAATCTGGACTCGAGACCACTTCCATTGAGTTCAAAACAACGTTCACACCTTTTTTGAGTATAAACATCGATATGTTTGGAGTTGATTAGGATTTTGGTATTTTGTTTGGGCTTTAGTTTGTGTACTAGCCCACTAGCCCAAACCTTCGACCAAATACCTCCCACTTCACTCCTCTTCATTCATTCATTCCACTTTCTAAATTCCTAACACTCAAGCCCTAGAAAAAATGGGGGAAAAGAAAAGAGATTAGAAATTCCTAAGCCCTAATTCTCTTAGGAAATTCAACTTCAAGTTATTAAACAAAGAGAAGCTTAGGTAAGCATCCTCTTCATCTTCTCCATCTCAATCTCTCTTCAATTTTCAAAAATTCCAATAACCTAACTTAGGAAATTCATTGCATTTGATAATAGATTGAAGATTCTAGAGGTGTTGTTGTAGAGAGATCAATCTTAGCTTGTTTTAGAGCTTCTCATTTCTATATTTGAGTTTAAAGGTGAGTTCTTGAACTCACATCTATGTCTATACATTTGATAGTTGTTAGGTATGAATTCCTAACGTCTATTTCATGTTCATTTGCTTTTGATTTGGTGAATTTTCCAAATTTTGGTATTTTGAAGTCAAAATCTATGAAAATCCTACTATGGATGTTTGGATATGTTGTTTGGAGTGTATTGATGAGTCTATAGGGCTGGGATGTCGCTTGGCATAAACCACTAGCCATCGTCGCTCATTCGATCACTTCCGAACCAATTTGGCCATTAATGGCCTAGGCAAAATTTGCCCTGAGCTTCAGCTCATACGTCTGGTAAAACGATCAGACGTCTGAGGCAAAGGAACAAACGTTCCAGATCTTAAGCTCAGACATCTGAATGGTCTGTAAAATTCTAGACCTTCAGCTCGGACGTCTGGGGAGAACCATCAGACGTCTGGCGCTGTTAAAATCTGGCACTTTGCCTGTTTTTATGCGACTTTCCATTTTTATCGATTTTTGTCGATCCGGTTGGTTGTTGCCATTTATTATCGACTTTGATGACTTCTTTTCTGGATTTTTGGGAATATCCGACTGATGGATTTGATATTGATTTATATGGTTTTGATTCACGTCGTCGAATGTGAATTTTTGGTGCTAGATTGTTTTTACAATCGTTTATGTGGTTTGTCACTTTAAAATACAATGGTTTCTATACTAGTAGTAAATACTCAAACTCTTTCACAAAAACGATTTCAACACTACTTTTAAATAAAAAGCTCGTTTTTAAAACCATTTTCCAATCTATTAGTATATACAAACCTTTACCTCATTCATATGAGAAATCCAATTAAACGACTTAGCAAACCAAGTGGTATGAAACGCTTGCGTTTATTTCGTCGATTAATTCTTAGACTTGTTCGATTGAAATCTTGTGACAATTTTCAAGTGGAAATCTACAATTTGTTCGTAAACATTTAAGTTAAGCCAGTGGTTATGGGACATGAAACTAAATTCATCTATTTACTAGCTTGGTGTATTTTACACTTTTACTAATCTATGACGATCATTTTGAGGTTTAGACCAGCGATATGCAATGTCTCATTGTCCGCGTGGGGGACTGTACCCCGTTATGTTGAGCTTCGTCTCATTTTTATAGGTTAGCGACCTACGGGCTTTATGGAGTTCAGTTCATCGGGCGTACCGTTGTACTACGTCGTTGTTTCGGCTTATTTGAGTTTCAGGTTCCTTGGGTGTACCGTTGTACTACGTCATTGCACCAACTCTATGGGTTAGCGACCCATGGGATAGCGTCTCGTTTGTGATACACGTGTTAGTGAGTTTTCGTGCTCCCGTTTATGACAGGCCTCCCCCCTTTTTGTGATTTCTGGATTTCTAATTGATGATTTTTGGAATTTGTGTTTCACCAATATTTGTGATTTGCTTAGATAAGCTTTATCAATATTTGTGATTTGGTGAATAAAAGAATAAAGAATATGTCATTCTTTTTGGTGTTTGAGGAGATTTGAGATATTGTATGATTTTTTGTTGTTATCATATATATTTGTTATATCTCTTATCCTATCTCATCTTACTTGATAATTATAGGTAGACTGGTCCGTTTATTATTTTTCTTCTTAAATAATACTCGGGTCAGACCGAGGTGTTTCAGGTGCTTCCACTTGACTTCTTATCACGGATAATCATCTGACTTTTGGCTAACTACTTTAGCTTAGTAGTTTTTTTGTTTTTTATACATTCGAGATATAGACTACTTGATGTATACATATTCATTTGTCTAGCACCTGTACCTATTCTTTTGTAATGTAGTGGATATTGTATGTCCACTACTTTGATGTACACTTTTATGTGTTATATTCATATCTGTTTCCGCCTTAGTGATATGAATATCTGTGACTAATTTATGTTATGCTTACTCTATATTTGTTTCCGAAGGCCACATAGCCACTGTGTAGTAGCTTTGAGTTTGTATTTGATATGTTAGTGTTAACCCAAAAAATTGATCAACACCCTGATTTGAGTGTGAAAGCACCAGCCTTAACGGCAATCCAGAAAACAGCAACACAGATCACAAAAATAAGCAGATAAAAAGAAGAAAAGATAAAAGATACACGAAATATTTATAGTGGTTCGGCGAAATCTATGGCCTACATCCACTTTATAATTTATTTATCACTTGTAGTTTCATATTACAAGAGATTTTTGAGGAGGAGAGGAAAAGTCACATTTTCTGTTTCCGTTCCTCTTTTCTTTTGCAATAATAGGTGTATTTATAGCTGTAAGCCTTGACTTAGTGCTGGTGTGGAATTATAGTGACACTGACTAGGCTGATATTAATTGCACCATAATCTTCTTATTTAAGGTAAGGATGGAGGGAATCAAGGAATATTTGATATGGAAATGGTTGGCATTAATTAGTAACAAATAAGCAGGTTATCATAGCATTTGTTGGGCATTAAATCCGACTTTGATGGGTAATGAATTGGTATTTATGGTGGAGATATGGCTGATTTTTATTAATTATTTGAGGTAATAAATGTAAGGAAATCAGGAAGTAAATCTTTAATTTCTTCTTAAGGATGGTGACTCATTTGCTGGATAACATTTGCCCCCCGAAGTATGCCTTGTTGGCAACGAGGTATGCTTCGCTCAAGAACTTGTGTTGGTGAAAGCAAATTTGTTGGCATCAAATTCTCATCTCTTTGGATGTTTGACAGATGTTAAGTGTCAGACCATTCCTGCACAAGGAGATAGAGTTAATCATTCCTATTCGAGAGCATTCATATTCAAGAGATACTTTAGGGAACAGTTCTCAGGTCGCTTCTATAACCTTTGATTGAAAGCAAGAACGATGTTGTAAAGATTTTTGAAAGGTGTCGCCTTTAGGAACGAATCAGAGCATGGCTGTGGATCGTTCGGGGTCGCTTATCACATGTGTAAGTTGTTCTCTAAGCACTAACCTTTAAAACTAGTTTTATGCAAGAAATCATTTTTTATGAGGTGTCGCACTTGGAAAGGAATCAGAGCATTGGACCGCTTACATTCGGGATCGCTTACATGAGTAAATCCCTTCCCAAATGCTAACCTTTAAAGCATTTTTTGATGATGCACAATTCAAATGTAGAAAGGAATCTAAATTCTAGATCTCATTTTTTTTAGTTCAGTTCAGTTGATGATAATTTCTATTTGATTAGCAGACCCTAGAGTCCGGTACTTAACTGAGTGAGAGGCTTTGCATGCCCCTTGTTTCTGGTCCTTGGTTGTTGCCCCCACTATTTGCTTCTTGGTAGAAGGAAAGTTTGAATGAGAGGACGCCTCTTGGCTGCCCCCTTGCTGAGTTCCTTCCATAGCGCTTTTCCTTGTATGAGGCTTCTTCGTCTTCTAAAAACTAGATCTAGGAACCTGTTTTCTAGATCTAAATTTTTTCTTTCAGTTCTGGAGTTGGATCTTCTTTCTAATATAGAATAAGCTTCAGATCTGAGATTCCCTTGTTCTTCTCAGTGAAAGCACCAAAGTGTTAACCCAAAAAATGGATCAACACCCTGATTTGAGTGTGAAAGCACCAGCCTTAATGGCAATCCAGAAAACAGCAACACAGATCACAAAAATAAGCAGATAAAAAGAAGAAAAGATAAAAGAGACACGAAATTTTTATAGCGGTTCGACGAAATCTATGGCCTACATCCACTTTATAATTTATTTATCACTTGTAGTTTCATATTACAAGAGATTTTTGAGGAGGAGAGGAGAAGTCACATTTTCTATTTCTGTTCCTCTTTTCTTTTGCAATACTAGGTGTATTTATAGCTGTAAGCCTTGACTTAGTGCTGGTGTGGAATTATAGTGACGCTAACTAGGCTGATATTAATTGCACCATAATCTTCTTATTTAAGGTAAGGATGGAGGGAATCAAGGAATATTTGATATGGAAATGGTTGGCATTAATTAGTAACAAATAAGCAGGTTATCATAGCATTTGTTGGGCATTAAATCCGGCTTTGATGGGTAATGAATTGGTATTTACGGTGGAGATATGGCTGATTTTTATTAATTATTTAAGGTAATAAATGCAAGGAAATCAGGAAGTAAATCTTTAATTTCTTCTTAAGGATGGTGACTAATTTGCTGGATTTTGTTGAACATTTTGAAAAACTTGTTTTGAATAAAAGTATGCTATTTGTGATGCCATGACGGCTAAGCCGCTTACACATGTAAGGGATCGCGA
Organism: Allium fistulosum; assembly: GCA_030737815.1. NCBI lineage: Eukaryota > Viridiplantae > Streptophyta > Magnoliopsida > Asparagales > Amaryllidaceae > Allium > Allium fistulosum. The sequence continues at coordinate 390,786,689 of CM060904.1, forward strand.
ATGGTCCTCAGGCATGCTCTGAGACGGCGATAAACCGCCACCACAAACAACTCAGAAACTCACTCGAACGTGAAATCTGACATTGTTAATACTAAGTCCCCCCGGGCTCACTTATTTTGCCTCGAATGGCACCCCGACCACGAACGGTCACAAACCGCCGCGAACGGCACCCGACCACGAACGGTCACAAATCGCCGCGAACGGTCACAATTCGCCTTGAATGGCATCCGATCGCGAACGATCACAAATCGCCTCGAATGGCCCTCGACCGCGAACGGTCACAAATCGCCTCGAACGGCACCCGACCGCGAACGGTCACAATTCGCCTCGAACGGAACCCCGACCGCGAACGGTCACCTTTCGCCGCGAACGGCATCCGACCGCGAACGGTCAAATATCACCTCGAATGACATACGATCCCGAACGATCGTCATTTGTGGTCAGATAAAACTATCAATTTCTTTGCAGGTCATCAACAGGATACGAACATCCAGCTCATGGCATTACAAAACACACCTTCTTATCACAAGGCATGTTTTGGGGGGCAAGTGTTATCCCGCCTTTTGGCAAGGCCGTGACACCAAGAACTTGACTAGAGATCAAAGACAGTTCGTCTATAAAATCGGTTATACGTAAGCTCGCTATGGATATCGATGAATTTTGTTCGAGTCCGGATCGAGCCAGAATTGATATGACACGACAAGCGAAGCTATGGGAGCTATCGTTCCAAATCTCAAGTCAATCCGAGTTCGTATGCTCAAGTTGTGAACGATACAAAATCGGTCAAGAATAGCCTCCTTCGACTCGCTCCAGTTCGAATCCATAGGGAGTGCACATTTTGACTCGCTTCACAATCCATCAGGATCAACAGCTTCGACTCGCTTCGCAACAGACAGAGATGACAACTTCGACTCGCTCCGTCTGCTTACTTCGACTCGCTCCGTCTGCTTACTTCAACTCGCTCTGCTTCCTTCAGAAAACAACACTTCGACTCCACTGATCAAACCTCCCAGGACACCCCATTTCGACTCGCTCTCCCAGTACTAGCTTCGACTCACTCTCCCAGTACTAGCTTCGACTCGCTCGACCAATGCTTGCTTCGACTCGCTCGACCAAGTACTTACTTCGACTCGCTCGAAGCAACATCCAGGACAGAGTAAGAATCAAGCGCCACCTCGACTTCATGCCCTCTCTCTATGTTTGAGCTTCCTCTCCCATCTTCCATCGAGTTGAATGGAAGCGAGTCGAAATGGAAGCGAGTCGAAGGAAACAGCCTACCGAAAACTCCATTTCGTATCGATCATATCTCCCAATCTACAAGTCCAATTGCTATGAAATTTTCACAGAAGACTACGTGCATGCTAAAGAATGTCCACGCCAAATTTCGGCTCCATTGGATGAAATCTTGAGCAAGTCGAAATCTGTTCGTGTCGATCATGGATCAGACCGAAACTTCATGGGCTTGGGCGTACGGGCCTGATCACGTGCCAGAGAGGGTCTCCCGATATCTGAGTGAAATATCAGCCTCCTACACCTATAAATAGACTCCCAAAGCCAACGGAAAAGGGGTTCTTCTTCTTCTTTGAGATCTCCAACGCCTAGACTCTACCGGATCCAGATCCAAACTCCATTGCTGCTGCTACCAACGAATTCCACTACTGCAAATCATAATTATCTGCTGTAATTCTTTGAATTCACTTGTAAACATCAAAGAAAGATCAATAAATCAAACTACTTCAGAGTGGACGTAGGCAAGATCGTCGAACCACTATAAATCTTGTGTCTCTGTCTACTTCTTTCTGTTTTAAGTTTATTATTCTTCATTTTTATCCTCTACAATACTTAGATCTAAGATCTGTGATTATATATTGCTGATTTGTGTTCATACACTGGTGCTTTCACAACATTTGGGGTTTGTGACCATTTTTGGCGCAAACAGTTAGATTTCCTCTAGAAATGAAATGCATGACATACTATCTGACGTATCGGTACTCGCACAACAGCCTTATTCTTCGTACTAATTGACGGCATTACCCAGTAGTGTCCTTGGTTAGTGTGAGTATAGAGGTGGGGCATCACAGTTTGGTATCGGAGCCAAACTTCAAAAAAATGTAGAAAAATATAGCAAGGATCATTGTCCTAAGTCTCTCTTAGGAATCATGCTTTAGGATTTAATTCAAGTCTTAAGACCCGTTCTATCCTATTTTCTTTTATGATGCCTTGTTTTATCAATCAAGTTTGTTTGATATTCATTCTAAGAATAACATTTTTCCTCTTCTTTCGTTCTTTCTTAAAGAAGAGAAATGGTTAGACCAGGCCGTCCCAGCACCAGTCAATCCAGTGCTACTCCTTAGGATGGTGTATTCAAGTCTGTCCAACAGCTTTTGGATCTTATAAAGAATGCTCAAGCTGCTAGACCCATTCCTGAGCCTACTCATCCTAAATCTGAGTTTGCACGCTTGTGCAGTAATTATTCCAATTTGGGTGGAAGGCCATCCAAGGGTTCCGAGAGCGTTATAGAAGTCCAAGCTTGGCTTAGAACATGCGACCGTATCTTTTCTCGCATGAATCTTGTGGATCTATATCGAGTCCAAGTGGCTTCTAGCATGCTCCAGGAGAGATCATTAGATTGGTATGAGCTTTTGATTTTGGAAATTATTGAAGCGGATCTTACTTGGGAGCAATTCCAAGAAAGATTTGAGTTAAAGTTTGTGCCGGAAGCTAAAAAAGTATCTTTAGCTCGACGCTTTATCGACCTTGTTCAAGGTGAATCTTCTGTGACAGATTATGTTGCATCCTTTGAATTCCTCTCTAAATATGAGGTCGAGTATATTAATACCCCATTGAAGAAAAATCAGAGGTTTGTCTATATGGGTTGAATAAGAATCTCAAAATGCCTTTACTTCTGAAACTAGAAGTTTCTTTCGATCAGCTTGTTGATATCGCTCTTCGACTTGAAGAGGTCGATAAAGAAAGTGATGCTGAAGTAGTGGGTGCCAAGAAGAACTTCAACATCAATAATAAGAGGCATCCCTTTATTAAGTTCAAAAGTCCTAATCCCAACAAGAAAGTGAAGCACAAAGACTCCTACCCTTAATCATGGACAATGCTACAATTGTGGTTCTAAGGACCATTATGCAAATAGGTGTCCGAAACCCCTTTATTGTCGCTATTGCAAAGGTTCGGGTCATCTTATATCTTCATGTCCCAAGCTTCAAAATAAGAAAGAAGGAAAACTGAATGTTGTGCAAGCCCCTAGCAACACTTCCCTTGGTCAAGGTATTTCTCATTCTGTCCTTGATGGTATTATTGTGTTTCGTGATCATCCTATTCGAGTTCTTTTTGATACGGGTGCATCTCACTCTTTTATATCAAAGGAACTTGTTGATACTTTGTCTTTAAATGTTATGGGCTTGATGACTTCACTGAGAATTGCGAATCCGGTTGGTGGATCCGCAACACTCAGTTTGTTTAGTAAAGGTGTCGAGATTATTTTATGCGATTATGCTTTCCGAGCCGATTTGCATGTTATGCGTTACTTAGGTTTCAGAATGATTTTGGGAATGGATTGGCTTAACCGTTATGAAGCCCACATCCTATGTCCCGAGAAGACTATCCACCTTCGACATCCTCAATCTTTTAAGCAGATTTCTATTGTACTTAAAGATTCAGATTCCAATTCAGAAGCATCCTTATATTCTCTAAACCCGCATGATGACGACAATGATGATGAAGAAGATGTCATTTCCCTCATTCACGTTGTTTATGAATTTCCCGACATCTTTGAGCCCGTTTTAGGATTACCACCTAAGCGAGCAATTGAGTTCAGAATTAATCTAATCCCTGGAGCTCTACCTATCACTCATCCTCCTTATCGTATGTCCAATAAGGAAAATGAGGAGATGCGTAAAAAATTATCCGAATTGGAAGCAAAACAGTTTATTTGTTCTAGTTCCTCTCCTTGGGGAGCTTCTGCTATCTTTGTGAAGAAATCCGATGGTATACTTAGGCTTTGCGTTGACTACCGCAAGCTTAATGGTCACACCATCAAGAATAAATATCCCTTACCTCAGATTGATGATATATTCGATCAACTTAGTGGTGCTAGAGTCTTTTCACTGTTAGACTTAGCAACCGGTTTTCATCAGCTTCGAATTGCAGAGGATAGTATTCCTTTAACATCGTTCTATACTCATTAAGGATCTTATGAATGGCTTGTTATGCCAATTGGTTTAATGAATGCCCCAGCTTATTTCGTTGACCTTATGAATCGAGTTTTCAAAGACTTCCTCGATCGTTTTGTTCTCATCTTTATAGATGATATTCTTGTTTATTCTAAAACCAAGGAAGAGCATGAAAAACATCTTCGGATTGTGTTGGAAACTCTTAGGAGCAATAAATTGAAAGAAAATTTTTCTAAGTGCCACTTTTAGCAATCCCGTGTGAAATTTTTAGAACATATTATTTCAGAATCCGGAATTTCCGTGGATCCTTCAAAGATTGAAGCGATTCAAAATTGGAAGAGACTGGAGAGTGTGACGGAAATCCGTTGTTTTCTTGGATTGGCGGGCTATTATCGTCGGTTCATAAAAGACTTTTCTAAAATTTCCGTACCTCTTACTAGTTTGACAAAGAAGGGAGTTAAGGGTCAGAAAAATGTGAAGCTACTTTTCGGAAATTAAAAGAACTCCTTTCTGATTCTCCTATTCTTGTGATTCCCGAAGGGAACCAAGACTTGATTGTTTATACCGATGCTAGTCGTGTTGGTTTGGGAGCCGTTCTCATGCAAAGGGAACGTGTTATCGCTTATGCTTCTAGGCAATTAAAGCCCACCGAGACTAGATATGCCACTCATGATTTAGAACTCGCGGCCATTGTTTTCGCTCTTAGAATTTGGCGTCATTATCTTTTGGGAGAGAAATTTGTTCTCTACACCGATCATAAATCTTTGAAGTACTTATTTTCTCAAAAGGAACTCAATCTGCGTCAACAACGTTGGCTCGAATTCCTTGCATCTTATGATCTTGATATTCTTTATACTCCCGGAAAGGGAAATCGTGTTGCTGATGCCCTTAGTCGTAAGCAACAAGCGGTTGTTTCCATGATGATATCCGAATGGAATGATCTTGAGACTTTGTCCACTTGTGAGATTCGAGATCGTGAATCTGATTCATGTTCATCTCTTGTTTTATGTAGCCTTGAGGCCCATCCTTCTCTTTTAGACCGCATCCTTGAAGCTCAAAAGCAAGATCCCGAATTGGCTCATCTTAGCCAAAGTTGTAGGGATAAAATAATATTGATGGTCTGAAAAACTTTGAAATCGATGCTCGTGGTGGCATTCGAAAATTTGGTAAACTGATTGTGCCAAATATTAAGGATCTTTGTAAAGACATTTTAGAAGATTCTCATCGTTCTAAATTTACCATTCATCCCGGTAGTTGTAACAACCCGCATATTTATCGGTCGTATATTTAAATATTTTATTTAAATATAACATCGTTCGTCAGATTATAGTCCGAAAAGCTACTTTTTGCAAACAGTCGAATTAGGACTCGAAACCAGTTCCATTGAGTTCAAAACGGCATTTGCGATCTTTTTGAGTATAAGCTTCGATATGTTTGGAGTATGTCGTAATCTGCTACTTTTTCTAATTGGGTTTTGGGTTGGGTTCAGCCCACTAGCTAACTAAACCCACTTAACCCCCCTAACTCAACCCCTTCTCTTCATTCATCTTCATTTCATTTCTTTTCTTAAGCTAAAACTGAAAATGGTGGAGGGAAAGAGGAAATAGAAATTTGCTAGCCCTAGTTTCTTCTTGCATCTTGATTTCTTGCTCCAAAATCAAATAGAAGCCATTGGTAAGCCTCCTCTTCATCTTCTCCAACTCTTTCTCCTTCAATTTCAGAAAGTTTCCTAACCCTAACTTAGGAAATACTTGTTTTGATCTTAGATTGAAGCTTGTTGAGTTGAAGTAGTGAGTGGTTGATCTTCTCTTTGCAATTGAGCTTCTTCTTCTTTGCTTGTGTGTAAAAAGGTGAGATTTTTATCTCACATCTATGTTCATAATCATCTTTGGTTGTTAGGTATGAATTCCTAACACTTCTTGATGTTTATTTGTTTTTGATATGAATTGGTTTTGTGAATATTCCAATTTTTAGTGTTTTGTAGTCAAATCTCTTAAAATCATAGCTTTGATGTTTGAACATGCTTTCAGTGGTGTTTCGGAGAGTCTATAAGGCTGGGTTGTCGCTTGGCATAAATCCCTAGTCTTCGTCGCTCGTTCGATCGCTTCCGTTTGGATTTTCGCCCATTTTTGGGCAAGGCTGATTTATGTAAGTACCATCAATAAGTTTAATATATACTTCCTACCAGGCAATTTCAGACGTCTGGAACAAAATCCAAACGTCTGGTTTCAAATTTAGACGTCTGGTTGGAAAATCCAGACGTCTGGAATTGGTTCCTAGAAAACGAAACAAGGCAGAGGAAGAATCCAGACGTTTGGAAATCCAACCAGACATCTGGCAGACGTCTGGTTGGAATTTCAGACGTCTGAAATGTGCTGTTTTGCCTATTTTGGACCAGAAAACAGAGCCAGACGTCTGGATCAAACCCCCAGACGTCTGGAACAGTTCAATTTGCCTATTTTGGGCTGTTTTGAGTGGATTTTCCATTGTTTTGTCGATTCGTGTTGATTCCAATTAGTTGTTGTTGCATTTTTGACTTTGATGATTCCTTTTTAATTCCATTCACGAGTTTTATAAATGATCTCTTCAAATCGTATTAAAAACTCGCTTCTCCAAATTATAAATTCTATTTAAAACACACACACACACAATTTCGCACTCCGAGCGATGTGGGAGGAGAATTAAATGATTAGATAAAACGCGTGCAATGAACACGTGCGTTCATCTTTTCAGTTAATTCCCAATCTATTCGTTTGAACGTTTTGACCTTTGGTCTGGTTTACCGATGAGATGAGGTAAACATTGTAATGCTTTGAGTGTGAAATTGGCTAATGGATAGTAAACCGTTTAGTGCGAACGAGTGGTTATGGGACTCGCGTTAACACTTTTCGGGTTCCTTTTCAAGAGTTGTGACACATTCCGCCAGTTAGTGGTGTCCAGTACTGGGCCTCCAGACCTTCACCACTACGGTTTGTTGCCTTTGGGATAGTGTCTTCGGACTGCCTCCCTAGGTTTGTTGCCTTCGGGTATGTTGCCTTCGGGTTTGTACCTTCGGGTTTGTGCCTTCGGGTTTGTTGCCCTATAGTATCGCTTCCGATGTTGGACTTTTTAAGCCGCATGGGTGATATTTGGGTTTGGAGCCTTCGGGCTTATGTATCCTTGTTTATACAGTACTAAGCTCGAGCAATCTTATGTTTCATTGATATGTATATTCCCTAGGTATCACCCTTCGGTGTTGGTCTTTTTGAGCCGCACGATATATAGCGGTTACCTTGTGGAACTTGTATACCTTTATTGGTATTTGTTATTTGCCTTTATGGCTTGATTTGGGATATGATATCCTTTGTTTGTTGAGATGCCGATGATATGAGGCTTGTTTTGTTATGTTCATCTTTTGCTAGATGATTGTGTATCTCCCTTAGAGATATTTGTTATACTCTGTACGATTTTGCAGGTTTATTGTTGATCAGTTTATCTAACTGATTTGTTTAGCTAGACTGACCCGTGTATTTTATACTCGGGTCAGACCGAGATGTTTCAGGTTAGGTGCTTTTGGACTTAGCCTCTTTTGCTTCTGCATGGACTATTCCGCTAGCTTCTTTTTGTTATAGCTTTTTGCGTAGTCCTATTTTGTTGTAACTCTGATATTTATTCTTCTGGAATCGTTTGTATATTGTGGTTTGCTGTACCACTTGACATGTATTATTTTGTATACTCTGTTATGTATCAGTATATGTGTATATGCCGATCTACTGTTCTGTGATGTATATTTCATTTGAGTTGTTATATTCTGTTCTGATAGATCCTATAGCCATTGTAGTTTTGCTTTAAGTATTTATTGAACTTGTCGAACCACATGAGATGATAAAAACCACTTTTCGGCGTGTTCAGTAGATAGTTAAAGTAAGACTACACATGGTCGCTTCCCTTATACTCTATTGTCCGCATTAGCAGACGGTATTATCCATATAATACTCTTTGTTAATGAGGCTCTCGGAGTGGGGCGTCACAGTAGTAGTAAAATGTACGCGGACATAAAGTGAATTTATTATTGGGATGGAATCAAATCTGATGTTGCTAACTTCATTAAGCGTTGCATGACTTTCCAACTCGTTAAGGCCGAGCATCAAAGGCCCGGTGGGTTATTGCAACCTTTAGACATTCCCGTTTGGAAGTGGGATCAAATTTCCATGGACTTTATTGACGGTCTTCCCCATTCTCGTTTGGATCATGACAGTTTATGGGTGATTATAGATAGACTTACAAAATCCACCCATTTTATTCACGTTCGGTCCAATCGGACCGTACCTCTTTTGACCAAACTCTATGTTAAAGAAATCGTTAAATTGCATGGAGTTCCTACTTCTATTGTTAGCGATCGTGATCCATTATTTACTAGTGAATTTTGGAAGGGTCTTCGAAAAGCTTTGGGAACAAAGCTTAATTTTAGCGTCGCTTATCATCCTCAGTCCGATGGACAAACGGAGCGTGTGAATCAAACTCTTGAAGATCTCCTTCGTGCATGTGTTCTTGATTTTGGTGGAAGTTAGAAAGATCATATTTCTCTTGTTGAGTTTTCTTACAATAATAGATTCCAATCTAGTATTGGTATGGCACCTTTCGAGGCACTCTACGGAAGGCCATGCTGATCTCCTTCGTGTTGGCTTGAAGCCGGTGAGAAGCTAGTTTTAGGTCCATATTTTATTCGTGATGCCACAAAAAAGATTGATCTTATTCTTCATAGGATGAGAGAAGCTCAAAGTAGACAAAAATCCTACGCCGATAACCGAAGAAGGAATTTGGAATTTTCTGTGGGAGATTTGGTATTTATTCATGTTTCACCTATGAAGGGTGTTGTGCGCTTCAGTCAATCGGGAAAGTTAGCACCTCGATATATTGGCCCATTTCCCATCACCGAATGCATTGGTTTCGTGGCTTATCGCCTTTTATTACCGGCTCAATTTTCTGCTATTCATGACGTATTCCACGTTTCTCAACTACGAAAATACCTTAAAGATTCCAATTCTATTCTTGAGCCCGGTGTTATTGAAGAAATTGAAGTTTTACCTAATTTGACTTATGAGAAACATCCTATTCGTATCATTGCTATGGAGATTAAACGCATTCGTAATAAAGATGTTCCGCTTGTGAAAGTTCAATGGTCCTCAAATCCTAAGGATTGCTCTTGGGAATCCAAAAAATTCATCAAGCGAACACATCCGGATTTACTTTCTCGTGCTCTTTAAGGTGAACTTCTCACTTTGAATTTTTCTTTCGTGTTGTTATGCCTTAGAGTGGTTGTTACTCTTCATTTTCTTCTTAAGTATTGCAAGGACGTAATGTCTTTAAGGAGGGGAGTCTGTAATAACCCACATATTTTACGATTATATATTTAAATGTTTTATTTAAATATAACATCGTTTGTTGAATTTAAAGTCCGAAATGTTAGTTTTTGTAAACAGTCGAATCCAAACACGAGACCACTTCCATTGAGTTCAAAACGACGTTTACAACTTTTTTGAGTATAAACATCGATATGTTTGGAGTTGATTAGGATTTTGGTATTTTGTTTGGGCTTTAGTTTGCATACTAGCCCACTAACCCAAACCTTCTACCAAATACTTCCCACTTCGCTCCTCTTCATTCATTCATTCCACTTTCTAAATTCCTAACACTCAAGCCCTAGAAAAAATGGGGGAAAAGAAAAGAGATTAGAAATTCCTAAGCCCTAATTCTCTTAGGAAATTCAACTTCAAGTTATTAAACAAAGAGAAGCTTAGGTAAGCATCCTCTTCATCTTCTCCATCTCAATCTCTCTTCAATTTTCAAAAATTCCAATAACCTAACTTAGGAAATTCATTGCATTTGATAATAGATTGAAGATTCTAGAGGTGTTGTTGTAGAGAGATCAATCTTAGCTTGTTTTAGAGCTTCTCATTTCTATATTTGAGTTTAAAGGTGAGTTCTTGAACTCACATCTGTGTCTATACCTTTGATAGTTGTTAGGTATGAATTCCTAACGTCTATTTCATGTTCATTTGCTTTTGATTTGAATTTGGTGAATTTTCCAAATTTTGGTATTTTGAAGTCAAAATCTATGAAAATCCTACTATGGATGTTTGGATATGTTGTTTGGAGTGTATTGATGAGTCTGTAGGGCTGAGTTGTCGCTTGGCATAAACCCCTAGCCATCATCGCTCATCCGATTATTTACGAACCGATTTGGCCATTAATAGCCTAGGCAAAATTTGACCTGAGCTTCAGCTCAGACGTCTGGTAAAACGATCAGACGTTTGAGGCAAAGGAACAAACGTTCCAGATCTTAAGCTCAGACATCTGAGTGGTCTGGAAAATTCCAGACCTTCAGCTCAGACGTCTGGGGAAAACCACCAGATGTCTGGCGCTATTAATATCTAGCACTTTGCATGTTTTTATGCGACTTTCCATTTTTATCGATTTTTGTCGATCCTTTTGGTTGTTGTCATTTATTATCGACTTTGATGACTTCTTTTCTGGATTTTTGGGAATATTTGATGGATTTGGTATCGATTTCTATGGTTTTGATTCACGTCGTCGAATGTGAATTTTTGGTGGTAGAATGTTTTTACAATCATTTCTGTGGTTTTTCACTTTAAAATACAAAGGTTTCTATACTAGTAGTAAATACTCAAACTCTTTCACAAAAATGATTTCAACACTACTTTTAAATACAAAGCTCATTTTTAAAACCATTTTCCAATCTATTAGTATATACAAACCTTTACCTCATTCGTACGAGAAATCCAATTAAACGACTTAGCAAAACAAGTGGTATGAAACGCTTGTGTTTACTTCGTCCGTTAATTCTTAGACTTGTTCGATCGAAATCTTGTGACAATTTTCGAGTGGAAATCTACAATTTGTTCGTAAATATTTAAGTTAAGCCAGTGGTTATGGGACATGAAGTTAAACTCATCTATTTACTAGCTTGGTGTATTTTACACTTTTATTGATCTATGACGATCATTTTGAGGTTTAGACTAGCAATATGCGATGTCTCATTGTCTGCGTGGGGGACTGTACCCCGTTATGTTGTGCTTCATCCCATTTTTATAGGCTAGTGACCTATGGGCTTTATGGAGTTTGGTTCATCGGGCGTTCCGTTGTACTACGTCGTTGTTCTGGTTTATTTGAGTTTCAGGTTCCTCGAGCGTACCGTTGTACTACGTCGTTGCACCGGCTCTGTGGGTTAGTGACCCATGGGATAGCGTCCCATTTTTGATACACGTGTTAGTGAGTTTTCGTGCTCCCGTTTATGACAGGCCTCCCCCCTTTTTTTGATTTCTGCATTTCTAATTGATGATTTCTGGGAGTGTTTCACAAATATTTGTGATTTTCTTAAATAAGCTTTATCAATATTTGTGATTTGGTGAATAAAAGAATAAAGAATATGTCATTCTTTTTGGTGTTTGAGGAGATTTGAGATATTGTATGATTTTTTATTGTTATCATATATATTTTTTATATCTCTTATCCTATCTCATCTTACTTGATAATTATAGCTAGACTGATCCGTTTATTATTTTTCTTCATAATACTCGGGTCAGACCGAGGTGTTTCAGGTGCTTCCACTTGACTTCTTATCAGGGATCGTCATCTGAATTTGGGCTAACAACTTTAGCTTAGTAGTTTTTTTTATACATTCGAGATAGAGACTCCTTGATGTATACATATTCTTTTGTCTAGCATCTGTACCTATTCTTTTGTGATGTAGTGGATCTTATATGACCACTACTTCGATGTTCACTTCTATGTGTTATATTCATATCTGTTTCCGCCTTAGTGATATGAATATCTATGACTGATTTATATTATGCTTACTCTATATTTGTTTCTGAAGGCCACATTGCCACTGTGTAGTAGCTTTGAGTTTGAATTTGATATGTCAGATTTCCTCTTGAAATGAAATGCATGACATACTATTTGACATATCGGTACTCGCACAAAGCAATTACACAGATGGTCACTCCTCAACAGCTTTATTCTTCGTACTAATTGACGGCATTACCCAGTAGTTTCCTTGGTTAGTGTAAGTATAGAGGTGGTGCATCACATTACCTATATTGTACGTATATTTTATGTTCATTAGTTTAAACCCAATCTTTTGGTTTTTGGATACTTCTGGTTAAAATCAAAAAAGGTTTTCATTAAAAACAGAACTGGACTTTATTGCAAAATATCACCAACCCTTGGATTTCCTTTTAAATTAAAGTTAGACTTTAATTTGTTACTTTATATTAAAGCATATACTGGGTTATAAATTAACATAAAGATGTTGTATTAAGTTTAAAAAATTATTTACAATGATTTTTATATACATATATGTGTGTGTGCGTGTGTTAATTTGACTTAAGATTTATAGGATGGACTTTTATGTAAAATCATAATTTTTTAACCTTAAACCCTTTTAGTTTGGAAACTAGGTTCAAAGTTGTTGTTTATAATTTTAAACTTATATAATAGTGAAACTTAATATTAACAAATTTATATGTATATGTCTACTGTTTGTGTAAATATATATTTATGTATGTATGTTAAATAATACTATGGACAATAAAGACACATATGAAGCAAACATCATCTTTGTACACAATCTGATATGTTGTTCTAACATAATTTACAATTGAATACATTTGGACATAGTTAAATTTCATGCCATGAATAAATAGCTAGTTAATGACATTTAATGAATCAGTCAATTTAATTAGAGAGAGAATGAAATGTTTCTCTCTACATATAATGCAAATTAAGCTCTCAAATAAATTTTTGTTTTAGGGAAAGAAACCAAAGGTTTCCTTCCCTAAATTAACCCTTTTAAGTAATTGTTGGGTGCATTTGATACACTATACATTTAAATTAAATTAATTTTAAACTTCCTTTTAACCCACTTTAAATAAAATAATATTTTTTTAACATTTTATTATATTCGATCTAATATACCTTTAGACTTCAAAGGCCTAATTGATCCAAAATGGTTTTTTTTTTTTGAAATTCACTCATAACTTCCATTGTGGGCTGGCCTAGTTCCAACAGTTAATACATCTTGTTTAGAGTTGAAGCATACTCCATTTTGCTACTAGGCACTATCGGAGGTTATTTAGGATTTCTTATATAGAGAGAAGGCAGAACCAATGACCATTTAATACCTTCCACTCCGAAGTAAACCCCTTGACATTCCTAAAGGTACCGAGCCATTTAATACTTCAAATTTAAGGCGAACGCTTGGTAAATTTTTCCACCCTTATAAGTGAATGTATATCCCTTTCCCAAGGGTCCTACAGTTGGAGATGTCCCACGTTTGTAGTACATATACACAACTAATGGTAGCCTCTAGGTGAAGGGCAGAATTTCATTATGTAACTCTACTGACCTCGCATCCCAATCCATACCAAACCAACCATTTATCCTAAACCTAAATATTGGGTTAGGCCACCAGTTCACGCTCGTCCTAAATGTATTATTAAGGCTATATAATTTCCACTATGAAAATTATATTGCCTCCTAAGTTTATTTGTTAGAATTTATTTATTTATTTGCTATGAATCTATTAATGCGCATATTTCCTATATTCTTCCTTTCCTATTTATGCCATACAAATGTTACTTATTTCTTTACGTCCAATTAATTGTCCTTAATAAATGGTCATTACTTCTCAAACTAAATAACCACTAATGACATTTATTCATTCACTTCAAATTCAAGCTATTATGCTTATTTCGTTTTCCCCATAAATGTAATGTTTAATTCTACAATTAATCCCCTTAAACACATATATGTGCCCATTCGATTTCTGTAAGTCCCTATTAACTGTGCATTGATTGCCCTTTAATATTTCAATCATTATTCAAAAACGTTGGATTTACTGCCTCCTTTTCCATTGCAATCTCCTAATTCTATGATTTACTACGTTATTAAGATTTAGTTATAACTAATACAAGTATCAATGTATATTTATTTATTATCCTTTATTATATATCTTATATGTATATATATATTTATTTAATTAGTAGTGGTAGTTATACGTAATATATATTTCTTATTTTAACTCACTAATACCTAAGTTTAGGAATTTCAGAATATACACTTATATGTATACTATACAAAGAACATTCATTTCAACATTTTAACATGCTGAAGCTACTCTTCCTACGAAGGAAATTATTACTGTTATAATTTTCCATAAACCACCTGAAAGCAAGACTTTTGCTCCATTTGAAATTACAAGGAATTATCTCTTTTTTATTTCTATTGAAATATATAGAATAAACTATGGAGAAGAACATATGTACTTTATACAACTCTTTCATTTTGGTATATTCCTTATTATTCCAAACGAGGCCCTTTTATACTGTGAAGTCGGATAGTCTATGGAAATATACATTCCAAATCAAATTAAAATGCTTCCAATAAACTAAAACATAGAAATTTACATTCCAAATCAAATTAGGGCATTCCAAATGTTTAGTAAACAAATTTACAACCCAATTAACATAAATCTGGAATAAACTTCACAATCTTATCACATCATACTATAAAATATCGAGGGTACTAATTTCCAAATTTTCTGGATTAAAGTGTATATGTTATTCCATCATAATTACATAACTTACAGAATATGCAGACGAGGTTTCAGTTAAATATATTCATTTAAGCCTACAATTCAACAGATCTTGCATAAGCATAAGAATCAAATAAAATTCAATGATATAATTTCAATGTTATATATAAATCATATAGCTTCCAACTCACCTTTTTAGCTTTCCAAATCTCCCAAATCTAAATTCATCCTTTTAATTGACTCATTTTTCCCTTCCAATCCAAACAATATATAACAATATATATACATACCTATTAGAATTACAGATCTTAGGGGAGATTTGGATTAAGTGGAATATAGATTTATAATTATAGAATTTGCCTTTTTCGCAGAATTGATTCACTCTTTCTCTTCTTCTCTTTTATTTTCTTCCTTTCTCCAATTTATTCACACACACATAGATATATATATATATATATAATATTTTTATAATTTCTAGAAATAGTTGAGAAGAGAAAATGGTAGAGATCTACTGGTCTGATAGAAAATATGAGAAGAAAAGTGAGGGACTAGGCCTGTATTTATAGACACTAGAATCAATTCTATTCGTTTGATTAAGATTAATCGAATCCGGCCTGCTAGGCCGAGGTTCAACCCTAGCCCCGCCACTTAACCGATCGACTGCTCCTAATAGGCAGTAGACCGACGCAAGGAGGGGGTCGACCGGCATGGTCCTCACATTTGTTTATTATTTATTTTCTTTAATTCCTTTTTAATTATTTTCGACTCGAAAACTTCAAACGTTGATAACATCTTCGTTTGAACTTCAATCGTAAAACTTTATATATAATGCTTTGAAAATCGCCATGAATGCAATGGTGTAAGTTTCATGATAAAATCCCAATGTTTGCTCCAATTCCATTTTTGAGCCCTATTTAATTATTTATTAATCCAGTTTAATTAATTTTTATTATTCCGCAGGGTGTTACACAAGCATCAATACATGGCAATTAAAGAAACCATAATACAAAAATACCCTTTAAATACATTTCTAGGTCTAGCAAGAAATGGTGGTAATGCTTGGATCCTTTGGTATTAAAAACAATAACATAAAATAAATGAACTTAGAACATTCGATAATTGGGCCTTAGCCTTTACTTAGGCATTTTTGTCCATCGTATTGAATACACTCCAACTCCTAAGAATATGGCCTTTACTTCAACTCTCAACATCATAAATTAACATCTGCAAAAATCATATTATCTGATCCTCTACATGACTTCTTCTAATAAAGACCATCAAAAACTTATTTTATTTTGCATACCATAGATTTAATTTAGCTTTACTAAAATCTTTTCAATTCTTGTATATGGAACAAATATTTTCTAAGTGTTAGAAATTTTGGAAAATTTCCGTAGTGTCTCCTTTGTACGAAGAGCATTCCGAAATTTCACTACATAAAAATTAATATACATCTCCGAAGAGGTACCCCGATACATAGGGAAAATAATAGCAATATAAAACATGGTATATACTTATGAGGCATACCTTCATTTGCTACTTTAAAAAAATATTTACATACTTTTGCGAGCATAAGCGCATTCGTTTTATTCTCTCTTTTGATTGCCTATAAATACCTATGCTTAAATATATCTTTCATATAATAGCGCGCACACACACACACAAATTACATCTACATAGGAATCGTTCATCCAATGTTCATACTTCAAAGTGCATATTTTCATATCATACTTTCAACTTTCAAAACGTGCAACTAATAAATGTCAAGGTAAGGTTGGAAGATATTTACTAAAATATTAAAAACATATCCAGATTTAGAAGTATATAGTATGTTAACATAAACTTATTCAATTCTAAATTACCAATTTTGAAAATCACTTTTCTAACATAGGTCTTCTTTATTGGCTGTCTATTTTCATATAGTGAATCTCAAAATTTTGCTCAACTCATAAAGTAGAAGATTTTCCTATAATTTTAGCTCTCTAGAATGTACAGGATCAAAATTGGATTAACGGTTTGAAAATTATGATAAAAAAGGTTGGTGTTTCAACTTAGAAAATCAATAACAGGTCCGAGTTTTTGTTATGTTAAACATGGTTTAGCAGAAGAAAACTGCAGAATTCGTTAAAATGATCTAAAGAAAAGTTATTCCTTACTAAAATATTTTTCCAACCCAAAAGGATTCACTAAAATCCATCAAGAGGATTAAACGATATTGATTTTTTATTTCAGCATTTTAACAACTAAAATTTTCAACAACATGACCATTTACAATCTTCTTAGTTCAAACCAAATTTTCATTCCAAAAATAATAGAATTCTAATCGGAATTCTTTAAAGAAGTTGTATGTTTTAAAAATCCAATTTCCAGAAAGCTAAAAGTTGCAAAGTCTTAATTTTTTCATTAGCAAACTAAGCTCTTAAAACCAAAATTAACTTTTCATAATCTTATTTTATACATTGGATGCAAAATTTCACCTATTATTTTACTCTCAAACAAAATTTTCAACTAACTAAAACAATTTTTTCCCTATATACTCCTTTTTAAAGGAATTTCCAAACCAAAATTAATCTGTTTCGAAAACACACTTTAGATTTATGTTATATTCACATTTACTTTAAACCCTTTTAATTAATTAAAAATATGAATATTCCATAATGTTTTTAAAACATATATATCGACTTTGGAAAGCAATTTATTTAAATTAAACATACCCCTTTTTTCCAACACTACCAGAAGGGGCATAATTTCTGACAACAGAAATCCGTCGATGGCCATCGAAAGCCGTAGGAAAAAACCGTCGAAAATAAAGCCGTTAACAGAAAGGGATTTCGACAGCTTTTCGACGGCTTCGTCGATGGCTTTGTGATGGCTACCGATGGCAAATTCCGATGGTTTTTCGATGACCATCGTGCACATGTGGCTATTTGTAGTTCACCTTTGCGTGCATCAAAAACCGTTACAAGCCATCGATATTTCCAATAAACCCTCAATAACCATTGGATATTACTGACCAATAACCCATCGGTAGCCATCGAAAATCTGGGCTATTTTTTAAAAATTTCCGCTGTCATTCGTCTCCTATACAATACATACATATCAATATATATCGCAGATTGATTTCACACATATAAATCATATATTTATATAAGCCCAAATCACATATAAAACATGAATACCAAAATATCATCACTATTTACAATAAATAAAACTCAAACAATCCACCATACAACAAAACATTCAACCAACATATACATAATAAACATCCAACATCTCAAAATGTAACAATCGTGTTAAAACAAACCAACACATTATCTAACATCTCCTCAAAATGTATCAGACATACCAAAATACATCATCCTCGCCATCTCCAAGTGCATATATGTACAATACCTAAACACAAACAAAAAAATCATACATATCAAGCCTCATCATCGCCTCCGGAACCACACGATGAAGGAAACGCCCCCATTATGCTGCATATACGTAGTGAAGCGCTCGTCCAACTACGTCATCTCCACGGCGCGACGGTGGTCTCGCTCCTCCAGTTCTACAATTCTGGCTCTCAGCTCCTGAATCTCTTCTTTGTCCTGAGCTTTTTGATACTTGCTCTGCTTGCTCCTAGCGTACAACACATGATCTAATAAGAGATGTGTGTCTAGTGGCTTAGCAGCCGCTATAACAATGTAATATATAAAACTAACAGACGCTATATCAGTGTGAAATGGAATAGCGTTGGGATTCAAAGACATTATTACTTTACTTTCTTTGATTAAATTGAGAATGATTGGGTTGTCTTCTCAATACAGTGTTTGTACATGTGTATGTATTGAAAAGAAACCGAATTGATAAGAAATTGCATCCTAATAAGTTATTGTTATAAACTAAGTTATTTCTTTAAAAACTAAATTTTAATAACTTAATTATTTTTACAAACTAAGTTATTTCTTTAAGAGCTTAATTATTTTTTATTAACTTAGTTACTGTTATAAACTTATTTAATTTTTATAAAACTTAACCTATATAAAAATTAGTTAAGTTTTATAAATTAGGTTAATTTTTATAAGTTTAGTTAAATTTTGTAAAACATAGTTAATTTTTATAAATTTATTTCATTTTTATAAAAATTGGTTAACTTAGTTAATTTTTTATATAATTCGGTTAATTATTATAAATTTATTTAAGTTTTATAGATTTTAGTTAATTTTTGGAAAATTATTTAATTTTTATTAAACTTGGTTAACTTAGTTAATTTTTAAAAACTTAGTTAATTTAGTTAAATTTTATAGAAAATAGTTAACTCATATAAATTTATAAGCAACTTAAGTTAAATTTGTATAAAACCTAATTATTTTTTAATAAACTTAGTTATTCTTGTTAGTCCTTGAGATTATGGTTTTGATGACAACAACCTTAGGACTTGTTATAAAATATAAATACTAATGTTATGGTTTAGATATATATGTATATGCAGAATATAAACATGTAGGTACAAAGAATGAAGACTGTACAGTATAGAGATTCAAGAACTGATGAACTCAAGATCGAAGATATCAAGGTTCAAGACTCATGAGTATCAAGATTATCAAGAGTTCAAGATTTCAAGATATGTAATTTAGTTAGGAATTTTGTTAAAACTCCTAGAAAAGCACTGACATCTTAAAATCCATTTTATTCGTGGAATGGAATCCACTTCGAGCCCGTTAAAGGGATGGAACCCTAAGTAGGATGGAACCTACGAAAAATCTAGTGGAACATTGTTTTGTATCCACTAAGTTTTATTCAAATGTTTTATAAAATTATATCTTGTTTTCAAAATGATTTCAAAATATTCCTTTTTAAATCAAAAACATCTATCCTGGTTTTAAAATACTTTTAGCCTCAAAATAATCTTTATTTTCAATATCAAATTATCCTTGGTTTTAAACTATCTTTTAATTATAATATATTTAACTTTTAATATTTAAAATTAGATTTAAATATAAAATTATAGTAAAATTTTATATATACCAAAATATTATTCTCTATACTTATTTATGTATTTTAACTATAGTTAAGTATATTTATAAAGTTTAAAATAGTTTTAATACAAGATAGAATTTATTTTCAAAGAAAACAATTACCAAAAATAACTTAGGCCTATCGACAACCCCAAGGAACCCTTGTCGACAAGGTGACGGTTTATTTCAAAAGTTTGAATTTCAAAGGAAGTGTCTATTTGTCATATCCTTTCACGAATGGACATGGCTATTGTTCTACTATAAATAGGGGATGTTTTAAACAAATTTATATTCATATTTTCCCTAATTTCACTCCTCCTCTTCTTCCACATTTCTTTATATACATTTTTACCATTACTCTACCGAAATCACCATTGAATCTAACCAGATCATCTCTGGTTTGATTCTCTATCACTATCTCAACAAGATCCCAGTGCTATTTAGAGTTATAGACTTCTTTGTAATCAATCGTGCGAGAAAAGGTGTGATTGTAGCCTGGAAAATCAATCGGGTGAACTTGTTGCCCGTAAAATCAAGTATCTCTACCTAGAGGATTGTGAATCTGGAGCGGTGTACCTCGTGGCCTTGAAATCGAGGGTGTAATTGTAAGAATTGATTTTGAAAGGAAATCCATACTTGTGTTGCGGGACTGGATGTAGGGTAACTCCGAACCAGTATAAAATCCGGTGTGATCTTTCCTTTATTGCTTTTACTTTATATTTGCAGCTGTGTTTGATTCTGTGATCATATCTGTGTCTGAATATTGCATACATTTGTGTTCAAATTAAGATAAACTCAAAAAGAATTAGTAATCCCTTAAAACACTATTCACCCCCCCCCCTCTAGTGTTAATTCTAGCCTTAAGATCCGTAATATGCATTTCTCACATTTGGTATCAGAGCCAGGTTTTCAAAGTTTCATAATCTGAATTTTGAAAATTTTCAAAATGGCTACCAACACTGGTACTGTTACCTCTGTCACTAGTTCATTTGTAGAAGGTTAGTTTACTGTTAGACCACCACTTTTTAATGGCAGTAACTATGCATATTGGGCATGTAGGATGTAACGACCCACTATTTTGGACCATTCAAATCGACAATAAATCCACACATGTCGGACTTGAATAATTCAAAACAATAGATTATAAATAAGATTTGGCAAAACTCAGAATATACAGTAAATAAATCACAGATCACAGACACAGAGTAATATAACAGTGCAGCGGAAGAAAGAAATAGTAGTTCATGAAGCTACTAATATATATACATCAGAGTTAACAACATACAACTGAAGTAACAAGATACAACAGAAGTCTCAATATGATAATCAAGTATAAATCAGAATACATCACTGGAATCAACTGGATAATTGAAAGCAAAATAGATAGCTGGATCTCCAAGAAAAGCTCCAACTCCAAAGGCGAGTCTCGAATGCTGTATCACTCAGTCTGACCCGAGCGTAAAGCAAAACACAAAACACTCGAGTCAGGACATACATACTTATATAATGTAAACCAAATCAAGTGAACTGTAATATAAAGGTACAAGTAACTTAAAGAATGCTTGGGATCACCCATTCTTTAAGGATCCGTTAAACTATCTACTACGTAGTAATATTCGCTATTATCATAATGTCTATAATAAAATAAACTTACTTTTAAATAGCGTTAAGGAGTGACCCAATATTCCCCTTAACACGTAATAGTCCCAGTAGTCTATCCAGTATTAGCATACTCCTAGATCGGGGCTACCTTCAATACTCCACAGGATACAGCACAAATCCAAACTCGTAGTAAAGCTCGATATGGTAGGTGACACGGCACAACTAGGCAATGCCAGGGTAGATATACCAATTACGCATTCGGGCTGGTGGAAATGCATAAAAGCCACTACCGCCCACCTCGGAACACACTCCCAAATCAAAAATCGAGGATGGCCATCAAATAAATCACAAAGTAATAGAATAACATCGAAGAAATGTGTCCGATCAGAGGTGCTATCTCATTGGCCCGTCAACCGCTCCTGTTTAAGCCACCTTAAGCCAACTCACGGGAGTCGGGTCCACGTTCATACCTTAATAGGATCGTCGCCACCATCCTACTTCATTCTGGAATCTCCACCGCATACATGGTTGTTAAAGTGGTTTTCGGTATCGACAAAGAGTATGTCCATATCTGATCCCGGTCTCTTTAACAACCAATCGTTATTATAATCCATGGATATTTATTTTGAAATAATTTATACTTCAAAGCCAAAAATATCATTATCCATTTCAAAAACTAGTTTATACTTCAAAACCAAAACATCATATTCAAAACCAAAGCCATAATATATCCTTTAAATTCCAAAAACCAAATCAATATATTATTTAAATAAAACCCAAATTTCCATATCACTAAATATTTCTTTAAATTTATTTAACTTGAAATATTCCTTTAAATCGTCTTAAACCAAAACCAGGTTATAAAGTCACATTCTTAAATCTTAAATCTTAAATTCCAAAAAGCTTCAAGCTAATATATAAAGACAATTCTTAGTTACATACTATTTCAAATAAATTCATTTCCAAACAATTTAAAAGTAAAGTCATTATACTTACAAATCAAATATTCAATTCCCAAAAATTTAGCCTTTTCTGAGTTCATTTATTCACTTAAATACTTTAAAACATCGAAATTTCAGCTTTCACAGCACTTAGAAAAATGTTGCGGTAAGTTATATTTGAAACAATTCATTTCAGCAAAGACAGCATTCATAAACTGCTGTAGTAGTTCAGTTTCATTTGAAAACAAGTTAAATTCAGCAAAGAAAACATTTACAAAACTGCTGCAGTAGTTCAATTACATTTGAAAATGTTCATTTTAGCCAACAGCACTTATCAAGTGCTACTGTAGCCCTTTTATTAGTTTCAGATTTTAACTTTCTTTCTGCAACCACAGCACTTACCAAGTGCTGCAGTAGCCTTTAGTTAATCAAGCGTTTAGTTCATTTGCTTCAACCACAGCACTTACAAAGTGCTGCTGTAACGACCCTGAAATTCCAACCCAATTTAAAAATTTTAGAACCGTTATTTTAATTAAAAATGTGGAACTTACATACGGTTTCAATCAACGTCCAAACTTTGTTTCTAAATTGCGCCTAGATGATTGTAGAGATGGGTAAAGTTTCGTCGGAAAATACGGCAGTAAACTTCGTGCGCATTTTACTGCCCATCAGTTCATTTTAAAACCGTGAAAGTTTCATCTTCCAAACCTAAATATTTTTACATAGAAAAATTCTAAATCATTTTCTGACAAAGGCGTCATTTTTCGTTTTTCAAAATTCGGATATCTTTAGCTCCGTCGATCTTATTCTTTGGTGTTTTGCTGCATTCCCCATAATAGGAATTTCAAATATTCACAAACGATTTCCGTTACCGTTCAAACTTCGCATTTGGAATGCGTCTAGATAGACATAGGCGTGCGCCAAATTTTGTTGAAAAATATTGAAGTAAATTACGATCGTCACATTTACCTATTAGTTAAAATTCTATGTGTAAATTTCCTATTGTCCGAACTCAAATATTTTTTCTCAATGTTGCATAAGAAAAATATTCTGAACTTGACGGCGCATTTCGTTTCGTCAAATTTCGCTTTTAATTGCTAGTTAAAATGTTCACTCGTGCAAATGGTTCAATAAGATTTACCACTCTGCAAACAATGTCAAACCATAAATATCTTCATACTGTTGTGTCCGCCTCGTCGCGCTGATCAAAACGGTATATTTGTTTGTGTCAATCGGAGTTCGGCGTTGTAAATTATAATTGTTAACGGAGCACACACCGGTCCGTTACGCAGCGCAAACCGGTACCCAACATTTCAGCTTTCAAATTTTGGAGCTAGTCAGCTGACCTTGGGAACACCAATAGCCTCCATTGTGAAACCATCATTGTTTTACTGTGCACTGAGCCTTCTGCAACATTAATTGCGTTGTTTCACTTCATGTGACAGCTGTCTTCTATACCTCTGCAAATTCTATTCGCTGTCTTTCCCCCCCCCCTATTCGTTATTTATTATACTTCACTGTAAGCAAAGAGAAGCCAACCCCACCTTCTTCTCTCACATATTTTTGCAAAAGGTTACAGCTCAAACTCAGCTCCTTCTTCTCTCTTCACTTTTTCTTTTTTTTATGAACTCCAGAAAATAAAACTCTACCCACCCTTCTGCAGCCCCTCCAGCCCTCCCAGCCCATGCAGCCCTCCACCCAGCCCCTCCAGTCCCAGCCCCTCCAAGCAGCCCCTCCAACCCCTCCACCCACCCTCCACTTAGCCCCCTCCAGCCCCTCTTCCCCCTCCCAGCCCATGCAGCCCTCCACCCACCCTCCCGCAGCCCTCCACCCACCCTCCCGCAGCCCCTCCAACCCCAGCCCCTCCACTTAGCCCCCTCCCAGCCCTCCCAGCCCATGCAGCCCTCCACCCAACCCCTCCAGTCCCAGCCCCTCCATGCAGCCCCTCCAACCCCTCCACCCACCCTCCACTTAGCCCCCTCCAGCCCCTCTTCCCCCTCCCAGCCCATGCAGCCCTCCACCCACCCTCCTACAGCCCTCCACCCACCCTCCTGCAGCCCCTCCAGCCCTCCCAGCCCATGCAGCCCTCCACCCATCCTCCACCCAGTCCCTCCAGTCCCAGCCCCTCCAACCCCTCCACCCAGCCTCTTCCAGCCCCTCCAGCCCCTCTTCCCCCTCCCAGCCCATGCAGCCCTCCACCCACCCTCCATGCAGCCCCTCCAACCCCCCCCCCAGCCTCCTCCAGCCCCTCCAGCCCCTCTTCCCCCTCCCAGCCCATGCAGCCCTCCACCCACCCTCCTGCAGCCCCTCCAGCCCTCCCAGCCCATGCAGCCCTCCACCCACCCTCCACCTAGCCCCTCCACCCCCTCCACCCGCTCCTCAGCCCTACCAGCCCTCCAGCCCCTCCCAGCCCAGCAGCCCTCCACCCATCCTCCATCCAGCCCCTCCACCCCCTCCACCCGCTCCCTAGTCCATGCAGCCCTCCCACCCTCCAGCCCCTCTCACCCAGCAGCCCTCCACCCAGCCTCCATCCAGCCTCCACCCAGCCTTGCCAGTCCAGCCCCCTGTCCAGCCCAGTCCGCCCTCCCATCCTCTGCCCAGCCCTGCCAGCCCAGCCCCTGTCCAGCCCAGTCCGCCCTCTCATCCTCTGTCCAGCTCTGCCCAGTCCAGCCTCCTGTCCCAGCCTAGTTCGTCCCTCATCACCACAGTTCTGACCCCGACCACCATGCTTTCTTTGAATACATAGTATATACAAAATGTATTAGTTTGCAAAGTATAGAGAAGTTGATTTTATTATATGGGCTACAATATCTCAGATTTTGTTCGTTTGCTTGACAGTTGTAGCTGATCCGGGATCTCAGGCCTAGGCTTCCATCTACCTTATTTTGTATCTAGTTCCTTGTTGGGTATGGTTTGTATATATTCAAATCAATATATATATATATTGTAGTAAACAAATTATTGATTAATTATTTGTTGATTGCAGTTTGTGCTCGTTTTGCGTCGTGTTTATTAGGGTCTATTTATCTATTCGTCTTCGTGCTTCGTCATCTTCTCTAACCTCGCAAGGTGAATATTTCATTCACGATTCAATCTATTATGCTATGAAAATCAAGTGATAATTGTCGTTAATATTAAATTGGATATTAAATTGTTGGTTGTTAAAATTTGGTTGAAATAAACTGTTAAGTTCTAAAAATTTGACGCCATGTATTGTTTAAGTTGATTAAACATGTTGAACTGTAATATGATGATAATTAGGGTAAATAATAGTGACCTTAAAATTGATAAGTACGATTGATGTAGAAATTTGATAACGGACACCAAGTAAAAATCATAATGTAATAATCTTTAATCCGTAGGATTCTAGGAATAATTGTATTAATTTGCATAATAACAAATGTGAGTTAATATGATTATTTCGGGATTATTTGAATAAATTGTTAAATGGTTATGTATGGTTGCTATTGCTTGTTTATTTACTTTGACACCATCCCAGTTATCACACTGCAAGTTCCCTTTGCTATGCTTTATATTGAATGATATCGGGTTGAAATGATAAATACCCACTTAAACAACTTGTCCTGGGATAGACAATTAAAAATAAGAAACCCGATTGGTCAACAAAATTATTTTGAAATTGAAATCTATTTGAAATTAAGGAATGAACTTAATAATTTGTTTGGAAATCAAGTAACGACTTAATGGATTTAATTGAAACGGATTAATAAATCTATTTAATTAAAGAAAAATGAATTGGAGAATTTGATTGAAATAAGATTTAAAACAAGTGAGTTTTAAAATTTAATAATTTAATTTATTAGATTGGTAGATTTAGATTTAGACTGAGTTTTAAATTAAATAGATTTGAACTTGTCATAAATAATAATTTAGATTTAGGAAATTTTGACTTAAAATGGAATACGAAACTAACTAAAGTTTTATGGATTTAATTTAGCGATAATTTAAATGTAAAATGATTTTAAATTTAAGGAAATTGATTTAATCAAATTTATGATTATATTTAATGTAACGATGAATGTAAATATGAATTGAGATAAATAGAATTTGATTTAACGATTCGAACTTAATTGACCGGTAAAATTCGAATTAATTGATTTTGAACTAAATTTAATAAGTGAGTTATTAAATTTAACTCGAATACTTAATTATATTGTTAATTCAAATGTTTGAACTACAGATTTCATTTGGAAATATGATTTTAAATATCCGAAATAAATTGAATCGTGAAATGTCAAAATTTGGAAGTCAAATTTGCACCTTGACTTTTGGACTTTGATTTGTTTTAAACGTTAAGTTAACCGACCATTGGGTAATAAATACGTAGTTATTAAAGAGACCGGGATCGGATATGGACATACTCTCTGTCGATACCGAAAACCACTTTAATAACTATTACACGCGAAGTGTTGATCCAGAATGAAGTGGATGGTTTGGTGAACGCGTTGACTGAAGAAAGAGAACGATATTGGACGACCCCTGACATGACTAAAACAGGAGCCGCGCCGGGCCATTGAGGTTCGCTACCTCTAGCGGACGCACTTCTTCGATACCATATCTATTACTTTTGTGATTCGATTTGGGTGCACCCCTTGATTTGGGAGTGTTGTTTCGCGGTGTTGAGGTAGTAGCTGCTATGCTCAACATCAGTCCGGATCACGCAACTACTAGTATCCTAGTTGGTATCGCCTCATGTACCTTGTCATACTGATTATCCTATTCGCGACCACTACGTTTTGTTTTGTACCTTTAGTATATGGATTGCCCTCTGGTGACTTCCGGTTTTGGGGAAACTACGGTCTTGTATATGCTCTTGGGAATAAAACGTGTTAAGGATGGAATGGGCCATGACTTAACACTATTTTAATATCGTACTTTACTGATTAGGCATTACCTATCTATCGTATTCTACTGTATATATAGATAGTTTATCGGATCCTTAGAGATGTTATTTCACCCATCTTTAAGTTATGAACTATTACCTTGCACTTGATTTAATTATATAAGATTTTGAGTCCTGACTCGAGTGTTTCTTTTGCATATGCTCGGGTCAGTCTGAAGCTATCCAGTTGCTGATCAAGGTTGGTTGAAGATGCTGAAGGCTTAGCATTTATCTTTATCAGTCTATTTACATTCCTGTATTGATGTCCTAGTCTGTTGGACATTTTTGGTACTAGTCACTTGATGTTGAGACATTGTTGTATATTATATAGTGGCTTCATGAACTGCTATTATGACGATGTATTTTCCGCTGCATTATTCTGTGACTGTTCTGTGATGTTGTATTGATTCTCATTTACATTTATGTATTTATAATCCCATAATGATTCGTGTTTTGTATTATTTAAGTTGACATGTGTGGATTATTGTCAATTTAAATGGTCCAAATATACGGGTTGTTACAGCTGCAGTATCCTTTACTTTATATTTTAAGTTAGTTTCAGAAATGATAGCATTTTTGAAGTGCTATTAATTCAATTTTCAGATTTATAATAAAATTTCAGAAACAATTAAACTTCAATTTTAACCATTTTAACTTATAAAAATCATATTTTTCCACTTCAAAAATGTTCATTTAAATACCCTTTAACTTTTGATTTTATAAAAAAAAATTACAATAAAATCACATTTTCCAATAATTTCACTTATTAAATTCAAGTATACCATTTTCCCATTCTTTGCATTGTTTCTGCAATTAACTTAACACTTAAATTTAAATTTCCATTTCATAAATGAAACTTAATCTCCATTTTTTTGATTAACTTAAACTTTCATTTTAAAACCAAATCACAAATTTCTAGATTAAGTTATATTCAAATTCCAATTTTTCCATTTATTTATTTCACATTTTTAACTTGTAGAAAAATCACTAACACTTTATAAAAATCATTTTTAATTCCATTTAAATCAAAATATCATAATTTACAATTTAAAATACTTAAAAATTTCCAGAAGAATATATAAAATAACCATAGGTCTGTATAATAATTTCTAACCTAGGTCAAGTGATACAGATAATATATCATTTCAATCCATAATTTACAAAGAAAAATCCGGGTTCTATCATTTCAAACCCGCAATCCCAAGTTAAATAAAATAAATAAAAATCACTCGAGCCTATCATTTCAGCCCATAATGATTTTTCATTATTCTAAAGTCCGTTCGGGTATGTATCATTTCAACCCGTAGTGATTCTATTCTACAGGGAACTTGCAGTATGAGAAAACAGAATAAAATAGACAATATAACAGAATATAACAATATCAGATGATGTAACAGGTTTATAACAGAGTTTAACATCATATAATACATCTCACAAGCAGGTAGAACATGATAACAGGCATATAAACAGCATTTAACATCATATAAATATATCACAGGCATGTATGAACATAACACATCATTTTATACAATTAACTTGTCATCAATTCACAATTATAAAAGTACGTATGTCTAGAGTGAATAACTCACCTTTTAAAAGCTGGAATTGAAATTCAAACCCAAATCTAAACTCCGCAAAGCACGAAAAGGCACAACAAAGCACGACTATATTCTTTTGAGTGGATGAAGAGTCAGTCCAAATCTTGTATACAAACAATTACACAAACATAAGTGTATAATTCAACATACAAGATTATGAATCAAACAATGAACAATATGGATTAAAGGGACATAACCTTTTGATAAAACAAAGCAAGATGCAAACTTGAGTGAAAAGAGAGCCCAAAATCCACATCGTGTACATAACAAAATAAAGCAAACAAATATTCCAAACATAAGAACATGATTCAATACAAAGAATAGAGATTACAACAATGAAAAGATAGGAAATAAAATGACATAACCTTGATAACTCAAAGCAAGGTGATCACTACATGGCTTGGTTTAGTCAAAGTTTTGGTGATGTTGTCTTCATGGTGGTCACGGCCTTGGATGGTGGTGAGGAGGAGGGATGATGGTCGGTCATGGTGATGTGGTAAAGATGGTGAGGTCGGCAATAGCATGGAGGCCAAGCAATAGCAATGAACAAAGGAGAAACAAAAGAGAAATGGAAAGGAGGTAGAGAAGGAAGTCATAGCTTTCTGTAAAATTTTCTGGACGCAAAATGAAACTTGAGATGATAAGTTATTCACGTGAATTGCAAAACTAGATAGCGGCTAGGGTTAGAAGCAAGGAACGGCTAAGATGAGGTCTAGAAAATGAAAGGCTAGCAAATTAAAAGGCAAAATTTAAGGGAAAGAATCTTGTCTAATTTTTTTCTTTGTTTGCACGCAATGAAAAGGCAACAAATACACAAAACATGTAACCTATATCTCTTGAAATTCCTAAGCTATTATTAAAGTAAAATCAATCAACAATCAAATGAATATATTCAAAGTTTATACAAATAAAATAGAAAATAAAAAGTAGAGAAACAAACATAGGGAAATAGAAAATAAAATATAGAAAGTCATTGCGCGTAAACACTGTATTTTTATCTAATTTAAAAGTATAAGTTTAAATTCCCAATAAATCCATATTAACATTGGTTAAGATACTAATACATTAATAACTTCCCAATTAATCCAAATTTCAATTATAAAAGTAATTAATTTCATTCACTTACCATAAATCTATTTGTTATGAATTGAATTCCCATAAGTTATAAATAAATTTCAAATAAACTGATTTGATTCAATTCTAATCCAATTATTAAGTCTATACTACTCTTCGACTCTCGTTAATATTCGTTTATCTTTCATTACATTAATATATACATTCGAATATCCATCTTTCCTTTGTATTAACAGTTGTTCTCAATTATGTTGAATTTGTTAAATGTATACATTTATTATGATTGAATTCTCAATTAATTCATTAAGATAGGTTTCATTCTTTTATATTATCTTATGAATAAAATATGCATTTCCATTTATTTCATTACATTCACACTTTACAATTACTGTCCTATCTCAAATTAATGAACATTTATTTACATCTAAATGTAACTGATTTCCAATTCATTTTATAGCCTAAATAGAATGTAACTTGCAATAAATTAACGTTATCATTATCTTTATATTACATTCAAGTTTATTATGTCCACTAATTATCAAAATTGCTTACAAAATGTTTAATTCATCCAATTACCCTAAACTATATACTAATTCATTTATTCATACCACACTTACATTTATTCACTTATATTCAGTTTTATACCCAAATTTAACATTTATAATTAAATTAATAGACCAATTAGATAGTAACTTACGACCGTTACTATAACTTTTAATCACCCTTTTGAATTCATTGTTCACAAACATATGTTACCATGCATATATACATAATCTTTATTCAGTGGTCATTTATTTTATACTAAATCATTTATAAATTTAAATGTCTGCATTTGTTTTCTTACATAAATTTATAACCAAGTATAACAATTTACATTACTTCAATAAATTGTAATTTCATTTCAATTGTTAATAATTAGTTTTTTAAATATATTGTTACATTTCATTTTGGCATTCATTTCATTATTAAATTAGAAAGTTTTTATTTCTTCCAATTGTTTTTACCAAAATCTAATTAAATTGACAACTTTAATTATTGAAAATTTTCAGGTCATTACATAGGATGAAAATATATTTACAATCTGTAGGACTAGACACTTGGAATATCACACAGACTGAATATTTTGAACTCACAACTGGTTTTGCACAGTGGACTGCTGAGCAAAAGACCGTCGCACAAAATAACTCTAAAGTTATGAATATTCTGTTTTGTTCACTTGATAGGAATGAATTTAATAGAGTGTCAGTTTTTAAGTCTGCATATGAAATCTGGAAAACTTTGCAAGTTACTCACGAAGGAACAAGCAAAGTTAAACATACCAAAATTTCCAAGCTTACAAATCAGTTTCAATTATATAAAATGAATCCTAATGAGTCTATTCCAGATATGTATAGTAGATTTTAGGATATTGTGCATTCTTTAATATCCTTGGGAAAGGTATTTTCGGAAAAAGATCAAGTCAGAAAAATCTTAAATTCTCTTACTCCAGAATGGGATCAAAAGACACTTGCGATCGAAGAGGCAAATGACATCAGTACCTTAAAGACAGAAGAATTAATTGGAAATCTAATGTCGTTTGAAGTCCAAATGATTGGGAGAAGAGAAAGCAAAGCATCTGAAAAGAAATCAATTGCATTCAATGCATTGACCGATGGATCAGATTCAAACAACGATAATGATAAAGAGATAGCCTTTATGACCAAGAACTTTCGGAAATTCCTGAAATACAGAAAGATGAATAATCTCAAGAGAAACAACTATAAGAACTCTGGTAATCAAAATGTAGTGCCAAACTATATCAAATGTTTCAACTGTGACGAACCAGGCCATATCAAAAGAGACTGTCCGCATCCAGATAAGCAAAATCTTCCTATAAACAATGATTCCGCAAACAAACGAAAACGTGCATTTACCGCTACTCTAGATGACTCAGACTCGTCCTCAAGCGATGATGATCAGAAGACAGATAATTCAAATATGTGTTTCACGGCAGTTTCATGGCAGTTCACGACTCCAACGAATTCAGAGAAACGGACTCAGAAAAAGGTACACGTTTATAATACATTGGTTGAAATTGCATGCTTAGGATTGGATGTTTGATTGGTTGATTTTGAATTGGTGTGTCGTTTGAATTTTAAAATTTTTATTATTATTTTATTATATTTTTACTATATATCATAATATTTTATGGAATATACTATAATTCTAGTAATATTCCAGATATTATATAGACATTAAAAATAATAAATATATATATATATATTAGAATAATTAAGAGAATTAAATCATATAAATTCAGAGACACCTGTCGACAAGGACCCCCCCCCCCACGTTGTCGACAAGGGTACAAAAATTTGAAATTCAAATTTGAATTCAAATGTTTGAATTTCCCTCCATCTTTTCACTTCATTCAAGTCTCTGAAAAGTCACCTTTTGACCAGAGAACTTGTCCCTTGAGAATCTATTTATTTATTATCTCTTATCACAATTTTCACTTTCATTTTCAAATTCAAACTCTTATTTCAAAATATCAAGCTCTCTACTCTCTACTCTAATGGCTTCTTCAAGCAACCCTTCCACAATGAGACTTTCCAGAAATATAAAAAAGCAACTTTTCAATAATCCGGAGGCTATAAAAGCATATATCAACTATGCTAACCATGGAAAAGTCCATCCTGGAAAGTTTGCTTTATTTCAAGATTTATCTACTTATGAAATCGATTCTCTTTTTGCAAACAATCAAGTTCTTAGTCTTGTTGATGCTTCACAAAATGACTTTGTTTGTTATCCAAATCTTGTTAAAATTTT
Organism: Allium fistulosum; assembly: GCA_030737815.1. Lineage (NCBI taxonomy): Eukaryota > Viridiplantae > Streptophyta > Magnoliopsida > Asparagales > Amaryllidaceae > Allium > Allium fistulosum. Next base: position 390,819,396 of record CM060904.1, read on the forward strand.
CTACGTAAATCTCAACCGTGGATTTTATAATGGAAATGATGATGAAATTTGGAGTAGTGTCAAAGGCACTAGATTATTTTAAATTGTGATGTTTTGGGTACCATTCTCAATTGCAAAAGTACGGGAATGGATCTTTCTAGTTCTAATATCGATGAAAATGATCGTGAGACATTTCATCACATTTTCGAAGGAAATGATAATTTTGAATTCATAAATCGAAACTTTCGACCAAAAGCTAGAATTGTTAATCTTCTTTTACAACATACTTTGACCCCAAGATCGGGGAGTTTTAACAATCCAACTTCAAAAGTTTGCAAAGCACTTTTTGCTATTTTTGGAAATTATGATATTAATTGGGCGCAATTTATTTTGGATGAACTTCATCCCAAAATTATTGAAGTGGGTGAAAACACTTTGTATCATGGAATCTATCTCACTCGGATTTTTAATTATTTTGGAGTGGATTTCAAAGAAGAAGAATTTGTTTCAAGAAAAGTTTTTAATCACTCAAACATTTCTCTTATGAAAATTCCATATGTTTTTCAACCATATGAGAATCTTGCTGAAAAGGAAGAGCATTTGGCTCATGAGGAGATGGAAGAGGAGGAATAAGAAGAAGAAGAATGGGATGAAATGGAAATAGAAGAAGAAGAAGGTCAAACATCCTTGGAAAGTATTGACTATCCCTCTAATCCAACCAACAAAACCTTACTCAAAAATCAAAAGACCATTATTGAGAATCAATGGACTCTTAAACGGTCCGTTAGTAAGAAATTGGATAAAATGTCATCCAAGATGAACAAGTTTTTCTCCAAAGTCAGCTAGAAGCTTGGATTATCTTCATCTTCGTCATCCTCTAACTAGTTTTACCTTTTCATGTCATGTTGTATTGGTTTTAGTTTGTTTTGATTTGAATGTTCGTATAGTTCTTAATGTTTAATCATTGTATCGTTCTATTATGAAATGAAATTGAATTACTTTTCTGTTATCTAGCTTATCTTATCTCCAGAACAAATGTTAATATATTATATAAATATATATACACAATTATTCACAAAATCAAAATGGGTCATCAAAATTAACTGACCCCTGTCGACAACCCCCCAGAGACCTTGTCGACAAGTACTAGTCAGAAATGACTCTTCACTTTAAATTTGAAATTTGAATAACTACCTTGTGTCTATTCATTTCAAACAAATCTCTACACCTATAAATACATATTTCTTCTAGAATTCATCACTCAAAATCATTTCTTATCTACTCTATATATATTTCTTCTCATAAACTCAAATATGGCCGATCCAATTCATAGTTTGACCGAGAATCTTGAAGAAACCCTTAATTCTTTCAAGAATATTCTTTCTTTCATTCTCCGTAATCAGCGACACTTAGAGTTGAGTCAAATGCAGATGATCAAGGAACAAGAAAAGCATTTCGATGCGATTCGATGGATGATTTCCTCCCTACACAAAGATGATAATGAAGCACATCCTCCAGTCTCTCTCACCAATGAAAATGAAAATTGGGATGCCATTAAAGCAGACCCTATATTTGGAGAAGAAGGATGGGTGGAAGTTCCTCATAATGTTTGATTTTATTTGATTGCTTTATTTGATTTGAATTGATTGCTTGGATTGATTTGATTTGATTTGGTTTGGTGTGGATTGATAATTGGTGTGCAAAACATAATATGTATAAATACACATTGATATTAATATGATCCTTTATCATGTCTATCAGTATAATTATCTCTTAATCTATCTATTATATACTCCATTATATATTTTATTAATGCAGGTACTTTAGTACAAGAATAAGGGGGAGTTATATAGTTTGGAGTTAGTTTTTGTTGATGACAAAGGGGGAGAAGTATAAAATAGGATAGTTAGGCATAGAGTAAGGGGGAGTTATTAGGATAGAAGTAATATTTTATAAACATAGGTTGTCATCATCAAAAAGGGGGAGATTGTTAGTCCTTGAGATGATGGTTTTGATGACAACAACCTTAGGACTTAATATAAAATATAAATACTAATGTTATGGCTTAGATATATATGTATATGTAGAATATAAACATGCAGGTACAAAGAATGAAGACTATACAGTATAGAGATTCAAGAAGTGATGAACTCAAGATCGAAGATATCAAGATTCAAGACTCATGAGTATCAAGATTATCAAGAGTTTAAGATTTCAAGATATGTAATTTAGTTAGGAATTTTGTTAAAACTCCTAGAAAAGCACTGAAATCTTAAAATCCATTTTATTCGTGGAATGGAATCCACTTAGAGCCCTTTAAAGGGATGGACCCCTAAGTAGGATGGAACCTGCGAAAAATCTTGTGGAACATTGTTTTGTATCCACTAGCTTTTATTCAAATGTTTTACAAAATTATATCTTGTTTTCAAAATCTTCCTTTTTAAATAAAAAACTTCTATCCTGGTTTTAAAATACTTTTAGCCTCAAAATAATCTTTATTTTCAATATCAAATTATCCTTGGTTTTAAACTATCTTTTAATTATAATATATTTAACTTTTAATATTTAAACTTAGATTTAAATATAAAATTATAGTAAAATTTTATATATACCAAAATATTATTCTCTATACTTATTTATGTATTTTAACCATAGTTAAGTATATTTATAAAGTTTAAAATAGTTTTAATACATGATAGAATTTATTTTCAAAGAAAAACAAATTACCAAAAATAACTTAGGCCTGTCGACAACCCCAAGGAACCCTTGTCGACAAGGTGACAATTTATTTCAAAAGTTTGAAATTCAAAAGAAGTGTTTATTCGTCATATCCTTTCACGAATGGACATGGCTGTTGTTCTACTATAAATAGGGGATGTTTTAAACGAATTTATATTCATATTTTCTCTGATTTCACTCCTCTTCTTCCACATTTCTTTATATACATTTTTACCATTACTCTACCGAAATCACCATTGAATCTAACTAGATCATCTCTGGTTTGATTCTCTATCACTATCTCAACAAGATCCCTGTGCTATTCAGAGTTATAGACTTCTTTGTAATCAATCGAGCGAGAAAAGGTGTGATTGTAGCCTGGGAAATCAATCGGGTGAACTTGCTGCCCGTAAAATCAAGTATCTCTACCCAGAGGATTGTGAATCTGGAGCGGTGTACCTCGTGGCCTTGAAATCGAGGGTGTAATTGTAAGAATTGATTTTGAAAGGAAATCCGTACTTGTGTTGCGGGACTGGATGTAGGGTAACTCCGAACCAGTATAAAATCCTGTGTGTTCTTTCCTTTATTGCTTTTACTTTATATCTGCATCTGTGTTTGATTCGGTAATCATATCTATGTCTGAATATTGCATACATTTGTGTTCAAATTAAGATAAACTCAAAAAGAATTAGTAATTCCTTAAAACACTATTCACCCCCCCCTCTATTGTTAATTCTAGCCTTAAGATCCGTAATCCGCATTTCTCACAATTCTTTTATAAACTTTGTTATTCATCTCATTATCTGACTACATTTTGATGTGCGGTTAACTTTTATATAAGAAAATGAATTTATAACCTAAACATTTTTCGACGATTAATCTAAACAATTTCAAGTTTGCTACAGTCAAGCGATTAGTAAATAGTCAAATCCAAAAAACTGTTCCATACATCTTGGTTGCTTAAGCCATACCGCCTATTCCACATTGCCGGTTCCACGACAGCTTCAAAAATTGTGTCCCCCTCATCGGTAGTCAATTGATCTCGTCCCGTTCCCTGAAGCAACTCCTCTTGTTGTTGCATAAATTATTCTTGCAATGCAAAATAAAAATACAATGGAAATTTATGCTATATTATTTTAATCCTTTATAACTAATTAATTAAACTGATTATTAATAGCTTATTACTTAAAAATGCTTACATGGGCTTTGGTTGATTTGTCGTCGGTCCATGTGTACGAGAGTGTGCCATCTTTATTTTGATGCTCGATGGCATGGGTACGGCAAATAGATCCATGTAGAAGACATGACCCATAGGCTCTCTTTCCTGAAATAATTATTATATATTATTATATATGCAAAATTATACAATGCAATAACTGTTTACGAATAAATTTACCAGCTCTTTATGGTAGCACTGGAATGACTTAGAACTACCACGATGTGTGAACGGATTCTTATTTCTATTTGAAGAGTTTCTATCTGACTTTACCTGTACATTTAAATTGAACAAGTTAAAGTGATATTATATATATTCTCTATATATAGTGTGATAGATTGTATATGAAACTTCAATTTAAATAATTAATAAGAGATTAGTAAACTTACCTTCGCCTCATCACTATTCCACTAAACAACCCAAGCATCACACACGCTTGTGCCCATCCGTCAGGCTTCTTCCCTGGTTTTTTTATTCTCGACATCGTGTTGCAGTAGTTCTTCCTCACTTTTCTCATCCTGTAGTTTCTGCAAAGGAGAGTTTCAAATTCTTGCAAATCTACTACCCCTTGCATGTTGAAAACATATAAGTTATTCATTTATACTTAGTCAGCAAATTTTACAGTGGTTATATATAATGATATACAAATTTACACTTACGGGAAAGTCCTGCCAGATACGCTCTATGATGTGGGCTAGGATTTAATCCCACCTTAGCCAGCATGCGGTCATCATGCTCATGTAAGCTTACATGGAAATACTAAGAACAAGCTCTTAAGGGCTCCAGCTCAAATCCTCTGTGTTAAATATGATACCTACCTTTAATAAATCATATATATCATACACAAAATATTTATGATGGTGAAATAAATTTAATAATTACCTTTTCTCTTTAGACTGTAATGTCACTATGGGATGATGTGCTTGCTCTGATGGGCCACTGCCATCACCTCCCGTGGCGGTCCCTCTCTAAGAAGAAGAGGGGGAACCTAAATGGGAAGAACTCCACCGTCGAAGAAACGACATAATACCTGTCACAGATATATCATTTTATAATGGCAGAACATATCATTTAATTATGAGAAAACATATCATTTTTTATGAGAAAAATGTAACATTAATAATCACATAAATTACCTTCTATCAAAATGTACATTATTAATCAGTCCTCGTCGTTCTTTGATTCAGACTCGGTCCCATACTCTTTATTGTTTTCCTATATATTCTCGAATGCTTCTACTAAAGTAATTGATTCGTAATTTAGATGCCTAAAATTAGTATGATCGTCGGTTGTTATTATTTCACCATTTTTCTTAATATCTGTTGCTTTTGTTTTAAAAACTGCTGACCAATCTGCTCTATCTCTTTTTAAAGATGGATACTAAGCGTAATAAACTTGTAGTTCTTGTCTGGTTAGCACAAAAGGATCGTACTTTTGATAACATGATGTATGCTTTATTTCAATAAGATTATGATCTTTGTGCATGTTGATTCAAAAACTTCCTCCATAGGTCGTGTGAAATGTGTCAATTACAAAACTAGATTAGCATGCCGTAAAAATCATTTATATGATTATTTGGACCATCGCTACCTTTAACAAATACACCAGTATTGTTAGTTACTTTTTCAGCACCATATTCTTTAGTGTTAAATTTATAACCATTGACGAAGAATATTTGACATGTCCAGATATTTCTTTTTGGTCCCAACGCAAGATATTTTTATCCTTCGTCGACCACACAATTTCTTGGATCATAAACATAGTTCAACATCCAACCAGTGAATTCTTTAGTGAGATCGTCGCATGGATGTTGTGATCCATAAACACCGCAGATATAGATAGTATATTGCATTATAATCTACAAGTGTATTAGTGAAATAAATATATCGAGAATTATTAATTAATATTACCTAACAAATGGTGTAGCTTCCGCACAATTAAGAGGAATATATGTGTGTGCTACATGGTAATCTCTATCGTCTAACCATAGTTTCACACATTTTCCAGCAAGTCGGCCATGTCTTATAAAAATAGATAACATTGCTTTAGAAGAATCTTGTTCAACACCTTCATCATTACGCGGAACACTCTCAAATGATAGGTTCACTTGGTCACTGAAATAATGAGAGAAAATGAATGAAGCTTCTTGTTTGATATATGATTTGCAAATTAAACCTTCAACTCATGCTTTTTGTTTGACATTTTTATTTAGATGATTTAAGTACCTTTAAAAAAATATTTAAAATTAAAATGTACTTATATATGTAATTAAACTAATATTTAACATACTCAATACTAATACCTTTCAAATGGATACATCCATCCATATAGCACAGAACCTCAAAGACGTGTTTAGATAGAAGATGAACAGGTAAAATGCTCCATTACAACAAAAAATCTAGGAGGAAATAATTTCTCCTGTTTGCAGAGAAATATATGGATTTCTACTTCAAGTTTACGTAGATGATTAAACTATAACATAATCGAACAAAGCTCTTTATAAAACAAACTAAGTTCCATTATAATCATCTAAACTTTTATGGGCAACATTATTTGAACGTGATGGGTAACAAATTTTCCATCATTACTTGACAATCATGGCTTTTCATCCTACTCAGTTAACAATTTTTATAGTCAACATATCTACGAAGATTAGAAGAAATTCCACAAGGAAATCTCAATCCTTCCATCCGTTTCAACAGAACTTTAACTTGGTTATTGTCTAACTCATAACATGGTTTGGATTTTTTAACCCCATCTGGCTTGATATGAAGCTCGGGATGCTTATGTATTTCTTATATATCACGTCTTGATTTCAAATCGTCCTAAGTCTTCCCCTTAACATTCAAAATTGTATTAAACACATTATCAAGCACATTTTTCTCCTTGTCCATCACGTCGATATTATAATGAAGTAGGAAATCTTTTCAATAAGGAAACTCCTAAAATATACTTTGTTTGCATCAATTATGAATCGTTGATTTACTTGGAATTTCAATTTGTACTCTGGTTTCATGTATCTTTGGATAATCTTTTACAAGTTCATATATCTCTTCGCTTGATCAAATCGTCGGTGGTTGCATAGTCTCTTGTCTATTAGTTGTAAAGTTCTTTCTATCTCTTCTAAAAGGATGATTAATATGGAGAAAACACCAATGGAAATCAAACCACGAAACTTTCTCCCATACGGTAGAGAAAATGCTTGTGTTTCTTCCATGCAATAAAGGCAAACTAGACGATTGGTCATACTCCAACTTGAAAGCATTGCATACACAGGAAAATCACTAATAGTCCATAGCAAAGAAGCAAACATATGAATTTTTTTTGTAATGTCTTATGTTTCAACTCCTTCATGCCATAATGTTTTCAACTCTTCAATCAATGGTTGTAAATAAATATCGATTCCTTGTGTTGGATCATTAGGGCCAGAGACAACAATAATAAGAAACATATATGTAGTTTTCATACACATCCATGGAGGTAAATTGTAAGGTGTAATGATAATGGGCCAAGATGAATATTTAGAACCTAATTGAGAGAATGGTGAAAATCTATCCGTATATAAACCAAGTCTAACATTACAGTTCTCCGCTGCAAAAGCAGGATATGTCTTATCAAAATGCTTCCATGCTTCTCCATCAGCTAAGTGTGTTAACGTACCTTCTTCCTGTGTTTTCACACTATGCCATCTTATATGAGGCGCGGTTACAGAAGATACATATAACCTTTGAAGACTAGGAGTGATGGGTAAGTAATGCATACGCTTGTATGGAACTTCCTTTCTTCTTTTTTCTTGGTTTGTATCTTTCTTCATTACATATTCTACAGTTCCTAAGATTGATATTCCCTTTCCAAAACAACATGCAACCATTTAAACATATGTCTATTTTTTGATATGGAAAACCAAAAGTAGACATAAGTTTTTTCACTTCATAATGATTTTCGCACATTAAATTATCATGTGGCATATGTCATTTTGCAGCTTGTACAATAGCTATAAATCCAGCTTCTGTGAAGTTCTATTTTGATTTCATCACAATGTACTCTATAGTTACTGATAATTGGATGTCACTTTTACATCCATCCCAAAGGGATTTCTTAGCAGCACCCAATATATCATAGATGTTTTTTGCTCCAATATTTGGTTCTTCTTCGATATTTACATCATCAACTTCAATAGCACGGAACATTGATCGTGTTGCATCTTCAACCATATCTTCTATGGAATTCACCACGACAATGTCATTACCCACCTCCTCTTCAAACTGTACATGATTAGGTGGTACAAGTTCTATATGACGATCTCACACTTTATAATTCAACACGAAACTGTATTGGCACAAATGAATTTTAACCATACCCAGTACCAAATGCTTCAAGAGTTTGCACCTACTTTACAGAAAACAAATTTCTTCGTCGTTTTTATTACTACTTGAAGCGAATTCAATAAATACGTTTACATCACTATAAAAATATTCCTTCATCGAACCTCTCAACCCCCTTCATTGTTGATACATCCAGCTCTGATAAAAAAAGTAGGTGCTCATTTTTCCTTTTCAAGAAAATATGATGGAAGATAAAAAAGCATTGATCATTTTATAGATTGACATTTTATTTTTCAATTCATTTATACATTTTAATGTTTTATCAATTATATAATATATTATTCCTTTTTATTTATTTTAAATTCATTTATACATTTTACTGTTCCTTTAACCATAATTCATGTATTAATTATCATTTATACATTTTATGGTGGCATAAATTATGAATATAATATTAAATTTTTAGTTTATTGTTCTATTTTGATGGTTGGTTATCCTACTTTCCATTACAAACACAATAGTAATTACATTTCGTAAATTATTTCATTTTAAACAATTCAAAAAAATTCGGCAGCAGGGAACAAAACGGAAGCATTGTCGACATTTACATCGTCTTCTCCAACTTCCTTTTGTTTCCTATATCGTATACAAATGCATGTACACAGGGAACAAAAAGGAAGTGCTGTCGAAATTTTGCGAACCGTATAAAATGAAATGATTTACAAAATGTAATTACTTTATTATGTTTGTAACTTGTCCAATATAGAGACAAATCCAACAAATATTATATCGGATGAATATAGATGTCCTTTCTATGACAAAAACGAATATCCATAAACGATCATATACAATAATTGTCAGGCGGGGCCAAAACTCTCTAAGAGATTTAAAAAAAATAAAGCACATTCTGCACCAATTTGTTTATATATTACCGTTACATATACATTATAATTTTTTATTAATTATATAACATATTAGCATTTGAACAATATTTTGTTTATATTTTAATCTTCTATTAATTATATAATATATTATATAATTTTTACTTTTTTTATAAAATCTTTTATGTTTTCAAATTTAACGAATTATGAATACCATATTATATTTAAAAAATTAAGCTACGGTATAAACTAGTTTATCACATGCCACACATTGTAGCAAACTAGGCTTTATACATAATTAAGGGTCTAAACTAATAAACGATTGTGTAAATAAATTATTATTTTCGACATTTTAGAAAACACATGCACCAAGTTATGCGCATTTACACTAATTAACTCAAGTTAGCCCTATACACTAATGAATTAACGTATATACACATACACTAATTAATTAATGTATATACACATACACTAAATTATACATTAATTTTTGAATTTAAATGATAATAACTGTAATTAGCATATAATGGTTTATAATAAACAATCAATAGGGTATTATAAACAAATAGAATCACAATTTAACCCTAATTAGCAAATGGAAAGTAATTAGGGTTAGTAAAAAATACCCGATTGAAGCGGAATTAATGGTCTAAGCTTGTGGAGAGTGAAGAATGATGAATTTGATGATCATCGGGGAGGTGAACGAGTGACGGCGACGGGGAGGTGGGGGAAGTAGGTTGGGTTTTTCGTTGTTTTTGGGGAGTAAAAGGAAATAAAGTAGCTTTCGGCCTAGTGGCTGAATATATGCGACATTCCGACGACCATCGACGGCTTCATTTAGCGTAAGCTTTTGATGGCTGATAAATATTTTTTAATTACATTTTTGAACTTTTTAAAATAAACTTTATATAATTTAGTTTGTTTGAAAATTTTAATTTATAGAAAAAATTGAATAGTTTATATTATTATCAATGAATATGAAATAAATATCAATGATTACAACCTCTCTTGCTTGCCTTTTTAAATTATACTTATACACAATGTTTACAAAATAAATTCATAAAACTATTAAATATTATAACTTTCATCAAATTTTATAATTGATAGACTGAAACTTGCAGAAAATGATTGTTTGTGTTCGATTTTCAATAAAATTAATTATCGAATATAATTATATAACCAAAAAGATTATCGACAACACTAATTTAATTAGTCAGAAGCTCTCATAAATTTGAATAATTGAATAGAAACATCTTTACAAATTCTTATTATTTGAATTATTATATATTTAATCAAATTTCAAACTCATATAACTAATATATTATAATAAAGTAATAAGTTTAATTAAATAAAATAAAGGGCTGTCGACAGCCGTTGGAAGCATGATAACAGGGTCGTCGGCGGTCGTCGGAAGCATCCACCGCAATTTGCACTGTTCCCTGTAGTGCAAGCCATTTGTTTTAAAATTTGAAACACAATTAAATAGGTTTTCTTCATACAACATAATGAATATCCCTAACCTTTAATACTTTTTTTAAAGACAACTTCAAGTTCTTATTCCCATGAATGAAACAAAGCAACATAAATCACAAAACAATTATATCAACCCAGAAGATATTATTTATATATAAAAATATGTAGTGTTACTACACCATGAATCTTATTGATTCATCTCTCGAGTTGACTGCAATTATAACAGCAATCAAATTGTCAACACTGCATCGCCACTGACCTTAATTCTCACTATTATTCAGTGGCTACGAGCATTGTTTATAAAGTATTTAAAGTAAGAAAACATTTTTTCATTTTCCAAAACTATATTTTCTTTTTTCTAAAAATGAGGTTCACATTTATGGAAAATCTATTTATATCATCTTGAAAATATTATGTCGCAATGCCTCGTACAAGCGTTTATGAATCCCTTTCAATAACGTTGTTCAGATGTACGGATCAGAATTCATAAAGCACTCAACGGATAATTCAACACATATGAACCGGTAAAATCCTTTTTAGTCATTTATAAAATGATATTCATTCCTATCAAAGTTATTTGCTTGTTTATTATTTACATATGATGTCTATATATATACATCCATCTATCAATCATTTGTAAAAAAAGTAATGCATCAAACTCCATTCATCGATTCACAAAAGCAAACAAACATTCAATTAATTATATTTTTTTCATTAGACATTTTAGTTATATATAATATACATTATAACTATTTTTAGACAAATTTATCCTTTAACTGTTCGATTTTGAATAAACAGCTGGCTATTATAAATATTTGGATTCGTCCAAACTCATGTTGGTTCATAAATTTTCTAGTGATAATTCATACTCAATGGACATCGAATATGTGATCGAGTGATAACTCCTACTCAATTTGTTCGAGTTAGAAAAATATTTCAAAGAGAGGAAATGGAAATTGAATATGCGATTAGTAAAATGAAAAAACTCTTTTCATTTGTTGAAAATTTCAAAAGAAGGATATGAAAGTATGATAAATGAAGCAAGAGAACTTGCGGATGAAGTTGGTATTGAACCAAAATTTGCAAAAAAAAAGTTGTTTGTAAAAAGTAATTTATTGTGGATATAGAGGTGAAGCCTTGACGCAACGGTTAGGTCACCAGCATGGTGATCTCGGCGCTTAGATTCGTGTCCGGAAACAGCATCTTCGCAATGTGAGGAAAAAGTTGTATACATTATCGACCTCCATAGAGCCCGCTATCGTGCGGGAGCCTCATGCACTGGGTTCCAACCTTTATAGAAGTTGATGTTAACGAAATTCAATCATTGGAAGATAATTTTAGAATGACATACTTTTTTCATATAATAGAACAAAGCCTTACTTCACCTAAAAATTGATTTGAAACAATGTGAGCTTTATGAACGAATTTATGGATTTCTGTCGAGTGCAAAATTTAACACTATTGAAGATAAACAACAAAAGTACATTACGTGAAACTAGAGATTTTTTTTGTAACACGACGAAGAGAGTGATATTGTGGAAAACGATTATATTTTGAACTTACACAATCAAGAAGAATCTTTCCATTTGAAATAAGTAGTATTTTTTATTTCTTAGGATCTTACCATGATATGAGTGGATTTCTAAACGTATGGGCTGAAGAAGGAATTATATTAATTATTCTGGCATCGATAGAAATAGTTTCTCTTAGTTGAAACTAATAAAAATTTATCTCTGAACTATTATATTATAAAAAAGACTAAGTGGGTTAACGCTGATTTACATTGGAAAAGAATATTTGGATATGTTAGAATATGATGATACAATTGAGATTTGCTCCTAAAAACTCGAAAAGAAGATGATTTAATTGAATATATTGATGTCAAAGTTTTGTAACATGTTTACATTTTTGTTTTAATACAATATATATTTTGTGTGCGTGTTTTGTTATTTAAGAACTTAAAAGGAAAAAAATACATTGTATGTTTTGGATTATATTTTTTTATATGTTTTTTTCCCATAGGAAAATCAAATAATCAGAACCGACCTTACACATATATACAAACAAGCGTATGCACAATGCAAAGGGACACAATAGTTTTAACTATAATCTAAAGACATTCCTTTCTCTCTTTTCTTCCCACGTAATCATTGTACAAGCTATTCCTTGTAAACACCAAACCCACATGACGGATTAATGCATTTCCTCCACAGCCAAAATTAACATTTGAAACACAAATATAGCAGAATGAATACAACAAATTGACATCAAATTCGGTAATCTTAATATCGCCTTCTCATAACCACAACTTAACCCAGTACATCTTTTCTATCAACGCCTCCTTTTTTCAGCACTATCCATAGCAGCGACCATCTTCAGAAATTGCTGATACTTTTTGCATATTTTTGTTAACTATTTGAGCAATTGAGTACACTTGCACACAGAAATAAAACAAACACAGAGGAAGAAAAATCAAACACAGAGGAAGAAAAACAAACTTTTTATTACTTTTCTGGTTCTGCTTATTCTTTTAAACCAAAATAGGTCTATATATAGAGTTATGATTGCTATAAAATAGATATATTTGTTTGGACCATATCAATCACGTTTGAATAGGAATTTGACTCTTTCTATTTTCTTTGTTCTTGAAAACCTGGTAAAAAATGCTGAGATTATTCTGTCAACAAATTCCTCCTTTAAGCTCAAGCATTTTTCCATCCTTTATTCCAATCATCTTCTTGCAATTTTCGAACAGCAGCGTTGGCAATGGCTTAGTGAAGATATCTGCCACTTGATCACGACTTGCAACATGATTCAGCTGCACATCCTTTTCCTTGACATGCTCCCGAATGAAGTGAAAACGAACATCTATGTGCTTGCTCCTTTCATGATGAACTGGATTCTTTGCTAACTCGATCGCAGACCTGTTATCGACTCTTATCTCAGTGGGCTCGTGTTGTGGGAGCTTTAACTCGGATAGCAATTTCCTTAGCCATATTGCATGACACACACATAAAGAAGCTGCAATGTACTCTGCCTCGCAAGTTGACAATGCCACTATCGATTGCTTCTTTGAGAGCCATGTAAAAGCTGTGTCGCCCATGTAAAACACATATCCGGATGTGCTTTTCCGATCATCAACATCGCCACACCAATCACTATCTGAATAACCGACCAGTCTGTACTCATTCGTTTTCGAGTAAAATAGCCCGAGTGACTTTGTTCCTTGAATGTATCGAAGAATCCTCTTGATAGCTTTCCAATGCGAGTAACACAGATCTTCCATAAATCGACTTACAATGCCAACACTGTATGCTAAGTCCGGTCTTGTACATACAAGATATCGCAGGCTTCCGACTAAACTTCGGTATCTGCTTGCATTGACCTTTTCTCCTCCTTCAAACTTGGAGAGCTTGGCACCTGGTTCCATTGGTGTTGCAACAGGGTTGCAATTCTCCATTTTGAATCTCCTCAAAATATCATTTGCATAAGCTTCGTGTGACACAAAAATTCCTGATTTTCCTTGCTTGATTTCCAGACCAAGGAAATACTTCATCATCCCCAAGTCTGTCATCTCAAACTCATGAGTCATGGCGTTTTTAAAATCTTTGATCATCTTCTCATTATTCCCCACGAAGATGAGATCATCAACATAGAGAGCAACAAACAACAAATTGCCTTTTTTCTTTTTTATGTACAGTGCATGCTCGTAAGGGCATTGCATAAATCCATTCTCTTTGAAGTAAGTGTCAATCCGAGTATTCCATGCTCGTGGTGCTTGCTTCAGCCCATATAGCGCCTTCCTCAACTTCAAAACTTTTCTCTCCTCCCCGGCTTTCATGTATCCGGGTGGTTGCTCCACATATACTTCTTCCTCGAGCATACCGTTCAAAAATGCAGATTTCACGTCCATCTGATAGATCGGCCATTGGAACTGTGCTGTTTGGGATATAAGAAGTCGAATTGTCTCCATCCTTGCTACTGGAGCAAAAACCTCGTCATAATCGATCCCCGCCTTTTACCTATAACCTTTGGCAACAAGTCGCGCCTTGTATCTTTCTATCTCACCTCGGGCATTCATCTTCTTCTTGTATACCCATTTCACTCCAATTGGTTTATGTCCTTCCGGTAACTCAACCAAGTCCCAAGTTTCATTTTTCTGAATGGATTTGATCTCCTCATCCATCGCTGCCTGCCATTTCCTGTCCGCACTGCTTCTTCAAATGTAATGTTTTCTGCATCTGCCAAAAGACATACTAAGTGAACCTCTGGCGTTGATTCATACAGATCCTGCAAAGTCTGTATCCTTGGTTGTCTTAGCTCATTCTCATCATCGGATGTAGACGGGCTAGCAGGTGTAAATGTCGGTACAGAAACTGATGCTTCAGCTTTATCTTCCATGAGCATTATCTCCTTTTGATTTCTCCAATCCCATGCACTTTCTTCATTAATGTGTACATCTCGGCTTACGACTACTTTATTCTCGACTGGATCAAACAATTTAAAAGCTTTCGTCTTCGTGTCATATCCGATAAACACAAACTTCTTGCTTTTATCATCTAACTTGGTTCTTCTTTGATCCGGTACATGCGCATAAGCTACACTTCCAAATATCTTTAGATGTGACACGGTTGGCTTTTGTCCACTCCAAGCTTCCTGTGGTGTTTGATTTTCCAACTTTGCATGCGGGCAATGATTTTGTACATATACAGCACACTGTACCGCCTCGGCCCAAAACTCCTTCGGCATGCCTTTAGTTTTCAACATTGACCGAACCATGTCAAGAATAGTCCGATTCTTCCTCTCGGCCACACCGTTTTGCTGAGGTGAGTAGGCTGCAATCAAGAACCTCTTTATGCCTTGCTCCTCGCAGAACTTCGTGAACAGGGTTGACATGTACTCTCCTCCTCTGTTCGACCGTAAAGCCTTTATATAACGGCCGGTTTCCTTCTCTACCGACGACTTGAACTTCTTGAATGCCTCAAGAGCTTCAGACTTTTCTTTCAGGAAATAAACCCACGTCTTCCTCGTGTAGTCATCTATGAATGTGATAAAATATCTCTTCTTGCTGAATGACTTAGGTGTGATCGGGCCACATATCTCGGTATGTATTGTCTCAAGTGGTTTCCATGCTTGATATCCAGCCTTCTTTTGGAAAGTATTCCTCGCATGCTTGCCAAGCACGCAGCCTTCACAAAATTTTCCAGTATAATCCATGGCAGGTAACCCATGAACCATGTCCTTCTTGACTAACTCTCTTAGCCCACCAAAGTGTAAGTGCTCAAACCGCAAATGCCATAGCACAGATTTGTCCTTCATGTCGACTTGTAAACATTTTTCTCATATGCTTCTCAAGTTGAGTTTGAACATACGATTATTGGCCATTTCTACACGTGCGATTAATCGACCTTTCTTGTCCTTCAAGTACATGTACCTGTCTTTCATAATAACCAAGTATCCTTTTTCAAGTAGTTGCCCCATGCTGATAATATTGTTCTTCATGTCTGGAACATAATAGACATCATCGATCAATCCTACTCGGCCGTCTTCTTATGAGAATCTAATTTTACCTCGGCCCTTTACCTGGACCTTTGAAGCATCTCCGAAGGATACTTGTCCGCACTCTATGTCTTGCATCTCCATAAATAGATGTTTGTACCTGCACATATGATTGCTTGCTCCGGTGTCAAGATACCAAACTGTGTCGCTGAATTGGTCAGTGTCTTTGTAGGCCATCATGAGAACACCTTCATATTTCGTCTCCTCTTTCTCGACTAGATTTGCATTTTCTTTAACCTTCTTGTCTGACCAACACTCTTTAGCATAATGTCCATACTTTCCGCAATTGTAGCATTCAATATTTGATCGATTAGACCAACTACGACGTCCGCATCCTCGACCATGCCAACTTTGTTTACTCGGCTGCCCCATTTCTTCAGATTTGTTGTCTCCATTTTCGCGACCTCTCCCGCGACCAAAACTACGTCCTCCTCGGCCGCGTCCTCTTCTTCGGTTTTGCTGTGCGAGTAATGACTCCTCATCTTTGATTTTCATCTTGGCTTGTAAAGCTTCCTCAAGTGACTCATGTTTCTTCTTTTTACGTTGCTCATGCGCCTCGAGAGAACCCGCGAGTTCATCGATGGTTAACTCTCCTAAATTTTTCGACTCTTCAATAGCGCAGACGACGTTCTCAAATTTCTCAGTCAATGACCGCAAGACCTTTTCCACAACCCGAGCATCGGTCATAATCTCTCCATTACGCTTGAGCTGATTCACCACCGTTTGAACACGGGTGATGTAATCGGATACTGCTTCAGATTCCTTCATCCTCATAGTCTCCAATTCTCCTCGTAGAGTTTGAAGTCTAATTTGTTTAACACGATCAGCACCTTTGTAGACCTTTTGCAAAGTCTCCCATGCTTCCTTTGATGTCTTTGCACCGGCAATCTTTTCAAAACCTGACTCATCTACAGCTTGATACATGAGATACAAAGCTGTTTTGTCCTTCTTACATGACTCTTTTGATTCCCTTAACTGGGCTGCTGTGTAGTTACCTGTATCCTCCGATTCCGTGTAGCCATTGTCTACTACCTCACATGCATCTTGTGCACCGAGCAATGCTCTCATTTGTATACTCCAGTTGTCGTAGTTTGTCTTTGTAAGGCGATGCAACGGCATATGCCCCAACGACGTGCCTCCGGAATTTGCAATCAGCTCTGATACCAATTTGTTAACTATTTGAGCAACTGAGTACACTTGCACACAGAAATAAAACAAACACAGAGGAAGAAAAATCAAACACAGAGAAAGAAAAACAAACTTTTTATTACTTTTATGGTTCTGCTTATTCTTTTAAACCAAAATAGGTCTATATATAGAGTTATGATTGCTATAAAATAGATATATTTGTTTGGACCATATCAACCACGTTTGAATAGGAATTTGACTCTTTCTATTTTCTTTGTTCCTGAAAACCTGGTAAAAAATGCTGAGATTATTCTGTCAACAATTTTATTGCTCAAATTGAAACCATGGTCAGATTTTCCTAGGAATTAGAAACAGCAAAAGCAATGAAAATCAAAATGATGGAAAGTATGGTTGGAATTGAATTAGAAGAAGTCATAAACATTTGTGAGGGGCAGAGATAGGTATAAAGCATATATGATCAAGGAGGCAAGGGAGGGAGTATGTGAAATGGAGGTCGGATATGGAGAAGGTAGGAGCAGGAGAAGTCGCTAAATTAGTTGCGTGAGGAAAGTAATTTAACGTAAGAAATAGTGGATGATCAGTGTAGCGTGCCTTAACATAACGGGAACGTAGCTGTAGATTTATAAAAAATACACTGAAAAAACTATTTGTCTGTAAACTATTTTTTATATTTAAATTTGAGAAAATGTTACTAAGCAAAAAAAGTGGATTTCTAATTAATTTAAATGACGTCGATCACCATATATGTCCGTCGGATCCCTAATGAAATGTAAATATGAGAAGCAAGTGGGAAGGGCCTGAAGCACGTAGCGAACTGAAACATGCCAAGTTGGTGCTCTGTTGCATCGATCACGTAGGTAGCTGGTGCTCTGTCGCAGTGGGCATGAACAGAAGCCGGTGCACTGTTGCAGTGGGAAGGAACTGAACGCACTGATGGGGGAAACAAGCGTGGCTGCTGCATTGAAATGAAACATGTGAAGCTGCTGCATTGATACGTAGCTGCCGAAACATGGAAAGCATACATAGCCGATATTATCGAACAACTTGAGAGGGCAGAAAATGAAATGAAGGAAACTGAAGTTGCATCAGGGGATGCATCGGCTAGGCGTTAGGGAACTGAAAAGAACTGACGAGTGAAAGACACTAGGCGCTGCAGTAATAGGAATTGAAGGTGCGTCAGCTGAAGCACGCTAGGAATTGCTGGAAACATCTGCAATGTACCCGCAAATCCGACGGATTTAATATTAATTCAATTAAAAATGAATTTTTAATAAAGAAGTGAAATAGTTATCGTATTTATAACCATTGCGAAAGTCTGTCCAAATTGATTGGTTTGATGTATAGTTTGATGAATTTGAAGTCACGGTTTGCGAAATAAAAACAATTTAGTATTTAAACAAAATATGTATAGACTTTTGAATCAAACGATTACACATAATTGAACCTGCCTCATTGTCTATATAACTAACGCTTAGAAACTCAAAAGGAAATGGTCATATTAGTTCCTCCTCTTTAATTTCAAAAATTTTAATCTTATTTTAATGACAGATGATTTTTGTTGATTACAAATTGGTTCAAAATTCAAACTGTTTGAAACCTATCGAATTATATATGGATTCGAAACTCTCGACGAAGCTAGGAGGCATTATGAATTCTTTTTTCCATCCAACGCTCCACTTGACTAAAAATTGATAATTCATCCATGACCGTCCATTCTAAGCTTTCAAATCAATGGTGAAACGGTGACTACGATGCGATCAAAGGGTACAGGCCTGTAGAGGATGCAAGGGAAGTTGATCCATTTGGTTGGATCAAACAATTGGACATCGGGAGGGTTGAAATTTGCGAATGAAGGGTTGAAAATTCATGATGGCGGCAGAGCCACAGGGAAGCCGGAGTGGTGCGCGTGGGTCTGTCCCGGTGCGACTTGGAGTGGGAAGCTCGGTAGTGGTTTCGAATATTGAGTTAGTGGCACAGGTGCTGGTGGCGTGAAGTTGGTTGTAGTGGAGTTACACTGTCATGGGAGAAGGTAACGTGATTTTTTGTTAAATCCGTATATTTTTATTTATTACAAATTAAACCCTAGATCTTCTAACCTTAACTTTCACGTATAAACTTCGATTCATGCGCGGTTTCTTCTGTTGGACTCGTGGTAAAATTTTGAATGGTTTAGCCCTTGGTTTGCTAACTTTGGAGGATGTATGAAAACTGCATTGGTATGGTTAATTTAATTTAATTATTTAAAATTTAAAATACTTATCTATCAATAGAAATTTATATTTGTTGATATGAGTTGTGATAACGCCCCACCCCGAGACCCAACTTAGCAAAGAGAATTAACAGGTAATTTTGTCTACTAAAGCGGAGAATAGGGTTGGTTAAGGGCGACCATCTATAATTTTGTCTTAAACATCTATTGAATACGTCGATAAATGCAATATAATTTTTTTTCAACTCAAGTGGATCGACATACCCAGTAAATGCTTAATCCAAAACTATAGATGGTCGTCCTTAACCAACCCTATTCTCCGCTTTAGTAGACAAAATTACCTGTTAATTCTCTTTGCTAAGGTGGGTCTCGGGGTGGGGCGTTACAGCATGGTATCAGAGAAAAACTCAAAATTACATAAAACTCAATACATGAAAGTTGTAGTATATGATTTGAGCTTTCCGGAACATCCAAAATTATCAAAATCGGTTAAGAAACAAAGAAGTTATGGCAAATTTTGTTTCAGTTTCAACCATAGAGCAAATTGGTTCTTTCGTTACTATGATATTTTGATGCATATGCCTTGATTGAATAGTTATTATTGATTGTAGCATTTTTGGGAGATTTATTAAATAAATATTTGATTTGAATTGAAAAATAATTAATTGAAATAAAACGAATAATAATAAGGAAATTTGATAGGTAAACGATAAATAAGATTATTTACAGGTTTTGATGGTATCTGTAAATAATAATGATTTAACAAATTTTACTGGAATTAGAGTATGAGATTAAATAAAGTTATCGTTTATGAATTTCTAGGGAATCCATATATAATAACTAAGATTATATTTTAAATTAAGGTTTGGAATGTTTATTTTTATTTATAAAATAAAATGGAATTTTAAATAATAATAATATGGATTTAGTGAAAATACTATTGTTTGTGCAAATATATCAAAACAATTGATTTTGGTAAGAAATATTATTATTAATATTTGAGTAATAAAATAAAAGGCCATTTTTTGATTATTAATCACAATAAAAAATATTTTTGAAGGCATTATGGATAAAATAATTACTATTTTGAGATGAATAAAAATGAAAAGGAGTTTTGGTGATTTAAAATAAAACATTATTATCCTTGAAATAAATAGTAATAAGTTCGTTTCGGGAACTACTGCAGCGACTTTAAAATATATTATTATTTTGACATGAAATAATTATAACATTGTTTAAAAAGGTGATTAGATATAAATTACTATTTTAGGAAGAATATAAGACATTTTAAGGAATTGAAATAATGAGATTGTAATAAAGTATTTTTGGAGAATTTTATCGTTTCGAGGGATTATTATTGTTATGAAATAGATAAAGGTGCTTTTGCGAAAAACAATAGTTAAACAATCTTTTTTGTGCTTAAGAAAAAATAATTGCTGTAAACACAATGTTTGTATGGATTTAATATATGATATGATTGTTTATGATGATGAAATAACATTAGGATGGGTGTGCAATGTTTTACCATTACTACTACTAGGCGATGAATAGTTTATATTGGTTATTTGGTGATACTGATTTTATGTTACTATTATGGAGTATTAGTACACATTTGATGATATTGATGTTGTGTAACTATTATGGAGCGATTAGTACACATTTGATGATATTGATATTGTGTCACTATTGTGGTGTGATTAGTATACGTTTGATGGTACTTATACTTACATTGATTACTATAGTTGATAAAATAATGTGTGCAAGTATATTTTTTTATTGTTGTTTTCTTATTTGATGATTGGGGGTTGGCAATGTATGTTATAGATGTTAAATGGCTAAGCGTGTTATTATTGTTTTTGCCTCATAGGATGTTATGTTGTGATGGATAGCAGGAATTTGTTTTTTTCTTGTAATATTTGCACTAGTTGCCGTGATTGCATGGATGCTATGGTTGTTCTATACTAGCAAATATTTGTATGCAGGTGAAGGACAGAAACATAACTACGTGGGTTTGATCCCCTGAAAGGGGTACATAGGCAGTCTTTTCCTTTGCAACAGATGTTGAGCCTTTGGGTGGAGTATATAGGGTTAGACGTAGTCCAAAAATAATTGACATCTTTTCCTTTTTGTATAAATCTATTTTCAAAGTTGGCTGGTGAAAGAAAGCAAAAAGAAAGAGAAGGAGCTTTGATTGTATGCTACATCCATAGGTTATTTACCTAAAGTTATTTACTATGTATCACTGTTGTATTACTTTATAAATGTAGTAAGGTTTGAGGTAAAGTAGATTGAGATAATCTATTGCAACAACCCGCACCTTCGAACACACGGATCCAATGCCAAAGAAGGCATTTAAACTCGAATCGTGCCAAGAGGTATGAATCGTTAGGTTTTTATGCTTTGCATGATATAGAGATGGATATAATTTTAAGGACATTCTATACTTTCAGATCTCACAGCAGAAGGAATAAAGTATAAGTACTGAAAATAACCCAAAGTAATATAGTCACAAGATAATTGTGGTCCATACAATAACTAAAAAATAGTGTCTCCTAAATATAAATACAACATATGTATGATAAATATAATAAGATACATAAGAAAAATACTATGAATGAATATGTCTCCAAAGCGCAATGTCAGCTTCATCATGCACCTTATCCTGCTCACCTTATCTACTACCATGTCTTCCTATAATAGATACAAAGAGGGAAATATTGAGAGAGTCATACAAACTCTATGAGTGAATTATATTACTAGTGGTATGGTGTTGACAAGCAATTAGATTTCAATTATAATCTACATAACCTAGGGTGTTCGTTTACTTATGTTCAATAGGATACCTAGTTTGTACAATACGGGGTAACAACATATAATACATCTAAATACAATAGTGATCTATAAGGATTTCCACCTGAAGATTAGAACATCCAAAGACCGAGTAAACCTAGTAATAACCCGAGTATACGGTCTTGATAACGAACCGCCAAACTATATATTGAGTTGAAATTCTCAATGATAAACTGTTTAAACCGCATATACAAATTGAGCATTCTTCACAATGCCTGAGCATGCAAAAAGTATACAACCTCGATGATTTACGGCCTACCAAAGCATTCGTGTATCTCAATGGTATACATGTCTTATGTTATATATCATTCAACTTGAAGCTAAAGTAGTCGTTTAACAATATGACACTCCTATAGGTTCAACCGCTACTTGGTCGTATAGCCCTACTATTGCGGACATCTCCATCACCCTTCTCTAAAGTGTGTGACCAAGAGCGCTACGGTAAGACAACAGGAACTAGTTGCGATATAATCGCACGCCTCTTTGAGTTCCACGTTATGCACACCATGGAGTATGAACCCCGAAGCGTCTCCATGGGTGAAGCCAATATCGCTTATCACATAGCTCCATGCGGCTACGTGAACTCCCAAAAGTAGAGAAAGTGGGAACAAGTTTCCCCGATCCATCCTACTTGGCCTGCACCAGGTTAAGGTTTAACTTGGGCTTGCTTTAGCCATTCAGACATCTTAATTTTGGTCCAGATGTCTGATTACCTATACAAAATTTGCTACAGGTGTTCACACATTTGACCAACTACTTAGACATCTAACTTTGATTTCAGATGTCTAAATAATGGTTCAAACGTCCGAATCTAGTTAGATTTGAACTAATCCTTTTTTAGTTTGCACAGTTAAAAATTTATACGTCTGGTTTTCTAATTCCGGCATCTACCTTGGGTATACTTCATCGTTTTTTATGTTTTACTTTCATTTCTCCTTTCGAGACCTTATTATAAACTTTGATTGCATTTTTATTCATGTTTGGGAAGACAACTATATAAAAATTTTATTTCCTTACTTATTTTCATTTTATATAGATATTCTCTCGTTTATCCACGTATATTTCAAAATTAATAGAGTTGGATCTAGATAAATTTCCAAGTTATGAGTGTAGATTTACTTATATTTTCTTAGATCAATTCAAAGTCTTGTAATAAATCAAATATATATAGTTTTAAAGATAGATTTTGTTCGATGTACCCTTTTCCTTAAGTTTTATCAATTTATATTAACAAAGTCAATAATTAGGGTAATTCCAACATATCAATCCATGTAAATTACTAAATCTAAAGTTACTAATTCAATTGAAATCATGTTTCCAATTTTAAATAGATATATAAAGGAATTTCAAATGCTCGTTTACATCATTAGCACATTGTAATAAATCCACTCACCATTTTAGCTTTGCCTTCTCCTTACCTATAAGAATCCTCTCCCATCTCTAGGCCTTGATTTGTTTGCTATTCTCTCAGTCTCTCTCATTTTCTTTTAATTTTATTTTCTTATTATTTTTTTAATTTATAAATTTGAAGAAGAGATTAGAAAAATGATGTTTAGATCTAATATTTTGAGAAAGAAGTATAAGGAATAGGGATGGGTGGAGGCTAGGTTAAGATTTAAAGGAGTGAGGCTTAGCTTTATATTTATAGGTGAAGCCTAGATCTTAGGAAAATTATATTTTTATTCATATCGCCTTAGCCTTACATAAATTTGAAATCTCTTTCCTTTTAAAAGAAAATAATGTTTGTCTTTACCCAATGAATGTCATTAGTTGTAGTTCAAATCAACTAATACCATTTACTGATATTCTATACACACATTGAGACACACACACACACACGGATATATATATATATATATATATATTATTAGCTATCGTAAGAAATCATGGATTAATATTTAAGCATACACACATATATATATATATATATTGACATTAATTAGGAACCTTACTCTTTGTTAGTAATTGCACAATCAATTTGTAACCGATTGGTATTAATCTTCCCAAATTCAATAATCAAATTTACCCATATTCTTTACTAATAAAGAGATAGCGTACATTACCTTCTCTTTAAGAAATGCTTTTCTTCCATAAACATATTATTATTATTATCTCTTTTCAAAATATGTAGCATTTCTTACATTAAATGTAATTCTTTTCATAAATATATTTTTATCTTCTCCTTTTGAAATATGCAACATTTTTGATTAAATGCATTCTTTTCATAAATATATTGTTACATTTCCATTCTAACATATGTAATATAACAAACTGCCATTTTAGACCTTCGTATGTGAACGAAAACCGAAAATGGTGGATCGTCGTGGTTAATATACAAAATACAGAGAGCTATATAAACTAACTAACTAACTAAAACTTTCAGAATCTCACAGCGGAAGGAAACAAGTATTCTATATATGTGTGTGTGTATATCAAGTATCCAATAATATAATAGTACACATGATCTAATCCAAATCCATATACATCAATACGTCATACGCTAATACAATCAAGTTATAAATACAACACACCATACACATAAGCAACGCCATCATCACCTACACCGTCCCCGTTTCTCAAGACCGCCATCATAACCTATAAATCCATAAATAAAAAGAGACATAAGGGGAGGGGGTCATACGTGAGCCTTGTGGGTGAAAAACACTAGTAAGAATATATCGCAAATATGATCGCAAACATTGTATAAAGGCTACATCTAAACAAAGATGTACCTCAACTTGTCTCACATTCACAAAGTTAGCCTGACATATAAACATAATATGTGTGTCTAAACTACTTTGTTACAGTGATACCATAACATAGCATAGTATAGCGTATAATCAAACGAGTTAGTTAAACACGGACAAACCCGTAAACAAGTGGTGATTAGGTAAACATAGCCTAACCATAACCAGTTAGACATAGACTGATATAAACTGGGATTATGTTATATAAACATAGTCTAACACAACACGAACATAGAGAACTAGTTAAACGGAGACTAGTGTTACGCCACTAGACTGATATAAACTGGGATTATGTTATATAAACGTAGTCTAACACTACACGAACATAAAGAACTAGTTAAACGGAGGCTGGTGTTATGCCAAAAAGTGGCACAACACTCCAATATAAGATGAAAGCACAAAAATGTATAAATCTATTAGAAAAACCAAGTGAAACTAAAAGAACATAAGAAAAATTCTAGAGTTAAAGATATTAGACTTGAAGTGAAACCAAGTGAAACTAAAAGAACATAATATGATTGAAACTAAAAGAACATAAAAATGTATAAATCTAGAGTTAAAGAAGAAGGAAATACCACTTAGATCTGAAAGTGTCTCTACCAAAATCCAAAAGAGAAAAGTCCCAAGAGAAATTTCCCCTCTCTAGTTGAAGTTAGGTTGCTATTTATAGGTGATTCCCTCCTCAAATTTCATAATTGGTCCAGTATTCATCCAAGTCTTCAAGATCCACGAAAATAGCATGAAAAATAGGTCACCTCGTATAAGTTTCGAAATGCAAAATCAAGTATGTACCAAGTTCTTTTTGCTTCTTCTCGCTATGAGTTCCTATGTGTTTATGCTAGCCATCATCTTCCAAAGCTCTAAAGTGGACCCCGTCTAGAGAAATTCTCCTCGATACCAACCGTAGAGTGGTCGCTAACGACCTCTTTTTATTTCTCGATCTGCTTCCATATTTCTTGAGTTTCTTCATATCATTATTCTATATAGTTCTAATCATGCTGGAGTGGATCATGTCAGTGAAGATATCGTTGGTGGAAACCATGATCGGAGTAGTTCGTGTGTTTGCTTCTTGGATTTTTGGAGTCGTCTAAAGGTTGAAGTGCTTATAATCCTACCTGGTAGTTTTGTGTGTTTGGCTCAATAAAAATCACAACTCGGTACCGAGTTGTGACTTACAACTCTGTACTAGTTGACTTGGGTCTGACCAAGGTCTAACTCAGGTTTGACTCGGGTCTGACTTCAAGTCATACTGTCTTGCCTTACTATTTCTTGACTAGAGGTTTCCTTTATTTTTCCTAGGTTCACCTTAGGTACAACTCCGGTCCAACCTGAAGCACCGAGTTGGAAAACTCAAGTCGATTTTTTTCGCTTATTTTTTTATATTTCTTTTTTCTTGCATTTTTATGATGTTTCCAAAGTCCTTGGATCATTTCTTTGTTGTTTGTTCGTCCAATTCGCTCGTTTAAGTCTATTCAAATAATGTGGAAAATTTGGTTAACACTTGCCCCTAAAGTACTCCTTATGAATGTAAGGTATACTTTGTACAAGATCAAGCTTCTACAGCAGTGATCAATCATTGACTATCGAGCTCTTCGGCTATCTATCGATCCAAGTTGTGGTGAATCATTCGATTCCTTCGAATTCACCTATAAACCAATAGTCGTTCTAGACCATTATAGCTAAGGACTCCGGTCCTTGTTAAGTGTTAATCATAAATCATATTCGGTCCGTTTTCATATAGAGTTATCATATCATATACCAAAATTGTCCTGTATTCATCCGGGATTTATCTATTCTAGTCTAATCATAGGGCGTTCAAACTAAGGTCAAGTTAATGTCCATTCTAGGGCCTGGTCTCTTAGGATCGTTTAGCATCCGATCTTGGATCTCATCTAATCTAGGGTCTCATCCAACCTAGGTTCTGATCGCTCCAGATCGTTTTACATCTAACCTAAGGTTCGATCTCTCTAGATCGTTCATCATCCAAACTAAGATTCGATCTCTTCGGATTATTCATCATCCAATTTTGGATTCGATCTCTTTGGATCGTTTGTCCTCCAATCTACGGTTTGATCTCTCCAAATCGTTTATCATCCAATCTAGGGTTTGATCTCTGTGGATCCATGTTGAGTCCAATCTGCTCGCTCTCCAGCAAAGGGACCCAATGTCGAAGAAGCTCATCTTCTCACTCTCCGATGATGGGTCTTACTTTCCTAGCCAGCCCATCCACTCATTGTTCGATAAGGGGGCTAGCTATTCGTATAAGTCCAATCCACTCACTCTCTGATAAGGGACTTGCACCCTATGGTCATTGCTTCATCTCTTTGGTTGGGACTACCATGATCAATTAGTATCAGCCATCACATTCAAGTAATTTATAAAATCCTAATCAATTTCAAGGGATCACCAATCTTCGTTGATGTTTTCTAATCTATGTTAGTATAAATCATAAATCCTAAGTCAAGTCATCTAGCAAACATCAAAATACTTAATCCTATCAAGGTTCACCTTTAGACTCCCCCCTCAGAGTGTGCCTAGGGACCAATTAGGATCCCGTGCATGTCTAAGAGATCTGATAGTAATATTGCATTATTTATTTAAAACAAAAGGAAAAGTATGGGAATCGAGCCTAACTCCAATCCATCCCGATCATGGGGTTATCATCCAATGGAAGTCTCTAGTCTATAGCTTCATCATGTCTCTCATTCCTACGGTGAGCTTCTGGTTCCAGCTCCTGCGGTTGTGCATTCGCATTTCGAATTGCCTTTCTGGCTTTTGGATCACCGGTTCCAAGTGCTAGAACTCATCCTAATTCCAAATTGATCATACCCTTGAGTATATTCATGTCGGTACCAACATGATTCACGTCGGTACTGACTTATTATTGTTTTTGGGGGCTCATTTGTATTTTCATCTACTTCAAATCTAGATGCTCTTGCTTTGGTTTCTGGTCTTTGGTTCTAAATTCCAGCTGCGTTCTTTGATGATCCATCCTTCTAAAAAATCTATCTAGCATCTCTTGCTATTGATCTATTATTCCATCTTGCATCTCTTTCATTATCCTCTTCATCTCTTCCCTAGTTACGTAGAATGATGGATCTGAATTTGAGGATACCTCATGGTCGCCCCCTATGTCTTTGTTGACTTCCTCCAGTAATTGCCCTTGTAGTAGGTCTCTTCATCTTCTCCAAACTTTTGATCCAAGCTCTTTCCCAGTAAAAGTACCAAAAATGTTACGACAAAAGGTGGCACAACACCCCAATATCATATGAAAGCACCAAATCGTATAAATCTATCAGAATAATCAGGAGAAATTAAAAGAAAATAAGAACAAACAACACTTTTTATAGTGGTTCGACGAATACTCCGATTTACATCCAGTTTAATCCTTTTACTGACTATTTTCTCTCCGGATTACAATGAATTCAATCAGATCTGAACACAATCTAGTGGATCTTGGATTTACAAATAATTTCTAGAGTTAAAGAAGAAGAAGATAACACTTAGATTTTAAAATGCCCATCCCAAATCCAAAGAGAAAATTCCCAAAAGAGAAAAGTCCCCTTCTAATTGAAGTTAGGTTGTTGTATATAGGTGATTCCATCCTTAAATCTCACAATTGGGCCAGAATCGTCCAAGATTTTAAGATCTGTGAATATAGCATGAAGAATAGGTCACCTCGACGAGTTTTGAGATGAAAAATTAGTTCGGTACTGAAAAAAAAAGTGGTCGGTACCGAGTTCTTTTTGCTTCTTCTCAGCATGATTTCCTCTGTGTTTTTGCAAGCCTTCATCTTCCAAAGCTCTAAAGTGGACCCTACCTAAAGAAATTCTTCTTGGTACTGACCTCTTTCTATTGCCCAATCTTCTTCCATATTTTTTGAGTTATTTCAAATCATCATTCTAGATATTTTTAATTATGTTGGAGTGATCATATCGATGAAAATCATGGGCTTTAGATTGGGATCGACTTCACTTAGTGTTCGACCCGAATGATTTGTGTGTTTGCTTCGGGTCTTGCTTAGAGTCGTCCAAAGGTTAAAGTGCTTCGAGCCCTACCTGAGAGTTTTGTGTGTCTGACCTAAGAAAAATCACAACTTAGTACCGATTTGTGACTTGCAACTCAGTACCGAGTTAACTCGAGTTTGACCTAGGTCTGACTTGAGTTTGATTCGAGTTTAACTCCAAGTCATACTGTCTTGCCTTGCTATTTCTCGACTCAGATATTTCTCCATTTTTCCTAGGTTCATCTTAGATATAACTCGAGTCCGACCTAAAGCATCAAGTTGAAAAACTCAAGTCACTTTTTTCGCTCATTTTTTATATTTCTTTTTTCTTGCCTTTTTATGATGTTTCCAAAGTCCTTGTGTCATTTCTTCAACGTTTGTTCATCTAATTCGCTCGTTTTAGTCCATTTAAAGACTATAGAAAATTTGGTTTATAACAACTAGTTTCCAAACACACATGTATTTGTTAAACAAAACTAACACTCGCATATGCCTTAGTATGGTTGTTACTTTTTATCTTCCTCTTAATTATTGCGAGGACGCAATTTCTTTAAGGAGGAGAGTTTGTAATAACCCGCATATTTTACGATTATATATTTAAATGTTTTATTTAAATATAGCATCGTTAATCGGATTAAAGTCTGAAATGTTACTTTTTGTAAACAGTCGAATTGGGACTCAAGACCACTTCCATTGAGTCTAAAATGGCATTTACAACTTTTTTGAGTATAAACATCGATATGTTCGGAGATTGAGTAGAATTTTGTTATTTTTCTATTTTGGCCTTTGGGTTTGGGTTTCAGCCCACTAACCCAACATAATACCCTAACTCCACTCAACTCCTCTTCATTCACTCATTCCATTTCCTAACACTTTCAAGCTAAAGAAAAATGGGGGAAAGAATGGGAAATAGAAATTCCTAAACCTTAGTTTTATTAGGAAATACAAATTCAAGTCCAAAATCAAAGAGAAGCTTAGGTAAGCATCCCCTTCTTCTTCTCCACCTCAATCTCTCTCCAATTTCAAAAATTTCCTATAACCTAACTTAGGAAATATTTGCTTATGATCTTAGATTGGAGCTTCTAGAGTTTAAGTTGAAGTGTGGTTGATCTTTCCTTTGTTTTTGAGCTTCTCATTCGTTGTTTTTGGGTTTAAAGGTTTGTTTTTGAACTCACATCTACGCCTATAACCTAACATAGGAAATATTTGCTTATGATCTTAGATTGGAGCTTCTAGATTTGAATTGATTTGGTGAATTTTCCAATTTTTGGGTTTTGAAGTCCAATTTTATGAAAATCCTACTATGGATGTTTGGACATGATATTTGGGGTGTATCGAAGAGCCTATAAGGCTGGGTTGTCGCTTGGTATAAATCCCTAGTCGTCGTTGCTCGTCCGATCGCTTCTGAATCGTTTTAGCCATCATGGCCTAGGCAAACTGTTGCCCAAACCAGGTGACCAGGCATCTGGTTATCAAGTCCAGACGTCTGGTTATAGACCTGGAGGAAAAAAATAAGCACGTAGAAAATAAAATGGCGGAGTTGAATTCCAGACGTCTGACTTATAGGTTCAGACGTCTGGTTAGGTCTCAGACGTCTGCCTTGAAATTTCAAACGTCTAGGGGTTTTATGAATTAATTCCAAAACCTAAATCCAGACGTTTGGATTCTAAACCAGACATCTGGAACTGCCATGTTTGGGCTGTTTTGATTGGATTTCCAATTTTAATCGATTTTTGTCGATCCAGTTAGTTGTTATCACTTATTATCGACTTTGATGACTTCTTTCTTTGTATTTTTGGGAATATCCATTTGATGGATTTTATATCGATTTCTATGGTTTTGATTCACGTCGTCGAATATGAATTTTTGGTTGATCGATTGTTTCTGAAATCATTTTCTGTGATTTGTCACTTTTAAAATTACAAAGGTTTCTATACTAGTAGTAAATATTCAAACGCTTTCACAAAGATGATTTCAATACCATTTTTAATACAAAACTCATTTTTAAATCTGTTTTCTAATCTATTAGTATATACAAACCTTTACCTCATTCGTATGAGAAATCTAATTAAACGGCTTAGCAAAACAAGTGGTATGAAACGCTTGCATTTACTTCGTCGGTTAATTCTTGGATTTGTTCGATTGAACTTTCGTGACAATTTTTGAGTGGAAATCTACAATCTGTTCGTAAATATTTAAGTTAAGCCAGTGGTTATGGGACATGAAGCTAAACTCATTTATTTACTAGCTAAGTGTAATTTACACTTATCGATCAATGATGATCCTTTGGTGATTTAGACTAGCGATGTGCGATGTCTCTTTGTCCGCGTAGGGGACTGTACGCCGTTTGGAGGAGTTTCGGCTCATAGGAGGAGCTTTGGCTCATAGTCCGCAAGGGGGGACTATACCCTGCTTGGAGGAGTTTCGGCTCATAGGAGGAGCTTTGGCTCATAGTCCGCAAGGGGGGACTATACCCTGCTTGGAGGAGCTTCGGCTCATAGGAGGAGCTTTGGCTCATAGTCCGCAAGGGGGGACTATACCCTGTTTGGTGGAGCTCCGGCTCATTTTATGGGATAGCGACCCATTTGTGATACACGTGTTGGTGAGTTTTCATGCTCCCGTTTGCGATAGGCCTTCCCCTTTTTGTGATTTCTGGATTTCTAGTTGATGATTTCTAGAATTTGTGTTTCACCGATTTTTGTGATTGGCATTGATATGTTTTGTCAATATTTGTGTTTTGGTGAATAATTTGAAGAATATTACATTATTTTTAATGTTTGAGAATATTTGAGATATTGTATGATTTTTGTTGTTACCTTATGTATACTTGTCACAGTATGGCATTTTTGTTATCATACGTTTTTGTCATATCTCTTATCCTATCTCATCTTATATGATATTTATAGCTAGACTGGTCCATTTATTATTTTCTTCTTAAATAATACTCGGGTCAGACCGAGGTATTTCAGGTGCTTCTGCTTGACTTCTTATCAGGGTTCGTCATCTGATTTTTGGCTAACTACTTTAGATTAGTAGTTTTTGCTTTTATACATTCGAGATAGAGACTCCTTGATGTATACATGTTCTTTTGTCTAACACTTGTATCTATTCTTTTGTGATGTAGTGGATTTAGTTTGACCACTACTTTGATGTACACTTATATGTGTTATATTCATATCTGTTTCCGCCTTTGTGATATGAATATCTGCGACTGATTTGTGTTATGCTTATTTCTATATTTGTTTCCAAAGCCCACATAGCCACTGTGTAGTAGCTTTGAGTTTGTATTTGATATGTCGGATTTCCTCTTGAAATAAAATGTAAGTCATATTATCTGGCACATCGGTACTTGCACAAAGCAATTACACAGATGGTCGCTCCTTAACAGCCTTATTCTTCGTGCTAGTCGACGGCATTACCCTGTAGTGTCCTTGGCTAGTGTGAGTATAGAGGTAGGGCGTCACAATATATTTTTGACATTAATAAGAAACTCATAGTTTCTCTTCGATGTGCGAGAATACTTATTAGACATTCTAATGATATGTGTTCGTTTAGGTTAGTTAATTTCATCCCATATAATCAGTTCTATCTATGGATCGTATGCAATTCCATTTTACTACCAATAATTCCTCAAATAAATTTCTTTACAATGAAATTGGTATATCTTGAAAGAACAATTGTTTCTCAATGCAATAGAATAGGTATTATAAACGTTTTATGAATTTATTTATTTATAAAAATGATATGGTTTAAGTTTACAAAAATTATGTTCGAAACATAAATATGTCATCCAATGATAGTCTTTACAAAATCCTTTTGGGGAGATTCATACAAGATCCCTCATGAACAATTATACGTGCAATCTTTCGACTCGCACAACCTGCCAACTCCTTGGCCTAGGATATGTTGGAGTTTCTTATAAACCCTTATCTTGTAAAATTTTGTAAACTATTATTCAGATGAAATAATATAAATCTTGTGTACTACCCTTAAGTACATTACCTTATATAAAGAAACTAACTCAACTTTACTCACAATTAATCGTACATTGTCCAACAAAGTTTGATTACTCCATATAGATGCATCATTATGTATCACATGGAGGAGTAATTTTGAGATTGAATCTTTATTCATTTTAGGTACGTTCGGAACATTTTCCAATATACTCACTCATTCGATCAAATCAAATCATTTCTACCGTATGTTATTTTATTTACTTCTGTTTTATATTCTATAAGTGTACCATAGACATACTACATGGATATCAAATACACATGTCCATATCGACGATAACTCATCAATGAATATGACGAAGTACGTGGAATCATTTTGGTATTTATAGAATTACGATTGCATACATTTATATGTACCAATCTGAAGAGTTCATCAACTTTTATGATACTCCCACTAAATGGGTGTATAGCCTATTATTGTTTGAGACATAATTAACAAGTATCGTATGATTCAAAATCATACAATAAAATTATTTCTCAAAACTACGTCTTAGTCTATAATTCCAAAACAACTATAAATAATATTAGATACTTTTTTATTTTCTAATGCATCACTTTTGTTATAAAAAGATTACCACATTATAGTTTTATTTCACAAAGAATAATCATTATATTCGTATTAAAATATAGTTATGTCTATTTTATTTTTCTTTCAATCGATACCGAAAAATAATCATTATTTCATAAATAATGTATGGTAAGTTTTATGAAAACAATTTTCGTATAATGATGCAATTAATAAGTGCTATATGGCATGCTCCCATTATTTCCACCATTACTATAATAGCATACTGCATTGAGAGGTCCGTCGTTCACTTAATACAATTTGTTTATTTCATACACTGCAACTATTTATTGTGGAGAGTTCGTTGATCAAATATCTTGAGCTCAAAGAAATAAATCTCATAGAAAACAATTTTCTGTATGAAAATACATTTTGGAATAGAAATTATATTTCTTGTTCCAATATTAAGTATCAATTATTATTATAATTTGTGTTTCCAATGTTTCTCTATGAAGCAGAAGTGACTATTCATTCTCTTCATCCCAACTGTAACTTAAATTACATCTATTCTTATACATTCGTTTTCCTTTCAAATGGTCAAACTATTCAAAAGAAAACCTTACTACAATATCAGAACAAACTCTTTACAAAAGCGCATTAGATTATCCTTCACAATTAAGGACATCAAATATATTGCACTTTACGTAAACCGGTCAAAATGACATTTCAACGATCGAGTTCTTATATCTATCTTGTAGTTTTTGGTCTTGTGTTACATTAACACAACATGATCCCTTTTGTAATCAATTAAGTTGAATGCATGATCTCAAAAATACTATTTATTGGTTTATTTCCAATGAACAATATTCATTGAAGTATCGTACATTATGAACTTTGACCGTTCACCATATAACATTTATAAATGATAGTATATGAATCAAATATCCATAGTCTTGTATTGCTTTTAGAGTTCGAAACTCATAGAGTGCAATACACGGTCTCGACCAAATAAGCACGTAAGTGGCCATTTTACGAATGTATTAAGTAGTTGTAAAAATTAGACACTTGCATGGGTATAGAAAACATTAACATGCAATAGGCATTTAATAGTGGGTATTATATTTCCATTTGTCAACTTTCAATTCCATTTGTTTATATATGTTAATTGATAAACATTTTATCAATCATATTAAATAAAAAAAAATTATCATTGTAGATAATTATAACATTATTTAGCATATATTCTTACAATATTAGAAAGGTTAAATGTTACCATTTCATTTTTCTAGTAAGGCTCCCACTAGTCTTTTATGTTTCTCCAAACCATAAGATGAAACGTAGAAGTCTTTCGACTTCACTGGTGGGTATTAGAACTCGTTTGTCATGGTATTTTGACCTTGAGTTTTCTCAACAAATCATAGCCCCACAAACGATGGTTAACTCCTTATCGGTTGTATCACATACAACTCCTAACCTATTTTTCTTTGTCCTAATCTCATTTCGACATTGAGTTTGCTCAATCGAAAGAGATTATTCACTCGTACCTACCATATCATGATGGCCTAAGTATAGTATATGTACCTTGAGTTTTCTCAACAAATACATATAGTTATCTTATCTCATCTGTTCAATATATTAATAATACTATACATAACATCCCTAGCTTGAGTTTGCTCAACAACTAAGGAGTATGCAAGTAATTTATTAATATATATATATGGTAGAGGACAACATTATTGTTAGTCCATGAGATGATGGTTTTGATGACAACAACCTTAGAATAAGATTATGAAATATAAATACTAACATTATAGTTTAGATATATGTATATGCAGGATTTAACCATGTAGGTACAAAGAATGAAGACTGTACAGTATAGAGATTCAAGATATCA
This sequence comes from Allium fistulosum, assembly GCA_030737815.1. Taxonomy (NCBI): domain Eukaryota; kingdom Viridiplantae; phylum Streptophyta; class Magnoliopsida; order Asparagales; family Amaryllidaceae; genus Allium; species Allium fistulosum. The sequence goes on from CM060904.1 coordinate 390,854,920, forward strand.
AGATTGAAGACTCATGAGTATCAAGATTATCAAGAGTTCAAGATAAGTATTGAGTCTAGAATTATGTTAAAACTTCATAATAGCACTGAAATCTTCACTCCATTTTTCTTTTGGGATGGAACCCATTTCTACCTTTTTAGTGGCTTACAAACCCACGACAAGTAGCTTACAAACCTACGACAAGTGGCTTACAAACCCACAAACATCCTGGTTTTGTACAAGTTCTCGAGTCCTGACATGATGAGATACCATGCAGGAAGAAGCTTGCAAAACTACTTCAAAATGTTTTTCAAAAACAACTTCGAAATGATTTTCAAAATTGTTTTTCAAAATGTTTTAGCCTTAAAAATTATCTTTTCAAATGATTTTTCAAAAAGATGTTTTAGCCTTAAATATTCCTTTTTTTAAACTTCGTCTGTTTTAAACTATCTTTTAATTATAATATATTTATACTTAGATTTAAATATAAAATTATAGTAAAACTATATATATTGTTCTCTATATTTATCTATGTATTTTATCTATAGTCTAGTATATTTATAAAGTTTAAAATAGTTTTAATATAAGATAAAGGTTATTTTCAAAGAAAATCAAACCATCAAAAATTGCTTTGGGATGTCGACATGCCTATGGTGACCATGTCGATATGGTGTCAGTTGAGTTCAAAATTTAAATTTCAAAAGAAGTGTCTATTCGCCATAACCTTTCATGAATGGACATGACTGTTGTTCTTCTATAAATAGGGGTTAGTTTCAACGAATTTTATATCATATTTTCTGGTTTTTCACTTCTCTTCTTCTTCCACATTTTCTTATTCAAAATTCTATCATCACTCTGCCAAAATCAACATTGAATCTAACTAGATTATCTCTAGTTTGATTCTCTATCACTATCTAAACAAGATCCAAGTGCTATTCAGAGTTATAGGCTTCTTTGTAATCTGTCTAGCGAGAAATGGTGTGATTGTAGCCTTGGAAATCAATCAAGCGAGAAAAGGTGTGATTGTAGCCTTGGAAATCAATTGGGTGAACTTATTTCCCTGGAAATCAAGTATTTTTACCCAAAGGATTGTGATTCTGGAGGGTGTACCTCGTAGCCTTGAAACCGAGGGTTGTAATTGTTGAATGGCTTTTGAAATGAAATCCATACTTAGTTGTGCGGGACTGGATGCAGGGTAACTTCGAACCAGTATAAAATCCGGTGTGTTTTTCCTTTACTGCATTTATTTTATTTCTGCATCTGTGTTTGTTACTGTGATTATATCTGTGTCTGAATATTACATACATCTATGTAAAAATTAACATAAACTTAAAAAGATTTAGTAATTTCTTAAAAACACTATTCACCCCCCCTAGTGTTGTTCCTAGCCTTAAGATCCGTAATCCTCGTTCCTCACATTTGGTATCAGAGCAAGGTTTTCAAAAAATTCATAATCTGATTATTGAATTTTTTTTTAATGGCTATGTTTAAGAAATTTGTTAATGCATGTTTAGAAATATTCATATCATTATTGTCTCTTGAGTCTGCATATAATCAATATTCAAATACAAGTTGTCTACTAAGATTGTTTGATGTACAAGAATCATGCTTTATGGGAGTTAAGGAATCAATCCAGAACAGACAAACTGTGGAGATCAAAAAGGACAAATTTATACTCGATAGTGGATGTTCTAAACACATGACTGGGAATCCAGATATGTTGAATGATATAATATACAAAGACGGAGGACTGGTTAACTTTGGAGACAATTCAAAAGGTTATGTGATCGGCATCGGCAAAGTCGGTAACTCTGAAACTCCTATTATTACTAATGTTTTGCTGGTTAAGAATCTGAAACACAATCTGCTAAATATAAGTCAACTATGCGATAAAGGATATAAAATTAAATTTGAAAAAGATAAATGTCACATTGAAGACAATAATTCAACCATAATATTTGAGGGAATTAGGAAAAAGAATATTTATATTCTCAGTATGAAACTTTCAAATGATAACTTGTGTCTTTTGGCAAATGCAAGTGACCCTTGGATTTGGCATAAGAGATTTGGGCATTTGAATTTCAAACTTTTATCTAGACTGTCAAAACATGATCTAGTAAGAGGCCTCCCTAAAATGAATTTTAAAGTAGATAGTATATGTGATGCGTGTCAACTAGGAAAACTTAGAAAAAGCTACTTTAAATTAAAAGATTTGATTTCAACTTCAAAACCTCTTGAATTACTTCATCTTGATTTATTTGGTCCATCTAAAATTCAGTCATTAAATCACAGTAAATATGTTTTTGTAATTGTAGATGATTATTCTAGATTTACATGGACAATATTTTTGAAACATAAAAGTGATACTTTTGAATATTTTAAGAATTATTCAAAAAGGGTTCAAAATCAATTTTCTCAAAAAATTATAACCATCCGTAGTGATCACGGTGGTGAATCTGAAAATGAAAAGTTTGAAGAATTCTGCAATAAAAAGGGAATAATTCACAATTTTTCATTTCCAAGAACTCCACAACAAAACGGAGTAGTAGAACGTAAAAATAGGACGATTCAAGAGTGTGCGAGAACTATGCTTTCTGATAGTAATTTACCAAAGTATTTTTGGGCAGAAGCAGTTGCTACCGCCTGTTATATTTTAAATAGAATTTTAATTAGACCTTTAACTGATAAGACATCTTATGAACTTATTTACTCAAAGAAACCTAAGGTGTCTTATTTTAGAATTTTTGGAAGTAAATGTTTTATTTTAAATACAAAAGATAACTTAGATAAATTTGATCCTAAATCCGACAAAGGTATCTTTATCGGATATTCTAATAGAAGTAAAGCATACAGAGTATTTAATTTAAGAACTAATACCATCGAAAAAACAATGCATGTTTCATTTGATGAAAATTTCAAATTTTTTAAAGAAATAAATGATGAAGAGGATTTAATCACTCAAAACCAAGAGTCAACTGAAACTAATAATGAATTAAATCATCCTAATAAAAGGATTAAACTTTTAAAAGATCGCCCTATAGAAAATATACTTGGAGATATGCAATCTATTGTTAAAACTAGAAACTAACTAAGTCAAATGAGTAATGTAGCTTTTATATCAACTATTGAACCTAAATATCTAGAAGAAGCATCAACCGATGATTCATGGATTTTGGCTATGCAAGAAGAATTAAATCAATTCACTAGAAATGATGTTTAGGAACTTGTTCCTAGACCTGAAAATAAAACAATAATTGGAACAAAATGGGTTTATAAAAATAAAATGAATGAACAAGGAGAGGTTGTTAGAAATAAAGCCCGGTTAGTCGCTTAAGGTTATTGTCAAGAAGAAGGAATAGATTTTGATGAAACCTTTGCCCCCGTAGCAAGATTAGAAGCCATTAGGATTCTACTTGCTTTCGCAAATCATAATAATTTCAAATTATTTCAAATGGATGTTAAAAGTGCATTTTTAAATGGTTTAAAAGAAGAAGTATTTTTTAAACAACCACCTCTTTTTGAAAATGATAAATTTCCTAATCATGTTTACAAACTTAAGAAAGCTCTATATGGTCTAAAGCAACTCTTAGAGCCTGGTATGATAGACTAAGATCTTACTTGTTACAATCAAATTTTGAAATAGGTAAAGTAGATAATACTCTTTTTATTAAAAGAAATAAAATTGATATTCAACTAGTACAAGTCTACGTAGATGATATCATTTTTGGATCAACTAATTTTGAAATGAATAAAGAATTTTCTGAAATAATGACAAAAGAATTTGAGATGAGTCATATGTGTGAATTAAATTTCTTTTTAGGATTACAAATAAAACAATTAGATAATGGTATTTTTATTAGTCAAGAAAAATATGCTAAAGACCTAGTTAGTAAATTTGGTTTGACTACTGCAAGTGGAAAACCCACTCCCATGGCAACCAATGAGTACCTTAGTAAATAAGATCTCTCGAAAGATGTAGATCAATAATTATATAGAGGAATGATTGGATCACTACTCTATATCACTACGAGTAGACTTGATATCATGCATAGTGTAACAACCCGCATATCTATCGATTCTATATTTAAATATTTTATTTAAATATTTTATCGTTAGTCGGATGTTAGTCCGAAAAGCTACTTTTTGCATACGGTCAAATTAGGACTCAAGACCACCCCCATTGAGTTCAAAATGACGTTTGCGATCTTTTTGAGTGTAAACTTCGATATGTTTGGAGATAGTGAAATTTTCAACACTTTTTCCCGCCTTTGACTTTGGTTTGGACTGCACCCCTTTAGTTCAGCCCAACCATCTTCCTCACTCTATCAAAACACTTCAAGCTTTGTCAAAAATGGTGGTGGGAAGTGGAAATTAAAACTCCAAACACAAATTCTTTTGCAAATCCGAGATTCAACATCAAATTCACGTGAAGACCATTGATTCAAGCTTGTTGGTGTTCTTGCTTTGCTCTCAAATCTCCATCTTCATCAAATTCCGTGAAAAGGTGAGATTTTTGATCTCACATCTTACCTATATCTATCTTGGACTGTTGGGAATGATCCTCTATTGCATTTGTATGAATATCTGCCTTTGGATTGCATTGGATTGGAGAAAAACTATAAATTTTGGCGTTTTGGTGAGTTTCTGGCCTTAAGTCGTTTCTGGCCATCGTTGAGTCGTTCGCGAGTTAAAGTCTTAAGTCGTTCTGGGTGTTCTGCCTTCGCTAGGTCGTTCGCGAGTTAAGTGCTAAGTCGTTCGCGAGTTAAAGTCTTAAGTCGTTCACGAGTTACTGGCTTGAGTCGTTCGCGAGTTAAAGTCTTAAGTCGTTCTGGGTGTTCTGCCTTCACTAGGTCGTTCCAGCCTTATCTCGTAGCTCGTATGGCTCCTAAGTCCTAGGTCGTTGGCTTTTAAATCGTTAAGTCGTAGGTCGCTGCTTCTACTAAGTCGCTAGGCCATGCCAACTCCGCTAGCTCGCAACTGTTAAGTCGTATGACCTTAAGTCGTAGGTCGTCCCCGACCTAACTCCACTAGGTCGTTTCAGCCTTATCTCGTAGCTCGAATTGGAGCTTAAGTCGTTAAGTCGTTCGTTCCACTAAGTCGTTCAAGGCTTAGGTCGTTAAGTCGTTCGTTCCACTAAGTCGTTCAAGGCTTAGGTCGTTAAGTCGTTCATTCCACTGAGTCGTTCAAGGCTTAAGTCGTAAGTCGTTCGCGAGTTAGTACTTGGTCATTTGACCTGTTTTCCCTTAGGTCGTTCGACCTGTTCTTCTGCTAAGTCGCGTGGCATTCTTCCCTTAGGTCGAACCCCGTATTACTCTGCGTAGGCAATCTCGTCTGAAAAACATTTATCAGAATTTCTACTTTGATGGTTTTGGAATTGACTTCTTTGGACTTTACTCACGTCTTCGAACGTGAATTGATTTGTTTCTACAATCGTTTTATGACTTGTCACTTTAAAGATATATGAAGGTTTCAATACTAATAGTAAATATCAAAACTCTTTCATCAAAGCGATTTCAACACTATTTTAAATATCAAAGTTCGTTTTCTCAAACCGATTTTCAATCTACTAGTATATACAAGCCTTTACTTCACTCGAATGAGAAATCGACTTAAACGACTTAGTAAAACAGGTGGTATGAAACGCTTGCGTTCACTTCGTCGGTTAGCTCTTGGACTTGTTCGATTGAACCCTTTTTGTGACAATTTCCTAGTGAAGATTTACAACTTGTTCGTAAATATTTAAGTTAAGCAAGTGGTTATGGGACATGAAGCTAAACTCATATATTTACTAGCTTGGTGTGATTGACACTTCCTTATGATCATGACGATCATTCTTGTGATTTAGACTAGCGATTGAGCGATGTCTCTTCGTCCGTGTGTTCGGACTTGCCTTCGGGCCATCCGTGTGTTCGGAAAAATTTAAATGGATAGCTTCCATGAGATAGCTTCTCGTTCGTGTGTTCGGACTTCCCCCTTTTAGTGATTTCTGGATTTCGTGTGTTGATTTCTGGGATTTGTTCTGGATTTCGTGTGTTGATTTCTGGATTTAGTGCTTCACCAACTTTTGTGGTTTTCACTGATATGACATCAGTTTTTGTGTATTGGTGAATTAGTGTGTCATTACCTTTTTATGTGTTTGGATCTTTGAGAAGATTCTTGTGACATTGACTAATCCCTTGTTGATTATCATTTACATACTTATAGTAGTATGCTATCATGGTTATTATATGTTTATGCCATACCCCTTACCCTATATCATGTCATCTGATATTTATAGTTAGACTGATCCGTTTATTATTTTCTTATAAATAATACTCGGGTCAGACCGAGATGTTACAGGTGCTTCTGCTTGACTTCTCTTCTGGATTACTCTGACTTTTGGCTAACTACATAGATTAGTAGTTTTTGGTTGTACACCTTTGAGATATAGACTCTATGTTATGTACTTATTCTTTTGTATAGCACGTGATGCTATTCTTTTGTATTATAGTGGGTCTTTCTGACCACTACTCTGATGTACACTTTCATGTATTATATATTTATTCATATCTCCTTCCGCCTTTGTGATATGGATGTCTGTGACTGATTTATGTTATGATTATTTCTATGTTTGTTTCCGAAGATTATATATAGCCACCGTGTGATAGCTTTGTGTTTGTATCGGTATGTCGGATTTCCTCCTTAAAAGATATGCATTCTATTCTATCTGACGTATCGGTGCTCGCACAAAGAAGTTACATGGATGGTCGCTCCTCCACGGCCTTATTCTCCGTGCTAATTGACAGCGCTACATCGTAGTGTTCTTGGTTAGCGTGGGTATAGAGGTGGGGCGTCACACATAGTGTCTATGTCTGTGCAAGGTATAAATCACAACCTAAAGAAACTCACTTAAAAGCTGTAAAACGTATTATAAGATATGTTAAACACACCTTTGATTATGGCTTATTTTATCCTAAAAATGATTCGTTTGATTTAATATCTTACTGTGATGCTGATTATGCTGGTTGTAAATCAGACCGAAAAAGTACAAGTGGAACTTGTCACTTTCTAGGGCATTCTCTGATTTCCTGGTTTAGTAAAAAGCAAAACACGGTTTCTCTATCAACAACTGAAGCAGAGTATATTTCTGCTGCCTTGGTTTGTTCTCAAGTAATATATATGCAACAAACTTTAAAAGATTTTGGTTTAAATATTTCAAAATCACCAATTTATTGTGATAATACTAGTGCAATAAATTTATCCAAAAATACTACTCAACATGCTCAAACTAAACATATTGATATCAGACACCATTTTCTCACAGATAATATAAGTAAAGAAGTAATTACTCTCAGCTATATCAATTCTGAAAATCAAATTGCTGATATCTTAACAAAACCCTTAAATGAATCTACATTTACTAAATTAAGAAGAGAATTAGGTATTTGTTCATTAACTTAAATATAAAATATAAATAATAAGTATAATTCAAAATTAATTCAAAATAAATTAAATAGTCAAAAATTCAAGAACCATGTCGACATCCCCCCTTGACCCATGTCGACATATAACGTTTTTTCTTTCATTTAAAAATTTTTCCCACCAAAATTCAAATAATTGGTTATAAATTTCTCCTATTTCGAAATTTTCTTCATTCTCTCTATTCTCTTTCTATTCTATCTTCTGAAATCATTTTATCAATGGCCTCCTCTTCCAAATCAAACATAAAATCAACATTTTCGTTCCCATCGCCTACTTCTGGTCCGTTTCAACAATCAACGCTCGCTCGTGTAACGAAAATGGAGAAGTCTCTGAAGGATACCATTCAGTTAATGACTGAAATCTAAGTGATGCAACTTTGAATGGCCAAAGAACAAGAGAGGCAAGGCAAAATCCTTAGGAATTATCAAAAATTTCTTATGGATAATCATGCTAACCCAATCTTGATTGATGAGGACTCTTTAGGAGATCAAGAACAAGAGGAAAGTGAAGAAGAAGAAGAAGAACCAATGGAAGAAGAGCATACAGAAAACAACGACAAAGTCGTTTGCGTTGGCGAAGTGTGCTTTGACAAAGATGGAAATCTTGTCGAACAACGTGGAAATTTCTGTTTCCACTATCCAAATTGTTCGATTCATAGATCTCCTATGTTCAAAGACACACATTAGTTTCTTCTCTTTCTTTTCTATTTGTTTTTTGTTTTACGATCTCTACGAAAAAGTAAATATAAACAAATATATAATTAATAAATAATGTATGTTCTTATATATGTTCTATTAAACTAGGAGTTATATAGTTTGGAGTTAGTTTGTTTTTGTTGATGACAAAGGGGGAGAAATCTAAAATAGGGTAGTTAGGCATAGATTAAGGGGGAGTTATTAGATTTAGGGGGAGTCAATAGGATAGAAGTAATATTTTATAAACAAATGTTGTCATCATCAAAAAGGGGGAGATTGTTAGTCCATGAGATGATGGTTTTGATGACAACAACCTTAGAATAAGATTATAAAATATAAATACTAACATTATAGTTTAGATATATATGTATATGCAGGATTTAACCATGCAGGTACAAAGAATGAAGACTGTACAGTATAGAGATTCAAGATATCAAGATTGAAGACTCATGAGTATCAAGATTATCAAGAGTTCAAGATAAGTATTGAGTCTAGAATTATGTTAAAACTTCATAATAGCACTGAAATCTTCACTCCATTTTTCTTTTGGGATGGAACCCATTTCTACATTTTTAGTGGCTTACAAACCCACGACAAGTAGCTTACAAACCTATGACAAGTGGCTTACAAACCCACGAACATCCTGGTTTTGTACAAGTTCTCGAATCCTGACATGATGAGATACTCTGCAGGAAGAAGCTTGCAAAACTACTTCAAAATGTTTTTCAAAAACAACTTCGGAATGATTTTCAAAATTGTTTTTCAAAATGTTTTAGCCTTAAAAATTATCTTTTCAAATGATTTTTCAAATGATTTTTCAAAAAGATGTTTTAGCCTTAAATATTCTTGTTTTTAAACTTCGTCTATTTTAAACTAAATTTTAATTATAATATATTTATACTTAGATTTAAATATAAAATTATAGTAAAATTATATATATTATTCTCTATATTTATCTATGTATTTTATCTATAGTCAAGTATATTTATAAAGTTTAAAATAGTTTTAATATAAGATAAAGGTTATTTTCAAAGAAAATCAAATCATCAAAAATTGCTTTGGGATGTCGACATGCCTATGGTGACCATGTCGACATGGTGTCAGTTGAGTTCAAAATTTAAATTTCAAAAGAAGTGTCTATTTGCCATAACCTTTCACGAATGGACATGACTGTTGTTCTTTTATAAATAGGGGTTAGTTTCAACGAATTTTATATCAGATTTTCTGGTTTTTCACTTCTCTTCTTCTTCCACATTTTCTTATTCAAAATTCTATCATCACTCTGCCAAAATCAACATTGAATCTAACTAGATTATCTCTGGTTTGATTCTCTATCACTATCTCAAAAAGATCCAAGTGCTATTCAGAGTTATAGGCTTCTTTGTAATCTATCTAGCGAGAAAAGGTATGATTGTAGCCTTGGAAATCAATCAAGCGAGAAAGGTGTGATTGTAGCCTTGGACATCAATTGGGTGAACTTGTTGCCCCGGAAATCAAGTATCTCTACCCAGAGGATTGTGATTCTGGAGGGTGTACCTCGTAGCCTTGAAACCGAGAGTTGTAATTGTTGAATTGCTTTTGAAAGGAAATCCGTACTTAGTTGTGCGGGACTGGATGTAGGGTAACTCCGAACCAGTATAAAATCCGGTGTGTTCTTTCCTTTACTGCATTTATTTTATTTCTGCATCTATGTTTGTTACTGTGATTATATCTGTGTCTGAATATTACATACATCTATGTACAAACATAAACTTAAAAAGATTTAGTAATTTCTTAAAAACACTATTCACCCCCCCTCTAGTGTTGTTCCTAGCCTTAAGATCCATAATCCACATTCCTCACAATTATATTGAATATTCATAATCTTCAATATATTATATTGAGTGATATCGACTTATGGAATAATGTATTTCTTATGAAATACCCTCGTGATTCAAGTGTATGTATTTATTCCTAAAGTCTATTTGGGTTTCTTTGATGTTCCACCTTTAGTTTATACACTCGTATTATATAAGTTACATTATTATATAACTTTTATATTTTAATTAACTTATACAATAATCTTATGTATAACATTTTATTAATTAAATCTTATTTAAATAATTTTAATTAATTAACTCTTTAATTAGTTTTAAATTAGTATTCCAATATAACTTTTATATTGGACATATCTACTATAACCATTATAGTAAGAAACATATATCTTATATATGCATATTCTTAGTTAATTAACTGACCTTTAATTACATTATTAATTAAACAATTTTAATTAAATTATATTAATTTTGAAAATTTATCTTATATACATACATGTATGCTTACGTTATCTTAAACACTTTAAAATAACATAACATATATCAACGTATATAATACAAGCATATAAGTATTAATTAATTAACTCATTTAATTAATTTATATTATTAGTCTTATTAATAATTTTAAATTTCGAAATTAATATTTGCATAGTTTCAAACTTTTTAAACTTTCCATTACATTTCCAAACATTTTGAAAATTAATGTTATATTATAACCTTTTATAATAAACATGTTTTTATTTTTAATTTAACTTTTAAATTTAAAATCTTGTCTTAATTTTCAAAACTATTTTGAAAATTACCCAAGGCCCAATCAAATTGGGCCTTTTCTATTAAGGGTAACCTTTAGGCTTACTCCACCTTTCAGGCCAAGCAGGTAACCAGGTAGGATAGGTTACTTGATTACCCAATTCCAATCCTATAGACATCATCTTTCTAGACACCATACTAAGTTCGCGAGCTTAGTTAGTTAACCTTAACATGACTAATTTCGACAGCATAGGCTATTAGGCTCTGATACCATAGATGGAACCGGGCAAGCACGCCCCAGAAGAAATGGGTGAATTTTAAAAAAATTATCTGGATCATTAACGGGCGTATGAAGTCTAAATGCATTTAGATCTTATCTAAATTTTCTTTTAAATAAAATAAATATTTTATTCAATATGGTAATTTAAGAAACTTTAAATATACAAATGTGTGTGATATAATGAATGTATCAAATACATTCATTTATTTCAAGTGTAAGTGCGGTTTATAAGTGTTGTATATATGTATAAATGAAACGTGTAAAAATAAATTAAGAGAAGGAAATTATTTGTTTCCCTCTATTACCATATTCAATTAATAAAAGGAAGATATGACAGAATATGAAAGGAGAGAAACATATCATTTCTTTCAACATTTAACCATGACAATTAATACATTAAATGACATTTATTACTTATCAATCAAATCTACGCATGGATATGATAGAATATGAAAAGAGAGAAACCTATCGTTTCTTTCACCATTTAACTGTGACAATCAATACATTAAATGACATTTATTACTTATCAATCAAATCTACACATGGATATGATAGAAGATGAAAAGCGGAAAACCTTTCATTTTTTCACCATTTAGCTGTAATAATTAATACACTAAATGAAATTGATTGTTTATCAACCAAATCTACACATGCCTTCGTTGTCTAAATTTTGTTAATGAAATATATGCATACATTCATAATTATTATGGATGCATACATTCATAATAATTATGGATACATACATACATACAAAGTGAAAACCTATTGGTTGTTTTAAATAATTTGAAATCCTAAATCAACATTAACAGAAAAAATTCCAATTGAGAAAATGTTTAACAAATTTTTTTTTACATTATTGCTCATAATCTTTGTGCAAATTTGATTTAAACAAAACATTTATATTACATATAACTGATAATTAAAATTTAATAATTTGGATTTGAAAGTATATATTTGCAAACAATGTAGCATATGGTATATGTGTATATACATTTGTACAAAAGGTTTTTGGTTTTAAAGTTAAAAGTTTTCAATAAATTTTTAATTTAGGAATGAAACAATAGATCAAATTTTCACAAAACTTTAAATATAGAAAACAACAAATAATTAAAATTTGCACTAAAATCCATTCATTATTATTAGATCAAGTTATCCACTTTCGTTTTAACAAGAATTGTAACAATTGTACAGAAATTTAACATATGTAATTAAAATCGGAATCAAGGATTGGTAAATAACTTAACACACACACACACACATATATATATAATCCATTAGCATTTGAATAAGTAAAGATTATCTCACAATATACATAAATCTCATTCAGTCAATTTTTAATTTCATAACCGTCTACAATAAAATAAAATAAATTTGAATAAGGTAGGCATGCGTAAATTTGTGATAAGAAATTACAGATCCAAACAACACACACAGAATGATCACAATTTATCAGAAGTAATATGAGATTCAAGGCATGTCGATTTATCATAAACATACATTAAAAAGAAATGGTAAACAAACATAGATCAAAATAATAATACAATAAACATGTAAATATCGAATTATACGCACATATAATTACCTTAGGATGAAGCATGTAGAAACACCTTGAATGATAGAAGAATAACTAGATCTGATTGATCACTCTCTAGATCCAATAAACCTTGCCCTTCATCACATCTTAATTTATGGATTCTCCTCGGATTTCAAAAAAAATCACCACCCCACTTTGCAAGAGAAGAATGAGCACCTTTTTTAATCTAGTTTGATGTTGATTTGAATTTGTTTTGATGTTTTTTTTCTTTTGGATGAAGTTTCAGCCATGGATGAATGATAGAGAAAAGGAAGAAAAAAGAAAAGGTAAAATTCACGTTCTGTTCTATGTACTTTAAAAATGAAGAGGTTTTGTTTTAATAGAATTAAAGGAACCTTTTCCTATTCTCCTATTAGAACTTCCTCCTTTATTTCCTCCTTTTAAATTTCAATTAATCTCATTAATTAATTTCCTCCTCTTACCATTATATGGCTGATCCAAGCACATTTCAAATATGCAACTTTTCCAAATAAAATAAAACAATTTTTATGTAATTATTTTGTTATTTAAAGCATGTTTAAAATTATACCGATATCGCATATCAATATATGCAAATATAACTTTTATATATGCATTAAAATAATTACCAACAACATTCAAAACATCTATCTAATAAATTAAAAATAACTAATATTTCATAAATATTAATTAATTTAAATAGTTTGCAACATTTTACAAACTAATTAAATTGTGTGGTATTCGGAGAAATCACAATGTGGTTGTGCGACTCAGAGGTGTGAATTCAGTCAGCGATTAATATTGAACAATTCAAATATTAATGTTCACACGTCACTTAGCAGGTGGTATGATAGTTTGGCTGAATTCAATGCTACAGGTCTTTTCGGTAAAATCAAATTTTACTTATTATAAGCGGTACCTGATAGTGACAATTATTCACAACAATTCTCTTCGTCAAAACTATATAACGTTGGATTTATGGAATTTGGTAATGGTTAAAATTCCAATATCGTCCACATTCAACTTTATAGTCCAAACACAAAGTCTTTGGTTCAATAATAACGATTATTATTAATCAAAATGCTCTGACCATAGACTTTAATTTTGAGTTGACTTGAGCTGACCATGAAACTAACCCCATATAACCGAGGAGTGGAATCCTCTCTTAGATAGTGCTTCACTTCCAATGATTTCACTCGACCCAACTATAGTTGTTCAATGGACGTTGTGCCACGATTTAACTATATTCAAAGTAGAGCTTCCACATTGAAGATCAACAGTATTCTCAAGTCGAGAGAACTGTGTAAATTGGACACATCGATATTCTCTACTGACCTAAGTTATATCAACCAATAGAAAACTATCGAGTGAGTCGTTCCATAGTTATCCAATAACTGTCGGTACGTAACCTCTTAGTGCCCCCAGCAGTCATGAGTAATACACTGCCCAACATTTGGAGAACGTTATGTACTCCAGTCTCAATGGATACATCGATATGCAGTCTCAATGCATCTTGACTAGGAACATTTATAATGGTACATTTGTTTCATTGTGATAAATTACTCACGGTTACAACACTTTGTAACTACTATCACAAACATACCATTTATGGATTTTTTTATCAAATATACTATTATTTAAATTGATTAATTAATATAACAACATTATATCAAGTATATAATAAAAATAAAGTACCTTTATTTCGAACAAGATTGGTCAACGAGTTAGATATATGTAACAAATTACATAATTGCCTCTAGGGCATACCTCTAACTCTATCAAGACCGAGCCTCCTTCGTGAATGGGTGAAATCATCTAGGCCCTTAAGGCCTCCAAAACTCTACATTTTGCTAAGGAAAATCTAGAATCTCGATAATTTTGCAAAGTAGTGGAAGCTTGGTTAGTTTCGGTTAGCTTGTTTGAGTTTGGTGAGTAAAATATAACTTTTTATATCATTTTTAAACCAAAAGTTTCTAACTTTAATGTTGTTCATCTTAGTAGCTTTTATATGCTTGTTGTATATGTATGGGAATTTGATAGTTGTTGGTTTGGGTTATGCTTTGGAAAGATGATGTCTTGGTAGTTAGTAAGTGATATCAAAGTTAGTAGAAAAGTTAGATATATTTTAAATGATGCTCTCTACATGTTGTATGATTTATTATGGACCTTGTATATATATGCTTTACTTATGTTATGCGATGTGATACTTGGATGAAAATCAATATGTCATGAAAGTAGTTCCCGAAGTGTCCGTATAACGACTATCGCTATATCGGCATTTCCCGAAAATACTATCTCTTCGACATCTTTTGTTTTACTTTCAAGCTTGGGTTTTACTTTACAAAGTTAATTAACTTTTTGAATAAGGGTGTATTTAAAATAATTTACTAATTTAATAATGATTTTAAATTTAATTAATTATTTTAATTAATGAGGATTAAGGTTAATTAATTATCTTAATAACGATGTGTTCAAAATTAATTAATTACTTTATTAATGATGTTTAAAATTAATTAACCATTTTATCTAACGATGATTAAGTTTAATTAATCTCTTAAATAATGAAAGGTTAAAGTTAATTAATTATTTTTATTAATGGTGTTTAAATATTAATTAATCATTTTTAATTAATTACTTTTAAATTTAACTAATTAGTTTCAATTTGATTAATCTTTTCCACTAATGATATTTTAAATTAGTTAATCCTTTTTAATAAATGTTTTTTTAAAATTAATTAATCAACTTAATTAATGAGATTTAAAATTAATTAATTTATTTATTTAATTAATGATGTTTTAAAGCGATTAACCCTTTTTAATTATGGTATTTAAAGTTAATTCATCAAATTAATTAGCGAAGTCTAAAGATAACTAATCACTCTTATTAATGACAGTTAAAGATGATTAATCAATTTAATAATAATGTTTTAGGTTATTAAACCCTTTTTATAATGGTTTTTTAAAGTTAGTACGACATTTTTACAAAGATGTTTAAAGTTAATACTTGCAATGTGAAGCCCAAGCATGAATTCAGTCTTAAAAGTAAATTGATTTGTAAACCAAGGATCTCTTGTTTATGCCATTAATTTAGCCTAATAAATATGAATGCTTTATAAATGACATCTATTCTGCTATAACTTATTTGAATAGATTATTTGGACATCCATTTAGTAGAATAAATCCCTATTCTGTTATAACTTAATTGAATATATTAGTTGGACATTAGTAGAATAAATCTCTGTTCTGCTATTAAATTGATTTGGACATTTAGTTATGTGCCACTAAATTTATATTGGATAAGAGATGTTCTCTTTATGTGTATAGTGGTTATCTGCCTTTGTATTTGTATTCACCTTTATGTTATGTGCTTGTTTTACAAGTGTTGATCTATATGGTGTAAAGCTGTTATTTACTTTAGCACTTATGCCCATACTTATGTTATTTGATATTTGAATGGAAATGTTATCCGCTTTGGAATATTTTGTTAAATCTTGTGCAGGGATTTTACAAAGACAATTAATTATTTAAATAAAAATGGTTTAAAATAAATTAATTATTTCAATAATAATTTTTTAAAAGTAATTGATTATTTTGATAATAATGATTTAAAATCAATTAATTATTTTAATAATGATATTTTATAACTGATCAATCATTTTAATACTGATGTTTTAAAGATAATTAATTGTTTAGATAATAACGAGATTAAGATTAATTAACCATTTTAATAATGAGGTTTTAAAGGTTAATTAATTATTTTAATAATAAAAGTTTAAAGTTAATTAATCATTTAACAAGGATTATTAAAGTTAATTAATCTTTTTAAATATTGTTGTTTTGAAGCAATGAATTGAGATTAAAGATAATAAATTATTTTAGATAAAGCTGTATAAAATAATTAACCATTGTTTTAAATGTTAATTTATCATTTTAGATAATGATATTGAAGTAATAAATTTTGGTTTAAAGTTAATCAATCATTTTGATAAAGTTGTTTAAGGTTAATACTTTTAATGTGAAACCCCAACAAAAGTTTGATTTTAAAAGTAAAGTTCGATTCAGTTATGGAAAAGTACTTTCTGTAATCCGATATCGCTTATATGGAAATGATCTAGTCATATTTTTAACACTAAATGTCGAGGCTTGGACTCGTTTCTATCTCGAAAGTTAAAAATGTAGTGAAGGCAATGCCTAGCGGTAACACTACCTTAACTTGCCTGGCTTCATCTTCAATCAAGGGATACCACTTGTTTGGAATCAACGAGTAGTGGTAAGAATATGAAATTTAATTTCCATATATGATCATTTTTAGTTATCACCATTAGTTCATTTATTAACTATCGGTTCGACTTTCTTCATGATGTATCATCACCATAAAAATGATTTTTTTCTATTTGATCTTTATTATCCTTTGTCGAAAATGACTAAACCCAAAGAGCGAGTGGGGGCCAAGCTATGCGGGGTTGCTCCTATTAGGGTATTTTCACATCCACTCCAAATTGGGTTCGGTTTTGCGCATTGAGATGTGAAATACTCAGATTCTCGGTAACAGTTGGTGGGGTCTAGCTCGGAGGTTTCCAAGAGCCATCATAGCTCTCAATTATATTTCTAGAGGTATACTTTCGGTAAGAGGGACGCACACCTCTAGTCATTTGTTGGAAAATTTCGCTATTATTTCCTTTGATTCCAAGTTTTAAAATTAACTTCTTTCTTAATTACATCAGGAAGTGTTGAGAGCACTTCGTGATGTTTAATTATTCGCATCCATGGTTAAGACTGGATATTGTTATTGTGAAAGGAAACCCGTTCTACAGTTGGCGGCATGGTCCCATATATATTGTGGTAAAATTCCTTTCCTTATTGTTAATTCAAATCACTGAATTATTTTCTTAATTGCACCAAGAAGTGACTGAGGTTCTTCTCGATGTTTTATTATTTATGTTCATTCTTTAAGTTTGAATTTTTACCTTGTCTATGCTCATTTATTCTTATTTGGATTGTTGTTCTAATTTGTTTCCCATTTCTTTATCTATAGATGTTGATCTTGTGAGGTAAAAAACTGTTCCGTGTTAGTGGTATAGTCTCATAGAATTATCATAAGGTCACATCATTACTTGAGTTTTCTCACGCTGGTATTACCAGACTGATCCGGGTGTTATTTTATTTAAATGCTCGGATCAGACCGAGCATATTTTCCAGATTAGCTTCAGATGCTTTGGAGCTCATGAGACGAGCTGAATGCCCAAGATGTATCTACGTATTTCTTTATTTTCCGCTGTATTGATTATTAAATTTATTAGCATTTGTAAGAATAGGTTGTTATAACTGTCTAGGCTGATAATAGGATAGTGTACTATGATGATTGTTTATAATAAAGTTCTTTCTTTTGTAAAGACTTGATTTATATATTATATGTTACTCATCACATTTTTGTGAGATTTCGTTCTATCTTCTTCTTTATTCATCATAAACAACATGTCTTTCAAACACTTAAATGATCAACATATGAATACCGAGGATGTATTAAGTGTCATCTTTAGGTGTAAGAAAGGCAAATCATTATAATTATGATTAGTGGTGGAATAAAGAATATTTCTTTATAGCCTTGGTGGAATATGGTGAGGTATGTGGTAGTATGATTAAGGGAGTGTAAATTATGACTAAGTTATAGTGATGCGAGGTCAGTCAAAAGCACATGGAAGTATGCCCAGCTAACCTGGCTACCAACAGTGTGACTTTGAGTCTGATGTGAGACATCACCTATAATAAGTATCCACGGCGGACGCGAGGTTAGTCCCAAAAACTTTAGGATGAGCCTGCCCAGTAAATCTGACTACAAGTGCCTACAGATAGTCGAACTAATGTGAGACATCACAGTTTGGGTTATGGGTCATAATACATAGGACTTGTTTCGGGGATTGGGAGTAATAAGTGTTAGTTGTAGGGTCCGCCTCCTCCTTAATTGGGAAGTATCAAATGGTCAGGGATAGCGTTTCGGCATGGTAGATGGAAATCTCGGGAAGGTTCCGCTTTGGGTTTGAGGTATTAAGTTGCTAATGTAGGGTTCGCTTCGGGTTTGAGGTATCAAGTGGTTATTGTAGATTCCGTCTCTTCCAAAAAGAAGTATTAAGTGGCCTAATGAGATTTCATACAATCAGCTAGATAGTACCAGAGAGGGGTCCACCTTGAGTTAGGTATTAAATGAAGGAGACCTACCTAAGATATAGGTATTAAATGGTCAGAGTCTATCTAATTCACATCGTTAGGACATGATTGATGGTGGATGCATGAGATTGGAAATTGCCTTGAGCCTACAGTTGAAGGTAAGTTATATGATTGGGTTAGAAAAGTGTAAGTTACATGATTGGACTAGGAGAGTCTACGTGCTTACAGTTGAAGGTATTTATAAGAAATATAGTTAGGATACGTAAGACATATTCTTGTTTAAGTTATACTACTGAATACAACTATGGAAAGACTCGAGATTTTATTCACCAGACATTGTTATTCTGTTTCCCACCTCATTATAACAAGGGTTAGGGAAGACAATGCAAATCTAGGATATAAAGGTGAAGACAAAGTCTAGTGGCAGTTATTTATCTACTTATGTTTTTGTTACATATTGATATACCCATTAAGACGTGATGTTATTGTATTTTGAGATATTGTACCTCGAATATTGAGATGTTATGTTTTGTTATGATATTTGAATTTTTATAAAATGGGTACTGTTTATGATATTATATGTTATCCTTTCCACTATGAGATTCTGATAGCATAAGTAGATAGCTTTATATGATATTTCAATTTTACCAACCAACATCCAGCTTTAGAATGGGTATAATGTTCGATGGGCCTTTTTTAGATTGAAAATTAGGCATGTTTCGAGGCGGGATGTTACTGGGTTTATAGCCCATAAAGGACCATAAAACGGTCGGCCTCATCAGGGAGGAAGGGGTGGAATTTTGATTCAAATAAAGAGGTGAATTAGTAAGAGAAAAATATGGATCCAAATCCAACTTTTTCACCTTAGATCTTTACTGTATATTCATCTCTAATCCCATTTTTTGGCTCCCTTTTTTGCTCTATCCAAACCAGCTACGGCCAATAACTCTAATCTCCTCCTCCTTTAGCTCAAGCTTCTAAACACTCAAATTAAATCAAAATCAAACACTGGTGGTAACTGTAGTCAGATTGGCAGCTCTATCTAAAGGCTTGGATATTGATCCAAGGAGTGATCAACATCTCAAGATATTTTATCTAGGCTTTGGTGAAAGGTAATAATCCATATTTCACATTTTATATATCTATTAACTATTCTTTATTATGTTATATATATATATATAAATGTATGTATGGTTAATTAGTATATGCTTATCACGAATCTGTATATGTTGGTGTCATCTTTGTTGGATGAACTTATATTTATGTGTGTGTAACTTGTGTATATGCATTACAAATAGCCCACGGCCTAAAAAATTTCAATTTTAATAATTATATTAAATTGATTTTAGCATAAAGATTAATTTTGATTCAAAAAATAATTACAAAGAGTATGTTTATTTTTAATATTTATATACGTACGTATAATGTTCGAAAATAAAAAAATTATATATATATATATATTTAAATTTGTATATAATATGTATATATACATATATGATATAATTTAAAATTTAATTTAATTATACATGCAATAAAATTATACAAATGACATAAAATATATGTGTGTAAATTTTAATATAAAACGTACATATTTAAAATTGTTTTCGAAAAAAAATGATTTTTTTATGTGTAGATTTTAGTACGGAAATCATTTAAAATATTTTAAAAATTTTAAAATAATCTAAAACCAAATTTTTATATCATATGGCGGAAAGTATATTTATAATATTATATATTTAATTATTATTTTATATCAAATATATGTATATATACTAAACATTATTCTGATATATATATATATATATATAATTTTATAAGTATATGCATATGCTTAAAATAAAATAATACTTTTTTATTCGAATTATACAATATGTACATATATTTATTTTAAAAATTAATTTATTAAACTAAACTTGAAATTCAGCAGATCTAGACCTAAAACTTGAAATATGAATTTTAAATTTGACTTTGAAATTATAAATTATTATATTAAAATCTAGAATTATTTTGCAATGTAATTATATATGTATGCATGCATGTATGTATATGTATATATAAGTATTTTATATAAACTTCTGCACTAGTAAGCGGTGTTTTATAATATACAAAACAATATATATATATATATATATATATATATATATATATATATATATATTGTAACAACCCTAGATTTTGTATAATATTTAAATTGGACTTTCTTTTATTTTTAAATTATTTTTAATTTGTTTTATTTCAAACATTTCATTTCTAAATATAAATGATGATTATTAAGTGATTTATAGTTCAAATTAGTATAATTTGAATATTTTACTGTAAAGTGAATTTCTGGTCAAACCATTCAAACTTTGACTTTTAAACTTAAAATTTAAATTATTTTAAAATCTTAAATTTAATCTTTTATTATGAAAATAGATGTAATAACTTGAACACTGCTTTTCGTTTCGTTGAAAATGGAGTTAAACAGTGAAAGTTATGTATATTTCAATATTGACTGCAATTTGTTTATTCTGCAATTTTGTTATTTTTAAATTATATAAATTATATTTTTATTGCCATATTTCATTTTAGTCTGGGTCAATATGTTATTTTATGAATATTTTTACTTTCAAATATTTTTAAAATAATAATAGGATTTTTCCAAAATTTACTGTAATTATTCCCTATTTTTAAAAGGGCTGTTTTCTATTCTTCTGCTAATTTCTTCATTTAAATTTTATTTAAATTAAAATTTATATATTTATTTGTGAATGCATTTTTACTTCTATGTTGTTTTCTTTGTTATAAATATTTTTACAAGTCCATATAAATTTTCCAAAGTTCATTCTGTTTATTTTCCATTTTTGTAGACTAGGTTTACAATTTTGTGCTACTTTCTTATTTTACCCTTATATAATTAATAAATATTTATATATATTTTATATTTTGTTATATTTTCGAATTTGTAACTGAAATTATTATTATTTTCAGTAATATAAACTTATATAAAGAAATAAAAGGAAATTTGAAAAGTTTATGTCTCTTTAGTTGCTTAAGGTCCTTTAATCTTCCGACCTTTCATTTTCTCAACCTCCACCTTAATGATTTATTTTGCCGTGCTTTTCTTTTCTTTTCCAGCCACATCTTCCTCATTTTTCACGTACTCTAACATTTCTCTAACCACAAAAATTCATACGGCCATCATTGATCTTGAGATAGGTAAATTTCTTCTTTCTTTTTCTTGCTTTTCCTATTGTTCTATTGGATTTTGCACCTAGTTCTTCACTTTGTTGGATCGGCTACCTCCTCCTCCAGCCCTTGGCTGACCTCCACCACCACATATTCCGTTCACCTACCTCCCTAGTCAAACACCACGGCCAGGCCGAGCCAAAGTAGGCAAGCTTCATCACCAAAATCCACCAAACATTGCAAACCGAGCCACTTTTGTCACCACCACCTACAACCACCTTTTGCCGCCACTTCCTCCACCACCACCACCTCAGACCTGACCACCACCCTCTGCCACATCACCCTCCACCACCACCACATCTGGACCTGACCAATAGCCTCTGGTCGAACCCTATTGTGGCATAGAGATGTTGTAATTTGCCTTGTACTTGTTGCCTTGTAGTTGTTAAGTGTTGCACCTATATCTCTTCACCATTGAACCCAAGCTAGGCCGACCCTATAGGGACCCAATCCAGACCTTAATTCATGCCTTTGCTGTGCTATTTCAGTTCATAACTGAAGTATGTGAAGTTGAGAACAAGTGCAAAACATTTACCTTTGTTTTGGGCATTGATTTCTAACATTGTCTAGTGTTGAATTGTTTTGAAACTTATATATATGCATTGTTTTGTGTAAATGTTATCAAGGCCATTAGCTTTGGCTCTCCACTCTCAAGTCATTTCCGTGTTTTCGTGCCTTTGTAGTGTCAGTATTGTGTGTTTGGTGGCCATCTCCAGCTTTTAACAAGTGAGTTATTCTCACCTGACAATATGTACTTATATAACTGATAAATCGACATCATTTGAATCTGTAATGTATATCAGCATGTTATATATGCTTATATTATTATCATATGATGTTCACACATGCTTATACACTTGTTATCTCTTATGTTACTGTTATATCATGTTATTCTGTTTATTTATATCAGTTTATCACACTGCAAGTTCCCTGTTAGTATAGAAATCACTATGGGTTGAAATGATACATACCCGAACGGACTTTAGAATAAGGAAAAATCGTTATGGGCTGAAATGATAGGCCTGAACGGTTTTTATTTATTTTATTTTTAACTTGGGATTGCAGGTTTGAAATGATAAAACCCGGTTTTCTTTGTAAACTGCGGATTGAAATGATACATATCCGTATCACTTGACCTAGGCTAGAAAATTATATACATACCCGTGGTTTATATATTTTTCTGAAATTTTTAAAAGGTAAATATTATGATATTTTGATTTAAATTTTATTAAAATGATTTCTATAAAATATTTGTGATTTTCTACAAATTAAATAAGTGAATTAAATAAATGGTGAAGTAGAATTTGAAATATAAGTTAATTTTGGAATTTATGATTTTGGTTATAAATGGAATTTATGTAAGTAAGAATATATGATAAATTTGATTTAAAAGATGAATTTAATGATTTTTATTAAGTAATAATAATTTTTAAAAGTGTTAATGATTTTGTATAAATTAAAATATGGAATAAATGAATGTTTAAGTTGAAATTTTTGAAATATAACTTAAATTGGGAAATTGTGAATTTTGTTAAAAGTGAAATTTTAATTAAGTAAAATAAATGGAAATAAGTTATATTTTGGAAATTCAAACTTAGTTGTTAAGTTAAGAATTTAATTAAAGAAATGGAAATTTAATTGTTATTTAATTTGATTTTTGTATGGAAATTTGACTTTATAAAATCATAGAAATAAAGGTATTTAAATGATTATTTTTAAATGTGAAAATATATGATTTTATAAGTTAAAATGGTTTATATTAAAAGTTAATTATGTGTGAAATTGTAAATAAAACTCTGAATTTGATTTGACAGCATTTTTGAAATGTAATGTAAAGATATTACAGCATTGGTAAATGTTGTAGTCGTTTTAAATGAACCTAATAGCAAATTTGAACTAAGGGTTATTATAGCACTTTGTTAGTGCTATAGTTGTTAAATTTAACTAAAATTTTAATTGAAACTAAATTAAGATATTATAGCATTTTAAATGCCATCTTTTGTTAATGAACTGTTTTAAAACATAACATTTCGTAGCATTTCCTAAGTGCTGCGAAAGTTGAATTTTCATTGTTTTAATAAACTTAAATGAATAAATGATCTTTGAAAAAGATTAAATTTTGGAAGTTAAATATTTAATCATTAAATATAATGAATTGACTTTAAATGATTTAAATGGGATAGTTGATTTAGGAAATACAACTATTTTGAAATGTGATTAAATGGTATTTAAATTTAAATTAAATAAATGATGTTTTGAAATGATATTTTGATATTTTGAAATGAATTTGAAATGATATTAAATCTTGGTATAAATAATTGAATTTATATTAGTATGAAAAATATTTGGTTTACTTGTAATTTGAATCTATTTAAAAGATATTGGACTGATGAAATATAGGATAATAAAGCTTTGGAATTTATTTTATAATTTGAATAGTTATTTTGTGGATTAAATCTATATTTGAAATTTATAAAATTTGAAATGGTCTATGGAAATTTAATTGAAATAAATGATTGAATTGAATTGAAACTTTGGAAATTTTAATACTTGATTTGAAAGTATAATAATTACACTTTTAAATGGTTTAAATGAATTATTTTGATTGAAATATAAACTATTTAAAAGGTGACTTGAAATTATAATAAATGAATTATATCTTTAAATTTAAAAGGTATTTAAAGTTGAATATTTAGATTTGAACTCAAATGATATTTTGGTATATTAAAACGATTTGAAATGAAGTTTGAGAGGATATGATATTTTGATATATTAAAATGATTTGAAATGAAGTTTTGGAAAGATATGATATTTTGATATATTGAAATGATTTGAAATGAAGTTTTGAAATGATATGATATTTTAAATATATTGAAATGGTTTGGAATTATTTAATCTTTATTTTGATAAAGATTTGGATTTGAAATGATATTCTATTTTGAAGTATAAACTGTTTTAAATTATAACCACGGGTTATAATAACGATTGGTTGTTAATGAGACCGGGATCAAATATGGACATACTCTCTGTCGATACCGAAAACCACTTTGACAACTGTGTACGCGGTGGAGTTTCCAGAATGAAGTAGGATGGTGGCGATGATCCTAAAGGTATATACGTGGACCCAACTCCCATGAGTTGGCATAAGGTGGCTAAAATATGAGCAATTGACGGACCAAGGAGGTAGCACCTCTTATCGGACACACTTCTTCGATACCATTCTATTACTTGTGATTGATTTGGTGCGCACCCGTGATTTAGGAGTGTTGTTCGAGGTGGGCGGTAGTGGCTGCTATGCGTCACCACCAGTCCGGATGCGTAATTGGTATATCTACCCTGGCATTGCCCTGTGTGCCGTGTCACCTACCATATCGAGCCCACTACGATTTTGGTTTAAAGATCCGACCGCGTTAAGGTTCACCATCCCCTTAACGCTATTTTTTATATGATTATACTTTACTAATTAGACACTACTGTATATAGCGTATATTGCTACATAGTAAATAGTTTAACGGATCCTTAAAGAATGGGCGATCCCAAGCATTCTTTAAGTTACTTGTACCTTATTACAGTTCACTTGAGTTGGTTTACATTATATAAGTATATATTGTCCTGACTCGAGTGTTTTGTGTTTTGCTTTACGCTCGGGTCAGCCTGAGTTATTCACAGATTTGGATTTCCGCTCTCTTGGAGATTTGAATCGCTGGAGATTATCTGCTTGTCTTGTCCTATCTATTTCAGTTCTGTTGTTCTATTCAGCTTGTACTTGGTTATCATATTTAGACTTCTGTTGTACTTTATTTCTTCTATTGTATCTTATTTAACTCTGATATATTTACATAGTAGCTTCATGAACTACTATTTCTTTTACTTCCGCTGCATTATTTTACTCTGTGTCTGTGATCTGTGATTATATTTATTTACTGTATATTCTGAGATTTGCCAAATTTTATTTACAACGCGATATTTTGAGCAATTCAATTCCGGCATGAGTGTCTACCTATACATTTATAATGGATGCGAATGGTTGAAAATATCGGGTCGTTACATATATATATCTGTGTGTATGTATATGTATGTATGTATGTACGTACGTATATGTATGTATGTACGTACATATGTTTGTTTGTTCATATATATTAAAAACACACATGTATACAGAACGGCTAATATGTTTGTTGCGATATAAATCCCAACATCTATAAACGGGCATGTTAAACTATGTGCACCATTTATATTACATATGCATGTACACACATATGATACATATATTATAGTATATAATATGAAGATTCATTAAATAAAACTTTGTCTATAAATTAAACAAAATACCGATTTTATTTAATAATAAATTTGGATAATATCTAAATATTTAGAATTCATAGGCCCAATAAGATCCAAATGGAAGAAGTTTTTTGAAATTTACACATTTACATCGCTATGTGTTGGTCCAATCTAATAGATTCTAAATTGGATATTGGATAATAAAAATTGGGGCACCCTTTTATTATTTCTAGTAAATGGTTCAAATGATTTTATTGAAACAAGTATTATATATTAGGAAAATTACCGGCCATTCTTATGTTAGAAAATTTTCCTATCGATAGGTGAAATAATGAGTGAACCAATTTCACCTTTGGATACTTAATGGTAACACCTTTGGATACTTTAAAGCAACCCAGGGAATTCGACAAGGTGATCCCATTTCACCTTATTTATTTATATGTGTTATGGAGCTTTTCACAATCTTAACTAAAAATGCAATGGTTCTACACCTTATGGACTTTCATCCACTTTGTAAAAATATGGAAATCTCTACCCTTCTTTTTGCAGATGACCTCATGTTCTTTAGTAGGCCTAATGAAAAATCAGTTATTGGAGTGTTGAATATATTAAATACTTTTAAAAGCAAAACTAGTCTTTCTATTAATTATTCCAAGTCTAAAATTTTGATTGCTGGTTTGTTTGATAATGAGATGGAGGTAGTGTATTCTTTATCCGGACTCACTCCTTTTGAACATAATGAATTATACCTTGGTGCCGCTATTTGTTCCTCCAGGATCAGAACCAATCGATGTCTGCAACTGTTTGAGAAAATTACTGCTAAAATTTATTCTTGGCGTGGGCATCATTTCTCTATGGCAGGTAGTCTAATTATTGTCAAATCTATAGCCACTTCTATGTGCCTTTATTATGCAAGGACTTACATCCTTCCTTCTAAACTTATTAACATGATTAACTTGGCTCTAAATCATTTTCTTTGGCATGGAAATCCTTACTCCAAAAACCTATTCCAGTTGCCTTTAAGAAAGTCTACTGCCTATATGAGTATGGTAGGCTAGGAATTATGAATATTAAGAAATTGAATCGAGCTGCCTTATCTTCTAGGATTGACAAACTTCTAAGAAATGATGATAATTTATGGGCTAACTGGACAAGGAAGAACTTGATCACGAGGCTTAACTTTTGGACAATGCATATTCCAGTTGATTGTAGTTGGATGTGGAGGAATTTACTTCGATTCAGATCTGTAATTCTTCCTATATTTCAAAGTTGCATGAGGGACAAAAAGGCCTTATCTTTCTGGCATGATCCCTGGTCATCTCAAGATGTCATTCTTCATGATATGCTTAATCACAGTCTTAGAGTTTTGACTGGTATTTCTGACAATGCTAAAGTCATACAGTTTTGGAATGATGGATTTATCAATTTACCCTACTCTAGCTCTACCTTTGTAAGACAGTTATGGAATGTAATTCAAAATAAAGCTTTCAACTATGACATTGCTTACTCATTATGGTCTGGTAAAGCTCATTCTATTGCCACTATTTATAAATTCTTACTTGAATATGCTGATTTGAGTTTTTTCCCTTGGCATTCTCGAGTTTGGTCATCTACTGCAGCTCCAAAGGAAAGTATTATTATGTGCAAGGTGTTATCTAATGGTCTTCTCATCCTTGATAAGCTTAAGTCTATAGGACTTGTTCATATGTCCTCTTGTTTGTTGTGTGGCACTGGGGAAGAGAGTATTCCCCATTTATTTTTCGCTTGCCAGTTCACTTACTTTGTCTGGAATAGTATTTTATGTCTCTTGAAGATGCATAGGCCTAGCTTGAACTCTACTGTGTTTTTCACCTGCCAGCAGGCTTTTAAATCTCCCCGAGATGGCCGAGATGAAAAATCCGAGATATCAGCCAAAATCCGAGATTTGGCAGCCTATTTAGTTATAAGTGTTTTAAATATCGCCCGAGATAGCTGAGATATTTTCCCGAGATATTGGCCAAAATCCGAGATTTAAAACACTGCCTGCCAGTTCACTTACTTTGTCTGGAATAGTATTTTATGTCTCTTGAAGATGCATAGGCCTAGCTTGAACTCTACTGTGGAATGGTATTACATTTTTCAAGCAACAAGATGGAAAACACCTGCTGTATCTAGGCTACTAAGGGTTTTAAAGAAGTTTATGTACGCTGTTTGGACAGAGTGGGACAATCGGGTGTTTAATGGACTTATTTCTTCAAAACACTCATTGGTCCTTTCCTTGTCCAAGAAAATCTAGCTATAGAGTTTATGTATATGTTTTGATGTTGTCATACATGTATGTCAAGATGGTATGCCATCTTTGTTTGTAGTTCTATTTTCAATAATATATGGTATGGGCCATTCAACCCCGCTGGCTTTGCCAAAAAATGATAAACTAGAACAAAAGTCCATTTCTCATGTTTGTTTTTTATTTTCATTGCCGAAACAAAACAACAAAATAATATTGGAATTGGATTTTGAAATCAAGTAAGATATTTGTTGGCGCCGAAAATGGCACAACACCCAAATACCTATTGAAATATCGAGGTCTAGCAGAAAATAGAGAAATAAGTAAAGAACAAACAAGAATTTTTATAGTGGTTTGACAATCCCCGGCCTATGTCCACTTTATATTTTATTTATTAGAGATTTGAGAGAGATTGGAATCACAAGTATAAGGAATTGACAAGTTCTAAAGCCTAGAACTGCCAACAATGTCTACTTTGGTAGCTATTGTGAAGAGAAATAGGAGATGAAGAGGGGAAGTGTCAAAAGTCCAGAAATGATCCTTCTTTAGTTGCCATAGGGTCTGTATTTATAGGGGAAACTATTTTATAAATCCAGAAGCCCGCATAATATGAAGTCCGGATGCAAGCCTAGAGGTGAGGAAGGAAGTATGCCGACTTAAATACCAAAAAAGATTTTTTCGGTACCAGGTAGTTTTGTTGGTGATACTTATTCTTTTTTCTTTGTCTTGTCTTCCCATCTCCGATTCGATGTGCTACAAACTCTTTTCTTGAAGATTAAGCTCTTTTTGATGATTTTCTTGACATCGTTTGTCTTTTCGTGCTTTCTTTACTTTCTTCTCATAAATCTTTAAAGTTTCTCATCTATTCCTTGTGAAAAGCATTTTATCACGATTGCTTGATGAAGTACTTGGAGTATGAGGAGCCTGAGGGTCACAAGTGCAACAAAAAGCTCTCTGTATCGAGAGGTTCCTCTGGGTATCGAGAGGTACTTTTTGCCTCCTTTCCTTTTAAAATTCCTTAAGTCCAATCTTCTTGCCTTTCTAAGCATGTTTTCAAGTCCATAAACTGTTTCATCTTTATTCTTGCCATCTAATTCTAGTTGAAGTCTGCTTGGTTAAAAAGTTGGTTATCACATTCTCTCCAAAGTATGCCTTGTGAATGTAAAATGTGCTTTGCTCAATAACAAGTTTCAGTAATAGTCGACTTCTGGTGGTCTAGATTTTCAGCTATCCATCGATCCAAGTTGTGGTGAATCATCCGGTTCCTTCGGATTTTCCTGCAAACCAAAGGTCGTTCCAGACCCGTTATAGCTAAGGTCTCCAGCCCTTGTTTTAGTTTCGACCACGAATCATGTTCAACCTGTTTTTATCTAGATGTATCATATTGTACATCAAAATAATCATGTGTTCGCCCGAGAGTTATTTATTTTACTTTGATTATAAGACGTTCAAATCCTTATACCAAATCAACAGCTGTTATAGGGTTCGATCTCACCAGATGGTTTTATCATCCAAAATAGGGTTCGATCTCACTGATGTTTAATCATCCAAACTAGGGTTCGATCTCACTAGGCTGTTTAATCATCCAATATAGGGTTCGATCACTCCGGATCGTTTAATCATCCAATCTAGGGTTCGATCTCTCCGGATTGTTTAACATCCAATCCAGGGTTCGATCTCCCTAGAGTCTTTTGAGCCCAATCTGCTCGCTCTCCGACAAGGAGACTCAATGACAAGTAAGTCCATCTGCTCACTCTTCGATGAGGGGACTTACTTTTGATCTCTTCGGATCATTGTTGAGCCCAATCCACTCGCTCTTCGGCGAAGGGATTCAACGACAAGAAAGTCCATCCGGTTACTCTTTGATAAAGGGACTTACTTCCTGCGATTGTTGCCTCATTCCTCCAGACGGGACTACCACGATCAATATTAGTCATCGCGTTCAAGTGGATTTCAAAAATCAAATATTCATCAATGCACGCAAACATCCTAAATGTTCGTCTCAAACGTCCGACTCAAAGTGTGCCTAAAGACCAATCAAGGTCTCGTACATGTGTAAACGGTCCAAGGTTATTATCATCTTAACTATTCAAAAAAGAAAGCAAAACATAGGAAACGAACCTGTCTCATGTACATCCCAATTATGGGATTATTAGACCTGACCCAGATCCTCGGTCGTGTCTTGATGCATTCGCTGCGATGGTGGCTGCTTCGGTTGCACCATCATAGTTCGATACCTTACATACTGTTGTAGCTGGTTACTTCGAACCAACTCTTCTATCAAATCATGAAGGTGTCTACACTCATTCGTTTCGTGTTTGTCTAGCTCGTGGAATAGGTAAAATTTTCTGGATCTTTTTTTCCGATCTGCGAATTCCTTCTTAACTGGTCACCAATGGGGGATCACCTCCCTTGCGTCAAGGTATATCCTCTTCGGGGTTTCGATTAAGTTAGTGCAAGAAGAGAATTTTGATTCCCTCCTCTGCCATTATGGTCCTTCGAGGTCGTTATCAGCGTTTTGCATTCCCTTGTCTTTTCCATATCTTGCTCCGGACAGCCCTTCGTCATCCATGACATTAATATCAGCATTTTTTACTTCGACATCCTCTTGACATAGATATCTCTTAGTTTCATGGTAAAACTCCATGAGAGATCCATTGATGGATCACTTTCTAATGCAATTTTAAAGTCTGTCTGGCTTGCGACTCTAGATACTGCCACCATCAGGATTGTCGATGGATCCAACTTATCGATCGCGGTAGCTATCACGTTAAATCTCGTCAGGTAGCTTATCAAGGTCTCTTTGGCTCTTTGCTTTATGCTTGACAGCTTCATCACGTTCTTTGGTCTAGAGATATGAACTTTGAACTATCTCAAGAAGCTATTCACTAACTCGATCTACGTGCTTATGGACCCGTTCTCCAGCTGTCTGAACTGGATTGCTGCTAAATCTATTAGATATAATGAAAAGCACTGCTCCATCACCTCCTTAGAAGCATCTAACACTTCCATGTGTCAGATGTATCTCATTAGATGAACTATTGGATCTGTCTACCCATCGTACATTTCCAATGTCAGAAGTTTGAAATCGGGAGGATTCCTCGCATTACGTATGTTAACGGTAAATGGATTCCTGTTTACGTCCTCCAAACTATGGTCTAATAACCCAACTCTCACTATCCTTCTAACCAACTCAGCTATTCGGTTGTTTCCATACAATGAAGGTTTTTGATCAATAACTGCTTTCTACCCACTGCTCCTATGGGGGAATTCTGACACATACTCCATTGGCTATGCGTTTGCATTCTAGTCCACACCTCTGGCTTCATTCTGCCCCCTCGTTCTTATGGGAAACTCTAGTACATACTCCTTTGGTCGGTGTGTATTTTCCTTCCGACTTGCGTTTCTGGCCCTAGCATCGTTCGTTCTCGGCATCCAAGCTCATCTTAAGCCTGAAGCGAAGTTACTCCCGAGTGAATTTCTCTCAATACCAAAAGGATTGAGGTCGGTACCGAGTGGTCTTGACCGTAGGGGCATGTTCCAGTTTGCTCCGCTACAACTCTATTGCTCCTACATTAGTTCCTGGTCCTTAGTTCGGAATTCCAGCAGCTCCAACTGTTCCTTGCTATCCCAACCTTTGAAAATATTCATCTATCATCTCCTATTGTCGAGCCATTATTCCATCTTGCATTTCTTTCATTATTCTCTCCATCTCCTCTTTGGTCACATAGGTGGATTGATTAGAATTTGAGGACACCTCTTGGATGCCCACATGCTCTGGTTGACTCCCCCAATCATACATCTGGTGTTAGGCCTCTTCATCTTCTCCAAACTTCGGATCCAAGTTTCATGTTGTGAAATCTAGCTCTTTCTTAGTGAAAACAATATTAAAAATGGATTTCAAAACCTTTTCCTCTTTTGGAAGATACAGGGTCAACACGGTCAACTTGATGTATTATTTATGGATCCACAAGTGATCTAAGTACCACACTCCCAAAAAATATTCAATGTATTTATTATAATGATTGGCATTATAATTTAATAGTGCTTCTCTACTTAAATAAATAAATAAAATATAAGAAACTTCTATGCGTAACTATAAGTGGTTCGTTGGGTTTAGTCGCTAGGTTTTGACAAAATAGGAATGCTAGTCCTTATACAACCTATCACTAAAATACCCTTAGAAGGGGACATGGTTAAGCGGAGCAAAACAATTTTCCCATAAGATGGGATATAGAAACTATTAGCCCCACACCTCATTTTCAAGGAGAGTTAGTGCTTATACTTGTTGAGTATTTTGGTTTGACACTGCTTCACACCCAAAAAGAAGCGAGCTACATTTGAGTTAAGCTTGGATATTGAAGATTTTTTAATTTCTCGACGATGAAGTAAAACCAAGCTCATGAGCTTATTATCCTAAGTCGAACAAGTTAGTACGATCCAATTATTCCACAACACCATTTCCAGACCGGTAAGGCAAGAGCCTCATAGATTATATCTGTATTGTCCAACATCTTTATCTATCATTCTATCTAAAAGAAGAATGACACTTGAAAGCCTTCCCCGTTAATATATTGGTTAGACTAGACTCGAAACATCTAAAAAGGGCAAGTAACATGCGATTCCTAATGTTATACAATCTATCCATGATAATAAAAGGACAAGCGGTGGCCTAAGAGGGGAAGCCAAACCAAACAGGGCCTATTGGGTGTGGCTAAGCTAATAAGTATATAGAAAGCTTATAGGTAAGCTATGTTTGGTCCGGAGCATTGATTCCTCAAAACGAATATGCTAACTCTATTTCTCAATTGCCTATCATGTGCTCGATAAACACCCTATTTGAGTTGAAGTGGATTTGAGATGATGGATTGGATTGGTTGGTTGGGATATGAGAGAGAGAAAACGAGCATACACACACACACACATATGTGTGTATGTATGAATGATCCACTACACCCCTCTTTCGTTGAGACTCATTCAACGCTTTTAAAGATTTTAGCGCTATATCATTCGAAATCAAATGAAACTTTGAAGACGTTCAATCATAATTTTAACATATTCATCGTTTCAAAGCTTTTAATATATTCATAATTTTAAGTCAATATCAAATGTTGAAATATGTTTTTTTGGAATGCACCGTTAAAACATTGAATCCATCGACTTGAAATATTAGTTTGAATATGTTAAGTATTCAAATGAATTAAAATTTAGAAAAGAATACGTATTTAAAGGAAAACCTACAAATTGAATACGTATTTAAAGGAAAATCTACAAATTTCTGTTTGATTTCGAAATGTGCAGCTTAAAATGTATGTGCGTATATTTCCGTACACACATACATATACATTTAAGTGGATTTTAATGTAACAAGGTCAATTGATAACAAGCTAAACATGGAGTGCATAAATAAGAATTTCAAACAAATATATAATCAATAGAAGAGAGGAAACAAAAGTTAAATATGAAAATACAATATGTTTTGGATAAGGCCAAAATTAATATTGTGATTGGGCTTTCCTAAAATTTGATTTACTTTCTTTTATCTTGTATGTTATCCAAAAGAAATGGGAGTGGATATTGATCACTAAAGTGATCTTTTGATTATGTCTAAATACCAAATGTACCAAAATACTAGTACAATGTAACCAACCAGATACGGATAACATAATAAATTGTTAGGCACAAATAATTTACCAAACTTAGACCGTAAACAGTTAACTCTTTCTGGATATATCTAATTCCTTCCTATCACAATTCCGTTTTGACGATTCAACTAAATCATCGGTGTTATCCATTCAGCTTTTATATATTTTCACTTTATTACGTCTATAGGTTATTTTTAAAATTTTAGATTATCTTAAAAATAATTTTCACTCAACGATCCCTTATAAAAAAATACTTGAAAGACTGTAAAATTTTTGAGATTAACTATATTCTAAAAATGGTCCAAGAGATTAAAAAGCATATGTATAGATGTAAAAGAAAACGGTGAGTTGGTGAGGAAAAATCAATAAAAGCGTCAAGAAATTTCCTCCCCATTTTGTTCCTTTACTTTCAATTCAATTTTACCATCCTGTCTTATCTGTTTCCCATTCAAATAAATGACAACGTATAATTCATTAATTAATTTTACCAAATGCATAGTTGCTGTATTGCTATATATATGTCGATGTCATCTCCTCTACTTGTGTATTTATAAATGATCCTCGCAGCGCCTTGAAAGCTAGCATATTCTCTTCCTTTTTTGCTATTCTATTGAATTTAATAGTGGTCCATTGATCAATTTATGTGAATATCTCTTGCATTTGGTAAGAAGAAATGAAGATCTATTCTGAAAAATTGCAGAAATGGCATGAATCTGGAAAAATTCATGCGCCGCCTGCAGATTTACAAATTATAACTTCCGATGGTCATAGAATTGCTGCACATTCTAGTGTTCTTGTAATCACCTTTTCCCCCAAATATTTCGACTTTTAAGTTTTGTATTTCGTGGAATTTTAATGAAATAAAAATCGACTTTACAGGCATCTGCGTCTCCTGTTTTGGAAAACCTAGTTTTTATGCCGAGAAAAAAATGGAATTCTGAAAGAATCGTCTCGATACTTGGCGTTTGTTCTGAAGCAGTTTTCGCATTTTTGCAGTTCATCTACTCATCAAAGTATGTAAGGTATATTATAAATACACTGCAAAGCTCGAGTTCTTGTATTTAACATTTATTTGATCTTCCAAATTGTAGGATTTGGTTATCTTCGATGGAAGGAAAAGAAGCGATAGAGAAGTATGGAGTGCAATTGTTACTGTTGGCGCATAAATACAAAATAGATTGGTTAAAAAGGGGTTGTGAAATTGAAATTGGGGCACAATTGAAAGCAAATTATGTAGTGGATATTTTACAAATTGCAAAGCTTTGTGGGGCATCGAGGCTATATCAAACTTGTTTGAATTTTCTATCCAAGGATTTTAGTTTAGTTGAAAAATCTGATGGGTGGAGGTTTGTTCAGAAGCATGATCCGAGATTGGAGTTTGAGATCTTACAGTTTCTTCAAGAGATGGATCAGGTTTGTTTTTTAATTTCTTTGCATCATATTGATAGTGATCTTAAATTATAGTTTTATGTTACTTTTTTGATAAATTATGGATCTTGACTCTTTATGTTATTTTCTTTAATTTAAGAATTGTGTTTAGAACGCTAAGATCCAAATTTACAGCTAAGTTTTTTTCATCAAATGGGGCCAATTCTAACAAAAGAAAAACTTTGGATTTCTGTCTTAAGAATGAATATAGAACAAGAGAGGAATTGACATGAACTTAAATGAAATGAATAGAAAGAAAAGTTGTTTGATTCTTCTTTCTTTATCATTCTGTACTTTTTTTAAAATAAAACTAAATTGTCCATATCACTCACTGGATCCTGCTTAAACTCGTAGATAAATTACTCAAAAGTATACTTAGTCAATGTTAGAAAATTTAGATCCATGAACAATTTAGTCCATTATAATAGAGAAGTGTAAATCAAGTATCTTTAAATGTATAAGATGAATGATGAAAGCTAAAAAGCTTGCATGCTGGTAGTGGTTCAGGTTCCCTAAGTCCATTATGTTATTGTAGGAATTTATATTCCAAGTTTACCAACAAAAGATAATGAAAGAGAAGAGTGCACCACTTTTGTCCGTTTTAACTGCAGTTTAACTTAGATTGAACAAAAGTACCTCCTAACCCAATGAATCAAAATTTAACTTACTAGTCGTTGTCTGTAGTTAAAGTAAATTATACTCAAAAGAGAACGTGGATTCAATTTTGAAGTTCAAATCCAGGACGGTCCAACCTAGCATATGCAAATAAACATATACATTTGTTAATAGTTCATATACGTGCAGAGAAACAAGAGATGGAAGAAAAGAAGAAAAGAACAAGAAAATTATGAACAGCTAAGCGAAGCAATGGAGTGTCTAGAACACATATGCACGGAAGGGTGCACAAGTGTTGGACCACGTGATAAACCCGCAGAAAATACAACCACTGGTCCATGCACTAAATTCAGTACATGCGACGGGTTACAAATTCTCATACGCCATTTTGCCACCTGTAACAAAAAGCTATCTAATGGTGTATCGTGTTTGCAATGCAAGAGGATGAAGCAGCTCTTTAGACTACACTCCTCGCTCTGTAGTAGGGTTGATAATTGTAAAGTGCCTCTATGCAAGTGAGTTAACTACATATTAAGCTTCTGTTGTTTTGTACATTACTTTGGTAGATAGAGTATGTACATTACTTTACATTTTTCGGTGCAAATTTACATGTGCAGAGTAGTAATATGAATTATTTACGTGTTTATGGACAGGCAATTCAAAATGAAGGTGCAAAGTGAAGGGAAAGGAGGTAATGTGACGTGGAACCTTTTAGTGAAGAGGGTAGGAGTGGTCAGGGTGATGAGTTCATTAGCAAGAAGGAAGAGACCAGAACGGTTGTATGATGCATACAAACACAGGACCAGGCACATCTAAAGTCTTCATTGGGCTTGCCTCGAGTATGAATTCATCTTTAATGGGAAGACACGGGTTCCTACTATGATGATAAATTGCTGAAAACTTGAAATGTGGGAATCGGAAAAACATACTAGGGGCATTGCCTCAGAAAAAGTTGACATAATAGTAACTTAGCTTTTACTTTCATTTCATTTTTTCTTTTTACTGTTAGAATATGTATAATAACATGGTGAGCACTCCATTATGATATAATCGTGTACTGTCAGTGAATATGATGCAATAAAAAAAAACTCTGGTGAATGGTAATTCTTTACCAGCGGTTATTGTGTTAGCGTACTAAGTTGAAACCAAGGACGATCCATGATCAGTTGTGTCTCAATGAATTTTCATCAGAAGTGGATTTTTCTTTATTTTGCGGTGATAATTGGGTATCGATCAATTTATTTGCTCCTTAAAATTTAAAAGCTATGGTTCTATATGCACACGCTGCTTGACCTTGAACTTAATATGAAGGTTTGAAAAGGACGTGCAAAAATATCTCTCTCCAGCAGCCGTTAATTTGAAATCAAAAGAGTCATCTCAGTGG
Source organism: Allium fistulosum (assembly GCA_030737815.1). Classification (NCBI taxonomy): domain Eukaryota; kingdom Viridiplantae; phylum Streptophyta; class Magnoliopsida; order Asparagales; family Amaryllidaceae; genus Allium; species Allium fistulosum. The sequence continues at coordinate 390,892,465 of CM060904.1, forward strand.
GAGTTGGATTCCAAATCAATGAATAGCGATGTTTCTAGGAATCCTTCTTTACCAATTTTCCAATGAGCAACATGTGATACCGAGAAGGCCATGAGTTGTACTCCTTTATATTTAAGTACGTCATCAAAAAATGTAGAGAAATTGACGAGGTTATTGATCCCACTTTTGCATGTGCAACCGTTATTTATATTTTAACAATGATTATATGTATGCCTTGCTCTCAAACTAATTTATGGGAAATTTATTAAGAATACTAGGTACAATTATTAATTTATCTACGCTATGGTAACGTTCGCCTTCAATTGGTGCCACGTTACCGTTCCTCAAATGTCGGACGCGTCCGACGTCACAACGATCCATTTGCTTAAATGGACCATTGTGCCGAAAGGTGGGAATTGGCATATTGACATCACATGGGTCTGGTGTGTCGTGCCATTTCCCCCCAACTGCTTCCTCTTCTTCCTCCTCTTTTCATCTATTTATTACTCCATCCAATTCGATTATCTTTTCAGACACATTTTTGTATATATTTCTTTGTATATATATTTTTTCTATATATAACATATTTTTTATACATTGTTTTACTATATTTTGGAATTTTCAATTTTCAAAATGTTGCATAGATCTTCTTATTCTGCTTCCTCTCTGTCTATTGCCTTATGGACACATGAAAGACTTTCGATTTTCATAGACTTGTGTATGGAATTTTACCGAAAAGTATGAATTATGTCAGCTCGTTTTATGCGTCGATGATAAGCATATAACAACAGATTGAATCTTAACTAGTTTGAGACACAAATAAAAAACAAATGGGACAATTTGAAGTGTACATGGGTTGACTGAGACAAACCACTACAGTTGGAAGAAAGGCTTTGGGATCCAAAGAACAAGTACATAGGCAAGGAGACTTGCAGATATCCGATAGCTCCTAACCCACATGCTCAGCATTTTACCGCTATAGATACGAAATATTACTCCGATTGGATAGCCCATGACCTCGACCATCTAGTTACTCTGCCGGCTAGACGCAGTAGGCATGCCGGATAGAGCAGTTCGAATAGGCATGATGTAGGTATGTCGATCATTCACAGATCGTTTCAACAATGCCGCACAACATTATTATGGTTTACTAGCTCCAATCATACTTTGTGCTAAGCGGTGGGATCTTATGCTAATTTTTTGCATCAAAGCTACAAACTTGGATATTGTGGAAAAGTTGAATGATGAAGAAGTAGTTGAATTTATAATGTATGAGTTGAATTTATTACGTAGTCGTCGTCGATAGTTTTAGGCTCCGTTTGTTTAAAATGTTGAAAAATGAATGCTGAATACCTATTGCTGAATGCTGAATTCTGATTGCTGATTGCTGAAATGAATAGTTGTTGGTTTAAATTTTAAAAACTTCTGATTACAATTAAATTATGTGGTTATTTTGATAATGCTACCCTTTATTTTAGTTGGTTTTTCACATGATAAAATTAAAACTGAGGATTTCGAATTATGATAAATTTTATTATCAAAATATTTGAATTTCAAAATTTCAGCAATATTTAAATTTTGTAAAAATATGGATTAAAAAATTAATCTTTTTAGTTTTGATTGATCTGAATTTTAATTTTAGTAAATAAAATGAACTTTTAAAAGATAAAGTTAAATTATAATATCAAAAACCTAGCTACAAAATTTGAAAATTTTGAACTTTTGAAAATTCAGGAAACATGGAACTTCACCAATTCATATTTTCTAGTATTTCGAATTGTTCAAATTTAAATTTAAAATAATTTAGTGGATGTAAATAAGGGTATAAATGAAAAAATATTGTTATAAAGCATTCAACACTTGATTAAGCAATTTAAAAGTGCGCACTACTTGTTCACTAAATAATCGTTTAGTTGTTATTGCTTAATAAAAACAAACAACGTTTAAGTTCTTATTCATGAATAAGTGGTCAATTAAGGGGTTGTTTTTTTCTAAACAAACGGAGCCTTAGTTTTTTTGAATGTATTTGAATTTGGAAATATATTAGTTTATTTTAATGAAATCGTGCAATTTATTTTTTATTATTTGAGTATATTACCCAATAAAAATAAATTACATCAATATTTTTAATTTAGTACATGGAAAAAGCCTTTCACAAAGAATGTTTTAAATTACACAAATATTTTTAATTTTGGTGAAAGTTAATTTTTTTCAGAAATTAATTTAAACATTAATCGTATATTACTATGATCATTTTTTTTTAAATTGTTTATGGAATAATATAAATATTTACAAAGATTGCAGAATTTCTGCAAATATTTGCATTATTTTCCGCAAATATCCCGAACTTAAATATATGTGTTTTTTATAACATGTTTTTGAGAAGGAGTGGCTGTGTATTTTGAAACATGAGAAATGTGTTTTTATGGAAGTTCCATATTTTTATTTGCAATAATTATATTCTATTATCATTAATTTATAAATTTAATCGATAAATATTAAATATTTAATATTTATCAAACAATAAAAGAAACTAAATTTCAAATTCAAATTTAAATACAATTTGAACGGCAACAACAAATTCGAAAACAAACTCAAATTGATGATAAAGACATATAAATATTTAATACATTAACATCGTTCTACAACAATCAAATCATCTCCGATCCGATTAGGTGTTGCAACAGTCTATACTATGTTTGATGAACTTGCACCACCATGATTTTGTTAACGCTGTTCACACCAATTTTTAGCATAATTCGATGGTACTTCCGTATTAACAATTTATTCATAATCGGGATCTCTACCCGACTTAAGTCATTTATGAGAATGCCTCAGTAGAATTTGTGTAAAGAGAGAACATATAAATGACTATGGTGAATGATACGAGAATGAAAACTTAAATAGCAAAAAATTAAAATGAAACTTTTTAAGTCTGACTTATTTTCTACTTACTGTTTATCCAAGGTCGTTTTCCGTGTCGTTCAGCTATAATTATCAACACACATATGTAAAAAATTATGGTCATCATATGCTTCTATGAATTGCTTTTAGGCTCTTGGGTTAGACCTGAGCATAATTCAAGGGTTGCATTTATTTCCTAAAACCAATTAAATAAAAAAGTAGCTAAACTTTCAGTCGCATGTCGTTGGAAATTTAATTTGAAAATAAATACTCCAACTATTGAATATATTGAATTCCATAACTTACTACTTACAAATATTTTCATACGGTACCTTACAGTTGGCTATTATGGTATTTTTTATTTTTGTTGTAGCGGAACTCATTTAATTTACCACTTACTAAAATATTTAATCTTCACCTTAATGATCATCGAATTATTTGTTGAACATCCTTGTGGCACCACCGTTAATGCTTTTATTTTATTTTTTTATTTATAGAAATTTGGAACTTTATTAATAAAATAAAATATGACATATGCTTCAATAATATGGTTCATCAAAACCTTACAACCTATAACCTAAATAAGTATCTTACATGGAAAAAAAATGTTATCTCCATATTAACTTACAAATAGCTTGAACAAGAAAAAATGAAAACCCAAAATAAGCAAAGACTCTGTCGGAAATTTGCTCCTACCAGAAGTAGTTCAAGCAATCAACTTAAATAGCAAGAATTAAAAGTAGAGAGAATTACTGGATCTGGTTAACTATTCTTACTCGCATGTAATGGTACCATTCATTCAATAAACTTCCTCTCATTTAATTTTGGTCTACCACTCCAATAATCCCCTCTACCCAGAAAGATAAGGAACGCTCTTAACAACCGACAATGGTTAAAGCTAAGAATCACTTAAGAACTTTAACGTCATAAAATTACTGTCAATTTGAAGCTTTAATCTCGAAAAATAGTCTCCATAAGCTTCGAACAGTTGTATCATAAACACCATCTTTTCTCATCGACTCCAGACCTACCGAGGATTATTGCGATTCCTCTTCTGCAATCTGATTGGAGCCAGATCTATCGCTACATGCTCGAATAAGGTCGAATTCCATGTAGTTTTGCTTCTTTTGCTGTGTTCCTTTTGCAAATATTTAGATTTCCTAACTAAAATTCTACACTCTGCAAGTATAAATTTCACTTGAATATTTACTGACACTTGTTTGTTCTGAAACATGTGTTGGTTACGTTCTAAACAAATATGCCAAATTTGTCAAACTTAATGTTACATCCACCAGATATGTATGCAAGTTGTTGTTCTTGAAATTACATGATATGTATTACAAACAAGTTGATAAACTATTTGCATTTGCAACTTGTATTTGTAGTTTTTGTTTCATACAATTTCAGATTTGAGTTGAATAAGGACATTGAAAAATAGATGATGGATGGATTCATCCCTATTACATCATAGCTTACATTCCATTTTTTGAGTATTTCCATTGTCATACATTGTCCAGAGTGTTTAGTCTAGTTAATGATGACAAATATACACATAGACATTTTTGGGCAATAAACCTTACGTCATGAATGATTAAACTTTTCTTGAACCAACTCTTACATTCGAATGCAATTCCATGCAAACTTAAAATCAAACTAACCATTATGAATAGGCTTCCGCCACCATAAGTTAGTTTCCGGAGAGTTGTGCTCATATCTTATATTTGATTTCATACATTAGGGGAAAATTTGAAGTTGTTGAGGCACCACTCTCCATTTGAGATTAGTAGACACTTTACTACTAGAATTTCCTATGAACCTTAATGATTGTCGCCCAAAATGTTGATCAAAGAATCACCATTAATTCAAGGGTCAAACCAGGTACCTGTAGTTGTTCTTTTAACGATTTTCTTTTCAATAAGCCCCCCACATTTGTCTTTGGCTTTTAGTAGCACTTTATATGTTATGAAGAGTTAATGTCCTCATGAGTAATCCAAAATTTTACTTTGCCACCGTACCTTTGTTTCATCCATTTGACCCAAAAAAAAAATTTGTTCCAAATATTTCCAAACTAATTTAATAGTAAGAGAGTCTGCAATCTCATGCAAACTCCTCGGTCCCAAACCCCTACTTGTTTATGTTTGCAAACTGTATTCCATTTAACTGAGTGTTTTCCGCCCTGCCATAGTAAGTTTGCACATATGCATTCTATTTGATCCATCACATTTTTTAGGCATTTGACAAATTTGAACCAAACTAAAACTATAGATTGAATTACTGTTTTTATTAATTCGAGCATACCACTTATGTTTAACAATAGACCACTCCAACCATTTAATCTGCTTTTAACTTTGTCAATTAACATGTTATAATCCACTCACTTTAAAGAGGAACTACTAAGAGGTGTACCCAAATAAGTAACTGGAAGATAGTGAGATTCTACATTTCGTATGCTTGCCAAAGTTACTTTATTGTTCACTCCTTTGATGAAAAATACTTTAGATTTGTTATCATTCATGGCAAGACCACCATATTTTTCTAATTTTTATCTAATACTCCTTTAAAACAAGATGCATTATCACTAGTAGATTTAAAGTAAATAAGGAGATCATTTGCATATAGTAAGTGATAATAATAGTATCATTTATATAGATAAGGGTTAATGCACCTTTAATGTGTTCTATATCCAATAGAATAGTTAAGAACTCCATGACTAAAGGAAACAAAAATAGAGATAATGGATCTTCTTGTTGCAGCCCTCGATTACTAGCTATAAACCCACATGGTGACCCATTGATCAGTATTGAGAAGGTAGGCATGATAATACATTCCCTAATTATGGAAGTGATATTATATGGAAACCCTATAGAAGTCAATATATAACAAACAAACTCTCTATTAACTTTACCATAAGCCTTTTGAAGATCCACTCTAAGACATAGGTTGTTAGAACCCTTCCTATCATAGGTTCTAACCATCTCAAAAGCTAGTAGAGAGTTTTCACTTATGTTCCTCCCTGAAATACAGACATTTTGGTTGCAAGAGATTAGTTCATCTAAAAAAACCCTTAATTCTGCTGTAAATAATATTTGATATAACTTTGTAAATAACACTGCAACATGATATGAGTGTATAATCTGATATGGAGATGGAGTTATCTTTTTTGTGAACATAGGTAATAAAAGTGCGATTAATTTCTTTAATTATATGTCTGCTATTAAACAACTCTTTAATAGAAGAAATGAGCTCATTCTTTTGCATATCTCAATATAGTTTAACGAAGTTAGCACCAAATCCATCCAGTCCTGGACTGTTGCCATTGTCAAACTGAAATATAGCTTTCTTGACCTCTTACTCATCAATTTCAGTTTTTAGTTTTTCTCTGCCATGCTCTTACAAGATTTCTTTTGCATATAATCTATGAAAATTTAATATTAGATTTTTCAGCATTATATAACTAGTTAAAATAGTCCGCTACAATTTTATGGAGCAGTGTTTCCTCTATTACTAGCTGCCCTTTATTGTCTAGCAAATGCTTTAACTCCTTTTTATTTTTGTGGATGTCATATAAGCATGAAACATTTTTGTACACTGGTCACCATCTCTCAACCATTAAGACCTTCTCAAGAAACAGTTGATGATCTTGAAAAGAAAATTTTCTTCCATGGACAATGAAATTTTGGTTTAATTGGAAAGCTTAATTCACGCTTTGATCCTCAACAATTGGAATATGATGCAAAAATTGCCCAACATAACCAACTTATTTTTGATTTAGAGATAGATTTATTAAAGCATAGAAATGACTGTTAATCATATGAACTTATTTTAACTAAAGGTGAAAAAGGACTTTCCCTCCAACTTAGACAAACTCCTCCTAAAAGGCGCCTTCGAAGATTTCTTCTTTGTCTCAAGGTCGTTCGACATGTAGTAGAGGTGTGATCACTTCAGCTCCTTCACTACAGGAAAACAAATAGGTGAGCTTGCTAGATTGAGCAAGTCCTTCAAGTTCAAGTGTAACATAAAAATAAAGAAGTATTGGAACAAAAAGTACACCGAAGTGCTCTCAGATCTTAGACTTGAACTCGAGACTTTGGAGTGCAAATAGAATGAACTTGCATTAAAGATCCAGACACTCGAGAGCGAAAAGGTGGCTTATCTCATCAATTTTCCCAACTAAGAAATGCTAACAAAACTTATGAAAAGGCGTTAGTAGTCCAGATTGACTTTATCGATCCTTTTATAATGGTTCGTCATAAGGAGAAGAAATTAAAGAAATACCTCATTGTGGCGATTCAACATAGCATTGATCCTCCTTCCGCTTTGGAAACTTTAATGAATAAGGTAAAAGAACTTAAAGGCCAATTAGAATTAATGCAATTTTACTCCATTATGGCATCGCAACTTGATTCACTAGTAGATTACTTAGTTGAAGTCATAATTGTTTTTTACTTAAAAATCGACTTCTCATTTTTAGGCTTGGAAAGAGATTACCGATTAGGGAAAGCTGTCACTTCCAGCTATTAAAGCTATCAACATCTTTTCTAGTATGGATGCTCTGATGCTCTTAATGAAATTCAGGGTCCTCCTATTTTTTAAAAGAATACGAGTTCGTCCAGTCAATCCCACTCTTGCATTTTGGAAGTCGAAAGGAAAGGAAAAGTGCTTGTTTATCAATATCACCCTCTTCCTCACCCTCCAGAGTCGTGAATTTTGTGAAAGTCAACCTTATTGTTAAAAATAATCAATTTTGTAATATATTTCTGGTGTAATAAAATTTTTGATGTACCTGTTTCATAATGCTTCATGATGACTTGTCTGCTTATGTTTCGCATTATAACTCATATGCCCATCCCGTAAAAGTTTTGATTGGATCTAATGATATAATTAGAATTTTTTAAATCTATCTCTCTTTCAGAGGTGTTTTTATTAGGCTTTAAGGTGCGATTGGCTACCCTTCATGCATCTCCCTTGGATAGGTGCTTTAGCCAGGCCCGACGATGGCACCAAAGGCTTAATTGAGCATCACCCTTTGTATGGGTGCTTCGGCCTGGCCTTGCGGTAGGACTGAAGGCTTTTGTCCATCTCCCTTAGATAGGTGTTTTGGCTAGGCCTGACAGTGGGACCAAAAGCTTAATTGGCCATCACACTTTGGAAGGGTACTTCAGCTACGCCTTACGGTGGGACCAAAGGCTTTTTGTCCATTCCCCCGGATAGGTACTTTGGACAGGCCTGGAGACGGGAAAAAAAGCTAATTGACCATCACTCTTTGGATGGGTTCTTTGACCAGGCTTTACGGCGGGACCAAAGGCTTTTTTGTCCATCTCCCTTGGATGGGTGCTTTAGTCAGGCCCAACGGCAGAACCAAAGGCTTAATTGACCATCTCTTTTTGGATGGGTGTTATGACCAAGCCTTGAAGTGGGACCTAAGGCTTTTCATCCATCTTCCTTGGATGAGTGCTTTGGCCAAGACTGACGGCGAGACCAAGTCTTAATTGACCATCAGTCTTTGGATGGATGCTTCAGCCAGGACTTGTGGTGGGAACGAATGCTTTAATTTGGTTTCCATTCCATTCAAAGTCTTTTCAATTTGAAAACATGGTTTTGACCATTATTTTTGTTTTTCAAAATATATATCCATCATTATTTGAAATTATGTTTGCCTTTTCTCTTGTTTCTCAAAAGATAATGTTCAATAAACTCCTACAACTCTCCTTTTCTCACATAGTATTTTACAATTTCTGACAAGGCTCTAAAATCATTAGTATAGTGCCTATTTGTTTTATAACAATGGTAGTATTCAACTTCTTCATGTTTTCCTTCCTTTCTCATGGTTTTATTAGAAGTTCAATAGTGCGGTCTTTCTCTGGTAAGAAAATATACGCTCTCTTGAACAACACAAAGGGGAGTAACTATCTCGCCCCTTGGCCCTTTTCCTATGTGGATCCCTTGCCTGCTTCGGTAATTCTTTGACGGGTTCATAACCTCTCCATGATTTTCATTTAATTTCCTTTTTATTGTTTGAAAACTTCTTTCTTTCCCTCAAAGAGTCGAGTTAACAAAGTCTTTCCCTTTTTGAGTATATTTGTCAAAGCCATGGTTTAGCTTTGTTTCGAATATTGTCCCTTAAGCTTAAAATTGAATACTTTATCTTGCTCGAACAAATGGATCATCCCTTAGCTTGGTATTTCTTCTACGTCCTCGGATCATTTTTTCCCTATTTAATTCATTTTCTAAGGCGAAAATCGGCTTTTCCCCATGTGAAATGGAGTAAGACTCCATTTACTCAGGCTATTCTGCACGATTCTCTTCTTTTCTTCTAAAGTCTAAAGAGATAATTTCCTTAGGTTTAGTTCTTGTTCCTCACTACTTTATAGGACATTCCATGTATTGTGTGAGGTGTTTAAGTGTGGTTCTAAAGATCTTTGTTGGGAGTCAATTACCGTGATCAATATTTGGATGACACAGATTTTGTTCTATGTTCAAATGTAGGTCCCCGAGTTCAAGTTTCAATGAAAGAAGCACTAAACGTTAGGTAAAAATATGGTCTAATCCTATCAACCTAAAGTTCAAAGGGAGGAAGGTTCTTGAGTTTAATATGCAAGTCAAAGGATGTAAGTGCAAGTCATAAGTGCATATGAAAGTAATTAAACAACTAAGTATTTATTCAAGTCCTCAACAACAAAGCCTCAATTCTAATTTGACTTATTGGCCATTGAAACCTAATCTCAAACTTTTATGTTGTACATACAAGAAAATGGAAACTAAGGAAGATGACCAACTTGGAATTCATCCTCTTTAGTGGGGGGTACATGCCTATTTATAGAAGACTTCAACCTTTTGATTCATGACACCTATCATCTAGTAGAATCAACAGTCATGATTTGCTGATGCGGCACATGCTCGAGATGACATGTGGTACAATCCTTCTTCAAATTCTTTATGATGACATGGCGTGGTTAGCTCAATGGCAGAATGCCAAGTGGTTAGTTGATATTGATTTTTGTGTTGTGCTTCCTAACATGTAATAGCTTCAAAGTGTCAATCTTCGATAGCTTAAGTAATCATCATACACCAGCTTTGGAGATAACCATCCATTGATAGCTTACCTAGTCAACATGTGAAGGCTTTGGGATCATTAACCTTCGATAGCTCATTGGGTCAACATGCGATAGCTTTAGGATCATCAGCCTTCAATAGCCCATTAGGTCATCATGTAATGGCTTTGCAAACATCAACCTTCATTGGCCTATTTGACCAACATGCAATAGCTTTGGGATAATCAACCTTTGACAGCCTTCCTTTTACAACTTGTGATAGCTTTGACCCTATCAACTTGTGATAGCTTGTTTGGTTCTCAACTTGTGATAGCTCTTTTGTCATCTATTTGCGATAGCTTGCGTTGGCCTTCATTTTTTGACGGCTTTATCTTCCATTGAATTGCGATAGTTTGCTTTCAACTTGAGATAACTAGAATTTTGGGTATAACAAGTATACTCAAATCCACGTTTATTATTTGGGGTTTTTGATAAAGATATTAAGATTTCTAAATTATCTTTATCCTTGTTAAACTTATCAACATAGATTTTCATTTTATTGATATACTTATTATAGTAAAGAATAAAACTGTTTAGAGATGCAAAGACTAATGATCTTCGACTTCATTGAAAGATTCTCTATTTTTAGGGATTAGTTTTCACTTTCAAGTTTTTCAATACTTTTTGGTTACAAATCCTTCTCACATATTGAGTTCGCTGAGCCTTTGAATTTCATCTTCTAGAAATTGTTATTCTTCAACTAAAATTTCATTAGATATTTTTGCCTCTCTATCTTTGTTAAACTATCCTTATATTATTTTATAGGAATTTTATATCTATTATATAAATCATCAAAACATTCGTTATTTCCTTATTAAAATTCCATACCTGGTCATCATCTATCGTGAAGCACATGTTGGCATTTTCATATAGAGACCACTGTCACCTGATGGTGTGTCTAAGTCATCCCATGTTACATTAAAGCCCAGTTTCCCCTTCTTATTGAATGTGTCATTGTTAGAAGAGTAATTTGATTTCTCATATTTTGACAATCTTTTTTCGGATAGCCAGTTTTATCACATTCGAAACACTTGAAATCATTTTTATTTTCGAAATACCCATATTGTTGTTAGGTTTTCGAAGTTTATTCATTTTTTCTATTTCAAAAATTTTCTTGAAATTCCTAGTCATAAAAATGATTTCTTTATCATCATCATTATCTGATCATTAATTATCATTTGTTTCGTTGAATACCATTGATTTCTTCTCATTTGTTTGAGTTACTTTTCTAACATGCAATTGTACTTCATAGGACATTAAATTATCTATTGATTCTTCTACTTTCATGTTTCTAATGTCATTTGCTTCTTCAATAGCAAAAGTCTTCTAATTTAGTCAATTGAGAGTTAATTTGGAACCTTTCTGACTTGGACTTTTTCTGAAATAGAGTCTTTCCTAATGACACCGATGCATGCAAAATATCATGAAATTTGGAATACATATCAGATATGGATTCATTTTGTTTCATTTTAAAAGGTTGAAATTGGTTTGTCAACATGAATATTTTATCTATTTAACTTTACTAGTTCCTTCGTATCTGACTTAAACAGTCCTCTAATTTCATATGCATGTTTGCACACCAACACTCTGTTAAACTCATTTTTGTCCAAGGCACAAAATAGAATATTCATGGCCTTTAAAATATTTAGTGTTTCTGTCTTTGCATCATTGGTGCATTATGCATAATCTATTTGGGGCTCAATGTGTTCAGTTTGTGTAACATTCCAAATATATAATCCATTCGACTATAAAAAATTCTCATTCTACAGGACTAGCATGCATATTTACTACCATTAAATACTACCGGTCTAGCAGTAAATTGACCCTCTAAAAAGTGTTAAAATGTGTGTTGCTAGTATTGTTGGACATTTATCCTTTTAAAAATTCACATTATGAATCTTTTAAAAACCATGAGATTTCAAACCAAATGTGGGTTGTGGAATACACAACCACGCTGATGCAAGGCCACTAATACAACAGACGGGGTGAATAGTGGACATTAACTACTTTAAAATTAACATGCAAATTTCAAAGTTATCTACTTTGATTAGTAGCAAAACCACAATCATGTGAAGATAAACATATAATATAAGAAAACTAAAGAAAAAGACTTCAAGAATTTTTATACTGGTTTGGATATCTAATCCTACGTCCACTCATGTACTCACCGTACAGAATTTCAAGTACTAGTTCCTTCCTTTACGTGGGTGGCAAGAACACCTTTACAATCTTACAACTCCACGGGCGGTAAGATACACATTTCCTCTTGAATTTCCACAGGTTGCAACACACCTTTCTCTTTATAATCAACGATAAAGTTTGGCAAGTAGTTGTATCACTAGTACAGATTCTTGCAGCACAATGCTCCAATAACCTCCACTAGTAGTATATCAATTAAATCAATGGTAAATAAGATGATTTCAAAGAGTGTGAGTGAGATAGTATGTATTTGCAAAGAGAGTAGAAGTATATAAAGGAAGTTTTCTCAAGAAACCAAAGGGATGAAACATTAAAAGATTAATGGAAAATTATTATTAAAAGTTCATTTTCCAAACCCCTTGATAGAAGATGAAAGGATGTGTCTATTGCTTAAGAGATGGCGTCAAAATACCTTCATTTAAAATTTGAATTTTCGAATAATTGCCTCCATCTTGACATATTCCTCAAGAGTATATCGACATACTCTAGTAAATTTTAATGACCTTCTTCAAAAATTCAATTTTGACTTCCGTACTTTACAACTCAAATTGTATGTTTATATGAATATATTATGGATATAAAATGGAGTTAAATGAAGAGAAATATGAAGTATATTCAAGATAGGGAGTTTAGAAAAATCCTATGACTCAATAGGCATACTATACACTTATATTTTCGTTGTCGATGAAGCACTTGCGTTCCATTCCTCTTGAGTCGATTTTTTCTTTCATTTGCTATGATCAATCTTCATGCATACATAAATACATACATACATACATACACATGCATACACACACATATATATGCATACACAGACATATATATATATATATAATTCATTTTCTTGCATTCATTTATGGAGTTTCTTATATACCTCTATAAAATATCACCATGATATAACTGAAAATACTGCACAACTCAAAGAAACATTAATAATAACATTCATATAGGTGTTATAATCAAAATCAGTACTTACTGTATTAACAAAATATGCGAAAACTCAAGTCATATGTGCGATAATTTGGGAGTAGAATGCGAATGAACTCAAGAATGTTGATTGGAAAAACTGCTCTACTAATTTCAACATTTGAAATTGATGAGGACATTTCTCATCAACCTTGCTTTATACATTTCCAACTTAATTGATCTTCTTCTCGAAAACTCACTTGCAGCCACTGGATAAAATCCTTTTGAATACAATTTCCAAAATAAAATTTTGTCAATGTGCTTGGAATCCATTTCTTATTTGAAGCATCACACCATATAATATAGTTTATACTCTTCATAGTTGGTTGACGCCGAGGAGGTTGTCATTATTAAGAATCCAATTTCTCATGATTATAGTCATTTCTTAAAAGGTAAGCCCATTTTTTAAGTAGCCCATCCACTGTTTTATAACATCAATAGAAATAGGTGCGAGGCTAAAACCGCTGCAGCTACATACAACACATGACATTATGACCATACAGACCATACAACTAGCACATGAGCCAAATACACACAATCTAGACTACCAAAAAGGATGACTATGATAGGAATAAGCCCATAATGTTGTACGTAACCCCATCATATAAATCTTCAGGGTGAGTGTGCTTGGAGGAGATGACATAAGCTATAGTGACAAGAAGAGTAGTTTGGATAGGCTGTTTGTTAGGCTTTGAAGGCGGTGAATCAATAACCATAAATGGCTTGTCGTAGGAGGGATATTAGGCAAGGGAGGATCAGGGAAGAAAACAAAGGTAATATAAGCATCTAAATTTTCAATATCCTTGTTCTGGATAGGATGGGGATCTACCTAAGATGCTATGGAGGTAGCTTTTTCTGGCTTAGGTGTAGAGGGCTTTTTGACCCTCCATTGTCTTAGGGTTAGATTCAAAATTGGAACTTTCTCCAGCATAGTTGCAAGCGAAGGGACATCTTCAGTTTCCATAGGGCGATGATGGCAAAGGGAGTAGGAATGGCCAAAAGAGTGGACGAAAGTGCAGACTGGAGGTTTCCATTGGTAAGAGACATTAACTTGACCAGATCTATTTCCAGAGAGAGCAATTCTAAGGCAGGATGGCAAAGAACGATCAGGGGTGATCTCAATAAATGCTCTTGCAAAACTAAGACAGTCACTTCTTTCCATGATCTCATCAAAACAAATAAGTGCCCCAATGCAACTAGTCAACTAGTCAAGACCCTCAAGGGATTGGAGAGAGGAAGGGATGCTAGAAAACTTTGCCCATACTGGAATGAACATTATTTTCTCATGGGCACAGTCAATCAACGACCCCATCTAGTAATAATGAATACCTTCCCATCAATAATACAAGGATCAACTTCGAATATCGTTCGTCTTTCCTCCACGCTTCCAAAATTGAAGAAATACAAATCATTATCAAATCTCACACTAAACGATCCCTAAAATTTCCATTTAGCTTTAAGATGATTCCTAACAATAGCATAAGGAAGACCATCATCCAACAAGAAACCAAATAGGGTGTTCTTCCAAAATGCCACAGCTACATCAACTTCTTGCGGTGGAGCTAGAATATCATCAACATTTTCAAGATATTTCAAAGCGTTTAAAAACATATTAGCCTACATTACGCAGCTTGCTAGTGAAAAGAGATAACCATATGTGTTTTTTTGTTGGATTAGAAGACTTCGGCTCGAAATTTTGATCCTTAAAAGAAATGGTGGAGACACCATTAAGGATAGGTTCCCTAAGAGGAGCATTGGATTCATTCAAAGCAACCGACATGCCAACGCCAGAGTGGGTATACACATTGCTATTTTGAGGGAGAGTTTAGCAAGGATCGTCAATAGCAGGAGGAGGAATAATATCCAACTGTAATGAACCCGCCTTTTCATACAGTTTAAGCGGACAATCAGCCACACATGACCCACTCAAATTGAATCGAAAGGAGGGTAGTTAGGGAAAAAGAAAGAAAGGAGAAAATTAAACAACACAGAATCTCACAGCGGAACAAATAATATATAATATGAAACAGATCTTTACAAAAGAAATAAAAACTGTAATATACATACAGACATCAATTAGAGTACACTAACCTATCTCAGCTAGGATAGTTATAACTGACTGTCCTTAAAATTTGCTAATAAATTCAACCAATAGTCAACACAACGGAATACAAGAAATATGCAGATACATCTTGGACCTCCAGCTCATCTCCTGAGCTCCAATGCATCCAAAGCAATTTGTAAATATGCTAGGTCTGACCCAAGCATGGAAAGGGAAGAATGCCGGATCTGTCTGGTAAACCAGCGTGAGAAAAACCCACCCAAATCAAATTTAATGTTTACTAAAACCTTTCAAATAAAAGTATCTCGTAAGACCACGCCGCACATAAACACGGACAGGTTTCTACCTTACGATAACCAAAACCATTTTCTATAGAAAATCCATTGAAATTATAATAATGTCTAGGGATCAAAATAAACTATGAATATAACCGAAATTCTTACATCTCACATTTCAGCATAGTTGGGCATAATTAAGTCCACAAAGCTCGTATTGGAGAACGGATTCCAATTATGACAAGGTAAGGAACTACCTTCCGATGGTACATCTCTAGATAAAATGCACCGGAGTTTGACACGAACCTTATACCCCTGCTACATACGACTAGACTACCACTTGACCAGTAGAATCAAATACGATCATACCACTTTGCATCCCGAAGCATACACAAGTAGATAGTAATTGATCTAGATTTGAAATAACCATACCCTGATGGGAGAGACCCACATGGCCTTGCCATATGCCTACTTGTAATGCTAACACCGCCCTCCATGTAGTAATGCAATGACAACATTGATCCATACAAGTTGTTCATGACATAAACAAACTGAAGGCACTACTTCTACTACATCCACTTTGGAATCACCCTCAGAATTAGTAGCAAGCAGCCCTTGTTGTAACGACCCCGGATTTTATAAATATTTAAATTGATAATTAATTGAATTTTTGAAGACAATTTGTAAATTTTATCAATTTAAGTGATAAGAGTTTCCCCGAACTCAAATAAATTAGGTATAAATCATTTTAAACTTTAAATATTGTATATATATGTATATACATAAATGTATATATAGATAATTGATAAAAGATTAAATCTAAATAATTTTAAATTTAGAAATTGATGGTTTATGTTAGAAATAGAAATAAATGAATATTATAAAGTAAAGCGAAATTGAAATGGAAATTTATTTTATATTAAAGTGATATTGCAAAAGAAAGCCACATCAAACTATCACATATATATTTGTACAGCTGAAATAAAGAATGAAAAAAAAATAAGTATAAACACCTTTGTCTGTACTAGCTTGCAAAAGAAAACATGTGAAGAAATAAAAAATAGAACTGCATAGTCAACAATCAAAACAAATAAATTATATTCATGTACATAAGAATAGCTTGCAAACAAAAGAAACAAGTATAAAGATATGTACGTAAACTTGAAAATAAACTAAGTATGTAGACAGTAAAGTATTTTCATGTGCAAGCAAAAATGTAGGTATGAAGACAAAACAAGTAAACATATATATACATAAAGTACTTAGTAATAAATGCAAACCAATATATATCATCTCAGCCGAAAAGCAAGGCAAGAAATAAGAACTAAGCAAAAGGATATAAACAAAAAATATAATCATTTCAGCCTCCAGTTTCTGCCTGGCCAGATAAAAGAAAGCATCTTCATTTCATTTCGTCCATCTACAAAACTGAAGTAATAACATCTAAAACTAAAACAAATCTCAACTTAAACAAACTTCAACCCAGCTCAGCTATAACCAGAGAATCAGAGATCAGGGAAGCTTCAGCTTACAAATTTTACAAGCCTGTTCAAAATGGAAGGCTCTGTTTATTCTCCTGGAAAACAAGATCAAAGTTTCATTCTCTGTTCATCATCTTTTACTGTGAGCAAACCATCTCTTTAAAGCTTAGTTTTGTTGATACGTTGTGATGTTGTGATTTATGTTCGATTGTGTGATGGTGAAATGCTTGAATGGATGCAAATATGTTTGTATATATGCAAGAGTTGAATTTGCATGCATGAATATACATGTTCAGGTCCCTGTTTTTGGTTTTCAGAGTTTCAAATTTAAGTCTAAAATTCAAACCATCTTTGTGAAATCAATATTAGGCTAAGAACTTTGAAAAGAAAATGATGATAACCATACAACTTCATTTTTAAAAAAAATAACTGTGAGTAAGTTCACTTATCAACCTTTGTGCTTTTAATATTATATTTGACACTTGAAGTATGATAGTTTAAATGACTATGAGCAAACTCCCATCTTTAAACTTAATCTGTTTATATATAGGTTTGCATGTTAACAGGCTTCTCTGTTTCAATATCCTGTGAGTAACTTAACTTCTAAAAACAGAAATAAAGGTCCATAAATTGATGATTGCTTTGTATACATGTTGCTTATGATCTGTTATCAATGTGAGGATGTATGTATGTATATATGAATATTGAGATGCTTGTTGTTACAGATATACCTTGTCTGTTTAAAAAATTAACAGATCCAACCCTGATCAATAAATCAAATTTCTCTTTAACAATTATGTATAAAATCTTAAGTATAGACAAAAGATTGCTGTTATCCTATGGATTCAAATTTAAAAGTATAATTAGATCAAAATCTATATGGATAGACTCTGTTTACATCAAGCAGTAAATAAAGTGTTGAAATGAACAAAATTTAATGGTCAAAATTTATAATGTCAGGATCATGAATCAATTGCATAAATCAAAATTTGATTTTCAAAACTAAAATGGGAATTTTTAGTGGAGAGTGGAATGTGCATTTCTGTGTTGAACAGAAATGGGATTTTTGGGTATATTTGCAGTTCTGTGAACCTGGGGAGGTCGGGATTGGTTCAGTGGTTAGAGGAGTGATCATTGAAGCTAGGAAAAATATTGGATCAAGGATTTAAGCTATGTGGATTTTGGGATTTGAATTTAAAATCTGTAAGCCTAGTTTTTAGCTATGATGGAAATTTGATCACTTCGGCCTCAATGATGGATCGAGTGTTTTGATACTTCGGGTGATAGAAGTTTGGGTGATGTCGAAGTCGAGACCGGAGGTGGAAGCTCGCAGATGGTCGGCACGGCATGGACGAGGCGATGTTGCCAGGTCTCGAAACTGTCGATTTTGATTCGATGAACTTCTCACGTGTCTGGGTGGTCACGAGGCTTCAAAGCATCATTGTGGACTTGCTGAGGATCGCGACAGTGGCCGGTGGTGGTTGGGGTTCGTGTGCATGTGCACGTGTGTAGTTGGATATCTGGGGAAGCTACTGATTTGGGGAAGACGAAGTTATTCTCGGGTATAAGGATTGTTTGCCTCGAATAGTTACGCGGGTGAAGGGTAGGTTTGCTTCGAGTTGGATTTAAGTGTATAAATATGTTTCCTGTACCAAAGTCTAAAATTTAAAACTTAACTGAAAAGAAAAAAAGTACGTGATGGAGAAGAAAGATGGACACGAGAAAGATAGTGGGAAGACTCGAGTGTTTACTCGAGTAAAACCTGGACAACACTCGGGTTGGCTCGAGTTTTGTCTTGAGTATTTGACGTTACATAATTCCTTTAAAAATAATTATTTGTTTAAGTTTGAAATTAGTTAAAGGTTTTAAAATGTATTATATTATAGTAATTAAGTTTAAAGTGGTTTAATATATATAACCGTTAATTTAAAATAAACTTTGAATTTGATTAATTAATTTCTATGATTAATTAATGAATGTGATTAGTAAATTAATGTGATTAATTAATTAAAGTAATTAATTTGAGAATAATTAATTAAAGGTTAGTCAGTTAATTAAAGCAGTCAAAAGGATAATTACTAAATGAATTAGTTAAGAATAGTTAATTAATTTAATTAACTAATGATTTTGATTGATTAACTACTGATTAGAGATTTATGAATATTAATTAAAAGTAATTAATGTTTAATTACTGTGAATGGTTAAGGATAATTAATATAAGTAATTAAAGGTAATTAATTACTTAAAGATAATTTCTTAATTAAAAGAAATTAAATAAATGATTAAAGTTTGATTTAATTATAAATTAAGGTTAATAAATTAATAAATGATTAAAGAATAATTAATCAAAATGATTTGAAATTTATTAATGTTAATTAACCAGGATTAGAAATTCATAAGAAATAAATCTGATTTGAATTAGTCAGACAATTAACTGGTCTTACTTATGAATGTTTGGATTCTATTGGATGATTGAATTGTTTGATATCCCTGATCTGAGATGCTATGATTTGTGATCTGTACTGTAGTTATTTATCTGGGATGAATGTAAATTATTATCTGTGACTCATATATCTGTGATCTGCGATCGGTGAATGAAATTATCATTATACCGCTTATCAACTATATTTCTGTATTTTAATCTGTGATGATTGAATGATGTTGCACTATTGTGTGTTAAACCCCTGGACCACACTTTTACACACACAAATATGGATTTCACGAGGAAATCGGTTAAGTCACAGATGATTTAAATTTAATATTTTTGGAATTGAAATTTTAATTTCAATTGGTTTTGGAAATGGATCTGGGTTAAATGTTAACGCTTTTGTAAATGAGTTTCAAAGATAAAAGTTATTTTGAATAACTTAATCGAGTTTTGAAAATTTAAATAATTTGATTTAAATTTGAATTCAAGTTTGAAATTGAATTTTGTAATTTGAAACTAGGGATTTAAGATGCTATACAAGTTATATATTATATATGGGTTAAACCATTTTAAAAGTATTGTTTGAGAATTTGAATTTAACCCAAGGATTTCAACTCGTATGAATGAATCAGATTTTCTGAAATGAAAACTGTTTGTTTTCAAATGATAAAAGCTTTCAGATAAGAAATGAAATTCCAATTTAATTAAAGGAATTTCAAGTTTGAATTGAAAAAAATGGTTTTCCAAATTATGAATGAATTATTTTTGAAAGCTATGAATTAAATCTGTTTATTTTTAACAGATTTAAAATGATGATTTGTTTAAACCATTTGAAATGGAATTGTTTGAAAGCCATAAGTTAAATCTTTGTTTTAAAGATTTAAATGAGTTAATCCAATTGAAATGGGGATTAATTTGGAAAATCTGTGAATGAATCTTTTGTTTAAAAGATTAAAGTGTGGAAATTGTTTAAACCGTTGAAGGTTGTTAAAATGAATCTTTTTGGTTAAAGGTTTGAAAATGGTAATTTGTTAAACCATTTGAAAAGAAAGTTTGGGTTTAAGTTGTGAATTAATCGAAATCCGAATATGCATATATTTTTAAAATATTGCGCTCACTATTCGGTTCAGCCGGGAGAGGACCTTTGTGTCACATAACCCATTTTGAATAAGTGATACGTCGTATATGGATAGCATTTGAAGACCGGTGTTGAAGACCGGGTATTTGCGAAAACGATAGGATAACCTATCGATTGTCTCTGCACTGAGTTGCTCCGGTATAGAGATTTCCTAAGTGATGGGAAATTCGATCGGGATTGTGAATACCCGGATTGCAAGGGCTTCTTCGGAAGTGCTTTCGGTTCTGTTCGAACCCGGAATAGACTTGTATGGTTACATGTCTGACATTACGCTTTGAGATATAAAGCAGATTTCTTTCAAATACATTTCTGTTGGTGGCGGAGAATTTATTCTCTTAGCTTAACACCCTTCTCTGAGACGTACGAGCTCAGAGGTTATGTAATTGAAGGTTATCAGCGATATATTCCCAATTTGGTAATGTGACATGCTGAGTGTTGCTGTGTGATGATCATTTGTGATATGATCATTTGTTTGATCATTTATCTTTGTGATCATTACTTTGATCATCTATTGACCCAAAGCATAGCTTTGTGAAAAAGCGTAGCTTTGTGGACGAGACTTCGCCAGGGCCTCACAACCCGGAAATGGTCGAAACAGGAATGTTGCGGCAAGGTTATGAGGGTCGCGCCCTTTAGGGTATGTCATTTCCTTCTGGAAAGGGGTGGTATCATGGTATGGAGTCCAGATACTTACTCATGTGAACACACCTTATTTATTATGTGTGATGTTGGTTACCGAGGCCTCGGATAAAGGTCCCAAAGGACCGGGGGATGGCATATTCGTGAGTTACCTAGTTACAGGGGTAACCCGGCCTTATGTTGGCAGAGAGCAGTTTGTCTCTCGGGACGTCCAGCCAGAGGCGATCCCATTCGGCAGTAGGAAAGGAAGTTCCTTAACCTGACCATTTGTTGTAAATCCAAAGAAACAATACGAACCTTTACGATTGCAATTGTATAACCTGCTATGGAATGTGGCAGTAACCTGCTATTGAACATAGTAGCTATAGTAGGCATAACGTGAAATGCCTATGCTGGCTAAGATTGATATTATACTTTCGAAATGTTTCTGCACTATGCACTAGTAATAATATCCAATGATTTGTTTTGCGTAGTAAGCATCTTTGACTATCATAAGGAGAAATCTCCTTCGATTCTGCGTTTGCATTGTGTGTGTGTGCGGGAGGCCTTATGGTAGTTTCATTTTCCAAAAGCATTGCGGGTTTCAATGTTTAAAATTCTTTTGTGGTTTGTTTTAAAGATAAACTGTTTTTGTTGCTCACACCAGTCCCACGACTAACTCGGAGTTTATTGTCGCCTTCCTAAACTCTGGGTGCTCATAATTTTCCACACGAGCAGTCTAGAGTTGGGTTTCTCAGATATTCAGGTTTAGTAGATTATCTGGAGCTAGTCAGTCCTTGGATGACTGACCTTGCTTTCCGCTAGCTATGGACTGGAGCATTCTATTGGAGATATTCTATCTGCTGCCGGTGTTATCTATTTTCTTTCCGCTGTTATGTCTTGTATCAATATCTCTGATGTATATTGATATCTGTAGTATCATTCTGTTGTATCATATTGTACCAGATTTTGTATCTGTCATTGTATCAATGTTATATATATATATTGATATACTCTTTTTATTCTGCTGTGTTGTTGTACCTAATGATGTTATAAGCTCCGGAGAACCAGATTCGGTGTTTGAATCTACGGCATTTTGAGTACAAGTGAAGTACGGGTGCCGATTTTTGAAGGCCGACTTCAGGGTCTTTACACTTGTACTTCAAAGAGCTCCATCTTCAATTCCATAATCTTCAAGATGTCTTCACTTTGAAACACTTGAGCTGGATCGAAGTGGTTTTCGGATAACATATCTGATCCCAGTCTCTTCGAAACAACATTCGATAGTTTTCGGAAAACTCAACCCTGGTTCTTTAGGAAATACATAGTCAAAGATAAGAGCGGAGATCGCCTCCTAAGTGTTAGTGGACTGTGCCATATAACAAACGTGTTTCTCCTAGATATTTCTAGAGTTACGTTTTGGGTCCATATCTGATAGACGGTTATTTAACTATCCGCTAATGCACATCCAAATCAGGGATTTATTTCCAAAGGGAAAACCAACATTTGGTTAAGCACATTAGTAACCACTAACCTCTTTTATAAATCTTTTCATTAATTAAAATCACTTTGTAAATTACTTATATAAATATACCTTTATAGAGATATACCCACAAATCCCTATATTTTCAATACTTGGAAAATATCCATATACTTATCCTATCGATATAAGTATATTCATAGAACGGAGGAAGATTTCCTTTTTACACAATTCTACAACCATTTATAAACTCCTTTATAAATTCCTAAATCCCATTATAAACCATTTTATAAAAATCTAAAAACCATTTAAAATGTATCTAAATCATTTCTCAAATCATTCATAAACTCTTTATAAATCCTTAAAACTACTCTTATAAATCTATAAACCCATTTCTAAAATTCATTAATAAATATCTAACCAATTATAAAACTCCATTACCTTGTAAAAAAATCTTCCTTTAGGTCTTCAAACCATTTTATAAAAACTTCTCCTATAAAACCGAAGTCCGTTTATAACCTCTATTTATAAGTCTGGGAGACATTTATAAATAAATAAAAATCATTTACTTCAAAACACTATTATATAATAATAATTGTTAACAATAAACATTATTAATAAATAATAATTATTAACCTAATAACATCTTAAAATAATAATTAATAATTTCAAAACATGATTAAATAAATAATAATAATTAATCTTTACCGTTATTATAAATAGTAATAATTTATTTTCAAAACAATATTAATAAATCATCATTATTAATTTCAAACCATATTAATTATTTAAATAATTAACTTTTCAACTATTAAAATATTGAAAAATAACGTTAAAAAACAATATTAAATATAGATAAATAACTTTAAAATGATATTAAATATAAATAAATAATCTTTAAAACAATATTAAATATAAACAAATAACTTTAAAAAGACGGATAAAAAGGTTGGAGTAAAATAGAAGTTAAATCTTTTTAAACAAATATTCCCAAAATCAAATTTCAGATTAAAAAATCATTTCCTACCTCAAAAAACAACTCCAACTCAAATGGCAATTTATAGCATTTTCGAATACTAATTTGAGCTCAATAGCTATTAAACTTTTAACCAATATCGATATTGATTTTCTATCACAACCGGGTTTAATATTCAATAATTCATATGATAGGAATATTATTGAAATTAAAATCAACAATGGCGAGGAATCCTACTGGATCCTTCCAACCTATTCCCCTGCATCACAAACTATATGTAATCATATAATATGGGTCATCCACTCCAGGGGCGAAAATAAATCCAAACCAACTGATAAAGCACTAAATCATCCAAACATCCAATCATAATTTTTATCAACTATATATACAGGTTAACCAAAAAGGTGAGTTTAGCTCACCGAAATTCCAGTTATGGCCGAAGCTTTTCGGTTTGAATTGAAATTGAACAGGATTTCAATTTTAACTCAAATTTCCACTAGCTCCAAATCTATCCAATCCAATTCTATATCCTAGTATTCACCAACACGATCCTAAGGCAACTCATCGACTTCAATTTGGACCTCGTATGAATTAGATATGAATTAATGAACGTTTGAGATTATTTAAATTTTAAATTACTTAAATTAATTAAGTTTTTAAATTAATTACCTTTCCCTCCTCACTCTCATTTACAATCCAGGCACGAAAGAACCATATACCGACCGCGTTTCCCATCGTGTCGTCGCCGCCTCGAGTCGCTAGCCGCCACCGCAAGTCGACATGGGAAAGCCCTAACTCCCTCTTTTGATCAACCCCAGTCATGACAGCTCCGCCGCCCAAAATCGCCAAAAATCGGCCGTGCTTGTCGTGCCGTTCATTTCAATTTTCCCACCACTACTGGCCACATTGGGCCACCAACTCTGGCCAAGCCAAACCCTAGTCGTCCCCTTCATTTCTCCTTCACGACACATCACCCCAAAGTCCACCAATTCGCCAGAATCGATGAAACTACGACCGCCGTTCATCCTTCCTTTGCCGCCGCCTTGCTCCACGATACTCCATCACCACCGTTGATTGCCTACATCTCATCGTCGCCAACGTTTTTCTTAGTTGATAACATGTCCTGGAATCACCTCGAGTGGCTCCAGCGAATCAAGGCCGTTGGATTCGATTTTGTTGAATTTCAAAGTGGAAAAAAAGTGTGAACTTGCCTTCTCTGTTTGGACGCGATTAATATAGTGAAAGGGGGAAATGGGTTGAGACATGGGGAAATAAATAATAAAATTTCTAAGTCTTTTAGATTCACCCACCTATACCGACTAATTTCCTTCCACTCATTCATTCCAAGTTATAACTCAAAATCAAATTTTAGTTATAAAAATTTTCTTTTCAAAATTCTCAAAAATTTTCTAACAACTAAAATTTACGGAAAGTTTCGCCAGTGTCTCTTTTGCGCGGTTCGATCTGAAAATTTTACAATACATATATGATCACAAATATACATCTCATCTTCAAGGACGAGGCATGCTGCAGAGAAAAATATAAAAGTACGATATATTATTCGAGATATGTATCCTTTATTAGTATAAGCAAGCATATACAATCAATAAAATGCGAAAGCGAGCTCCAAATGCGAAGCATACGTCATCAGTACCTACAGATCACTCAACAACCAATGAGAACGGGTATAGGGAAAGTAATACGAATATATAACATATACTAATACAATAACTATATGAAAATGTAACAAATGTAATAAGAGGAACCATCCAACAAATAATATCCATCCAACTAATTCATAACCACATCAATTTGCATTTTCCAATGTCAACATTTAATTTATTAAGCCCGTACGATGTACATATATCATCCATACGCAAAACCATACCTAATCGCTAGCTCGGTCGCACAATTTCACTTCCGAACTAGTATCGTTCACACGATTACTCCAGTGCGGACATAGATCTGGTTCCTTGGTTAGGAACCGTAATTCTCCTTGCATAGCCATATACTATGATAGGTAACATCCGAATCAATTAAAAATCCATACACGGTGTTCGCCGTCAAGAACCGAGTGAAAAATCCTAACTCGGACCGATGTAAATTACCTCAAAATCGTATATTCGAATCTGGATCATACAATTATGTGAATAAAATGATCTACGTACAAATTACGTATTTATTTCAATTGGTTTCTTATTATATCCTTTTTTTTATTCAGATTATTTTATTTACATCCATTTATTCATAATTATTATCATTTACATTCATTTATTTATTTAGTATATTTCTTTCAATACTAGTATTACTTAAGAACCATTCCATCAAATTTTACTTATGTTTATTATGAAAATTTTATACAACACTTCTCATGTTTATTATTCTTTACAACTTAAATTCATATCCATTTCAAATCAAATTCAATTTCAGTTAACTCATTTCATAAATTCACTTCATTTACCCTTACTTGTGTCAAATTTCTTTCCAAAATTCACTTTATTTAACTTAAGTTAAATTTCATTTCATAGTTCAATTTCAAATTTACTTTTCTTAACATTCATATTCAACAACTTTAAATTTTTTGTTATAACTTACTAATTCTCAAAATTTATAAGTTACAAAACCTATTTTCTCATATTTTCATAAAACACTTAAATGAAAATTTTCAGAGTTTAAATGCCCTGTTCCTATTTCAAATTATTTTGACATAATATGTATACATAACTCCTTCGTATGTCAGATCATACTTTTGAAATCTAAAACAAATTCGTTTTACCAAAACACAATTTCAATAGCAAATCATTATGGTGGCAATTCTTCACATAGAAATTCGAAAATGAATACTGATGATGCTGTAGTCATCACCCAAATTATTTTCCAACGACTAAAGCGAGTCCAGTGCTCTCTATCTCTTTCTAATTCCATTTAAAAATATTTTTAATCAAAATATTTTCAAAATAATACTATTATTATTCTTCAAAAACCTTTGAAAAACAATTTTCAAAATCACTAGGATTTAAATTCTCAAATTCTCAACGTTTAAATCTTTTTTATTCACAAACCATATTTATAAATTTATCTCATATATAATTTCACTTTGGTTGTATAAAACCATTTCTTAATTGTTTATCTTTGTTTACATTATAGTAATAACAACTTTTATTAGTATGCAAACAATAAACACAAATGATAATAATCAAATATTATCATTCACTAACGACCAAACACACCATATATATTACAATAATTTTTGAAAAATTATTCCTTTATATATAAAATATAATCAAGATAAAATTATTTTATTTACCCAATTCTCAAAATAATACTGTCGCTTTGCCATGTTTAAGTGTTTATAAACCCCTATCAATATCGTGGCGTCCTATGTACCGACCAAAATTCATTAGCCGCTCAAAAGATAAAATTAACAAAACATTAAGCATTTTAATAATCACAAACATATACGCTCTCATATATATAATACACTCAAACTCATTGTAGGGTGCTATTGATTCTATCTATGATGAGTACCTCACCAAAGCCTAGGTTCTCACTTAACCTCGCGCTCTGATACCAAAATGAAACGACCTAGGCTTTTCAACCATCAGCATTAGGTGCAACCCACCATGGAATATATTGGTACCTCGAATCTGATTTTACGGTCAGCCGCCTGACCCATAACCAACCCTACAAGGCCTTATACTGCCTCTCCAGGACATGTAGGGGTAAGAGTCTCTTGCTCGCCACCAAACACAAAGCGCGAACCCCCTATCATGCGTGAACCTCACCAACCAGATCCGATCTCGGTATCTTCAAAAAAACATTCGATAGTTTTCGGTAAACTCAACCCCGGTTCTTTAGAAAATAAACAGTCAACGATAATAGTGGGGATCACCTCTTAACCGTTAGTGGATGGATTTCCTTATCGTTTTTCCTAGGAGAACGAAATGAGACTTATACGCATAGTACAACATCATCGAAGATGATTGTGCCATAAAACTCACGTGTCCTTCCTAGAAATTTTAAGAGTTACATTTTGGGTCCATATTTGATAGTCGGTTATTTAATTATCCACAAATACACATCCAAATCAAGGATTTATTTCCAAAGGAAACACCAACATTTGGTTAAGCACATAAATAACCACTAACCTTTTTTATAAATCTTTACATTAATTAAAATCAGTTTGTAATTACTTATATAAAAATACCTTTACAGAGATATACCCACAAATCCCTATATTTTAAATACTTGCAAAATATCCATATACTTATCCCAACGGTATAAGTATATTCACAGAACGGAAGAAGATTTCCTTTTTACACAATTCTAAAACCATTTATAAACTCCTTTATAAATTCCTAAAACCCATTATAAACTACTTTATAAATCTCTAAAAACCATTTATAATGTCTCTAAATCATTTCTCAAATCATGTATAAAGTCTTTATAAATCCATAAAACTATTTATAAAATTTCTCTTATAAATCTATAAACCCATTTCTGAATTTCGTTTATAAATATCCAACCATTTATAAAACTCCTTTACCATGTAAATAATCTTCCTTTAAGTCTTCAAACAATTTTATAAAAACTCCACTTATATAACCCAAGTCCGTTTATAAACTCTTATAAATAAATAAAAATCATTTACTTCAAAATACTATTATATAATAATAATTATTAACAATAAACATTATAAATAAATAATTACTATTAACTTCAAAACATCTTAAGAATAATAAATAATAATTTCAAAACATTATTAACTAAACAATAATAATTAATCTTTGTCATTATTATAAATAGTAATAATTTATTTCCAAAAACATTATTAATACATTATTATTATTAATTTCAAGCCATATTAATTATTTAAAAAATTAACTTTTCAAATATAAAAATATTGATAAATAACTTTAAAAAACAATATCAAATACAAGTAAATAACTTTAAAACGATATTAAATATAAATAAATAATATTTAAAACAATATTATATATAAATAAACAACTATGAAAAGACAGAAAAAAAGGTTGTAGTAAAATAGAAGTTAAATCTTTTAAAACAAAATATTTTTGAAACCAAATTTGAGATTTAAAAATCATTTCCTATCTCAAAAACCAACTGCAACTCAAATGGCAATTTATAGCATTTTTAAATACTAACTTGAGGCCAATAGCTACCAAACGTTTAACCTATACCGATATTGAATTTCTATCACTACAGGGTTTAAGTTTGAGCATATACAATGTCATAATCAATACAGCCAACAATCAGGTTTAATATTCAATAATTCATATGACTTGAGTATTATTGGAATTCAAATCAACAATGGCGAGGAATCTTGGTTGATCCCTCCAACCTGCTCCCCTGCATCACAAATTGTATATAATCATATAATATGGGCCATCCGCTACTAGGCGGGCATATAAAAAGGTCATTCGCTCTAGCAGCGGAAATGAATCCAAACCAATTAATAAAGCAGTAAATCATCCAAACATCCAATCATAATTTTTATCAACTATATAATATTACTGGTTAACCAAAAAGGTGAGTTTAACTCAAAAAAATTCCAGTTAACGCCGACGCGTTTCGGTTTGAATTAAAATTGAACAGGCGTTTAATTTTAACTCAAATTTCCACTAGCTCCAAATCCATCCAATCCAATTCTACATTGTAGTATTCACCAATACGATCCCAGCACAACTCGTCGTGTTTGATTTGGACCTGCTATGAATTAGATATGAATTAATGAACATTTGAGATTATTAATTAAGTTTTTAAACTAATTAACTTTCCTTGCTCACTCTTGTTTACAACCCAGGCACGCAAGAACCCAACACAGACCACGTCTCCCATCGTGTCGCCGCCGCTATGGGTCGCGAGGGGAAAGCCCTAACTCCCCTCTTTCGATCGACCCCAGTCACGACAGCTTTACTGCCCCCAATCGTTGGAAATCGGCCATGCTTACCGCGCCATTCTTTCCATTTTCCGCAGCCACTGGCCATGCCATGCCACCAAACTCCAGCCAAACTAGCCTTAGTAGTCCCCTACATTTCTCCTACACGACACATCAACCTAAAGTCCACCAATTCGCCGGAATCGACGAAACCACGGGCGTCGTTCATCCCTCCTTCGCCACTACCTTGCTCCACGATACTCCATCACCACCATTTATTGCCTACAGCTTATCGTCGCCGACGTTTTTCTTAGTTGATGACTTGTTTGAAATCGTCTCAAGTGGCTCCGGCGAATCAAGGCCATTGGATTCGGTTTAGTTGAATTTGAAAGAAAATAAACGGTGAACATGCCTTTTCTGGTTGGATGTGATTAATATAGTGAAGGGGAGAAATGGGTTGAGACGTGGGGAAAGTGCTGAAAAGTGGAGAGTATGGTAAGGGTATGGGCTAATATATGATGAATATATTATTATTATTATTATTATATTCTCCTTAAACATACCGAAAAATCCCAAACTCCAATCGAGGCATGCCGCCCTACGTTCTATACTAAAACCCCTATTCCAAACAAAATGGAACTAGAATCGAGACACAATTCTATCATATACAGAAGTTAACTTTTTAAAATCGAATTATATTAAATTAAATTCCTTTAATTAATTCTACGCGTCTCGGGCTCTCATAGCCAAACGATATGTCTGATTGCTATGAAATTAGACGGCATATAACTATTCAATATTACGGATTCAATGGAACTAGTTTCATATAATAACGAGACAGTGCCCCGAAAGACTATTTTCACACGTTAAATAAAAGGAATTGTTATTAAAACTAGTTTATTCGCCTTTATTCAAGTTTAAAAGTTTACTACTACTCATATAGAATCAAATCAACTTTCGAAATCATTTTTATTAACATCAAATTCAAGGTTTAATTTTTTTTAAATAATCCAAAATATAAAATTTTGGCAATTCAATTATCAAATAAGTCGCTGAATTTGAAATATAAGTTGTTTAATTATAAAATTAACTTTTCAATATTTAAAATCAATTAAATATTTCAAATTCAAGTGACTAAAATTCCGGGTCGTTGCATTCTTCCACTTTAAAAGAATTTCGTTCCTGAAATTAGCAAGCAAGAAAGATGCCATAAACTCATTAACTTTTTAAAACCAATTAGCTGAAATAGATTATAAAATTTCTATGTCTTTTAGACTCACCCACATGTACCAACTAATTTTCAACCATTCATTCATTCCAAGTTATAACTCAAAATCTAATTTTAGTTATCAGAATTTTTCTTTTCAAAATTCTCAAAATTTTTCTAACGCCTTAAATTTACAGAAAATTTCGTCAGCGTCTCCTTTGCGAGGTTCGATCGGAAAAATTTACAAAACATATATAATCATAAATATACATCTCATCTTCAAGGATGAGGCATCCAGTAGGGAAAAATATAAAGTACAGTATGTACTCCGAGATATGTACCCTTTATTAGTATTAGCAAGCATATTCAAGCAATATAATGTGAAAGCGAGCTCCAAATGAGAAGCATACACCATCAGCACCAACTAATCACCCAACAACCAATGGAACAAGTATAGGGAAAGTAATAACAATATATAACGTATACTAATACAATAATTATACGCAAATGTAACAAATTTAACAAGAGGAACCACCCAACAAATAATATCCATCCAATTAATACATAAATATATCAATTTGCATTTTTTAATGTCAACATTTAATTTATTAAGCCGATGTAAATATATCATCTGTATGCAATACCATACCCGATTGCTCGCTCGATAACACAATTTCACATTCGAACTAGTATTGTTCACACGACCACTCTAGTTGGGACTCAGATCCGGTTCCTTGATTAGGAACGCCATTCTCCTTACATAGCCATATACTATGATAGAGAACATCGAAATCAATAAAAAATGCATACCCAGTGTTCGCCATCAAGAACCGAGTGGAAAATCCTAACTTGGACCGATGTAAATTACCTCGAAATTGTATATTCGAATCTGGATTAAATAGTTGTGCGAATAAAATGATCTACGTACAACTTACGTATTTATTTCAATTAGTTTCTTATTATCCCTTTTTTTTCCAGATACTTACATCCATTTATTCATAATCATTATCATTATCATTTACGTTCATTTATTACTTAGTATATTTCTTTTAAGACTAATATCACTTAAGACCCATTCCATCAAATTTTACTTAAGTTTATTATAAACATTTTAAACAACACTTCACATGTTTATTATTCTTTACAACTTAAATTCATGCCCATTTCAAATCAAATTCAATTTCATTTAACTCGTTTCATTAATATACTTCATTTACCTTTACTTGAGTCAAATTTCTTTTCAAAATTCACTTTATTTAACTTAATCTTAAGTTAAATTTCATTTCATAGTTCAATTTCAAATTTACTTTTCTTAACATTCATATTCAATAACTTTAAAAAATTTGTTTTAACTTGCTAATGCTCAAAATTTATAAGTTATAAAACTTATTTTCTCCAATTTTCATAAAACGCTTAAATGAAAATTTTGAGAGTATAAATACCCTATTCCTATTTCAAATTATTTTAAATAATATGTATACGTAACTCCTTAGTATATCAAATCATACTTTTGAAATCTAAACCAAAACTTAATTTCAATAGCAAATCATTATGGTAGTAATTCGTGAATTAGAAACTCGAAAATGAATACTTATGATGCTGCAGTCATCACCCGTATTATTTTCCAGCGACTAAAGCTAGTTCAGTGCTTTCTATCTCTTTTGAATTCCATTTTAAAATATTTCTAATCAAAACATTTTCAAAGTAATACTATTATTATTCTTCCAAAACCTTTGAAAAATAATTTTCAAAATCACCCGGATTTAAATTCTCAAATTCGCAATCTTTAAATTTTTTTATTTACAAATCATATTTATAAAATTCCCTTATATATAATTTCACTTTGGTTATATAAAACAATTTCATAATTTTTTATCATTGTTTACATTATAATAATAAAAACTTTTATTATAACACAAACAACAAACGATAATAATCAAATATTACCATTCACTAACGACCAAACGTACCAAATATATTACAATAATTTTTGAAAAATTATTCTTTTATATATAAAATATAATCAAGGTAAAATTACTTCATTTAGCCAATTCTCAAAACAATACTGTGTCGATTTGCCTTATTTAAGTATTTTGAAACCACTATCGATATCGTAGCATCCCACTTACCGTCAAGAATTCATAAGCCACTCAACGGGTAAATTAACACAATATAAAACATTTTTATAATCACTAACAAATACGCTCTCATACATAATACACTCATACTCGTTCTAGGGTGCTACCGACCCTATCTATAATAAGTACCCCACCAAAGCCTAGGTTCTCGCTTAACCTCGCGCTCTGAAACCACAATGTAACGACCTCGGCTTTTCAACCATCAGAAGTGGGTACAACCCACCGTAGCATACACAAGTAATTTGAATCTGATTTTACGGTCAGCCTCTCGACCCGTAACCAACCCTTTAAGGCCTTATACTACCTCTCCAGGACATGTAGGGGTAACAGTCTCTTGCTCGCCACCATAAACAAAGAGAGAACCCCTATCATGCAGGAACCTCACGAACCATATCCGATCCCGGTCTCTTTGAAACAACATTCAATAGTTTCTGGTAAACTCAACCTCAGTTTTTTAGGAAATAAACAATCAAAGATAAGAGCGGATATCACCTCCTAATCGATAGTGGATGGATTTCCTTATCGTTTGTCCTAGGAGAATGAAACGAGATTTATACGCATAATACAACATCATTGAAGATGACTATGCAATATAACTCACGTGTTTCTCCTAGATATTTCTAAAGTTACATTTTGGATCCATATTTGATAGTCGGTTATTTAACTGTCCACAAACGCACATCAAAATCAAGGATTTATTTCCAAATGGAAAACCAACATTTGGTTAAGCACTTAAGTAACCGCTAACCTCTTTTATAAATCTTTTCATTAATTAAAATCACTTTGTAAATTACTTGTATAAAAATACCTTTATAGAGTACTCGCAAATCCCTATATTTTTAATACTTGGAAAATATCCATATACTTGTCCCAACTGCAATATATTCACAGAACGAAGGAAGATTTCTTTTTTACATAATTCTAAAACCTTTTATAAACTCCTTTATAAATTCCTAAAAACCCATTATAAACTATTTTATAAATCTCTAAACACCATTTATAATGTCTCTAAATCATTTCTCGAATCATTTATAAATTCTTTGTAAATCCATAAAACTTATTATAAAACTCCTCTTATAAAAATACAAACCTATTTCTAAAATTCGTTTATAAATACGTAGCTATTTATAACACTCCTTTATCTTGTGAATAATCTTCCTTTAACTCTTTAAAGCAATTTATAAAAAATTCTCTTATAGAACCCAAGTCCGTTTATAAACACTATTTATAAGTCTCGGAGACATTTATAAATAAATAAAAATCATTTACTTCAAAACACTATTATATAATAATAATTATTAACAATAAACATTATCAATAAATAATTATTATTAACTTCAAAACATCTTAAAAATTAATAATTTATAATTTCAAAACATTATTAAATAAACAATATTAATTAATCTTTACCATTATTATAAATAGTAATAATTTATTTCCAAAACATTATTAGTAAATCATTATTATTAATTTCAATCATATTAATTATTTAAATAATTAACTTTCCAAATACTAAAATATTAATAAATAACTTTAAAAATATTAAATATAAATAAATAACTTTAAAATGACATTAAATAAAATAAATTATCTCTAAAATAATATTAAATATAAATAAACAACTTTGAAAAGACGGATAAAAAGGTTGGAGTAAAATAGAAGTTAAATCTTTTAAAATAAAATATTTCCAAAACCAAATTTCAGATTTAAAAATCATTTCCTATCTCAAAAACCAACTCAAACTCAAATGACAATTTATAGCATTTTAAATACTAATTTGAGGCCAATAGCTATCAACGTTTAACCAATATCAATATTGATTTTTTATCACTAGTTAGTTTAAATTTGAGCATATAACGATGTCATAATCAATAGAGCCAACAATCAGGTTTAATATTCAATAATTCTTATGATAGGAATATTATTGAAATTAAAATTAACAATGGCGAGGAATCGCATTAGATCCTTCCAACCTGTTCCCCTGCATCACAAACTGTATATAATTATATAATATGGGTCATCCGCTACAAGGCGGGTATATAAGAAGGTCATCCGCTCCAGGGGTGGAAATAAATCCAAACCAACTGATAAAGCATTAAATCATTCAAACATCTAATCACAATTTTTATCAACTATATAATATTACTGATTAACCCAAAAGGTGAGTTTAACTCATCGAAATTCCAATTATTGCAGAAGCGTTCCGGATTGAATTAAAATTGAACAGGCATTCAATCTAAACCTAAATTTCCATTAGCTCCAAATCCATCCAATCCAATTCTATATTGTAGTATTTGCCAATATGATCTCAACGCAACTCATCGCGTTTGATTTGGACCTTGTATGAATTAGATATGAACTAATGAACGTTTGAGATTATTTAAATTTTTAATTGCTTAAATTAATAAAGTTTTTTAACTACTTACCTTTCCCTCCGCACTCTCGTTTACAACCCAAGCATGCAAGAACCCAATACCAACCGTGTTTCCCGTTGTGCCACCGCTGCGAGTCGCCAGAGGAAAGCCCTAACTCCCTTGTTTCTATCGACCCAGCCACGGCAGCTCCACCACCCCCAATCGCCGAAAATCGGCCGTGCTAGTCGCGCCATTCATTTCCAGTTTCCCTTCGCCATTGGCAATGCCGTGCCACCAAACTCTTGCCGCCTAGCCCTAGCCGTCCCCTACATTTCTTCTTCACAACACATCACCCCAAAGTCCACCAATTCGTCGGAATCCACGAAACCACGACCGTCGTTCATCCCTCCTTTACTTCTGCCTTGCTCCGCGATACTCCATCACCACCATTTATTATCTACTTCACATCGTCACTGATATTTTTCTTAGTTGATGACATGACCTGAAATCGACCCGAGTGGCTCCGGCGAATCATGGCCATTGGATTCGATTGAGTTGAATTTGAAAGAAAAAAAGGGCCAAATCTCCTTCTCTAGTTGGACGTGATTAATATAGTGAAGGGGGAAATGGGTTGAGATGTAAGGAGAGTGCTGAATAGTGGAGAGTAGGTAAGGGTATGGGCTACTGTATGATGAATATATTATTATTATTATTATATTCTCCCTGGACAAATCGAAAAATCCCGAACTCCAATCGAACCATTCCACCTGGCGTTCTATACAAAATACCCCTATTCCGAACACAATGGAACTAGTATTGAGACCCATTCTATCATATACAGAAGCTAACTTTTCAAAATCGAATTATATTAAATTAAATTCCTTTAATTAATTTCTACGAGTTTCGAGCTCTCACGACCAAATGATACGTCCGATTGCCATGAAATTAGACGGCATATAAAAATTCACTATTACGGATCCAATGGAACTAGTTTCGTCCAATTTCGAAATAATGCCCCGGAAGGCTATTTTCACACGTTAATTAAAACGAATTATTATTAAAACTGGTTTATTCGCTTTTATTCAAATTTAAAAGTTTACTCTCTTCATTCTTATTTAAAAAGAATTTAAATCAACTTTCGAAATCTTTTTTATTCACATCAAATTCAAGATTAATTTTTTTTAAACAATCCCAAATATTAAATTTAACAATTCAATTACCAAATAAATCGCTGAATTTGAAATATAAGTTGTTTAACTTATAAAATTAACTTTCCAATATTTAAAATCAATTAAATATTAAATATTTTAAATTCAAATGGCTGAAATTCTTGGTTATTACACCAACAGAGCTTGCGACAAGGTTATGTGACCATAAGGTGAAGTCGGGTTCGGATCCATAGATAATGGTGATTTCTATTTACGTTTTGAAAGAGAATGTGGTTGTTCCATAGCCAAGGAAGGGTAAGTGATGAGATTAGTTAGTGAATGGGGGTTTAAAGGCTTTTCTAGATGTGTTATAAGGGTACTCATCAGAGTAAAGCATTATGGCCTAATAGGGGATCCAAAAATCCCTTTTTCATTGGGTTAATCAGCACAAATGAAAGGGAGATGGAGGTAAGAGAAATGAGTTAGAAGAAATTGATCGCGGTTTGGAGAGTTTAGGTGAAAGTGACGAAGTGATTAGATGGCTGAAACCCTAAATATTGTCACCATTCTTGTTTTGAAATGATTTTGTAATCAATTTCTCGATAGTTGATTACAAACTCGAAGTTTCTCTTCAATGTGTAAGATTCACGACTGAACATTTTAATGAGTTGTGTCCTTTTGGTCTTGGTTAAATTTGTATCAACCATATAATGTGCATTCTATATCAGAAACTTGGATCATATCCAAGACCATCACACTACCACTAATTTTTCTAGAAAGAAATTCCTTCGGGAAGAAGGTAGTGTGTCTTGAAACAAAAATTTGTTTCTCCATGTGATGGAATAGGCTTCAAAATGTTTTATGAATTGCCTATAGAATTACATCAAATTGATTTTGCCTTGAGTTCGTGAAATTTATGTTTATAACATGGATTGGACTACCACAAATCTTAAACTATTTAAGATAGAGTTTATTTCCAATTCATATCTTATATGGGATTGTTACCTTATCTTTATGTCATTACTCTTAAGTACATTTCTTTAAAGAAAGAAGTAACACGATTTCACTAATTATCAATCATACTTCGTCTGACAAAGTCTGATTACTCCTTATCACTACATCATTATGTTGCATATGGAGCAGTGACTTTGAGAGTGAATCGTATTCACTTTTAGGTAATCTTTCAACTTTTATCTAAGATAATCATTTATTCAAACAAATTGAATTGCTTTAATTCTTTTACATGTTATTTTGTACTTTCGTTTTATATTTTATGAACTAGTCATTGATATCTAACTTGTATATTAAATAGACATGTTCATATCTGTGAAAATTCATCGGCGTGTTTATGGAAGCACATGGGTCCGCTTTCGGTATCATTTGACCATGGATTTTGTACATCTATATGTATTAATCTGAAGAGTTTGTTAACTCTTTTGTTATCCCACTTAACAGGTGCTTTGCCCTTAATTATTCGAGATACAATTAGCAATTACCACATGATTCATAATCAAATGGTTAAAAATTTATCTCTCAAAGATATGGCTTAGTCCACATTTCCAAAAATAATGCTTCTGCATTTTCAATAGCTAACACATCTTTATGGTTATGTAAACAAATATCATCATCTATATACCTAAAATAGATTTATTTTATAACGAATATTCGTAATATACATAATAAAACAAAACAGCATTCGTTTTTGGTCAAAACTGAAAGAAGTTATTATTTCGATAAATAATATAAGTTATGCATGAAAGTATTTTTTTCAAAATTTGATGTGTCCCCTAGCTAGTGCCATATGGTATGCACTTACTATTTTTGCTGTTACAGTAACAACGTTTAGAATATGAAGCTCCATTCAATCACTTATTATGGGCAACCTATTTCTTTTACCGCAACCAATTTTAGCATTGAGAATTCTGGATCAAATATCTCAAACATGAGAAATGGATCTTATATAGAATAATTATGATGCCTTGGCCCAGTACCCATGATATTAGATTGAGTTAGTTGTTCGAAAGCATGGAGTAGAGGACACTATTGGAGCACTCCATCATATACACTCCCTTAGACAAGTACAAATATGTTTCAACATAATAATACAACTAAGTAATACATATATCGTCTCGGCCGGAAGCAATGTATATGAGCAATATCCAAGATTGAATAATTCATAAATAATGCCCACACACACATAAAATATGTGTATGTATGTATAACCGAAGTTATAATATCATAAAATAATACATCACTTTTCTACAGAAGAATGATACATCATAATTAACTCACAACAGCGTGTATTCATATATATATATATATATATAACATCACATAAGCCAACACTATAAACCAAGTCAGACTAAGCACCACCATCGTCATCTGCTCCATAAGTGATACGTAGCCCGAAATAAATGTAAAATCATAGTAACATATCCTATCAAAACAATCTTATTCTGATCCGAGTTTGTTAAACAAATAATACACCCTAGTTCAGACTTGATGAAATGCACAATAATATAGCATGACATAAATAATAGGTGCATGGAAGGTTACATGTCACACACTTATCTACACCCTCCCACCTCTCAATGTACAAACAAGTTGTCAACACATGTGCCACGACACTATTTATAATGACTCTCAGCTGCAACTCGAGTAAACTGGAAAATCCATTATATTCTCCTTTATTTGTTGCACCTTTATTATTAAGCATAATATATATATATATGAACAATGTGTATATAGCTAGTTCATTCCTATTTATTTTCACTCTACCAAATGCTGGGCCGACACCAAGGGATTCCGCCTTCCCCTTGAACCATAGTTGTAGGTGCCTCCACATGATCGATTGGTTAAACTATCTTACTCACCACATGGCCGCCTTACTGGCTAACCCCACTATCCATCCACACTGCTCAACGTCACCACTTCATGTTATCTCTCCTTGCTTTTTATAACCGTGCAACAGATCATTTGGATTATGGCAATGGCGCCAATCACCACGTTTCAGAGTATGACCTCGAATCAGTCCAGCTAGAAAGGATCTACTAGCCCATCTGGGATCTCATCATGCCTCGATCAAATTATTAATTAACTAATTAATACGTCCTCACTAATGGCATTACCTCCACTAAATTTCATTTAAGCCCTACGTCAATAAGGTGATATTAACACAATTTTCATATCACAATTTAATTAATAGTTAATGCGATTAGACAAAAACATAATAGCACATCAACACATCAAGGCATATACAAATGATGATAGAATAAATATCTAGACAATCACATAAATAATAGATAATTGACTTTACAAAGCATACGATATTAAAGCAACTCGTCATATGACTTTTTTTTATGATTGATCATTTACCAAAGAGTGTGTTATCCAAGATTTCAAATTTCAAAATATTTATTTATAACCATATAATTCGTAATCTGCTTATCGAAAATGGTTTAAACATCCTTTATAAATCCCCTTTTAATATTTTTGGAATAATAAATAAATAGAATATTTATTTATAAAATAATTCAATTAAATGAGATAATTTTTAAAATCATTATTTCGAAAGTAACTCTTTGCAAACATTCATACAGTACACACTTTCTTATTGGACCGTCCCATTTTTACAGCGGGTAAAATAGGTAAATTTCAAAAAAATCCATAATTGGATTTAATTGAGCCCATGTAATATATTAATTAGCATTAGATCCAATATATTTATTAAAAATAAAATCATATTTTACTTTGAAATATTTCATGTTAATTTAATTAATCATATTAACTAGATTTATTTAATATTTATTATTAATATATCAAATATATTCATATACTAACATGATAACATAGTAAGAAATGAGCATGCGCATAACTATATATACATATAAATATTGAGATTTATGTTTATTGTATATACATATATATTATATTTACATATACATAAGTCAAATTAACATGCATATACGGAATATATGTGTATAAGTATACACATATGTTTGAATATATTATAATATACGTATATGTTTGTATTCACATGTTAATGGTACTATATGTTGGGTGTGGCCCATCTTAGAAGGGGTGAAATATGTAAATTTCCGTTTTTTAACAGTTTAGATCTTAATGGGCTTATGAAGTCTATTAACTAGGAATTGATCTAGTCTATCTATTTAAATAAAATCGTATTTCTATTTAAAATATTTATATTTAATTAATTAATCGCACAAATTAATTTTATTCAATGATTACTATGAATACTCACACACACACACACATAAATATCATATATTCCAAACATGACATGACCTCTGCATGGAGTAATTTTTTCCAAAGGCCATTAAGTAATTATCTGTATTTAAAACCCATTTAAGTAAACACCAACATCATATATCAATGCGTGTATATATAATTTTATACACACACCAAATAACAACAAACAACACCCCATACTACAAAGAAATTATTAATATTTCTAAAATATTAATCAATTTATAACACATTGCAAACTAATTTAATCATATGGGTTATTTTTGAAGGATTCACAAATGCAGTTATGTGGCTCAAAGTTATGAATTAAGTCAACAATTAGTATCGAACAAAATATTAATGTTCATATGTCACCTTAGCTAGTGGTGTGGCAGTTTTGCCGAATTCATCGCTTATAGAACTTTTTCTGTATAAATTAAGAGAGTTAGGGGTATGCCCTGTGGGAAATTATGTAATTTTTTACATATATCTAACTCTATAATCAATCTTGTTCATAATATAGGTATTTTATTTCTATTATATACTTTGTTATTGTGATATAATTAATTAAGTAATTAATTTAAAGTATATTAATTTGAATATCCTTAAAAAATATGTTATCTGATAATTATTACAAAGAGTTGTAACCATGGGAAAATTAGCACAATACAAAATAAATATCATTTTAAATATTTCCGGTTAAGATGTTTCAAGAAAGGATATCAATACATCCATTGTGACTAGAGTACGTAATGCTCTCCAAATGTTAGATAATGTCTTACTCATTGTTATTAGGGGGCACCAAAGGGTTACGTATGTTGGTCATTGGATAACTATGGAATGATGTGCTCAAGATTTTTTTGTTAGTTAATGACAACTTGGTCAAATAGGAAACCTCGGAAAGATGATATTACACAATTATTTTGACTTAAGAACACCGTGGAACTTCTATATGGATACTCTACTTTGATTATAGTTAATTGACCATCGAGCGACTATCGTTGGGACTAAGAAGAAATGTAACGATTCATATTTTACATACTAGAGGATTGTAAAATATTTAAAAAAAATCTAAATTGGATCATACGAGGCTATAACTTTAGGTAACATTGAGTCATGACATTTTTCACCTCTAGAATTATTATTAGACGGTTTGACCCTGTATATCTTTTAAGGTTTGTAACTTTTGATAAGAGCCGAAGTAGGGCCTCAAACCACTTTCAAATGAAAGATAAGATGGTTTCACATTATATAAAGCAGTTATAATAGATTTTTGGACTTACGGTTTAGGAAATATGATCATTTGAAGTTCTGGCTATTTTAAGTAGATTAGCGGGTAATTAATGGGTGATTAGTGCTGCCTATTAACCCATTTTGTGATTAGGTTAATTGTAGCCACAATTAGCAGCTACTAATAATTATTCTTCGTTTCTAATTACCTCAAACCTCCATGATACAAATTAGATCAAAGCTCCATCAAATATTCATTTTTATTAGCCAGATTGAGTGATTGAGTTGAGATTTGCGAAGGGAATCTATTGAATCTCGAGATCGCTGCATAGGAAGTGTGTATTTATTGTTTGGATCTGAATTACCTTATTTTTGGGTTGATTCTTCATCTGGATAAGTGATCCATATCCCTCACCATTCTATATTTGTTGATTCAGTAATAAATGATGTTTTCAAATTGTTTTTAAAGATAAAACCGTGATATTTGATACATATGGACTCCCCGCTGTCTTGAAAATGAATTTAAAATGTTTAAAAACAAATTTAAATAATTTCTATGCATGTGTTCTTATGGGTAATCCATTCCTAGAGATATGCTAGATTTAGCGCAATTGATTGTTGAATCCAAAATTGATTGTATGTATATGATGTATGTGATGTGTGTATTGTGTTGTTTGAATGGGTGTATGTATGTATGGTTATATTAGATAAAATGTCGATTGATATGCGATTTAGATTAAGGTGTTCCATAAGATGGAGTCACATGCATATGGATCGGCTATAAAGGGTCATCCAAGCTGATTGTACACATGATGGAGAATCTAACCAATGAAGCAAAGTGCATATATTGGATTGGAGTTGCTAGAGGAGTATCGATGCGGATCAGATGGTTTCACACAAATTGAAGCAACAAAACGGACCGGGGTCTGGAAGGAAATTCAGGAAGTTACTTAGTCAACAATTTTAGCTAAGTAATATGGATTGGTATAACCCATATGGGTCCGTACCGAATCATCTATGAGGGTCATAAGTGAAGAAATTCACTTAGATGAGATGGAGGGAAGGACTTGGATCTACCTCGAAATACTTGGTTGTTTGTATGATGAAGACTTCGGGATGGAACAAAGGTAACTCGACAAAGGATCATTTGGACCCGAATGATGAAAACATGGAGTATTTGGTAATTAACTCAAGGCTAGGGAAGTAGAAACCCAGGAGAATCTTCAGGGCAAGCCTAAGGAAGTGGAGCGGGTTGGTACTTAGCAAAATTTTGGCTAAGTACTAAACCAGATGGGTTGGTCTCGACACATATGGGGTTAATACCGATTGATCTAAGGTTGTTAATATGGCATGAGGTTAAATGGGGAGGTGTGAAAAAGTGTCCGTTTGTGGAATTGACGCTTGGTTTAAGAGATATGGTCACAACTGGTCGGTATGAAAATGTTGAGGAACGATGCTAGTTCTTCATGAAACAACTAGAGTTTTACTTTGGGATCAACATAAGGAGGTAGAGAGAACTTTGGTACTAAGATAATGGAATTTTATGACTTTCCATGGTAATCCAAAGAAGTTTCGAATGATGACAACTCGACGACGGGATTTATGATGATGGTCCTAGGAGACAAGTTCGATGATTGGAACTTATGGAGTATGACGTCCGATATGTTCTACTTGGCATCTTCTAAGGGATCTTTAATAACTCAAAGG
The DNA here is from genome assembly GCA_030737815.1 of Allium fistulosum. NCBI lineage: Eukaryota > Viridiplantae > Streptophyta > Magnoliopsida > Asparagales > Amaryllidaceae > Allium > Allium fistulosum. Next base: position 390,935,990 of record CM060904.1, read on the forward strand.
TCTCGATATGTGCTCAGAAAGAGGAGGTTGGTGAGGATGCTCACTTGAGTCATACGACATGAGTCTAGATCTTATGACGATGATCAACCTTAGACCTGAATGACTTGAGTCTAGTGTCCTAGCCTTATAAAATAGCATGGATTTGAGCATGAGGGAAATCAAGACGATGACTGGTCTTTGGTAGTATGACATGGCCATATGAGTCGTCATATATCCAATAGCATTATGAGCGAAGTAAGATAGCTTGATGGTTGCTATGATTGCAATGTTTGTTATGGATGCCATACGATGTAGGTACTATCGATGTTAGTGACCTAGACTCCCTATATTATACTTTGACCAGTAGTACACCCCATGATAGTAGTATAGCATATATCGTTGTCATGTGCTAACTTGATGGGTGCAAGGATAGGATAGGTATGATTCTTCATACTCGGCTCTTCATTTTACTATATTGACCTTTATAATACTTTGAAATATATATGTCGCCCACATCAAACTGATGTCTGACTCGAGGTTTTATGCTTTGCTTTTTATTATCTGAGGTGCTTTTAAACGAGTATACTAGATATAAGATCTGAGATTGTGGATGAGATGTTCAGAGGGTGAGTAGGAGACTGACGCTTATCTATATTATTATCTTACATTTACTGTTATTCTTCTTTGCAACACTATGGGGCTTTTATCAATGCTTGATTATTATTGGAGACAGATTTTCTAGGAGTTTATTTTGATGATGTATAAGCTCTATTCCATTTACTTTGTGTAATTGTTGTGAACCTATTACTCTGATGATTTCAGTATTTCATTTTAGTTATACATATTTGTCTTGCATGTTTCGTATCTGTGTTGCTATCAAACTTTATTCAATGTCCTAAGAGACATACGACAGATTTAGAATTATATTGGTTAGTTTATCCATGATTGCTGCTTTGCATCTGCAGGGTATCACAACAAAGCACTTTTGTAGTATATTAAATACCAGAGGTGTATGGTGGTCATCACGTTTTGTATCAGAGCTGAAAGTTAATGAATAACCTGAGTTAATACTTGGATCATTTAGAGATAAAGTAATAGGAACACTCAAGAAAGGGTTGAGCGATACATGTGAAAACGTACTTGTTATGTATTTTATTTTTCAAACCTATATATTAGTAGTATATATATAATTAAGTCACATTACACACACAAGTACCACTTTATCCCTATTATAAGCACTCGATTATTCTTCTAACATACTAAAATAATGAGTTGACATACTAGAGGTATAACAAGAGAAGGAGGAGCAGGCGACGGCGTAGCTGCTAACCCGAATTACAAGCTATGTTCAATGTTTCGATGATGAACTTGCTTAATAATGCCTAAGGAGTTGCTCCAATTATATTGGGTGTTGGTGCTCAGGTGCAGGCGCCAAGGGTAGGTTTTTCCAAGCTGAATAAAATCTGTCCATCTATGGCGAAAATTATTTCTTGGAATGGATTTGGCTGTTGCAATGCAAGACTGGATTGATAATTACGAGAGGATCTTTAAAGATATGGAGTTGGATGATGCCATGAAAAGGAAGTTGGCTTCTCGACAATTCCAAGGAAGGGCAATGAACTAGGGCAATTCAGTGAAGGTGGTTACTCACAAGGATAACATTACTTAGGGCCAGTTTAAAGCTAGATTTGAATAAAAGTTCATGTTGAGGGCTTATAGGATATTTCATTTCAGGAGATTTGTTGATTTGAAGCAAGAAGATTTATCCATCTCAGAGTACATGGTTGAGTTGGATATTCTTTCAGCGTATGGGATGGCTTTTATTTACACTCCATTGAAGAAGAACAAGAAGTTCATTACTAGGTTAAATGGCTATCATGGTGAGCGGATGATAGGCCACATTGATGAGACCTTCGAGAAGGTCGTGGAGAGGGCTTTGGGGCATGAGATCCTCTACCCCAAGACAAAGGATGATTTTGTTGCTAAAAGAAAAGCTAGCCACAAGGTGGTGGTGGTGGGAAATGGAAGTGGACCAACGACAAGGGCAAGAAGCAGACTCAAGGGAAAGATGGCCAACAAATGGGAGCCCACTTGCTTTAACTGTGGTGAAAAAATCCATTTGAGTAAGAATTGAAAAGATAATGGAAAGAAGTGCTTAAGCTGCAAAAAATATGGACATACTAAGAAGGATTTTCCGAAAGTTATGAAGGACAAGCAAGTTGTGAAAGCATATGCTCTAGACGCTATTCCTACTTCGTCAAGTGCTCCTTCAATGAAGGAGAAGGGAAAGGGCGTTGTGATTAAAGAAATACTTTCTGTTTATGATGTTCCTATTCATGTATTGTATGATATTTGGGATTCATATTCCTTTATATCTAGTAACTTGGTAGGTATATTAGGATTGAAACCCAAGATAGTTGACTGGCCTTTGATTGTGACAAGCCATGTTGGAGGCTTGACTAGCCTATGCTTAGATAGCATTCTTACCACTGTCGTTAAAACAATTTTCTGTAAGAAACAATAAATTTGGAATAGAAATCATATTTCTTATTTCTTATTAAATGTCTACAATTATTTTACATTTTAAATTTCGATGTCTATTCATGAGGTAGAGTTAACCATTCACCCTCTTTATCCCAGCCGTGCAAATATTACTACCAATCTCAGACTTTTCCTTTCTCTTTTAAGTGGTCAAACAACCCAAAAGAGAAACCCTTTACTATAAGAATGCACCATATTTATTTATAAAAATGCATTCAATGATTGAAGTCCTTGATCTGACTATAGTCCTTGGTCTAGTATTGTTTCCAACATAACAAGATCTGCATTGTGCTCAATCGTATTGAACATATGACCTCGCATTATAGTTTACTTGCCTATTTCGACTGAAACGGTTTCATCAAAATTCTATATATTGTGGATGTAACTGTTCATTACAACTTCTGTATGTGATCAAATATGGATCGGATATCAATACTCTTATGCTGTTTTAAAGTTCAAAAATCTAGCAAACAATACATAGTTTACGGCAAATTTACACTTAAATGACCAAGGCTCGAAAGTTTAAATGGTTGTATTATTTGACTCTTGTATAGGTATTGAAGCGACTACATGCCAAAATATTTATTTTTAATAAATTTTGCATTTCATTGTTAATCTATACCTTAGTTGGTTTAGCATATTTTAGTCGTAGACAATATTATCAACTATATTATTTGGCAATTATATTAAAGTAGATTATAATAATATAACATATGTTCTTATACTTATCAGTATGGTTTATTATATTTTTCTAATAAGGCTCCCAATATATTTTACATCTCTTAAAACCCTAAATGAGATGCAGGAATATTAGAAATACCTCTAGTGAGTATTAGAATCCATTTATCATGTTACTACAACCTTAAGAGTGCTCAACAAACTGTAGTCCTCATAAATGATAAATAACACGTTATTAGTTATATCCTATATATTTCTCTTAACCGTATATTCTTTGCTTCTAACTATCATCATAGCCTTGAGGGCGCTAATCAAATCATAAAATTCATCAGATACACATAACTCATTATTTCGTGATTGCCTAAGGAAGATCTTGTAACCCTTGAGAGTTCTCAACATAGTTATAAAATGTTCTACCAATCTAGGGACGATATAAACATTACCATAAATACTTTATGGCATGACAGTGCTCAACAACAAAAGGTATGTATACTCTAATTATATTGTAAACGATAGAGAGCAACACTATTTTGGATTCACAATCTAGTCTAGAAATAATAATAATAATAATAATAATAACAATAAAGAGTATTATTGTCTATAAGGAATAATAAGTATTCGCAACACTCAATATATATATATATATATATATATGCGCAATTATATTCATATGTGTTTATTCCTTACAACTATTATGGGCTTTATTTTGATTAAATTATAAAATTGTATGTTATTTACATACATTGTATAAGATTCTCCTATTTAATTATAGCATTTATAATATAACATTAGATCTTATATTTATGTTTATATTAATATTAATTAACAATTAATTAATTATACAACTTTATTATAACATTTTATGAACTATAAAATTTATAATTCATATTTAATTTAAAAATATTTTGAGTTTATTAATTTATAACTCTTATAATTTTGAACTCAAAATATTTTCAATTTTTTTTATTTTTAATTTTTAGCAGTCAAATTTAAAAAAAATTAAATTTGTTTATTTGTAACCATTATGAATATAAATTTAAAACAACTTTAAATTTTATCCAAAACTCCTATAAATTTTTATTTTTATTTTAAAAAAATTAATTTAGTTATAACTTTTATGAAAACAAATTTAAAAACTATTTTCTAAATTTATTTATAACCATTATACATTTAAATATAAATAAAAAACCAATGTTAATTTCAACATTTTAATATTTTTGATAAAATATAATGCAGACTCTGATAACATTATAGGATTAGGACCATCGGGCAACAGGGTAAAAAGCAAAAATTTCAAAAAGAATCTTTTATTCATTATGCTCTTGATCTTTTATAATGTAATTATAACTAGTGTCTATAACGTTAAATCAGATTTAATGTTTTATTAGATGTATTTAATTTGAATTATGACTTTATTTTTCATTATATTATATTATATTATTATCAATGTGATTTGCAATATCTATATTTGTTCAATTTGTTTAACAATATAATTCATTATCAAATTATGCAACATTTATTCAAGGTAAATTTAATAATAAAATAGCTTTAAATAATATATCTGTGTGTGTATGTATGTATGTATGTATCTGTTTTTTAATACATACAAAGATATATATATAAATTATGATAACTAGTCAAAAAATTAAAATAGTAATTTTAAATTCACCGTTCATTAATTTGACATTATAAATTTAAATGATTATTCGAATCAAATGAATAATGTCTTAATAGAGTAATTTTGATTAACCTATTTGATTTCTAACTATTCTAATAAACACACACACACACACACACACATATATATATATATATATATATGAATGTATGTACGTATGTGTCGACGTCTATTTAACAATTTCACATGTAACTCTTTGGCATACAATTAAGTAATAGTAGTATGTCCAGAATTTCAATATAAACCCAATGTTGCAAGTTGTGCAGAAAAAGGAGTTCGCATATGTGAGTTATTCATGGTTGTAGTTTTAGGGCTTAAATTGAAATTACTAAATATTAGGGGGGCTAATATATAAAATGAAATAACATAACTCGTGATGATCGTGGAATTCGAACCCCTACCACCTAGAAAGCAACAACCATGCATTAACCACTGTATTAAAGAGCTCAACGTCCATGTTGGCTCATCATCGCACACCACCCAGGTGTTGTTTATGTTACCCTCATTAGTATAACATTGACTGACATCCGCAATATTACAATACACAATTTAGGTTGGGTACTACCCTAATACAAATGTAACGTTCACACTAACTTAGTGGTGGCTATAAATGGTAACCTCTGCTGTGAATTTTATAGCCAACCTCTTGACTTAGCCAACTCACCTTGGGACATGTAAGAGTAAGGGACAAAGTTTTTCCATAATTCACACTGCGAGAACATCCATCACCAACAACCAGCTCTGTTACCAAATGTGATGAGCATGGGATTCGAACCCCAACTTCACAGAAAGCAACACCATGCACTAACCACTATACCATATGATATTAGTGTTAACTTCATGAAATGGATGTTTGTGTTGACTTTCAGAAAGGGATGTTACATAACCCTCACCTTTCACCCCCGTTGTGAACCCTAGCCACCTTTGCTCTAGAATTCAACCAAACTCCTTCGCCACCAGACACCGCTAGACCCGACTCCAACGCCACGGTCTACATGGTGACCAAAGTACTCCAGTATGCACAGCGTTCCACTTGAGCTTCACCTTCATAACCTTAATTCAAGTTATACATGTCACCATGCATCGAAGTTGGAGTGATGACCACTATTGGCCAAATCAACAAAGACCAACTAGTAATGCACAACTTCGACGTATTCCACCTTCTTGATTTGCATGGTGGTTGGGTTGCCGATTTCATGTGCATGATCATGACTTGCATGAACAGTAGTAGTCAAATTTTATTTCTTTTTCTTGAAAAATCCAAAACGAGTTTAATTAAAACATTTAAGATTGATTCAGAAGAAAATAATTTGAAAATTTTCCTTCGATAATCTTGCAGTTTCAAAGTGAGAGAACAATTCCCTAACTCAATAGTGGAGTTTCAAAGTCCACCGTTAAGATATAATTTTAATTTTACGGAGATAATGATTTTTGGTGTTAGAGAATTGAGGCATCTAGATCTATTTACAGTAGCGCTAAAGGGCTATGTAAATATCTTACCCAAATCCACTATCTAAAGTATGGCCCATTATAAATGAGATCTAATCTCACTTTGCTAAATAAACACATTTAATTATTTCATACCCACATGTATTTTAGCTTGCCTTCTTTTAAAACAATTTAAAATTTTTCATTTACCAAAATGATATGTATATATATAATATATTATTTTTTATATTATAAATTAATATATTAGCCTAAAAAGTATAAAAATAAATATATAAAAATTATATATTTTATCAATTAATTTTAGGCCCCCTAATAATAATTGTAAATAATAAAAAATTAATATTATAACTATTGCATCAGTTTCTCCATGATAACATTTATAACTTTTATAAATTATATTAATAAATTATTTTCAGTCCAAAAGTGAGTATTAAGGTTGTCTGACTCCCAGATGTGAACTCAATCATCGGCAATGCTTAAATAATTAAAATATTAAAGAATATATGGATTTTTTGAAGCATATTAGTTGGACATGAGTTAAGTTGCTTACAGGTTATCTAGGTGAAATTCAATTTCTTATCTATTAAGGCGACACCCTTTACCAACGATATATTATGCACTTTATCCCTTCATCATCACTATATCACTCTAATACCTATAGCTTAGTCAATGGTCAAAACTCTATTAGCATCCGTTAACCCAAAAAAGGGATCAACACCCTGCTTTGAGTGTGTAACGACCCATCTTTTTGGATGGTTTAAATCGATAATAAACCATACATGTCAACTCAAACCATTCAAATTCGAGGATTGTTAATGGGGTAAATAAGAAAAAAACAAAACACATAATCTCATAACGGAATGATAAAATATAATAATCAAATAAACAGTTCATGAAGTCGTTTTACAAATAACATTTGATTACACTTTTACAATACAGATTAGAGTTATACATATAGCAGGTGAAATAAAATAATGCAGCGGAACAACATGATGCAGTGGAATATATATAAATAGTAATAATATACTAAATCTTCGTCTTCGTCCTCCAGAAAGATAATCTTCAATGCTAAAATGCTCTGGCAGACCCGAGCGTAATGAAAAGACAAAACACTCGAGTCAGAACTAAAAGACCTTATGTTAGTTAAATCAAAATAAGTAAATATGAGTGTAACGGCCTCAGAGATGTTTACAGGATTTTACATCTCCTATCCAGTGTCAAACGTGCATGCAATAAATTAAGAGATGTTCGGGATTCCATCTCCTAAGGATCCATTAAACTATCTACATACATAGTACAATATGCTATTATAATATGTCTACAGTAAAGTAAAGTATTAAAATAGCGTTAAGGCGTTACCCATATCCCCCTTAACACATTTTATAAATGTCGTAGTCTATACAGTACTGTAAACTCCACCGTAAACTGGTGGGCTATCTGGAAGCACTCCATAGGTATGACACAAATCAAACTCGTAGTGGGCTCGATAAGGCATATGACAAGGCACGTGAGGTAAGGCCCAAGGTAGGATACTACCGTTTTGCGGATCCGGACTGGTGGTAACGCATAGTAGCTACTACCGCCCACCTCGAGACATACTCCCAAAATAAAATCAAAGGTTGGCCACCAATCAATCACAAAGTAACGGATATGGTATCGAAGAAATGTGCCCGATCGGAGGAGCGACCTCACTTGGCCCGGCATGGCTTTTGTTTTAGTTAGATCAAGCTGACCTAAAGGGGTTAGGACTGCATTCATACATCACACAGTAGCGTTCGCCAAACCATCCTACTTCATTTTGGATTCTCCACCACGTGCACAGTTGTTAAACTGATTTTGGAATTGGCAGAGAGTTTGACAATATCCGACCTCTGTCACTTTAACAACCAAACGCTTATTTCACACCGGTTGGTTCTTTTACAATTCCAAAACCGATTCAGAATTGATATCAAAATATTATATTCAATTCAAAATCATATCACTTTCGAAATCATATTCACTTCAAAATCATCTCACTTTCGAAATCATATTCACTTTCGAAATCATTATTCACTTTAAATCATATTCATTTTCAAAATCATAACCACAAAATTGGTTAAACCATCATATCAAAATATTTGCATTTAAATCAATTAAATCTAAATCATAACAGTTCCAACTTTAAACAGTTTGGATATTGAAAGTAGTTTATATATATTGGGATAGTTATACATTAAAATAGTTTATACATTAAAATATATATTAAAACTTGTTTTCAAATTTAAAGTAATATATATTAAATAGTTTATTATTAAAAATAGGTTATAGATTAAAATAGTTTATATATTAAAAATATGTTATATATTAAAATAGTTTATATATTAAAATTGGTTATAAATTAAAATAATTTATATATTAAAAATAGTTTATATATTAAAATAGGTTATAAATTAAAATAGTTTATATATTAAAATAATTTATATATTAAAATAGGTTATATATTAAAGTAGTTTATATATTAAAAATAGTTTATATATTAAAATAGGTTATAGATTAAAATAGTTAATGTATTAAAAATTATTAATATATTAAAATGGGTTATATGAAGAAAAAAATAGTTTATATGGTAAAAGAGTTTGTGACGACCAGGATTTTTAACAACTTTTAACTAGGTAATTAACTGATTTGAATTTCTGGAGTATAATTTTTATAAGTCAAATAAATAGATTTTCTGGGGATTAAAATATTTGTATCTATAAATTGATTAAAAACCATAATAAATGTTGAATTATAAAATCACTGGATATGATAAATCTTATAGGAAATAAATAATATATACATATATATATAAATAAACTCCGCCGTTTAAACTTAAGATAGAATATTCATTAATGTATATATAAGTATGTACAAGCCTTATGATGTTGATAATATATACTTAAATAAAAAGATATACAAGTATATGATTGCATGCCATATGAAATAATATATATGAAAGTTGTAAAAATGTGAATATATATATATATATATATGCAATAACAAAATATACATAAGCAATGTATATGAGGATATGTATAGTTATAAGTGTATACATATGATGAAAAGAAAATAGAAACATATGCTAGATGAAATAGAGAATAGGCAAGTATACATGGTTGTGAAAATATTTTATATGCAAGTAAGTGTATATACATAAAGATACAAACCTCGTAAATGACAAATTTCAAAACAATTGAGTATAGTATATGTATATATGTTCATATTAAATAAGAAATATATAAATAGGCAAGTGTAAAACATATGAACATATGATGGCAAATTTATAAGTATGTATATGTGAAGTGTGTATATATGTATGCAAGGAGACAACATTATGAATGCATGTTAAATCAAGCACATAAAAGATCAATCTTTCAAAAAAAAAAGTCAAGTCAGTCAATAATTCAAATCACTTGAATCAAGGAAATCAAATCAAGTTATAAAGTAAGAAAATAAAATAAAATAAGAACAATAATATCTTATGAAATCTCAGCTGTACACAAAATTTCAGCCACATATGACTTACCCTGTACACCTTACCTCCTCTTATATATGTAGGCCTATGGTTCACATTCACGCAAGAAGAAAAAAATTGTTAAATGAGAAACAAAGTAAACAATTTAACTGCCATTACAATTTAAAGGAGATCAGGGACATTCAAGTACAGGGTATCAAAAACCAAAAGGAAGCAAATATTGTTCTGTTCAAAAGAAAGGTGAGTAAACTAAGTTTTTTCTTCTTTCCTAAAAGTATATGTTAAAGGGGATTGAAGTGCTGTATGAAATGTATACATGTATAGTAACAGGTATATGTGTGATAGGTCACAACCAGAGAAAACCCAGATCTATCACCATTGTTTTTTTCTTCATTGCTCTGTATATTTATAGAAATGTTATGCGTGACTTCAAAAATGACTATCTCACACACTAATTATTTTTAGGTTGTGACGTTTGAAGGAAATCTTTTTGTTTTCGATCAAATTTTGTTTTAAAAATAGTTTCGTGAAGCTCTATCGACCATACGCATTGAAAGGTACAGTTTACAGTGGGCAACCCAAATTTGTAAGGAGTTCGAACATCACGTTTTGCATTTTTGTTTATATTAAGGTATTCGTCATGGGAAATGGTGAATTTTAGTGGTTATTTCACAATTTTTAGTTTTGTGGATTATGAGATAATAGGAGGTGAACGGAAAGGGGTCTTCAACAAAGTTGAGGCGATCCGGTCAATACTGTGGTTAGGCGTTCGACGCGGAGGTGGTTTGGGGGTTGGAGAAACCATGGAAAATAGCATTTGTTTTTATTCTTTTGTGGGTTGTCTGGACGAGAGGATTTTAGGGTTTGGATGCGTGTTTCTTTTGGGCTCGATTCGTGGGCAATGTCGGAGGATAGAGGAGGGTTGAGAGTTGCGCACCAGGGGGAAAAGATTGGGTAGGTTGCGTCGATGCTCTAGGCAGAATCGGGTAGAGGCCGGTGGCCGGTGGTGGCGTGGCGGGGCATTCCATGCGGATGGTTTTGGTTCCAGTTTTGGGTGAGAAGGTCGTTTTTCGAATCAGGGTGCCGATCATGTTTTTTCTGGGCGGTGGGTAGATGAGGGGGTCGGAGGTGGTTTGTGCATGGGGTCGGCGTGGTGGTTCGACGGTCGGAGGGTCTGTGCAGGTGCACGTGTTTGTGCACACCTAAGTATTCTCGAATTAATAAGGGATGGTAAAGAAAGGGAAGAACAGGGGAGTGTAGAACTGGAAATAAATGAAAGAAGAAAGGGGAGAAGGTTTTAGGCCGGGTTATGGCCGGGTTAGGAAGAGAACAAAAGAAAAAAAAGGCAGAATAAAGAAATGAAAAAAATAATAAAGGAAGGAAATAAGAAAAAAAGAGAGAAAGGAAGTAAGAAAGGGAAAATAAAAGTAAAAGAAAAGAAAAGGAAGAAAGAAGGGATGAATTTTTATACATATATTTATAAGATAATTTATATTTTCTTTCACTAAAAATCTACTTCCATTTAAAAATCCGTAAATTAAAGTGAAATGATGTTTTATAGTCTAATGGTTATTAATTATATTATTATTACTTGTCTTAAACTTATGGATAATTAATAGTATTTTATAATTTATTTATTAGTTAATTAATGGTTAAAATTGTAATGAATTTGGATAAAAATATAAGTGAATTGACAAAGCAAATCCTAAGAGTGGGTCGTCTTGATATTTGGTACCATATCCTTGCCTATCTCTATTGGACATTCATTTTAATCACTCTTGTTTGTACCATCGAGTGGCCAAACAAGTTAAAATAATTAGATTGAAATGGTAATACGTTTTATTTGAAAAAAAAGCATCTGTAATAAATTGCCATAAGTGATACTGTCACCCTAAGTAATGAATTTATTTATCTTAAACAAATTTCCTTTTTAATTTATTATCTGGATTCGAAGAGGCCGGGATCAGATATCAGCGATATCCGGAACCACTTCGATTTAATAAGCACTACAAATCTTTACGGATTTGATTATAGAGTCTGATAAGCTGGAATTTAATGAAATTAAGTAAAACTGGACTAGTATAAATAGGTAGCTGTATCCGACATTATTACAATGTCGATGGATTTTCTGTAAAAAGGTTTGGTTTGAATCTGATAAAAACTCGTCGGGTATACGAGTTACCTTGGTTTTCAAAGAAGCTTTATAACTTAAGTATTTCAAATTAAGTTGGTTTACTCATGCTGGTTTCCAGCCTGACTCAGGTGTTACTTTATTGTAATGCTCGGGTCAGACCGAGTATTACAGAATTTCAGGTTAGGACGCTTTGGAGCCCGGAGACGAGCTGGATGGCAGAGATGTATGGACTATATTCCGCTGTGTATTATAGGTTGTTTATTTCAGTATTTAGGGACAAGTTATTATAACTGTCCAAGTTTATTTGTTGATGGTTGTACTTTGATATCTTGTATATGTACACTGATAGTTACAGCTTTTCTTGTATAAAATGCTGCTATTGTATATTATATTTTGTTCCGCTGCGATTGTGAGATTCTGTGTTATTGTTTTCTGATCTTATTCTATCTCTTTTTCTTCTTTACCCTAACAGTCTGGGATTTTCGGCACTCGATTGTTCGGCACTCTATATAGTGGATGTATTAGTGTCGATTTTCGGTGTGGAAAATCTTCGGGCCGTTACATTTGGTATCAGAGCTAAAGGTTAAGCGAGAACCTGGGCTCTAGTGGGGATTACTCATTAGAGATAGGGTCAGTAGTACCCTAGAATGAGTTGAGTGTATTATATATGAGGGCGTACTTGTTATTTTCTTAAATAATGATTTTAAAAATGGTTTTAAATAATTTTGATATATAAAGAAATAATTTTTCTAAATTATTATAGTATAGTAAGGTGATTGATTGTTGTTATTAAAATTAAATATGATCATAAGATTTAAGTGGTAAAACACATATAATCAAACAGAATTTGGGTAAGGATTAACTATACAGATAAGTTAAGTTAAAAATGCATTCAAAACTTGAATTTAAATCCTGAAAAATTCAAAAGAATTTTCAAAGTGTTTGAAATAAGTTACCCTGATTTTATTTTTTCAGTAAATTATGATGGAATATATGGTGTGTATAATTTTCATAAATTGGGTATTGTATCTTAATAAAGAATGTTTATTACAGAATAAACAATAATGAAACAAAGTGGAATGTTTTAAGGAAATAAAAATCTATATAAATATGACTCATAAATTGAAATGGATTTAAATTGTGAAGTTTTAAATCTAAGCCCAGAAGAATTTTGGAATTGTTTCAAAGTGTTAAGGGGATAATAGGATATTATTTGGAATAGTTATGATATGGAAATTTTTGTTTTAAAACAAGAGTTGTTCGAAGACAAATTTGTTTTGGATTAAAAACCAAGAATGGTTTAAAATTTAAAAGTGTGACTTAATATGTAAATGGGATAAATATGTATATACGTATGGATATATGCAATTTCAATGTTGATTTGAAATAAATAGTGATGTTTGAGTTCTGAATTCCCCCTTTGAATGAGATGTGTAACCCAAAGAGAAATAAGTTTTTGATCTTATAAGTGGGAAGGGATATTGAAAAAAAAAATTAAATTTGGAGTGGAAAAATTAAATTGAGTAAGGTTAAATGGATTGAACGAATGGGAAATTTAACTTAGGGGAAGTTAAATAAATTTTGAACGTATAACCTGAATTGGAAAATTTTAATGTGAAATTGAAAATTTAACTTAGGGAAGTATGGATTTGATAAAAGGCTATGTATGGATAATTTCAAACAGCTTTCGAAATAAAACGAGTTTCTAATTCTAAAAATTTGTGATGGATGTTATTGATTGATGTTTAGATAATTTGGATGTTTATTTACTATCATATCCTGCTACCATACTGTTGTTATTGACAATATATAAAACTGTAAATTGGGTTATTTCGAGTAAATTAAGAAGTGGATTGAAATGACATACATCCATTCCTAGAAATAAATAGAAGTAAAACTTTATTCGAAAATTTATTTAAAGATTTTGGTTCTTAGAAATAAAATTGAAATCCCGAAAATTGATGTGCTTAAAAAGACTTGGACTCTTACTCGAACCTCACATAAGTTTAAGTGGAAGTAATTCAAAAGAATATATGGAATTTGGGCTCAGAATTGAATTATTTTACAGATTTGGGTTGATAAATTAAATATTAAAGGTTAATTCGATTTAAGTAAATAAATCGATAGTTGAAAACCAAACCCGAATTTATATAAATAAAGATGGTTGAAAATTTAGAATGGAATAGGAATTAATTCAAAGGCGAAATTAAATTGAACTAATTGGAATTGTAATCAAAGGTGAATAAGTTTAAAATTCAAAATGGTAATTAATTTAAATGGGAATGGAAACTAAAAGTGATTTGAACTAGAGAGTGGGAATTGAACCAGTTTGACTATGCAACTATTTTCAAATAAATTATTTTAATATAAATTGTCTTATAAACCGTCTTAAATCTATTTTCTTAAATATGTAAATTATTTTGATCTCTCCAAGCTATTTATTATACAAACCTTTCTTTTTAAAACTCAAACTATCTTGTATTAACTATTTAACTATTTTTACAACTATTCAAACTATTTTCTAAAATTCAAACTGGTCAAAATGGAAATTATTTATATTTAAACCATGGATTTAAATACTAATTGGGTTGAATTGAAGTTATAGTCCAAATGGGAAATTGAGGCAAATTCTAAATTGGAACCGAATCGGATATTAAGGCAAAAATGATTTCGAAATATAAGAGTATATTTGAGAAATATGTGATGATTTAAAATAAAAGGTTGGATAGTATTATAACTTAAAACTTACTTTATAAAGAGTAAGAAATGTACAAATGACTTTGTAAAGGAAATCGAACTTGAACAAAATTTGATTTGGCATTAATGAGGTTATATATTGGTTATATATTAAAAACTTCCCTTATGGAAAGTATAACCAGCGGAAATAAATCTTTAAAGGGTATTTGAAATATAAAGTGGAATTTATATAAGTATGTAGTGACCCGAAAATTTTTCAAGTTGAAAGGATAATCTTATATATATAAGGATGATTTTATGAGAATGAAACTGAAAGGATTTTGGAACTCATTGGTTTTGAAAGGCTTTTGATTTTGCAAAAAAAGGCAAATTTTGGGAATTTGGAAAGCCAAGTTTGAGAACTATCGATTTTGAGAAATCGATTTTGAAGTTTATATGTAATACATATAATGAGTATGATTTGAAAGTTACTATATGTGTATAGTATGAAATGTTTTGAGAATGCTATGGGGAAAAGGCGCTCCCATTTAGAGTTGAAACTTATAGTAGGAGATCCACTGGGTGGTTCTGCCTTGAGCCCTAAGGGGGGTTCTAAATTTGGATCCCAGAGGAAGTCTGGACAAAACTTTAGTTCTTGATGATTGTGATTGGGGTAGCGTAATTCGTGTGGCGCTGATGCCTACAGTTACATTGGGTTTTGCCGTGATGGCAACGTAACCTTTGTTGTAACTGCGATCTATCGCCGTTCCATAGCGTAAGTTGAGTGGCAGTGATTGCCTACAATCTACGTTTGATTACGCTGGGATACGACGTAACATCGGTGGATTGCGATCTATATGGTTTGATTCCATAGAGAAATTCGTGTGGCAGTGAGTGCCTACAGTCTACACTGGTTCCACTAGAACAGTGACATCACTTTGTGCATGCCATATGAAATAATATATATGAAAGTTGTAAAAATGTGAATATATATATATGCAATAACAAAATATACATAAGCAATGTATATGAGGATATGTATAATTATAAGTGTATACATATGATGAAAAGAAAATAGAAACATATGCTAGATGAAATAAAGAATAGGCAAGTATACATGGTTGTGAAAATATTTTATATGCAAGTAAGTGTATATACATAAAGGTACAAACCTCGTAAATGAAAATTTTGAAAACAATTGAGTATAGTATATGTATATATGTTCATATTAAATAAGAAATATATAAATAGGCAAGTGTAAAACATATGAACATATTATGGCAAATATATAAGTATGTATATGTGAAGTGTGTATATATGTATGCAAGGAGACAACATTATGAAAGCATGTTAAATCAAGCACATAAAAGATCAAATCTTTCACAAAAAAAAAAATCAAGTCACTCAATAATTCAAATCACTTGAATCAAGGAAATCAAATCAAGTTATAAAGTAAGAAAATAAAATAAAATAAAATAAGAACAATAATATCTTATGAAATCTTAGCTGTACACAAAGTTTCAGCCACATATGGCTTACCCTCTACACCTTACCTCCTCTTATATATGTAGGCCTATGGTTCACATTCACGCAAGAAGAAAAAAATTGTTAAATGAGAAACAAAGTAAAAAAATTAACTGCCATTACAATTTAAAGGAGATCAGGGACATTCAAGTACAGGGTATCAAAAACCAAAAGGAAACAAATATTGTTCTGTTCAAAAGAAAGGTGAGTAAACTAAGTTTTTTCTTCTTTCCTGAAAGTATATGTTAAAGGGGATTGAAGTGATGTATGAAATGTATACATGTATAGTAATTGGTATATGTGTGATAGGTCACAACCAGAGAAAACCCAGAACTATCACCATTGTTTTTTTTTCATTACTCTGTATATTTATAGAAATGCTATGCCAGACTTCGAAAATCCCTATCTCACACACTAATTAGTTTTAGGTTGTGACGTTTGAAGGAAATCTGTTTTTTTTTCAATTAAATTTTGTTTTAAAAATAGTTTCGTGAAGTTCTATCAACATACGCATTGAAAGGTACAGTTTACAGTAGGCAACCGAAATTTGTAAGGAGTTCGAACATCACGTTTTGCATTTTTTTATATGAAGGTGTTCGTCATGGGAAATGGTGAATTTTAGTAATGATTTCATAACTTTTAGCTGTGTGGATTATGAGATAATAGGAGGTGAACGGAAAGGGGTTATCAACGAAGTTGAGGCGATCCGGTCCATATCGTGGTTAGGCGTTCGACGCGGAGGTGGTTTGGGGGTTGGAGAACCCACGGAAAATAGCATTTGTTTTTATTCTTTTGTGGGTTGTCTGGACGAGAGGATTTTAGGGTTTGGATGCGTGTTTCTTTTGGGCTCGATTCATGGGCATTGGCGGAGAATGGACGAGGGTTGAGAGTTGCGCAACATGGGGAAAAGATGGGGTAGGTTGCGTCGATGCTCCAGGCAGAATGGGTAGAGGCCGGTGGCCGGTGGTGGCGTGGTGGGGCATTCAATGGGGATGGGTTTGGTTCCAATTTTGGGTGAGAAGGTCGTTTTTTGAATCAGGGTGCCAATCATGTTTTTTTCTGGGCGGCGGGTAGATGAGGGGGTCAAGTTGGTTTGCGTAGGGGGTCAGCGACGTGGTTCGACGGTCGGAGGGTTTGTGCAGGTGCACGTGTTCTTGCACACCTGGGTATTCTCGAATGAATAAGGGATGGTAAAGAAAGGGAAGAACAAGGGAGTGTAGAACAGGAAATAAATGAAAGAAGAAAGGGGAGAAGGTTTTGGGCCGGGTTAGGAAGAGAACAAAAGAAAAAAATGTCAAAATAAAAGAAAAGAAAAAAATAAAGGAAGGAAATAAGAAAAAAAAAGAGAGAAAGGAGGTAAGAAAGGGAAAATAAAAGTAAAATAAAAGAAAAGGAAGAAAGAAGGGATGAATTTTTATACATATATTTATAAGATAATTTATATTTTCTTTCACTAAAAATCTACTTCCATTTAAAAATCCTTAAATTAAAGTGAAATGATGTTTTATAGTCTAATGGTAATTAATTATATTATTATTACTTGTCTTAAACTTATGGATAATTAATAGTATTTTATAATTTATTTATTAGTTAATTGATGGTTTAAATTGTAATGAATTCGAATAAAAATATAAGTGAAATTGACAAAGCAAATCCTAAGAGTAGGTCGTCCTGATATTTGGTACCACTCTATATCCTTGCCTATCTCTATTGGACATTCATTTTAATCACTCTTGTCTGTACCATCGAGTGGCCAAACAAGTTAAAATAAGTAGATTGAAATGGTAATACGTTTTATTTGAAAAAAAAGCATCTGTAATAAATTTCCATAAGGGATACTGTGACCCTAAGTAATGAATTTGTTTATCTTAAACAAATTACCTTTTTAATTTATTATCTGGATTCGAAGAGGCCGGGATCGGATATCAGCGATATCCGGAACCACTTCGATTTAATAAGCACTACAAATCTTTACGGATTTGATTACAGAGTCTGATAGGCTGGAATTTAATAAAATTTAGTAAAACTGGATTAGTAAAAATAGGTAGCTGTATCCGACATTATTACAATGTCGATGGATTTTCTGTAAAAAGGTTTGGTTTGAATCTGATAAAAAACTCGTCGGATATACGAGTTACCTTGGTTTTCAAAGAAGCTTTATAACTTAAGTATTTCAAATTAAGTTGGTTTACTCACGCTGGTTTCCGGCCTGACTCGGGTGTTACTTTACTGTAATGCTCGGGTCAGACCGAGTATTATAGAATTTCAGGTTAGGACGTTTTGGAGCCCGGAGACGAGCTGGATGGTAGAGACGTATTGACTATATTCCGCTGTGTATTATAGGCTGTTTATTTCAGTATTTAGAGACAAGTTATTATAACAGTCCAGGTTTATTTGTTGATGGTTGTACTCTGATATCTTGTATATGTACATTGATAGTTACATCTTTTCTTGTATATAATGCTGCTATTGTATATTATATTTTGTTTCGCTGCGATTGTGAGATTCTGTGCTGTTTTTTTCTGTTCTTATTCTATCTCTTTTTCATCTTAACCCTAACAGTCTGGGATTTCCGGCACTCGATTGTTCAGCACTCTATACAGTGGATGTATTAGTGTCGATTTTTGCGGTCGAAAATCTTCTGGCCGTTATAAAGTTTGTATATTAAATGGGTTTATATCGAAAATAGCTTCAAACTAGAATTGTTTCTCCCAATTTCACAAATCAATTCAAATCAACTTTAGTTCCAAAAATTCAATTTAAATCAATCTCAGTTCAACGATTTCACTTCAAAAGCCTAAAGGTTTCAATTCAAATTCTCATTAAAACCATTTCAAGTTATATCGATTTCAAATCCATATTTGAACTACAAAATTAAACCACTTCAAATTCAATAGGTTTCAAAGTTTAAATATTCAAACGTTTACAATAACTCAATTTTGATAAATTTCATTTATATTTTAAAATCCAACTTTAAGATTACAATTTAAATTTCTTTAAACAATTTATTTAAACCAATTTCAATTTCAACTTTTAAAAGCTTGGATTTGAAAATAATACAGTTCATATAAATCTAACTTTATTTCATAATATCATTTAACTAGATTCAAAAATTAAAGATTTTAAAATCATTTAATTTAACTAATCCGGTATCTGTATATAATTTTCTACCCTATTGTCAAGTGATACGGATATATATATCATTTCAACCCGCAATAGTTTAAATTTACAGGTATATATCATTTCAACCCGCAATCCCGGGTAAAATTCAAAATCCATAAAATCGCTCGAGTTTATCATCTCAACCCATAACAATTTTTCCCTAATCTATAAGACCATTCGGGTATGTATCGTTTAACCCATAATGATTTTCCTAACAATAACTAAGGGAACTTGTAGTGTGATAACAACATATAAAATAAACATAACATTGAATCATCCGAAATGTCAACACTTAAGCATCCATCACAATCATCATTTAAATCAACCAATAAATCACAAATATTAACTAATTATTATTATCAGGTATTTAGTTAACAATTTAAATTCAATATTAAATTAAATGGAAATTTATTTCAATATAAATTCAAATTAAATTTAAATGACAATTTGAAATACCAAACAGCAATCAATAAATTCCTAATCGCATCATAAATTTAATTTAACCAACATAGGATGATTTAGCAGTTATAAGTCATCGATTTAAAATCCAAACAAAGTCCAAAATTAAATAGTCTCATAATGCAGCCAAACCAGTTCCATACTGTTTGAAATTCCGGTTCGATCCCAATGACAGAAACCGCGTCCAAATCCGAGCTCGTATGAAAATGTTATGCTAATTAGAAGTTTCAAAATTTAAAATTAAATTAATTAAAATAGAAGGGCATTGTTGTAATTTTAATTACATCTACTCGAAACCCTACTAGAACAATCGCCATCAATACGTACAAGAACCCCCCAGCCAGAATCATGTCTCGCGAACGCCAAGGCCAAGGCGTCCATCCCAGGCAGCATGCGACACCATCTCCGGCCATCCTTGACCATGCCGCCGCCGTATGTTTCGAACTCTAATCGAATTTCAGGTGGTGATATAACCATTGATTCACCGACCCAACTGCCCAAATGAACTCCTCGCGCCAATCTTTACATGACTGTTCCCTTGAATCGATGAATCGTCGCCGTTGATCAACCCCAAAATCGATGGCCAAGAATGTTTTGGTCATTTCTGGACAAACCAAAACTCAATTGCAAAAACGAACTACAGTGGTAGATTGCGCTCGTCGAGAGCTTTCCAACGATATATAATATGACATAGTTTGAGGAGTTTAAAATTTTCGATTTGATTTTGATTTGAAATTGAATTTGGAAATTAGGGTTTCTGCCATTGGAAGGAAGGAAGGAGCAGATTGAGATGTACGTACAGAAATAAGAAAAAAGTTGCTAGGGTTTTAGAAAAGAAATCTATTTATATGGACAAGGCTAGATAATAATGAATGGACAGATCGAATTGGGTCGAAACGATAACGACGACCCGAAAAGCCCGTTTCATTTTTGCAAACCCAATATATCGAAATATTGGTTTTCGATATTTTTAAACTCTATGGAAATAGTTTCAAACCCAAATTCCATTGTATACAGAAGTTAGCTTTAAATATTAGATTATTTTAATTGAACTCATTAAATTGATTTCTACGCGTTTCGAGCCCGCACGATCAAACGACAAGTCTGATCACCACGAAACTTAAAATCCTACAATAATTCACTGTTACGGATCCGATGAAACTGGTTTTGTCGAAATCCGAAACAGTGGCCAAAATGGCAAATTTTCACGTTAACTAAATAAATTATTATTAAATTAATTTAATTCCTTTAAATTCAAAATTAAAAGTTAATGATTTTCATCATTTTTTATTGCACAGAAATTAATAAATCTTTTACAATACAGTTTACATGTTAAATACAATATTTAAATATTACATAAAATTTAACGTTAAATTACAATAGGAATAAAACCTATTTTATTATAATTTAAATTCCAATAAATTCTTTTTATATTGATTTTCACTCTTATTATTCAATCAACTATTACCTCAAGAATTTAATTAACATTAGTTTACATTTCATTACATTCTTATTCTACAGTTATCATCTTTTACCATATTAATTATAATATTTCAATTTTATTTATTCCATTAATTACCAATTTAATTCTTTAACTACAATTATAACCGATTAACTTTACAATTATTTCAATTGATTGAAATTGCATTAAAATAATTGTTAATAACATTCAAACAATAATATTAAATCATATTCTAATTATTTTCTCATTATTTAATCATAAATTTTATCTCTCGCAATATTAAATTTCAAAATATTATTTAATTTAATATTTTTAATTATAAAAAATTATGGGTCGTTACAGAGCGTGAAAGCACTAGCCCTATTTCTCAGAGCAAATAATATAGAAAGTAAATGTAAAAAGAGCGTAAATAGTAGAGTGATAAGAGATTTTTATAGTGGTTCGGCTGTTAATGAAACCTACGTCCAATTTATAACTTTTATTGAACAATTGCTGTTACAAAGGGGTTTGGATTACAATATGATTCTTCTTTCCTAAGTGTAACAACCCAAGATTTCGTACCAATTAATTATCGTCTCTAGACGATTAAATCTGGTTGCTAATAGCTATTGGCATTTTAATCGAGTTGAAATTCAAGGATAAAATTTTGTTAATCGCTGTTTGGAATTTTAAAGCAGTTGGAACTCTTTTAAACTATATGTAAAATGTTGAGAGTTTTAATCAGTTGTGATTCTTTTACAATTTTGTTAAAAGTGTTAAACGAGCTTTATAAATTCTATATCTCGGCCCATTTTTTTTGTGCTGTGATAATAATCTTAAGATTCAACCCGTTCCCCTTTTCATGTCTTCATTCGAACCCTAAACGAATAAAAATGGCGGCCTGGTTTATTCGTCCTCGTTCCCAAATTCAAAAATTAGGGCTCTGATTGACTCGAGGTGCCGCGACTTTGATTGCTCGAGCGAACGTTGATTTCGTTCCTTTGTTCGTTCGTCGCGAAGAGCTCCGATCGGCTAATTCAAATTGCGTCGAAGCGAGGTGAGTAATTTTAATTACTCATATCTAATTCAAGCTTAAGTGATAGAGTTTGAATCATTGTTGAATTTATCGATTCGTTTTACTCGCCGTTCGATTTCGTTTGTTTGCTTGTGAATCTGACTTCTTCAATTCGAACTTGATTAGTTGACTTTGACTTTGGTACTAACTTGTTTAATATCGGCCTTGGCATTTTTGTGACATTTGATTTTGATTCCGTGACTTTCTCTTTGACTTTGGTATTGTTCGAACTTTTGGACTTGAGCATACTTGAGGTCTGGATGTTGTTTCTCGGTTTTGAACTTGGTTTTGAATTTGGTCTCTCGACTATGAATTATTTTGTGATACTTTGTATCGACCTGTAGCTTGAACTTGCTATATGTTTACACAGATGCTTCACTTGTTGACTTGATTCATGTGTTCTTGTTTTCATTCTGATCATGTGGGGTTGCTTATTGTTTCGACCTCTGTAGTGTTTGTGCATTTGTGGTCTAAGCCATTACTGTTTGAACTTGCACTCTATCATTTGTTGATTTGTAGCTCTGTAGCATTGTGTCTTCATTTATGTTCAGTGGTCTGCACTTACATTGGGTGTGACTCTTTGTATATTGATATCAGTTCGAATTTGCCATGATTCTTCTGATGCATCTCTCTCTGGCTAGCACATGGATCTGTTGTGTACATGAGCAGTTTATAGTTGTTGTTAGCTTTGGTTTCCGCTGTCTACGCATGTACATGCCTCACTGCAGTGTATTGATTTCACCATTGTTGTCTCACTTAGTTTGGGAACATTGCTTCGCTTTCACTGTTTGATTTTTTGACTTATTCCAATTTTGTTTTCCAGGACTTTGTTCGAATTCATAGATTTCATGATTTTGGGTTTCACAGTTTGGCTTGTTCGTTATTTTTGGCTGTTGAGATGATTTTGTTCGACTGTTCTTATCTTCCTTGTTGGCTTTGGCCTTTACGCATTTATTTGCATATTTATGCATATTGTAGCCTTAGTCCAGGAGTTTCTCCTGTGACATACCTGACTTCGGCTTTTGGTTGTCACTGCGGTATGATTATGATGCTAGTACTGTCCAGTTTACAGTACTATATTTATGTTTGCAATTTGTACATTCATGTTTTTGAGGCTGTTTGCATACAGTTGCATTTTAGTCTTCATATATATATATATATATATATATGCATTCACGTATGCATATACATCATTTGATATGTATATATGTATGTTCGAACTTGCATTACTGTCTTATTTCGATATTGAGGTTCACTGTTTGGTTAGACTTGAACTGACTGCATATACATATGTATATGTTTACTTCATGTACATATTCATATTTCATATGTTGGTCTGTTCTTAACTCTACTTGAGCATCAACTTGTCTCTGATCTATTTGTTCAGTGTAGATGCCCTTGATGTTTGGTCTGTCCTTAACTTTGATATTGTAGTCTAGTCTGTTTCATGCCTTATGTTTGCATACATCTTGTTGTCTGTTTGATCACTGCATAATTTTTAATATCAGTTGCACCCCTTTGATTCATTTCATGTTTGAACCATTGCCCTGGTGACATTGTGGTGACTGCAGTTTAGTTGCAGTGTCTGCCCTTGTCTTTGTACCTGTTTGCAACTGCAGTTTCATTGTAGTGGTTGCTTTGTATTTGTTTTGTATATTTTTGACCAGGTCGTGCTATCCAGTTGTGTTTGACACTTGAGTTGTCGTTGTTTGACTGTTTAGTTTCCTGGTTAATCGCTTGTTTCAACTGCAGTTTTACTGTGCAGTTGTTTCTGCTTTCTTTTGTGCAGTTTCGCCTTTGTGATCTTGTGGTGACTGCAGTTACTGTGGTGGCGAGGCAGTACATGCGTGCGTGTACTGCAGCCACACAGAATTGACAGATTTTAATTGATATTTCTTTTGTTCTTGATTCATTGATCTGTTGCGTATTTCGTATGCCGTATTGGCGAGGCAGTACACGTTAGCGTGTACTGCAGCCAATCAGAATTGATAATTTTGTTGTTTTCTAAATTATCTTCATTGATAATTCTTTTTATTTATCTTTTTGATGATTTGGATTTGCTAATATGTTGTTTAACACTATTTAGTGTTATATATGCAGTTATCCGATTCTCTTATCAAGGAGTCGGATATACGAGATTTCTATCACTGTCGTCTATTTGATATTTGATTATTATTGCTTTCGTGCATTAATAACTGAGTTTGAATTAGACTGACCCGTGTATTATTTTCTTTTGAATTTAATACTCGGGTCAGACCGAGTATTTTCAGGTTGTAGATTTCCTGCTTTGAGTTGTTGTTGAGCTTTGAAGACTTTTCATATCATTTGAAGTGGTCTGCGTCTTTTTGTAGTAGTCAATGTGTTTGTTTTAAGTTGATATGTATTCATGTATATTAGTCGATAATGTACTTGTATATATAACTTCTTGAGTCGACAGTTGTAGTTGTATCATATGTATTGTGTCAAATGTATTGTAACTGACATCAGTTATTTATATATATGAAACTTTTTGTTATCCGTGTTTCGCATTCTTTTGTATCTGTATTATTATTATATATATTGTCCTAAACTATTATGAACCATCGTAGTTCGTTTTATACTGGTAATTGGGTATGTCGATGGGAGTAAATAAATAAGAGATGAAAAATGAAAAATATATACCACTCCTATCGAGGTAACCACTACTAGTGTAAGGCCAACTATGAATGGCCGCTCCTATCCAGCCTTATTCTTCGTGATAACAGACAGTATTTTCTTTAATACTCTTTGTTATTGTGCGCATAAAGGTGGGGCGTCACAGTTGGTATCAGAGCTTGGGGTTTATGGACATAATATAAAACATAACTTAGATGGAACATATGTTACAACTATTGGTCGATGCTTTATTGTGCTTTGAGTCAAAACTAAAGTTTTGAAATTATGATGAAATTTTTAAATATCTTTATTTAAAAATAAAAGTGAAATTGTGTTTTGTTGATTTGATTAAATTGTGTTCTGTTGATCAGAGTGCGCAGCGGAAACAGTAACACTGTCTTCGCTGAGTACGACTGATAATCTTTTTGATTTAAAAATCAAAATACGAAATTGAATTTAATTTCATTATGTTGTTTAACCAGTGGTTTTGATTTTTTGAAATTCTTGCTGGTTTTCTTTGATGCTAATCATATCTGATTAGACTTTTGCTATTTTGAATTATCTTCATTGAAGATACATTCGAATAATTTCTTTATTCATTTTGTAGTGTACGTGCAAATTTGAGTTGCACGCTAATGCATTAATTTTACGTTGAACCGATGCTTGGTTATGAAACGTATTTTGTTGCCATTATTTTTATAACGGGATTTTTTACACCAATGCTAAATTTTTGAAGCACGGTGTTTTGTGGCATTTTTGATGAATGAAAATTCACTGGTATTACATTTTGATATAAATTATTTTTTTTGATGAGATTTTGACATTTTAAAATTACTGTCGCTTTGACTTTAGTAACAGTCAAATTTTTTTTTTTAAAAAAAAGTGGATTTTCAAGTGGTTATTCCATAATGCTGGTTTTGAGGCCCGTTTTTACGGTATTTTGAGAAGTACAATTTCCTTATCGAAATTGTTACCAATATTGCTGCTTTAATCACATGATTGGAAAATTATTTTATAAAATTTTTAACAGTTTGCGCTTTCAAAAGGATGAGAAAGCGATTTAAACGTTTCAGCAAAATCGAGGATTATGACCCCTTTCTTTTACTGATTCGCTTAACTCTGGACTTGTCCAATTGACAATGTGAATTGTTATTTTTCTAAAATAAATAAAATTGTTTTCAGAAATTTTACAGTTTGCGCTTTCAAAAGAATGAGGAAGCGATTTAAACGTTTCAGCAAAATCGAGGACTATGACCCCTTTCTTTTACTGATTCGCTTAATTCCGGACTTGCCCGTTTGAGAATGTAAAGTGTATTTTTACAAAATACACAATTTTGCACTTTCAAGGAAACGATGAAGAGAATCAAACGATTTAGTAAAACACGTGGTATGGGACATGTGCGTTTGCTATTTCGGTTAATTCTGGACTCGTTAATTGAAATATTTGCTGTTTTGATGATTTTGATGAATTTGCACTTTCAAGGAAACGATGAAGAGAATTAAACGATTTAGTAAAACTCGTGGTTATGGGACATGTGCGTTTGCTATTTCGGTTAATTCCGGACTCGTTAATTGAATATTTGATGATTTCGTGTGCTTTCGAGCCACTATGTTGGACCTTCGGGTCATTTGTTGGGCTTTTGGGCCACTCTGATGGACCTTCGGGTCAAATACCAGTACTAGACCTTCGGGTCACTCTGTGGACCTTCGGGTCATTTGTTGGGCGCCAAAATTATGTTGAGTACTTGGTAGGCTTCGGCCATTTGTTGATGCACGTGTGGCGAATTAAAAACTCGCCATCTGATGGGATCGATCCAAGCTTTTATGTTGATTTTCTAGTCTTCTTAATTGATTTCTAGATATTTGTTGTTTCTAATTATCTGCAGGTAATTAGATATCTGATGTTATGAGGTTTAATTATCGTATCGGTAATTAAATATTTGTTGATTCTGATTATCGTTTTTGATAATCGAATATTTGTGTTTCTAATTATCGCTTGTGATAATTAGATATTTGTTGATTCAGATTATCGTTTTTGATAATCGAATATTTGCTGATTTGAGATTTAATTATCGCTTTTGATAATTGAATATTTGCTGATTTGAGATTTAATTATCGCTTTTGATAATTAAATATTTGCTGATTTGAGATTTAATTATCGCTTTTGATAATTAAATATTTGCTGATTTGAGATTTAATTATCGCTTTTGATAATTAAATATTTGCTGATTTGGGATTTAATTATCGCTTTGATAATTAAATATTTGCTGATTTGGGATTTAATTATCGCTTTTGATAATTAAATATTTGCTGATTTGAGATTTAATTATCGCTTTTGATAATTAAATATTTGCTGATTTGGGATTTAATTATCGCTTTTGATAATTAAATATTTGCTGATTTGGGATTTAATTATCGCTTTTGATAATTAAATATTTGCTGATTTGGGATTTAATTGTCACTTTTGCTAATTGAATATTTGCTGATATGAGTTCTGATTATCGTCTTGATAATCGAATAATTGTTGTTTTCTAATTATCGCTTGTGATAATTAGATATTTGAGATTTGGTTATCGTTTTTGATAGTCGAAAATTTGTTGATTTGAAATTTGATTATCGTCTTTGATAATCGAATATTTGTTGATTTGAAATTTGATTATCGTTTTTGATAATCGAAAATTTGTCGATTTGAAATTTGATTATCGTTTTTGATAATTGAATATTTGTTAATTTGAGATTTGATTATCGTTTTTGATAATTGAATATTTGTTAATTTGGGATTTGATTATCGTTTTTGATAATTAGACATTTGATGTTTCCTTATTATCGTTGTGATAATTAGATATGGGTTGATTGCTGATTTTATTGAGATGAGATTTACTAGTCTCTAATTGAGTCTAGATTATGTTGATTTTATTGAATTGCTATTTTCTATCTATCTCTGCTGATAGTAGAGTTTGCTGATTATGAAGTTTGTGTTATCTAGTAAATTGTTGAATAACTAGATATTTGCAGTTTTGCGAATTGTGATTTGTGCTTTCTAATCATCTCTGTTGATAATTAGCTTTTGTTGTTTTCTAATTATCATATCGATGATTAGACATTGTTGTTTTAT
Organism: Allium fistulosum; assembly: GCA_030737815.1. Classification (NCBI taxonomy): domain Eukaryota; kingdom Viridiplantae; phylum Streptophyta; class Magnoliopsida; order Asparagales; family Amaryllidaceae; genus Allium; species Allium fistulosum. Next base: position 390,964,028 of record CM060904.1, read on the forward strand.
GATTTTCTGTATTTTAATTATCTAATTGATAATTGAATATTGCTGATAATTACATTACTTCAGTTTTGTTGTTTTCTAATTATCTATTTGATAATTAGATTTTGTTGAAAATTTGTGAATCTCTTTTATTGGAATTAAAAGATTTCTTTAGCGTTTGTATTTCCAATTTTTATTTTTCTAGCTTAACCATTTTATGTTAGAAAATTTATTGTTAATGACGACCTTAATTATGAAAATTGCGGGGACGCAATTTCTATAAGGAGGGGACTCTGTAACAACCCGAGATTTCGTACCAATTAATTATCGTCTCTAGACGATTAAATCTGGTTACTAATAGCTATTGGCATTTTAATCGAGTTGAAATTCAAGGATAAAATTTTGTTAATCGCTGTTTGGAATTTTAAAGCAGTTGGAACTCTTTTAAACTATATGTAAAATGTTGAGAGTTTTAATCAGTTGTGATTCTTTTACAATTTTGTTAAAAGTGTTAAACGAGCTTTATAAATTCTAAATATCGGCCCATTTGTTTTGTGATGTGATAATAATCTTAAGATTCAACCCGTTCCCCTTTTCATGTCTTCATTCGAACCCTAAACGAATAAAAATGGCGACCTGGTTTATTCGTCCTCGTTCCCAAATTCAAAAATTAGGGCTCTGGTTGACTCGAGGTGCCGCGACTTTGATTGCTCGAGCGAACGTTGATTTCGTTCCTTTGTTCGTTCGTCGCGAAGAGCTCCGATCGGCTAATTCAAATTGCGTCGAAGCGAGGTGAGTAATTTTAATTACTCATATCTAATTCAAGCTTAAGTGATAGAGTTTGAATCATTGTGGAATTTATCGATTCGTTTTACTTGCCGTTCGATTTCGTTTGTTTGCTTGTGAATCTGACTTCTTCAATTCGAACTTGATTAGTTGACTTCGACTTTGGTACTAACTTGTTTAATATCGGCCTTGGCATTTTTGTGACATTTGATTTTGATTCCGTGACTTTCTCTTTGACTTTGGTATTGTTCGAACTTTTGGACTTGAGCATACTTGAGGTCTGGATGTTGTTTCTTGGTTTTGAACTTGGTTTTGAATTTGGTCTCTCGACTATGAATTATTTTGTGATACTTTGTATCGACCTGTAGCTTGAACTTGCTATATGTTTACACAAATGCTTCACTTGTTGACTTGATTCATGTGTTCTTGTTTTCATTCTGATCATGTGGGGTTGCTTATTGTTTCGACCTCTGTAGTGTTTGTGCATTTGTGGTCTAACCCATTACTGTTTGAACTTGCACTCTATTATTTTTTGATTTGTAGCTCTGTAGCATTGTGTCTTCATTTATGTTCAGTGGTCTGCACTTACATTGGGTGTGACTCTTTGTATATTGATATCAGTTCGAATTTGCCATGATTCTTCTGATGCATCTCCCTCTGGCTAGCACATGGATCTGTTGTGTACATGAGCAGTTTATAGTTGTTGTTAGCTTTGGTTTCCGATGTCTACACATGTACATGCCTCACTGCAGTGTATTGATTTCACCATTGTTGTCTCACTTAGTTTGGGAACATGGCTTCGCTTTCACTGTTTGATTTTTTGACTTATTCCAAATTTTTTTTCCAGGACTTTGTTCGAATTCATAGATTTCATGATTTTGGGTTTCATAGTTTGGCTTGTTCGTTATTTTTGGCTGTTGAGATGATTTTGTTCGACTATTCTTGTCTTCCTTGTTGGCTTTGGCCTTTACGCATTTATTTGCATATTTATGCATATTGTAGCCTTAGTCCAGGAGTTTCTCCTGTGACATACCTGACTTCGGCTTTTGGTTGTCACTGCGGTATGATTATGATGCTAGTACTGTCCAGTTTACAGTACTATATTTATGTTTGCAATTTGTACATTCATGTTTTTGAGGCTGTTTGCATACAGTTGCATTTTAGTCTTCATATATATATATATATATATGCATTCACGTATGCATATACATCATTTGATATGTATATATGTATGTTCGAACTTGCATTACTGTCTCATTTCGATATTGAGGTTCACTGTTTGGTTAGACTTGAACTGACTGCATATACATATGTATATGTTTACTTCATGTACATATTCATATTTCATATGTTGGTATGTTCTTAACTCTACTTGAGCATCAACTTGTCTCTGATCTATTTGTTCAGTGTAGATGCCCTTGATGTTTGGTCTGTCCTTAACTTTGATATTGTAGTCTAGTCTGTTTCATGCCTTATGTTTGCATACATCTTGCAGTCTGTTTGATCACTGCATAATTTTTAATATCAGTTGCACCCCTTTGATTCATTTCATGTTTGAACCATTGCCCTGGTGACATTGTGGTGACTGTAGTTTAGTTGCAGTCTGCCCTTGTCTTTGTACCCGTTTGCAACTGCAGTTTCATTGTGGTGGTTGCTTTGTATTTGTTTTGTATATTTTTGACCAGGTCGTGCTATCCAGTAGTGTTTGACACTTGAGTTGTCGTTGTTTGACTGTTTAGTTTCCTGGTTAATCGCTTGTTTCAACTGCAGTTTTATTGTGCAGTTGTTTCTGCTTTCATTTGTGCAGTTTCGCCTCTGTGATCTTGTGGTGACTGCAGTTACTGTGGTGGCAAGGCAGTACACGCGTGCGTGTACTGCAGCCACACAGAATTGACAGATTTTAATTGATATTTCTTTTGTCCTTGATTCATTGATCTGTTGCGTATTTCGTATGCCGTATTGGTGAGGCAGTACACGTTAGCGTGTACTGCAGCCAATCAAAACTGATAATTTGTTGTTTTCTAAATTATCTTCATTGATAATTCTTTTTATTTATCTTTGTTGATGATTTGGATTTGCTGATATGTTGTTTAACACTGTTTAGTGTTATATCTGCAGTTATCCGATTCTCTTATCGAGGAGTCGGATATACGAGATTTCTGTGACTGTCGTCTATTTGATATTTGATTATTATTGTTTCCGTGCATTAATAACTGAGTTTGAATTAGACTGACCCGTGTATTATTTTCTTTTGAATTTAATACTCGGGTCAGACCGAGTATTTTCAGGTTGTAGATTTCCTGCTTTGAGTTGCTGTTGAGCTTTGAAGACTTTTCATATCATTTGAAGTGGTCTGCGTCTTTTTGTAGTAGTCAGTGTGTCTGTTTTAAGTTGATATGTATTCATGTATATTAGTCGATAATGTACTTGTATATATAACTTCTTGAGTCGACAGTTGTAGTTGTATCATATGTATTGTGTCAAATGTATTGTAACTGACATCAGTTATTTATATATATGAGACTTTTTGTTATCCGTGTTTTGCATTCTTTTGTATCTGTGTTATTATTATATATATTGTCCTAAACTATTATGAACCATCGTAGTTCGTTTTATACTAGTAATTGGGTATGTCGATGGGAGTAAATAAATAAGAGATGAAAAATGAAAAATATATACCACTCCTATCGAGGTAACCACTACTAGTGTAAGGCCAACTACGGATGGCCGCTCCTATCCAGCCTTATTCTTCGTGATAACAGACAGTATTTTCTTTAATACTCTTTGTTATTGTGAGCATAAAGGTGGGGCGTCACAGTTGGTATCAGAGCTTGGGGTTTATGGACATAATATAAAACATAACTTAGATGGAACATATGTTACAACTATTGGTCGATGATTTATTGTGCTTTGAGTCAAAACTAAAGTTTTGAAATTATGATGAAATTTTTAAATATCTTTATTTAAAAATAAAAGTGAAATTGTGTTTTGTTGATTTGATTAAATTGTGTTTTGTTTATCAGAGTGCGCAGCGGAAACAATAACATTGTCTTCGCTGATTACGACTGATAATCATTTTGATTTAAAAATCAAAATATGAAATTGAATTTAATTTCATTATGTTGTTTAACCAGTGGTTTTGATTTGTTGAAATTCTTGCTGGTTTTCTTTGATGCTAATCATATCTGATTAGACTTTTGTTGTTTTGAATTATCTTCATTGAAGATACATTCGAATAATTTCTTTATTCATTTTGTAGTGTACGTGCAAATTTGAGTTGCACGCTAATGCATTAATTTTACGTTGAACCGATGCTTGGTTATGAAACGTATTTTGTTGCCATTATTTTTATAACGGGATTTTTTACACCAATGCTAAATTTTTGAAGCACGGTGTTTTGTGGCATTTTTGATGAATGAAAATTCACTGGTATTACATTTTGATATAAATTATTTTTTTTTGATGATATTTTGACATTTTAAAATTACTTCCCCTTTGACTTCAGTAACAGTCAATTTTTTTTTTTTAAAAAAAAGTGAATTTTCAAGCGGTTATTCCACAATGCTGGTTTTGAGGCCTGTTTTTACGGTATTTTGAGAAGTACAATTTTCTTATTGAAATTGTTACCAATATTGCTGCTTTAATCACGTGATTGGAAAATTGTTTTATAAAATTTTTAACAGTTTGCGCTTTCAAAAGGATGAGAAAGCGATTTAAACGTTTCAGCAAAATCGAGGATTATGACCCCTTTCTTTTACTGATTCGCTTAACTCTGGACTTGTCCAATTGAGAATGTGAATTGTTATTTTTCTAAAATAAATAAAATTGTTTTCAGAAATTTTACAGTTTGCGCTTTAAAAAGAATGAGGAAGCGATTTAAACGTTTCAGCAAAATCGAGGACTATGACCCCTTTCTTTTACTGATTCGCTTAATTCCGGACTTGTCCGTTTGAGAATGTAAAGTGTATTTTTACAAAATACACAATTTTGCACTTTCAAGGAAACGATGAAGAGAATCAAACGATTTAGTAAAACACGTGGTATGGGACATGTGCGTTTGCTATTTCGGTTAATTCCGGACTCGTTAATTGAAATATTTGCTGTTTTAATGATTTTGATGAATTTGCACTTTCAAGGAAACGATGAAGAGAATTAAACGATTTAGTAAAACTCGTGGTTATGGGACATGTGCGTTTGCTATTTCGGTTAATTCCGGACTCGTTAATTGAAATATTTGATGATTTCGTGTGCTTTCGAGCCACTATGTTGGACTTTCGGGTCATTTGTTGGACCTTCGGGTCATTTGTTGGGCTTTTGGGCCACTTTGATGGACCTTCGGGTCAAATACCAGGACTAGACCTTCGGGTCACTCTACGGACCTTCGGGTCATTTGTTGGGCGCCAAAATTATGTTGAGTACTTGGTAGGCTTCGGCCATTTGTTGATGCACGTGCGGCGAATTAAAAACTCGCCATCTGATGGGATCGATCCAAGCTTTTATGTTGATTTTCTAGTCTTCTTAATTGATTTCTAGATATTTGTTGTTTCTAATTATCTACAGGTAATTAGATATCTGATGTTATGAGGTTTAATTATCGTATCGGTAATTAAATATTTGTTGATTTTGATTATCGTTTTTGATAATCGGATATTTGTGTTTCTAATTATCGCTTGTGATAATTAGATATTTGTTGATTCGGATTATCGTTTTTGATAATCGAATATTTGCTGATTTGAGATTTAATTATCGCTTTTGATAATCGAATATTTGCTGATTTGAGATTTAATTATCGCTTTTGATAATTGAATATTTGCTGATTTGAGATTTAATTATCGCTTTTGATAATTAAATATTTGCTGATTTGAGATTTAATTATCGCTTTTGATAATTAAATATTTGCTGATTTGGGATTTAATTATCGCTTTGATAATTAAATATTTGCTGATTTGGGATTTAATTATCGCTTTTAATAATTAAATATTTGCTGATTTGAGATTTAATTATCGCTTTTGATAATTAAATATTTGCTGATTTGGGATTTAATTATCGCTTTTGATAATTAAATATTTGCTGATTTGGGATTTAATTATCGCTTTTGATAATTAAATATTTGCTGATTTAGGATTTAATTGTCGCTTTTGCTAATTGAATATTTGTTGATATGAGTTCTGATTATCGTCTTGATAATCGAATAATTGTTGTTTTCTGATTATCGCTTGTGATAATTAGATATTTGAGATTAGGTTATCGTTTTTGATAGTCGAAAATTTGTTGATTTGAAATTTGATTATCGTCTTTGATAATCGAATATTTGTTGATTTGAAATTTGATTATCGTTTTTGATAATCGAAAATTTGTCGATTTGTAATTTGATTATCGTTTTTGATAATTGAATATTTGTTAATTTGAGATTTGATTATCGTTTTTGATAATTGATTATTTGTTAATTTGAGATTTGATTATCATTTTTGATAATTAGACATTTGATGTTTCCTGATTATCGTTGTGATAATTAGATATGGGTTGATTGCTGATTTTATTGAGATGAGATTTACTAGTCTCTAATTGAGTCTAGATTATGTTGATTTTATTGAATTGCTATTTTCTATCTATCTCTGCTGATATTAGAGTTTGCTGATTATGAAGATTATGTTATCTAGTTAATTGTTGAATAACTAGATATTTGCAGTTTTGCGAATTGTGATTTGTGCTTTCTAATCATCTCTGTTGATAATTAGCTTTTGTTGTTTTCTAATTATCTTATCGATGATTAGACATTGCTGTTATATGATTTTCTGTATTTTAATTATCTAATTGATAATTGAATATTGCTGATAATTACATTAGTTAAGTTTCGTTGTTTTCTAATTATCTATTTGATAATTAGATTTTGTTGAAAATTTGTGAATCTCTTTTATTGGAATTAAAAGATTTCTTTAGCGTTTGTATTTCCAATTTTTATTTTTCTAGCTTAACCATTTTATGTTAGAAAATTTATTGTTAATGATGACCTTAATTATGAAAATTGCGAGGACGCAATTTCTATAAGGAGGGGAGTCTTTAACAACCCGAGATTTCATACCAATTAATTATCGTCTCTAGATGATTAAATCGGTTGCTAATAGCTATTGGCATTTTAATCGAGTTGAAATTCAAGGATAAAATTTTGTTAATCGCTGTTTGGAATTTTAAAGCAATTGGAACTCTTTTAAACTATATGTAAAATGTTGAGAGTTTTAATCAGTTGTGATTCTTTTACAATTTTGTTAAAAGTGTTAAACGAGCTTTATAAATTCTAAATCTCGGCCCATTTGTTTTGTGCTGTGATAATAATCTTAAGATTCAACCCGTTCCCCTTTTCATGTCTTCATTCGAACCCTAAACGAATAAAAATGGCGGCCTGGTTTATTCGTCCTCGTTCCCAAATTCAAAAATTAGGGCTCCGATTGACTCGAGGTGCCGCGACTTTGATTGCTCGAGCGAACGTTGATTTCGTTCCTTTGTTCGTTCGTCGCGAAGAGCTCCGATCGGCTAATTCAAATTGCGTCGAAGCGAGGTGAGTAATTTTAATTACTCATATCTAATTCAAGCTTAAGTGATAGAGTTTGAATCATTGTTGAATTTATCGATTCGTTTTACTCGCCGTTCGATTTCGTTTGTTTGCTTGTGAATCTGACTTCTTCAATTCGAACTTGATTAGTTGACTTCAACTTTGGTACTAACTTGTTTAATATCGGCCTTGGCATTTTTGTGACATTTGATTTTGATTCCGTGACTTTCTCTTTGACTTTGGTATTGTTCGAACTTTTGGACATGAGCATACTTGAGGTCTGGATGTTGTTTCTCGGTTTTGAACTTGGTTTTGAATTTTGTCTCTCGACTATGAATTATTTTGTGATACTTTGTATCGACCTGTAGCTTGAACTTGCTATATGTTTACACAGATACTTCACTTGTTGACTTGATTCATGTGTTCTTGTTTTCATTCTGATCATGTGGGGTTGCTTATTGTTTCGACCTCTGTAGTGTTTGTGCGTTTGTGGTCTAACCCATTACTGTTTGAACTAGCACTCTATCATTTGTTGATTTATAGCTCTGTAGCATTGTGTCTTCATTTATGTTCAGTGGTCTGCACTTACATTGGGTGTGACTCTTTGTATATTGATATCAGTTCGAATTTGCCATGATTCTTCTGATGCATCTCCCTCTAGCTAGCACATGGATCTGTTGTGTACATGAGCAGTTTATAGTTGTTGTTAGCTTTGGTTTCCGCTGTCTACACATGTACATGCCACACTGCAGTGTATTGATTTCACCATTGTTGTCTCACTTAGTTTGGGAACATGGCTTCGCTTTCACTGTTTGATTTTTTGACTTATTCCAATTTTGTTTTCCATGACTTTGTTCGAATTCATAGATTTTATGATTTTGGGTTTCACAGTTTGGCTTGTTCGTTATTTTTGGCTGTTGAGATGATTTTGTTCGACTGTTCTTGTCTTCCTTGTTGGCTTTGGCCTTTACGCATTTATTTGCATATTTATGCATATTGTAGCCTTAGTGTCAAGACCCGCAAATCTGTACTCCTTGATTAAACACTAATCTCCATTGATTAACTCAAGGGGCATGGAAATACGAACCCTGAGTGGTTTTAAGAACAAGAAAAGGGAGAAGAAGAAGAAAAATAGAAGAAAAAGAAAAGAAGAAGAAGAAAGAAGAGAAGAAAGAAGAACAACATAACAACATCAGAACAGAAAATAATATCAGAATCTTACACATCGCAGCGGGACAATATATAATAGATAATTACTAGTCTTTTAAAACAAAGAGCTATATCAGTTTATACATACATCAATCAGAGTCAATATACAACAATGGACAGTTATATAACTTGTCCTCATACAGAATACACTGTGGAATAATACAAAGTATAGGTGATACGTTACGCCATCCAGCTTCCTTCCACAGCTCTAGAATATCCAGAATATCCTGATAATATAACTCTAGGCTGCCCGTGTGGAAATTGGTGGGCACCCAGAGTTTAGAAGGGAAACAATAAACTCCGAGTCAGTCATGGTGACTGGTGTGAGATCGTAAAACAGTTTATCTTTATAACAACAAAATAATTTTTAAAGTCAATTCGCAATGCTTTTGGAAAATGAAACTACCATAAGACCTCCCGCCACACACACAATGCAAACGCAGAATTGGAGGAGATTTCTTCTTATGATAGTCAAAGATGCTTACTATGCGAAAATCTAAACCTTTTTGATATTATTATTAGTGCATAGTGTAGAAAACATTTCGAAAGTATAATATAAATCTTATCCAGCATAGACATTTCGAACTATGCCTACTATAGCTACCATCCAAACAGTGGGGCGCCACCATAAGTGAATGATAGGTTCTACAACTAAAACCGTACAAGGCTCGTATTGTTTCTTTGGATTTCCAACAAATGGTCAGGCTAAGGAACTTCCCATTTCCACGAAGGAACGCCTCTGGAATGACGTCCCGAGAACCTAACCGGATCTCTGCCAACACAAGGCCGGGTTACCTCTACAAAAATAGGTAACTACTGACACGCGTATGCCATCCCCCGATCGTAACTGATCTTCCCGAGGATCCTCGATTCGCAACAACCACATAATAATAATAATGCAGTAACCACATAGGTTAAGTATCTGGGCTCCATACCATGATACCACCTCTATCCAGAAGGAATGACATACACTAAGGGGCGCTACTCCCTAGAACCTTGCTGCATCCTTCCTGTTTTGACCATTTCCGGGGTGTGAGGCTCGACGAAGTCTCGTCCACAAAGCTACGCTTTCTACAAAGCCATGCTTCGGGTCAAACAAATGATCAACCTATGATTACAAAGATATAAGATCAAACAAATGATCATATCGCAAATGATCAAACACTGATCATTTCACAGCAACACTCAGTATGCCACGTTACCAAATTGGGAATATATCGCTAATAAATTTCAACTACATAACCTCTGAGCTCGTACGTCTCAGAGAAGGGTGTTAAGCTAAGAGAATAAATTCTCCGCCACCAACAGAAATGTATTTGAAAGAAATCAGCTTTATATCTCAATTTGTAACGTCAGACACACAATCCATACAAGTCTGTTCCGGGATCGAACAGAACCGAAGGCACTTCTCACGAAGCCCTTGCACATCCGGATAAATTTCTAATCACGTCCGGACTTCCCGTCACTAAGGGTGATAAAACCTCTAAATCGGAGATCAGCTGATGTAGAGTAACTCGACGGTAATCCTTCCGTTTTCAAAAATATCCGGTCTTCAACACCGGTCTTCGAATGCAATTCATAACGACGTATCACATATTCGGAATGGGTTATACGACCCCATGGTCCTTTCCCGGCTAACCCGAATAGTGAGCGCTTATTCAAAAATAAGTGTGGCATTCAAATTCATCCAATTCACAACAAATACCTATCTTAAGGTAATTATTGATAGTCGGTTATTTAACTATCAATAAAGATGCGCAACATCATCAGATTCCAAATTATTTTATCTTCAAACATATCTTTACTAGATATAAAATTTTCCACACTTCAAAAATAAATCAATATTTATTTTTAAAATGAATTCCCATTTCTTTTATAAATTCCATAGTGAATTTATATTTCAAATATCTATGGATATACGATTTTCAACCGATTTCAAATATTCAATTTCAATTTATCTTACAAAGATAAATTTTCCAAAAACGTTTCATTTTATATTGGAAAAGCCTTTCCATACTTATTTAATAATAAGTACTTCACAAATCTATTTATTTTCAACATTTGAAAATATTCGATATACTTTAATCAATATTAAGTATATAATTCATTCTTTAAGGAAATCTATTTTCTATAACAACATCAATTTGAGTCAAAACGAATGTTACGTAAAACATCGTTACGACGACTCAAAAATCACTAGTATAGGGATTCGAATTTTAAGATAGGTATATAAATCCCAATACTAGATAAAAACATTTCCTTTTGAAAATCATTTACTATAACAACAGTGTTATAGTCCATCATTTCCTTATATTTTCGAAAACGCCTATTTCAACAATGTACGATGAAATCTATGCTTTCGATTCATAATACATTTTAAAACATCTTTAAAATGTTTACTTCATTTTTAATATCACTTCTTCAAAAATAAATCTATTTTATTTAATAATATATTCACTGTCCAAAATCGTGAATATACTTCACTAACCACATTTTCAATAATCTCTACACATTTTATTTCAATAATAATTCGCTATCCAAAATCGCGAATATATCTCCTTTAACAACCTTCTATATTTAATTTATCAAATCCAATTGATTTCGAATTTATAAAACAACGTTTATAAATTCTATTTCTATTGTCTAACAACTTCAATTTAATAAATCTCCTTTATTAACAATTCGATTCATAACTCAAATCTTATACCAACAATCCATATTATAAGTTAAATACTTATAATTCCTTTATCTTACAAAATCATTTCCATTTATAAGTTCACAATTTATAAATTTCATTTATTTATAAATTCTTAAAAATTCATTTTAACGCTTATAAAAACTTGTTTTATAATACCAACATTTTAAAGTTTAAAATATCAATCTTGTACATCTTTTACATACATCGTTTTTAATAATTCAAAAATTCCCATTTAAAACCATTTTATAAATTTCTTAACTATTTATTTCAAAAGAAATTACCTTTTGGTTATAATTCACAAATCTTAACTTTTATAACTTTAAAGTTTTAACGTTTATTTATTTAAAATAAATCAATTCAACAATTTAAATACAACGTATATTTTCAAAGATCACTTCAAAAATCTCTTTTAAAATCAACATCGTTATTTTTAAATTTCAAAAATGAATCTGATGATGCAACGCACCAATTCGTCAATCACGACAACCATACATCATATAACATCATATGATAACAGAATATACATCACAATATCTGTAAATAAATAAATACTGGTGAGGAATCCAGTTGGATCCCTCCAACCTGTTTCCTTGCATCCACAGATGTTAGCACAATACCCATTCCACTTCGAGGTGGAATATCGCGGTATATGGGTTTATAAAAATCATCCGTTTACTAACGGCGCAATAGGGTCTCATCCGCTATACGAGGCGGGAAATCAATCAATCCAATATATACATATGCCAATATGTATATATTGCTATATATATATAGATATATCCTACTATATCTAATATCATATCCAATAGCAATCAATCAGTCAATAAATAACCGCAATACAAAATTTATTTTGAGTGAGAAAAATCTCACCTTAGCTTTTATTTTGCAATTCCATTTCCATTTCCGGCTTGTTTTTCCCATTCTTAACCTTGTATAAGAAATTATACAATTTGTAAATATTCGAGATAATCAAATAACAAATTTTCGTTTTACAATTTATTTTACTTTAATCTAACTGATGATTTAAATTAAATGAATAATTTAAATTTCAAACTAACTGTCTTTTGAATAATCCTTTAGTAATTAAAATAATTTTTTAATAAGTTAACCAAACAAATATATTACTTTAAAGTTACACCAGTACATTCAAAATGTGTAGATGTATATTTATTTCTTTTGAGACTATTTATCTACTTATACACCTTATTTACATAGATTTAAAATTCTATTGTTATATTAACTTCAATATACAAAATCCCTATATATTTTACCAAACTTTATCTATATAAATTTCTGTCTTTTATTGTCTGTCCAATATATTGGCATTTTTAACTTAGAACTACTATACTGTTAATTTCAGATAAAAGAAATAACTGTTAACAAATAAATTTAAGGGTTTTAAACTTTGAGTATTGTGAATCTAAAAATGTTCACATTTTAAATTACCTCAACCCGGCTGGAAATAACCAACGGCTCAGCTCAAAACTCGATACAAGACTGCCTCGCGAACGACACTCGCCTTCGTCTGCCTCGTCGTCTCCTCGAACTCGCGATGACAAATTCGTGCGCCGCCCCTAAATTTTTTTCGAGCGCCTCCAGATCGCATCGATAGATCTTTGCTTGCACACGAACCATCGCAGTCGCGGCTTCCCCTTTTCGCTCGTCTCGCTCGAACGACCTCCCAACATCGCCTAACCCCATCTTCGCATGCCGCGCACGTGAAACTCCCCCCCCCTACGCTGCCGCTCGCTGAAACCCACTCGCGAATGCCCTAGGTTTTGATTTTCGAATTCGAAGGGGCTAAATAATGGAGAGGGAATCTCGAATTTTAATTTGAAGTATCAGTACGATTTTTCTTGAACGGGAAGTGGCGATTTTTCGTTTGCTCCTTTTTGAATCTGAGGAATGAGGGAGAGGGAAAGAGAATGAATAAATTCAGCTGAACGCCATTTTCATCTCGTTTGATTTGTTTGAACGAAAATGAAGATACGGGTTTGATTTTTTTTTATAAACGAATGAATTGATTTCTGAAGAGAAAGGAAGTGTCGAGAGATATAAGAAAGGGTAAGATCGATTTAGAGTGGCTCATATCAGACTAGGTCGGCTGAGGGAAAAGATATGACAAATGAAAAGACGAAGGATATTTTAAATTTAAATTTAAATTGATTCGATTTAACTTCAACGCGTTTTTATGTCGCACGCTCATATATCAACTCCGAAAAATACGAAATTTGAAATCCGACAATAATTCGATATTACGGACCCAATGGAACTAGTTTCGTCGAATTCCGAGACTGTTCCTCGAAATGCTATTTTTAAATATCGGTTGAAACGATATAAATTCAAAACTGAATAAAACAGTTTCAAACTCAATTCTGAAGCTTCTGTTATCTTTAGTATTATAAATATGAATTTTAAAAGCTTTTGAAATATTTTAAATCAGCCTAAATTTGAAGATTCAAATATTTATCCAGTTCAATAGATTAAATTATATAATTTAATTGCCAAATTCAAATTTATATCGGGGATTCAAATTAAATCATCGTTCAAATATTTAAAATAAATAAAATATTTTAAATTTAAATTGTTCAAAATTCTGGGTCGTTACAAACTTCCCTCCTTAAAAGAATTTCGTCCCGAAATTACAAGTTAGGAAAAAAAAGGTCCTTAACTCGTCTACTATTTTCAACATCCAATAGTTTTATCAATTTATCAAAACAAATATTTCTACTAAAGATTCGTTATTATTTCAACTAAATTTCCAAACATTTCCATAATTTTCAAACAACATTGTTTTACTTAACAATTCAAATTTAAATTTTAAATTCAAATTTTAAACTTTCAAAATTTCTCAAAAAATTTCTAACACCCGAAATTTTCAAAAAATTTCGCCAGCGTCTTCTTTGCGCGGCTAACACGGCACGACTACAAAACGTCCCTACGGACTCTCAGATTTCAAAAAGAAAAGAAAAAGCCAAGCGGCTAGAAAAGAAAATCATCAAATCTCATATTGAAATTCAAATACTTACCTTTTGTCGAGCAATTCAAATTTATCTTTGAAAATCAAATCCCATTCCTTTATAACACCTGTATATCCTACTGGCCATAATATCTAGTCATGTATCCAAACCATTTTATAAATTCTATTACAAAATTTCGATACTTACTTCTTATATATTTTTATTTCACTATTGAAGTTATATCCATTATCATTCAATTTTACATTTCAATTTCATTTGAATTCAATTTCCAATTTCAATTTAATTTGGATTCAGTTTAACTTCTGAATATTGAATTTATCAATTATCTTTCATTCATAACTGCATTATTTAAAATTAGTTTCAATTACTAATTCATTACAAATTCCAATTTTCTTTATTCAAATTCGGTTTCAACATTCAGTTCTAATTTTTATTCTTTGTTTAATCATCACTTAGAATAATTTCAATATCAAATTTTACTTAAGAATTTCACTCTCATTAAATCACAATTGTAAATTTATTTATTCATTCACAATTTACTTCCATAATTCAATACTCAATTCCAATTTATTTGTTACTATTCCAAATTTATTTTCAACTTAATAAATTTTCTTTAAGTAATCTTTTCACTTTATTTAATTGATTCACTTATACTTACTTTGATTTAACTTCATCTTTTAAGTTAAATTTATCCTATCAAAATTCAAATTGCATAAGTTATCAACTTAATAATATTTCATAAATATTTTTTATATAGTATTCCAGAGTCTTACCAACATTTCAAAAATCATTTTGAAAACAATTCACATTATCCTTTGAATTTCCAAAACAAAATCCAAATTTTCCAAACAACTTCCATTTAAAACAATCGGCAGCAATTCCTCTTTTGGAAACCCGAAAATGGACACCAATGATGCCACGGTCATCATCGAAGTTATTTTCCAGCGACCGAAAAGAGTTTAGAGCTTTTCATTTCTTCAAAATACTTTTCAAACCTTTGAAATTCATTTTCAACTCCAAAAAGATTTAAACTTCCCAAATCTCCAAAATTTTCAAACTCCTTTCAAAACATTTCCAAATACTTCTCTGGAATTCCGATTCAAATTACAAATCACATTTACAATTTACATTCTTAAATTTCATTTGTATGTGAATTTATTTTCTTATATTCTTAATTTACATTTATAATTTCCATTTGTTAAATGGATTTATCTCCAAATCTTTGGTTATTATTTTAATTTCTCATTCAATCTCATATAACAATGATAATATTTCAATGTTATCATTTATTAACAACCAAACATCCATATACTATGATAATTCATAGAAAATCGTTTCTTTTCTATACAAAAATAGTTTTGGGCAAAATTATTTCATTTACCCTATTCAAAACATACTATGTCGAATTGTTCTATTCGAGCGTTTAGAAACCCCTTCGATCCAGTTGCGCAGACTGTGCCGACGAAGGTTCATATGCCACTCAATAAATCAATCATCACAATATAAAACAATTTTATATTAACTAACAAATACGCGCTCGTATCTATTATTACACTCAACTCATTCTAGAGTACTACTGACTCTATCTCTAATGAGTAATACCCAACAGAGCAGGGTTGTCGCTTAACCATATGCTCCGATACCAGCTGTCAAGACCCGCAAATCCATACTCCTTGATTAAACACTAATCTCCATTGATTAACTCAAGGGGCATGGAAATACGAACCCTGAGGGGTTTTAAGAACAAGAAAAGGGAGAAGAAGAAGAAAAATAGAAGAAAAAGAAAAGAAGAAGAAGAAAGAAGAGAAGAAAGAAGAACAACATAACAACATCAGAGAAGAAAACAATATCAGAATCTTACACATCGCAGCGGAACAATATATAATAGATAATTACTAGTCTTTTAAAACAAAGAGCTATATCAGTTTATACATACATCAATCAGAGTCAATATACAACAATGGACAGTTATATAACTTGTCCTCATACAGAATACACAGCGGAATAATACAAAGTATAGGTGATACGTTACGCCATCCAGCTTGCTTCCACAGCTCTAGAATATCCAGAATATCCTGATAATATAACTCTAGGCTGCCCGTGTGGAAATTGGTGGGCACCCAGAGTTTAGAAGGGAAACAATAAACTCCGAGTCAGTCATGGTGACTAGTGTGAGATCGTAAAACAGTTTATCTTTATAACAACAAAATAATTTTTAAAGTCAATTCGCAATGCTTTTGGAAAATGATACTACCATAAGACCTCCCGCCACACACACAATGCAAACGCAGAATTGGAGGAGATTTCTTCTTATGATAGTCAAAGATGCTTACTACGCGAAAATCTAAACCTTTTTGATATTATTATTAGTGCATAGTGTAGAAAACATTTCGAAAGTATAATATAAATCTTATCCAGCATAGACATTTCGAACTATGCCTACTATAGCTACCATCCAAACAGTGGGGCGCCACCATAAGTGAATGATAGGTTCTACAACCAAAATCGTACAAGGCTTGTATTATTTCTTTGGATTTCCAACAAATGGTCAGGCTAAGGAACTTCCCATTTCCACGAAGGAACGCCTCTGGAATGACGTCCCGAGAACCTAACCGGATCTCTGCCAACACAAGGCCGGGTTACCTCTGCAAAAATAGGTAACTACTGACACGCGTATGTCATCCCCCGATCGTAACCGATCTTCCCGAGGATCCTCGATTCGCAACAACCACATAATAATAATAATGCAGTAACCACATAGGTTAAGTATCTGGGCTCCATACCATGATACCACCTCTATCCAGAAGGAATGACATACACTAAGGGGCGCTACTCCCTAGAACCTTGCTTCATCCTTCCTGTTTTGACCATTTCCGGGGTGTGAGGCTCGACGAAGTCTCGTCCACAAAGCTACACTTTCTACAAAGCCATGCTTCGGGTCAAACAAATGATCAACCTATGATCACAAAGATATAAGATCAAACAAATGATCATATCGCAAATGATCAAACACTGATCATTTCACAGCAACACTCAGTACGCCACGTTACCAAATTGGGAATATATCGCTGATAAATTTCAACTACATAACCTCTGAGCTCGTACGTCTCAGAGAAGGGTGTTAAGCTAAGAGAATAAATTCTCCGCCACCAACAGAAATGTATTTGAAAGAAATCAGCTTTATATCTCAATTTGTAACGTCAGACACACAATCCATACAAGTCTGTTCCGGGATCGAACAGAACCGAAGGCACTTCTCACGAAGCCCTTGCACATCCGAATAAATTTCTAATCACGTCCGGACTTCCCGTCACTAAGGGTGATAAAACCTCTAAATCGGAGATCAGCCGATGTAGAGTAACTCGACGGTAATCCTTCCGTTTTCAAAAATATCCGGTCTTCAACACCGGTCTTCGAATGCAATTCATAACGACGTATCACATATTCAGAATGGGTTATACGACCCCATGGTCCTTTCCCGGCTAACCCGAATAGTGAGCGCTTATTCAAAAATAAGTGTGGCATTCAAATTCATCCAATTCACAACAAATACCTATCTAAAGGTAATTATTGATAGTCGGTTATTTAACTATCAATAAAGATGCGCAACATCATCAGATTCCAAATTATTTTATCTTCAAACATATCTTTACTAGATATAAAATTTTCCACACTTCAAAAATAAATCAATATTTATTTTTAAAACGAATTCCCATTTCTTTTATAAATTCCATAGTGAATTTATATTTCAAATATCTATGGATATACGATTTTCAACCGATTTCAAATATTCAATTTCAATTTATCTTACAAAGATAAATTTTCCAAAAACGTTTCATTTTATATTGGAAAAGCCTTTCCATACTTATTTAATAATAAGTACTTCACAAATCTATTTATTTTCAACATTTGAAAATATTCGATATACTTGAATCAATATTAAGTATATAATTCATTCTTTAAGGAAATCTATTTTCTATAACAACATCAATTTGAGTCAAAACGAATGTTACGTAAAACATCGTTACGACGACTCAAAAATCACTAGTATAGGGATTCGAATTTTAAGATAGGTATATAAATCCCAATACTAGATAAAAACATTTCCTTTCGAAAATCATTTACTATAACAACAGTGTTATAGTCCATCATTTCCTTATATTTTCGAACACGCCTATTTCAACAATGTACGTTGAAATCTATGCTTTCGATTCATAATACATTTTAAAACATCTTTAAAATGTTTACTTCATTTTTAATATCACTTCTTCAAAAATAAATCTATTTTATTTAATAATATATTCACTGTCCAAAATCGTGAATATACTTCACTAACCACATTTTCAATAATCTCTACACATTTTATTTCAATAATAATTCGCTATCCAAAATCGCGAATATATCTCCTTTAACAACCTTCTATATTTAATTTATCAAATCCAATTGATTTCGAATTTATAAAACAACGTTTATAAATTCTATTTCTATTGTCTAACAACTTCAATTTAATAAATCTCCTTTATTAACAATTCGATTCATAACTCAAATCTTATACCAACAATCCATATTATAAGTTAAATACTTATAATTCCTTTATCTTACAAAATCATTTCCATTTATAAGTTCACAATTTATAAATTTCATTTATTTATAAATTCTTAAAAATTCATTTTAACGCTTATAAAAACTTGTTTTATAATACCAACATTTTAAAGTTTAAAATATCAATCTTGTACATCTTTTACATACATCGTTTTTAATAATTCAAAAATTCCCATTTAAAACCATTTTATAAATTTCTTAACTATTTATTTCAAAAGAAATTACCTTTTGGTTATAATTCACAAATCTTAACTTTTATAACTTTAAAGTTTTAACGTTTATTTATTTAAAATAAATCAATTCAACAATTTAAATACAACGTATATTTTCAAAGATCACTTCAAAAATCTCTTTTAAAATCAACATCGTTATTTTTAAATTTCAAAAATGAATCCGATGATGCAACGCACCAATTCGTCAATCACGACAACCATACATCATATAACATCATATGATAACAGAATATACATCACAATATCTGTAAATAAATAAATACTGGTGAGGAATCCAGTTGGATCCCTCCAACCTGTTTCCCTGCATCCACAGATGTTAGCACAATACCCATTCCACTTCGAGGTGGAATATCGTGGTATATGGGTTTATAAAAATCATCTGTTTACTAACGGCGCAATAGGGTCTCATCCGCTATACGAGGCGGGAAATCAATCAATCCAATATATACATATGCCAATATGTATATATTGCTATATATATATATAGATATATCCTACTATATCTAATATCACATCCAATAGCAATCAATCAGTCAATAAATAACCGCAATACAAAATTTATTTTGAGTGAGAAAAATCTCACCTTACCTTTTATTTTGCAATTCCATTTCCATTTCCGGCTTGTTTTTCCCATTCTTAACCTTGTATAAGAAATTATACAATTTGTAAATATTCGAGATAATCAAATAACAAATTTTCGTTTTACAATTTATTTTACTTTAATCTAACTGATGATTTAAATTAAATGAATAATTTAAATTTCAAACTAACTGCCTTTTGAATAATCCTTTAGTAATTAAAATAAATTTTTAATAAGTTAACCAAACAAATATATTACTTTAAAGTTACACCAGTACATTCAAAATGTGTAGATGTATATTTATTTCTTTTGAGACTATTTATCTACTTATACACCTTATTTACATAGATTTAAAATTCTATTGTTATATTAACTTCAATATACAAAATCCCTATATATTTTACCAAACTTTATCTATATAAATTTCTGTCTTTTACTGTCTGTCCAATATATTGGCATTTTTAACTTAGAACTACTATACTGTTAATTTCAGATAAAAGAAATAACTGTTAACAAATAAATTTAAGGGTTTTAAACTTTGAGTATTGTGAATCTAAAAATGTTCACATTTTAAATTACCTCAACCCGGCTGGAAATAACCAACGGCTCAGCTCAAAACTCGATACAAGACTGCCTCGCGAACGACACTCGCCTTCGTCTGCCTCGTCGTCTCCTCGAACTCGCGATGACGAATTCCCTAAATTTTTTTCGAGCGCCTCCAGATCGCATCCATAGATCTTTGCTTGCACACGACCCATCGCAGTCGCGGCTTCCCCTTGTCGCTCGTCTCGCTCGAACGACCACCCAACATCACCTAACCCCATCTTCGCACGCCGCGCACGTGAAACTCCCCCCCCCTACACTGCCGCTCGCTGAAACCCACTCGCGAATGCCCTAGGTTTTGATTTTCGAATTCGAAGGGGCTAAATAATGGAGACGGAAACTCGAATTTTAATTTGAAGTATCAGTACGATTTTTCTTGAACGGGAAGAGGCGATTTTTCGTTTGCTCCTTTTTGAATCTGAGGAATGAGGGAGAGGGAAAGAGAACGAATAAATTCAGCTGAACGCCATTTTCATCTCGTTTGATTTGTTTGAACGAAAATGAAGATACGGGTTTGATTTTATTTTTTTTATAAACGAATGAATTGATTTCTGAAGAGAAAGGAAGTGTCGAGAGATATAAGAAAGGGCAAGATCGATTTAGAGTGGCTCATATCAGACTAGGTCGGCTGAGGGAAAGATATGACAAATGAAAAGACGAAGGATATTTTAAATTTAAATTGATTCGATTTAACTTCAACGCGTTTTTATGTCGCACGCTCATATATCAACTCCGAAAAATACGAAATTTGAAATCCGACAATAATTCGATATTACGGACCCAATGGAACTGGTTTCGTCGAATTCCGAGACTGTTCCTCGGAATGCTATTTTTAAATATCGGTTGAAACGATATAAATTCAAAACTGAATAAAACAGTTTCAAACTCAATTCTGAAGCTTCTGTTATCTTCAGTATTATAAATATGAATTTTAAAAGCTTTTGAAATATTTTAAATCGGCCTAAATTTGAAGATTCAAATATTTATCCAGTTCAATAGATTAAATTATATAATTTAATTGCCAAATTCAAATTTATATCGGGGATTCAAATTAAATCATCGTTCAAATATTTAAAATAAATAAAATATTTTAAATTTAAATTGTTCAAAATTCTGGGTCGTTACACTTAGTCCAGGAGTTTCTCCTATGACATACCTGACTTCGGCTTTTGGTTGTCACTGCGGTATGATTATGATGCTAGTACTGTCCAGTTTACAGTACTATATTTATGTTTGCAATTTGTACATTCATGTTTTTGAGGCTGTTTGCATACAGTTGCATTTTAGTCTTCATATATATATATATATATATATATATATATATGTATGCATTCACGTATGCATATACATCATTTGATATGTATATATGTATGTTCGAACTTGCATTACTGTCTCATTTCGATATTAAGGTTCACTGTTTGGTTAGACTTGAACTGACTGCATATACATATGTATATGTTTACTTCATGTACATATTCATATTTCATATGTTGGTCTGTTCTTAACTTTACTTGAGCATCAACTTGTCTCTGATCTATTTGTTCAGTGTAGATGCCCTTGATGTTTGGTCTGTCCTTAACTTTGATATTGTAGTCTAGTCTGTTTCATGCCTTATGTTTGCATACATCTTGCCGTCTGTTTGGTCACTGCATAATTTTTAATATCAGTTGCACCCCTTTGATTCATTTCATGTTTGAACCATTGCCCTGGTGACATTGTGGTGACTGCAGTTTAGTTGCAGTCTACCCTTGTCTTTGTACCTGTTTGCAACTGCAGTTTCATTGTGGTGGTTGCTTTGTATTTGTTTTGTATATTTTTGACCAGGTCGTGCTATCCAGTTGTGTTTGACACTTGAGTTGTCGTTGTTTGACTGTTTAGTTTCCTGGTTAATCGCTTGTTTCAACTGCAGTTTTATTGTGCAGTTGTTTCTGCTTTCTTTTGTGCGGTTTCGCCTTTGTGATCTTGTGGTGGCTGCAGTTACTGTGGTGACGAGGCAGTACACGCGTGCGTGTACAGCAGCCACACAGAATTGACAGATTTTAATTGATATTTCTTTTGTTCTTGATTCATTGATCTGTTGCGTATTTCGTATGCCGTATTGGCGAGGCAGTACACGTTAGCGTGTACTGCAGCCAATCAGAATTGATAATTTTGTTGTTTTCTAAATTATCTTCATTGGTAATTCTTTTTATTTATCTTTGTTGATGATTTGGATTTGCTGATATGTTGTTTAACACTGTTTAGTGTTATATCTGCAGTTATCCGATTCTCTTATCGAGGAGTCGGATATACGAGATTTCTGTGACTGTCGTCTATTTGATATTTGATTATTATTGCTTCCGTGCATTAATAACTGAGTTTGAATTAGACTGACCCGTGTATTATTTTCTTTTGAATTTAATACTCGGGTCAGACCGAGTATTTTCAGGTTGTAGATTTCCTGCTTTGAGTTGCTGTTGAGCTTTGAAGACTTTTCATATCATTTGAAGTGGTCTGCGTCTTTTTGTAGTAGTCAGTGTGTCTGTTTTAAGTTGATATGTATTCATGTATATTAGTCGATAATGTACTTGTATATATAACTTCTTGAGTCGACAGTTGTAGTTGTATCATATGTATTGTGTCAAATGTATTGTAACTGACATCAGTTATTTATATATATGAGACTTTTTGTTATCCGTGTTCCGCATTCTTTTGTATCTGTGTTATTATTATATATATTGTCCTAAACTATTATGAACCATCGTAGTTCGTTTTATACTGGTAATTGGGTATGTCGATGGGAGTAAATAAATAAGAGATGAAAAATGAAAAATATATACCACTCCTATCGAGGTAACCACTACTAGTGTAAGGCGAACTACGGATGGCCGCTCCTATCCAGCCTTATTCTTCGTGATAACAGACAGTATTTTCTTTAATACTCTTTGTTATTGTGAGCATAAAGGTGGGGCGTCACACTAAGTTAGATCAAACCTCCATTTTTAGAGACAACCGGAAGGATCTCAGTTTCCCCTTAATGGTTGTTGTGTAGGAGAAGAAGAGTGAAGAAACAATGGCAGAGTTGTTGTTGTTAGTTCCGCAGAGATCAGCTCAGCCCCTTTTCTATTACAGATAGGATGATATTTATAGGAGTTGTAAAGCACTTAGGCCAAAACTGCCTTGTCAGAATCCTGCATTCATCACATAGAGGAAGTCCAGAAAGACTGAAGGTCAACAGAGCAAAGTATTTGGATCGGTACCAATCCAAACAGTTAAGAATTTTTGATGCTTTGACCACTTGGTTGTCTTCCTTACCTGGTTACGATGCTCTCCATGTAGTTTCATATCTTGTTGGCTTGTTTTAATGATGATTCACCTATGTCTTAGATTGGACTGTATTCTGAATTTGATAAACCTTCACTTCTTGAACTAGGTTCCCCAGATTGCTACGTAATTTGTTGGGTGAGCTTAGTGGAGACATAGGAGTGTGATGCAAGAGATTTGGAGTTACCCTGAATCAATAATTCGGATCGGTACCGATCTAATTGGATTGGATCGATGCCGATATGAAAAGTAGGCTTATTTTTTACTAAAACTTCTAGGGATCTTTTGCCTAGTTCTTTTGGGCCTTCTTGCTAAGTTTTGAGTCGTTATGGCTTAATCTGAATGTTTTGACTCCTAGTGAATTCGACTTAATTAAAAACCCAGGTTTACATTTGCCCTAGAGTACGCTTTCATTAAAATCAATGTATGCTCTGGAATTGACTATGTTTGGATTTTCGTTTTAAGGAGTTTCATTGATTCTATCTAGCTATCTTGAAAAGCTATCTATGAAGTATTGGTTAACTGCGCATTCCTTAGTGTGAATTTCTATTGTTCGTGATTACGGAGTGACCTTGATAGTAAATTTGGGACCATTTGGAGGAGTAAATTTTGGTCGGTACCGATCCAATTGGATCAGACAGGTATCGATCTAAGTACTTCGAAAAAAAAATTCAAACTTTTTTTATAAAGGGTTGGGTCTACCTCTTTTTTTCCATTTTACTTCATTCGAGCCAAACCGATCCAATAGGCCCAAACCCTCGCGATCCAAAGCCTGCAACCCTCAAAAATCCACCGCCGTCGATCTTCACCACCAACACCATCAGTCCCTGCCTCATGGAGCTGCTGCTGTCGTTCTTAGTGGGTCCTACTGTCGAGATCACCTCCATTTTGAGGCTTTGCCGATCCGATCCACCCAATACACTAGTTTAGGTTGTCTTGAAACGGAGATCAAATCACCCTTCTCAATTTTGATGGTTGGTGATGTGGATTTGATGTTTTTGGTGGTGACTAGCGGTGAATTTGAATCGGTAGTGAGATGACGTTTATTGTGGATTGATTTTGGTCTTTCTAGGAGGTCATAACAGCTTGGCATATTGTCTTGTACATAGCTTATGCTGTTATCCTCCTCCAGAAAACTAAAGTCGACTAATTCTAAAGATTTTCATTTAGTTTGGACGTATTGATTAGGAACTGCTCTCACCAGAACAGTCCCGTTATTACATGCCCGATGTTCTAAGAATAGGAAAAGCTTTCCGTGTTGCTTTGGACAACGGATCCATTATCGATCGTTGATCGATAACGGGTAAGTATAGAAACAATAAATTCAACGAACGATACGGATCATTTTTCCTATCGTGGATGAGTTATCTACACGAGATGGATCATTTACAGTGTCCAGGACACCGGATCCATTCTCACTTAGATTGCGCACTATACATGCCCTCAGATAACACTTGGGATCCGATTGGTCGGGTAACGCCAATCATCTTTTGGATTTCAAGTGTCAACCGCATAAGGGTTTATAGTTTAGAGATTAGGCATACCTGACCATTTTGAACACCAGCTTTGTGGTGTAAAATGGCGTGCAAATCTTCACGACGCAAATCAATCAAAGGAAATTCACCTCATTCTGAAGCAGAGTCATCAACGATCCCGACGGGGTCTACCGGTCCTTCGACTACAAGTCAATATGGCCGTCTGATTTCGATCGAGCCCATTATTGACCATACACCCCTACAAATTTCAAAGCCCTACTTGATCCTCCGGAAAAGACTTCCACAACTATCACACATAAGATGTTATGAAGCATTTGCTCACAATATGGTATTCCAGGTGACGATGTGCTTTTGCCCTCAAGAGAAGATTGCCCATAGACCACCTCTTGGGTATGTGGCTTGCCATCGATATATGTACATGTATGGAGCGGTGCTTCCGTTCAACCACTTCTTGATGACAACCCTTGCGAATATGGGGTTAGCCCCTTTCTAGATTCTTTCGAATGGATACGCCATGTTATTGTGCTTGTTTGTTCATGAAGACTCTTTACCGCACCCCAAGCTTTGCCGAGCTGTGGTATCTCCTATTGTTCAAGAAGAGAGAGGCTAATTCATCGCTTGTTTATATTAAAGCGCAGCGGAGCCAGAAGCTTATACTGGATCGTCCTAGCAAAGTTCCTTTATTTAAAATCAATTCTTTTTTGCTAAGTGTCCAGAAGGATTCACTCGTTTATGGATAACGGGGGGTAGGTCTCCTTCATCGTGTTCAAAGTTTCCTTTATTTGCTATAACTTTTCTGAATGATCATGCATTCCTTGTAATTCTTTCGAATATTAATAAGGACCTGGCACTGAACACCATTCTCGGCACCTTAAAAGCGGTCGATTCTTAGGGGCGCACGATTAGATTCTTGCTCACGGATGAGAACCTTCACCAATATGGGCTATTACACCCTAAGAGATCCATCGGATTTGTTGTGCTCCTTCCCGTTCTAGATCCCAAACCCATTCTATTTCGTCTTCCCACGACTCTGGTGAGGATGATGATGATGAAGAGGAAAGTAGCACATCCAATGGGTCAGAGGAGACCCGTGAGGAGGTTGAAATTCAAATCGGGGCCGACAGTCCACCAAAAATGCCCTCAATTTCATAAGAGAAAGAGGAAGAATTTATTCAATGAAAGGACAAGGCTCAACTTATTGAAGAGAAGGAAGAAGGAGAAATCTGCGAGGAGCATCTTCTAAATGTGGAAGAAATAGATTGAGACACTGATGAGGGTGACATCAAATTAGGTGATATGGCCTCAAAATTAAGCCCTAGTTCATGCATCCTTACCTTCTTTGAAAGAGACTATCGAGGGAGCTTCTCCAAGGACTGAGCATGTGCCTAGGTCTCTGCCGGAAGATGCAGACATTGATTTGGGAGATACAAGTAACATTTTGTGAATATGGATGAGTTGATGAACGATTTTACTTTAGAAGGGTTGCCTTCCCAGTCTACTCAGATCACCCCTGTAGGAAGCAATGTTCTAACATTAGTTGGTGACCGATCCAGTTTGTGTATTCTGCTGGGGTCATTAAATTGCAACACACACCTCACTAGGATCACACGCTTTGTATTATTTTTTCTTTAGGATGTTTTAGTCCATTGAACGCCTTTTTCTAAAGCCATTTTTTCACTTGCTACTGGAATTATGTCTCGTGATCTTTAGACGATCTTGAACAAGGTTTGGAGTCTCAACATATGCAGAAACACTCTTTAAGGTACTATATTCCTCGGGAGACTGATGAGAAAGGAAAAGGAGGAGGGAGAGAGGTGGTAGAGCATCACTGTGCCGACAGAGATCAAGGCAAAGATAGGAGAGGTGACTACAAAAAGAGGAAGTGCCCAATCGACTGCGGAGATCCTTCATAGAGGCCGGAAAGAGATCAAGAATACGGATCCACTTCACAGCCTCCTGCATCCACCAGGATAAATGTCCCTGCTTTTGGCATCGTGACCTCTTCCACTCATACTGTCATGACTACCACTCCCCAGATTTCTAGGCATGTGCCTTATACTCTTAAAGGGGATTGTGTTTGATAAGCCCAATTTGAAGTCAGTTCGTGCTGAATCTTATTCACCTCATTTCAAAGCAATTCAGAGAGGTTTGGAGCAAGCTGAAGGATGAGAAAAATTATGCATACAGTTGTTTACTATTAGCCATAACAACTATCAAGAAATCCTCTCATTTGAGTTCGAAAAGGATGAGTATGAAACGCAGCTCACAGATTGTGATGTGGAAATCAAGAGGCTAAAGAAAGAGAGAGATGACGCCCTCAAGGGGGAGAGTAAAAGTGCTTCTTTGCTTAAGGATCTAAAAGAATCCACTGATTGAGCCACAATCATATTTAGAGATGAGATAAAGAAATACCATATAGATGAGGTGGCATTAAAAGAACAGTTAAAGATAAGCGAGGCGATGGTTGAGATGCAAAAGAAAACCATCACTGAGCAGGCTTAGGAGATTACCTCACTTCGCAAATAAGTCTCGAATTTGGATGCTAAAAAGAAACAATTGGCGGTAGAGAAGGCTAATATGGATGCCAACTTTTCAGAGCTTTAAGATATCTTCACAATGATGACGAAGGGCTTGGATGCTACGATTATGGGCTTCTACGTCAACTCCGTGATGCATCAGGGGAGTCTTAATTACTTGGGTCTGTTGTTCCCTCGTACACTTGTCGTAGTCTGCGAAGAGATTCTGGTCCGATTTCAAGACATGGATGGTGGTTACACAGAAGAGGAGTTGGTTCAAGCATATCTGAATGAAGGGTCCCGTCAAGCTTTAGGGGAGGGCCAAGAGATCATGAGATTGGAGAGGGAGAGAGAAGCTATTGATGTCGCGGCCGCTGCTAAGGCTATAACCGAGCAGTTTCCTTCAGGTCCTGGTGAGTTGTCTTTACATCCACGTGCGGATAAGGGGATCGTTCCTACTTTAGTAGGTAGTGCTTCTTCGGCCACTCCTACTACTCCTGTGATTATGTAGACATCAAAAAGAGCAACAACGTGGGCTTCGAAGTTGTGATGCATGAACAGACCCCTACGATAGGTAATTTTCATACCTCTCCAATGTTCAAAGATTTCCAGTTTACGTCGAATGAAATTGCCTAGATAACCGCCCTTTATTATGATAATACAGACCAGCCCTCTCTTTCTACCGAGCTACCTCCTTCTCATAGTTCTAGATCTACTGCTATTCTGACCGCATCAATTGTCGTCTCCACAACTGGCTCGCAGCTTGGTCCGCACTCCAAGAAAATTGCAACGCTACATGGTTTGAATGACCTCTCTGTATCTCAAGAGGAGGGCTTGGCAGCTATTGACACATGGGAGCAGGCGGATCAAGCTTGCCAACCAGACAAAGCGGAGACCGAGCAGCCGATGACTGAGCTGCATATGGTAGCGGTGAAGAATGAGAAGGTTGAAGAGCAAAAAAGGGCATCGAAAAGTTCTTACAAATCCCGCAAGAACAGAGCCAAAGAAGGGTCTGCCAGTGTCAATGTTTCAAAAAGCGAGATCACTCTAGGAGGAGATTTGGAGAAGCTTGAGAAGTTGCCGATTAGAGGCGGGAAAGGCATTAGGGGAGGTAGTGACAAGAAGCCACGATATATCCGTGTATCTATGAAGCGGAGCTTTTGCATTTTTGGTTGCTTTTTTTACAAGTGCAGAGTCTGCACTTTGCATTTCTTATTGTTATTGCAATAGTGGTGTTTGCATTTTCCTTTTCTTGGGCGATATTGTGCGGGTACGGCCCCGTTTTTTGTTGTTGTACATGAAATTTTTTATTAGTGATAAAATTGTTGAAATGTTGATTGTAATTTCACTAGTCTACTTATCACTATTTCATGAACCACTGCCTTTTATATATCGCTGTCTTTTATTCAGCATGATTTTTTATATGTAAGTAGTCATTTATATTTTTCCTATACACTTTTACTTAGTCCCGTTATTGCTGCCAAAATTCTTTGTTTAGGGTAACAGAACTGTGAAGTATTTGCTATTTTGGTTGGGTGTTGGTGTGCGTGTGCCCTGTAGTTCACGGGGCTATTTACTCCGAACACTCGATACAAGACTGGTTGCCCCTGGTATTCTTCCAGATTCCCCCAGTCGGGTTTATACTGCAACAAATATCTTTGGGAACTTCTAGTTTTATTGTCCTAATTTTATATATCCTATTTTGATTTCTGATTAGAGATATTCCTGAATCTTTTTAGCGGCCTTAGGCGAGTGATTTCGCACTTAAGAATTTCACTAAGTGATCGGTGATGTCAGAGCAACACTGATTACTTGAAATACTATTAAGTGATTCTTTCGCAATGCTGAAGTTCACGCT
Source organism: Allium fistulosum (assembly GCA_030737815.1). Lineage (NCBI taxonomy): Eukaryota > Viridiplantae > Streptophyta > Magnoliopsida > Asparagales > Amaryllidaceae > Allium > Allium fistulosum. The sequence continues at coordinate 390,993,419 of CM060904.1, forward strand.
ATTGTGCACACGTTTCACTACTTGGAGTGCTATTTCCTTGGCTCTAGAGGCGATGCGTGGCTTTTGGTAATATGGAGTTCATCATCTTTGGATGCAACTTTGCTGCTCCAAGTAGTGGTGTGCCGCTTACGAAATGAACATGGTGGGATCAAGGCTTGCTCGGTCGTTGTTTTGCGAACCAAGAAGCAATGCGCGGCTTACAAGATGCACGGCTTAAGTAATTGTGTTCGCTTGGATGTGATTCCACAATCCAAGAGGCGACGCGTGGCTTACGAAATGCACAACATTGTACTTGGGTCATCGGAGCAACACCAATTCCTAGAAGACAGGGATCGAGTTCCATCGATCCAACGGTTTGAGAGTGTGCGACTTATGAAATGCACGGCTTTGATTTGGGCCTTCCCGGTGTCGTCGGAGCAACACCGATTCTTAGAAGGCAGGGATCAAGTTCCATTGGTCAGTAGCTTGAGTCGATTTGCTTCCGTCGACTTGATGGGTAGATGGGGCGTACTTGAGCATGATTCCACTATCTCAAGTAGCGATCAGATGGTTTTGAGTCGATTTGACCCCGTCGACTCGGCAGTTTACTTATGTGAACACGGTTTTATTGGTTTAGAAAGTAAAGCAATTTCATTAATTGAAATTAGAGTTGGACAAGTTCTACCAATTTACAATGCCTCCGGTATCTCGGGATGGCTTATTTGTAGAAATAGAAAATACATAAGATAGTCCTAGATAAAGTAATGACGCAGCAATTCACTGTACCAAGCACAGGGAATTTGGGTTCTATCAATGGTTGTTAGCTTGAACGTGCCATCCCCTAGCTTCTAGCCAGTTATATGGGGCCCTCCCCTGTTTGGTCCGAATGTTCCTAGTACAGGGTAGACCCATTAAAGGACAAGGTGTCCTACTTTGAAAGTACGGTTATAGACCTTGGGGTTGAAAATTCGTGTGAACCTTTTCTGGTGAGCGGCAGTCCTTAGCTTGGCTTCTTCCCACTTGTCATCGACCATATCGAGCGACTCGAGCAGGAGCTGCTCGTTCTACCTTTGGTTGAAGTTTTGCCTCCGATGAGAAGGGACTTCAAGTTTGACTAGGATCATTGCTTCTAAACCATATGCCAAGGCGAACGGAGCGTGCCCGGTTGCTGATTTGTGCGTTGTTTTGTAAGCCCATAGTGCAAGTGGAAGTTCATTAACCTAATTTCCTTTAGCTTTAGTTAGCCGCTTTTTGATAGTGGACTTGATGATTTTGTTTATTGCCTCCACTTGCCCGTTTGCCTGGGGATGTGCAACAACGGAAAAGCTTTTCTCGATTCAGAAGCGTTTGCAAAAGTCTTTGAATTTAGCGCTTTCAAATTGAGTCTCGTTATCCATGATGATTTATTATAGCACTGCAAACCTACAATAATGTTTTTAGTAACAAAGTTAATGACTTTCTATATGGTAATAGTGGCCAGCGGTTCCGCTTCGGCCTATTTGGTTAAGTAGTCAACAGCAACGATGGTGTATTTGGCTCCTCATTTGGCTATTGGCAATACACCAATCAAATCAATTCCCTAGATTGCGAATGATCACGGTCCAACCATCTGTGTTAGCTCTGCTGAATGATTTCTTTTGATCTTGCCGAATCTCTAGCATTGTTCGCACCGTTTGGCATAATCTGTTGCATCGTGGTTGACCGTTGGCCAAAAATACCCATATTGGAGAACTTTCTTTACAAGGGTTTCCCCTCTGGTGTGATTTTCGCAGTTGCCTTCATGAAATTCCTAGATGATTCTTTGAGCATTACCGTTGGTCACACGCCTAAGCAAAGGGGTAGAGAATCCCCATTGGTAGAGTATTCCATCTCGTATTACAAACCGGGGTGCCTTTCAAAGGAGCTTTTTCTATTGATTCCTATCTGTGGGGAGTGTCCCTCTAAGTAGCCCTTGACCGGTATCATCCATGTCTCTGGTTCTTCGGTCGTTTCAAAAATCCAGTCGATATCCATCTCGCTTATGCTTGGAACGGTCAGAGTTTCAACTGGGACCAGTCCCTTTGACCGAGCTTCTCCGGAACTGGCCCATTTAGCTAGATAGTCCTCCTTTGTGTTTTGTTCCTTCGGGATATGTGTTATCGTGTAATGCTCGATGTTGTTCAGCAATTCATGCACTTTGGATAGATACGGGGCGTGGTTCTCTCCCTGGCCTTGTTATTCGCCTCTCACCTGATAGACAACTAGCTGAGAGTCACTACAGATATGTATGGACTTTATCCTGAGTTCCTTTATAACTTTCAATCTGGCTATCAATGCTTCATATTCCGCTTCATTGTTTGTTGCTGGGAATTCCAAGCGTAAGGCGTAGGAAACGGATCGTCCTTTGGGAGTTTCGAGCATGACTCCTGCCCCCGAGCAAAAGTTGTTAGATGCACCGTCGAACCTCCAGTGTGTCTCCACTTCTGGGGTAACTTCTTCTTCGTTATCTCGTATTGTAAACTCAACAACGAAGTATGCCAGTACCTACCCATTAATCGCCCTTCGAGGATGGTAAGTGATTTCATACTGACTCAATACAATGTTTTATTTGATAAGCCATCCAGAGGTCTCGGGGCGGTATAACACCGGCTTCAAGGGCCGATTTATTAGTACTTTGATCGAGTGCACCCGGAAGTATGGTCGTAACTTTATGGATGCGATCAAGAGGCAATAGGCTAGTTTTTCCAACTTTAGATAATTCTTCTCGGCTCCAGTAAACCGTTTACCAATATACAAGTCGTTGGACCCTACCTTCTTCACGTACAAGCACGACACTTAATGCATGGGACGAGACTGCTATATAAACGTCTTCATTGTCTACCAGCATGGATAGGACTAGCGGAGTCTCCAAATGTCGCAGCAGTTCTTTGAAGGCAATGTTACAAGCTTGATTCCATTTGAAGTTCTTCCTTCCCTTCTTTGGTGTGTTAAAGAATGGTATACATTTGTCGGTTGATTTTTAAATGAACTGGCTTAGCGCCGAAACTTTTCCATTTAAGCTTTGTAAATCTTTCATGTTCGTTGGGGCCTCGACTTCCCGTAAAGCGATAATTTGTTCGGGATTAGCTTTGATGCCTTTGGCACATAAAGTGAATCCTAAGAACTTTCCAGAGGCTACCCCGAAGTGACATTTAAGTGGATTGAGTTTCATTCTATACTTAAGGAGTATTTCAAACATTTCGATGAGGTTGTCAAAGTGATTTGCGGCAATGCACAATTTAACAAGCATATCATCTACATAGATTTCCAGTCTTCCTGATATGATGTTTGAACATGGCGTTCACCAGTCACCGGTAAGTTGCCCCAACATTCTTTAAGCCGAATGGCATCACTTTGTAGAAGTATAATCCCAAATCAATAATGAAACTGGTGTTTTATTGGTCAGGTCCATGCATCATGATCTGGTTGTATCCCGAGTAGGCATCCATGAATGATAGCAATTCATATCCAACTATCATGTCCACAAGCTAGTCGATTATGGGCAGTGGAAAGCTATCCTTTGGGCAATCTTTGTTTAGGTTTGAGTAGTCGATACAAGTTCTCCATTTTCCATTGGATTTCTTGATCAAGATCGGGTTGGATACCCATTCAGGATAGGTTGCATCGTGGATAAAACCATTCACCATCAGCTTATCCACTTCCTCTCTTAGCGCTATGGACCGTTCGGGTCCTAGGCTACGCCTTTTCTACCTTTCTGGTGTATACTTGGGATCAACGTTGAGTGCGTGGAAATCTCCGATGATACCCCGCACATATCGAAATGCGTTCAAGCGAATACGTTTAAGTTGGCATGAAGAAATTTGATTAGTTCCTATCGCGTCTTGTTTCTGAGATGTGACCCATTTTCAGGACCCGGGTGGGATAATCCATATTGACTGGGAAGGGCACTGTCAATTCTGTTAGTGCTGCCAGATCCTCCCCTGAACTCTTCTTTCTAGGGTCCAAAGCCTTGTCCAATCAGCTATAGTCCCTAAGCCAGGAGTGGCTTTGTAATTTCTATGAGGTAGGTTTCAGGAATGTGGAGAGTTTTCCCTACATTCTTCCCCTTTTCTTTCCTTCTAGACTCACGCAGTTCTACGATGTAGCATTCTTTAGCAACACTTTGGTCTCCTTTGATCACTCCAACTCCATTATCTGTTGGAGATTTCATGGTTAGGCACCGCTGGGCAAAAGCAATCCAGAAATCTACCAAAGCAGGCCGACCTAAAAAGCATTGTAGGCGGAGATTTCATCTACGATCACAGAGGTCTGGACGAGGACGACTCTTTGGTCGCCTTCCCCAAGTTCCATGGGCAAATCAAATGTTCCGACAGGCTTCTTAGGTTCACCTGTGAATCCCTGGATCTTTGTTCGACAAGCGGATACGTCTTTCATACTGATCTTCATCTAATCAAACGTGTGTCTGAACAAGATATTGGCAAAACTGCCACTGTCATCCAATACTCGTCGGACCACGATTGGTCCAATTCCTACCAACACAACCATGGGGTCGAGGGTTGGAGCTTCTATTCCTTCAATATCTCGGTTTTGAAATACTATATCATCATCTAGGGTTCTCTGCTGCTTGGCAGGAGTTCTATCTTCAATTGCAAAGCATAAATCTTTTGGGGCATGTTTCAACGAGCATACATATCGCTCCATTTCTCCCCAACTCTTTTGCATAGGATGAGGTCCTCCAGATATTACCGATGATGAGTCTTTGGTCGGTCCATCTAAATGCCTCTTTGTTGGTTCCAGCTTGGTTTCCCCAGGCATTAGGAGCTTGAGGTGCAATAGGCTGGTCAGGATTCTGCAGCATTCTCATGTACTGATGAAGTTTTTTCTCTGGAATCTGCTCTTCAATCAGGTTCTTTAGTTGTCTATGCACATTCGTGTTGTGACCATGTGTTTCATGGGAGCAGCGGTACTTTTTGAAACGCTTTTACTCTTCAGTTGCTTCCTTTTTAGGTGACTTCTAGTACTCCTCCGTTCCTTGTGTCGCAAGGTAGATGTTTTCTGGAGTATCATAGAGCGGGGTGTAGTCTTCGGGCCTGAAGCCTTTAAGTCGCTTGTCACTCTGTTTCGCTTGTTGGAATTCTGGTTCTTCCTTTTCTGGTTCCCATCCTTCCCCATATTTCTTGCAGTGGTTTTGGAGGGGTTTACACTTTGGTTGGCTGCCACGCTATTCTGGCCAGCGTTGGTTGGTTGTGGGTTAGTAGGTTTTCCTTCTAGCTCCCCCGCCTCTTCCAATCTCAAGTACTGACTTGCCTTTCGGTTAAAGTCCTTCCTTGTGGTAGGCTGCTTTATTTTGATCCATTTTCCGAATTTAGTCTCGGGGTGGATAGTGCAGACCAGGGCCATGAAGACCATATCTTCGTTAAGGTTACTTACCTCTGTCACTGAGGTGCTGAACCAACTCATGAAGGATTTCAAAGATTCACTTCGTCCTTGGAATAAGCCAGATAATGACATCACGTCTTTGGTTATGCCATGTGAAGCCTAAACTAATCAAGGAATTTTGTTGCTAATCATTGCAAGTGGAGAAGGATTTTGGTGAGAGCCTGGTAAACCATATAAAAGCAATTCCCTCTAGGAAGATAGGAAAACATCTACATCAAACGGCATTTGAAGCATTTCCTCCATCCATGTACCAGCTATACCATGTACAAATGGGGTTTTGGGTCTCTAGTTCCATCGTAAGATGGAATAGTTGGCATAGTAAACTTTTCAGGGTACTATTCATTCAAAATGTCATCAATGAAGGGAGTCCGGCCTGGAGCGGATCCCCATTCATCATCTCTCATATCCTTACTCTCGTCCATCAAGCGCTTGATCATATCCGCGATATATGCCTCTGATGTCCAGTAGTCCATGGGTTGGCTGTAACACCCCTAATTTTTGATAACATTATTCAGGAGATTTAATTAGATAAATTAAATAGAATAATGTAAATGTTAAGTGATAAGGGGATTGAGACTTGAATTAATTTAATTAAGGCCGAGCCTAATATAAAATTAATGGTCTTAAGAATGGGTTTTGATTAATTAAGTTACATAAGAGTATATTAAGAATTGCCGCCCAATGACCCCCGCCCTTATATATTTTTGTTCCTACCAATTCACTACCCATTCACGTCATTTTGAAAATTGAACGCAAGAAGGAAGGTCGGCCATTAAGAGAAGAAGAGGAATTCAAATTTAAAAGCTAGAGAATCAAGCTTAGGGGAAATCAATCTCAATCCAATCTCCTTATCTACATCAAGGTGAATAATAATTCCATCTCTATTTGTTTTGAATCAAATATTTTCAGATTTAAAGGTAAATCTCGTTTTTACGATATATTGGATGATGATATGCTTGATTACTAATTTACATGGTTTAAACAAGACTGTTTAAAAAGAGGTATGCACGGTTTTAGGTCAAAACCAAGATTTAATGATGTTATGCCATGGAAAAAATTTATGTTATGAGAAACATGATTTTGGAGTTGGGTTTCAATTTTGATAATTTTCCAAGCTATGGAACGATTATTATGAATTTTCAAAGGAAAATATGGTTATTTGGGTTTATAAATTTATTATGGAAAATATATTAAGAATATGGGTCTGGAATTTTAATATGTTAGATAACATGATTAAAGTGAATTTCTAGAATTTTTGGGGATTTTTCCAAGGTGATTTGCTATGCGAATTAAATTATTTTAGAAGAGGGACTTCTTTGCAAAATTGGTTTTGGTTAATGAAAGGGCGTAATTGGTTAACTCAACCATGGTCTAGATCTTAAATTAGCGGCAATTATTTTGGAAAAGAATTTGAAAAAGTTAAGGCAACCAATCTGGTGTTGACACGTAGTAGGTTAGTTAGAGAAAAGATTACTTTAAGAAGAACTAAGCCAGGTTTACTCAGAAAATTGGTTCCGCCTACTTTGGAAAGCACCTTTCGACACAGAAGCCTCCGCCTTCATCCTAGTCGAAACCTACTACGCTGAAACCAATACACAAGGTATCACAAAGATGGTACGTAGTGGATTGGAGGAAGGCAGAAGGTAAGGTGTCAAAACCATAGCTCCGAAGGAGTCGAAACCTTGGTTTGTTTAAAAAAAAGAGCGCTTGCCTTTGTTTTGTTTTATCCTTTGACGGAGTCGAAGCATATGGTTTCGAAAGAGGTTTAAAAAGGTTTCGAAAGGGTTGGTATTAACTTAAGATTGCTTTTGACTAGGTTCTTTTACTTATGAAATAATGATTTGAAAGAAGCCGTTCTGACCAAGTCGAAACCCTGCTACCGTTCTTTAGCCTTTCGATTGTACTGAAGATATCAATACTGTCGAAAGGTACTTAGTTTTATAAATTAGAGCCACTTCCTGTAGCTTTCGAAAGGGGTTAGGGGTTTCGAAGGCAATGGTTTCGAAAGGGGTTTCGAAGCCAACCTTCCATTATTTTACCCAGATGTTTTATGCTTTCTAAAGAGATAGTGCCGACGCCATCATGTTTCCCCAATATTTTTATATGATAAAGGATGGTTTCGAAGGAGATGCTTTTTCCTATATTCACTTTGACCCAAATAATGTTTTAAGTATAAACCCAATGCTTTCGAAAGGGGGACTTTCAATGATTTCGGAAGGGTCTTCCATTGGTATCGAAAAGGGTACTTTCGAATGGTTTCGAGGGTAAACTTCTAAAGTTAAATGCTAATAATTCAATATAATCGAAAGGTTTCGAAAGGAAGATTTTAAAGTAGTAAAAGACACGAGCCTAATGTTTTGAACGCTTTCGAAGGAGGTCATCCTATGAAGTCGGAAGTTAGATTTCGAAGGTATCGAAAGGTTTTATAACCCAAACTCTATTTTTAAAAGGAAAAACCCATGGCTAAATTAAAGGAGTTTTGTAATGGTTTTAAGAAGTTTTCTTTGATAAAGCAATGGCTTAAAGGGATTAACCATGTTTTATATTAAACTCACAGGAGTGGTATTGTTATATTGTTATGTTTACTTCTTCAAATATAAATATATTCACTTTATAATGGACCCATAACTGCATTTTAAGGATAAAGGGTAGAAGAACCGGCTAGGTTAACCCAGTAGTGAATGTAAATAGATTAAACTCCTGAATGAGTAGAATTCCATTGAGCAGGTCAGGAAGACCCGAATATAGGATGCTAAAATATAAAAGAAAGATATTGGCAGGGGCCAATAGGTTCTTAGTAAGCCCATGAAAACTGTGTGTAGGAAAAGATATTGGCAGGGGCCAATAGGTTCATAGTTAGCCCATGAAAACTATGTATAAAGGAAGATGTCAGAAAGACAGGTTTATTGTAAGCCCGTGAAAACTATGATTTGATACTGGCAGGGGCTAGTAGGTTTGTAGTTAGCCCATGAAAACTATATCCGAATGAGATATTGACATATGTCTATAGGTTCCTAGTCAGCCCTAGAAAACTAGGGTAAGAAGAAAGGATATTGGGGTCACCAATAGGTTCCTAGTCAACCCATGAATACTAGGATAAGAGTATGATATTGGAGTTACCAATAGGTTCTTAGTGATCCCATAAAAACAATGTATTTGGACAGGGTGTCCTTAAATATTTTATCGGTTATTAGTCGGCCCATGAAAACTAATAGGTTAATAGTAATCCTAGAAACTATAATTGAGATAGATAGTCTAAAATGATTGGGGATGGGTAATCCATAATTGAATCATTAGTTTTTCATATCATCATATTATACTGTTTTGAATTGTTTTAACCATTATGGATGTAGGAGCACGGTATATGGTTTTATAAAGGTTTTGAGATAGTAGTGAGGAGAAACCCATTCCTCTAAGCGGAATGGTCTCACTAGATATCTAAATGATTTGAGATGGTAGATTATTATTCATACCAGGCTTTATGTCTGACTTGAAGTTTATGTTTTCCCCTTAAACTCTCGGGTACTCAATTGATTTTGAGTAGTTTGAGAGTTGAGGTTTTCAGGTACCTCTTAAGAGGAATAAGCTTCCGGATATGTGCAGGAGGCATGATAGCTATTTAGAGTTCTCTTTTCTTTTGGCTCCACCGTGTTGTTTGTAATGGCAAAGTTGTTATATTGTCTGTATATATTCTGATCATTCAAGGGGGCATCTTCATATGTCACTCTTGGCGTATGTTGTAATATTTTCTCTAAACGTGATTTGCGAATATGGGGTTATGTGATGAATTGGAAATATTTTGAAATGAAATGTGATTCTGTTTGAAGTTTAAATTTTTTCCATATTCATGTGTTTATGTGTACCAATGAATCTTACACCGCCGTATTTGGTCGTCGAGGATTAATAACTATGGATGACTGCTGCATCCGTAACCGTTAGTTTTGGACCCACAAGTTGGGGGATGTTACATTGGCTGTCAATGACTATGCCAAGTGTTTGATTTTGCAACCGATCACTGAAGCCTATGCTCTCCTTTCTTCAGGTGAGCCACTCCCATGGAGTTTTGTTGGCTTGCAATTGGTCGGGTAGGGGCAGTTTGGGCCTCCCTGTCGGTATTGAGTGCATTAGCATTTTCTACCAACTTGTCGTCGTTAAGTTGCTCACCATCTTCAGAGACGGAGAGATCCACTGCTATATCTTCGCATGGGGTTTTCGCCCCTAGATTCTAGTTTGTAGCAGGTTGCTTTGTAGTTGGCGAAGTGCTTGCGTTTCGTTCCATGATGATTCCTGTAGCTCTACCCACCACTCCTTTTTGCTTCTGCCTTCCGTTTCTTCTGTTTAGGCCAGAAATGGAAGAGTTTTCCTGCTTTGTGGCAGCCGCAGGTTCTGGCATGGTTCTTGGAGTAGCTAGTGATTGCAAGGTTAGGAGGGCATTTTATTTGTCCATAAGAGCTTTTTGTTTGTTCTCCATCTTTTGGTTGATTTCATCAACCATCTTGTTTAATTCACTTTTAGTGACGACCTCATGCTGAGTAAAAGATCCTGACACCTGATCTTCGGTGTTAGCTCCAGAATTCACTCCAATTAGCATATATTAGTATTGTTAACTTCAACTTGTTGGGGATTGGTCTATTCTCCAGCTATAACAGCTCCTATGGATTTTCCGAAGGCAGTTTTCTTTTTCCCCATCATTGATCTTCAATGGCAAGCTTTAAACTTCCTAAAGCTGATTAGATGCATCCAGTCTCTGGATCTGGTGGATCTAAAGAGAAAAGCTAGATCTATGCCTGAATTCGCCGAGTTCTCAGTGAAAGCACCAAAATGATAACCTAAAAATGGATCAACTCCCTGGTTTGAGTGCGAAAGCACCAGCCCTATTTCTCAGAGCAAATAATATAGAAAGTAAATGTAAAACGAGCAGAAAAGAGTAAAGAGACAAGAGATTTTTATAGTGATTCGACTGTTAATGAAGCCTACGTCCACTTTATAACTTTTATTGATCAACTGCTATTATAAAGGAGCTTGGATTGCAATATGATTCTTCTTTCCGAAGTTGGATTAAGCCACCATTGTTAGAGACAACCGGAAGGATCTTAGTTGCCCCTTAATGGTTGTTGTGTTGGAGAAGAAGAGTGAAGAAACAATGGCAGAGTTACAATATGATTCTTTTTTCCTAAGTTAGATCAGCTTAGCCCCCTTTTCTGTTGCATATGGAAAGGTATTTATAGGAGTTGGAGAAAACTTGGGCCAGAACCGCTTTGTCAGAAGCTTGCATTCATCACATAGAGGAAGTCTAGAAAGATTGAAGGTCATCAGACCAAAGGATTTGGATCGGCACCGATCCAAATAGTTAAGCATGTTTGATGCTTTGACTACTTGTTTGTCTTTCTTGCCTGGTTATGATGCCCTCCATGTTGTTTTTAGCTTGTTGACTTGTTTTAATGCTGATTTACCTATGGGTTAGATTGAACTGTATTCCTAATCGAATGAACCTTCACTTTTTGAACTAGGTTGCTTGGAATGCTACCAAATTTGTTGGGTGAGCTTAGTGGAGACATAGGAGTGTGATGCAAGAGATTTGGAGTTACCCTGAATTAATAATTCGGATCGATACCGATTCAATTGGATCGGATCGGTGCCGATCCAAAAAGTTGGCTTATTTTTTGACTAAAACTTCTAGGGAGCTTTTGTCTAGTTCTTTTGGGCCTTCCGACCAAGTTTCGATCATTATAGCTTAATCTGAATGTTTTGACTTCTAATGAATTCTGCTAGGTTAAAAACCTGTTTTACATCATTTGTAGTTAATTGCAAAGTCCAACATTAAAGTCCGTGGTTCAATCCGATGACTATTATCAATTAACCGATTTGTTTTTGCCAAAGACTTTGATTTTACATTGACTACAAATTACGGTGATACTAACCTTCTATTCGAAGGAGATGAGTCCTCTCTTCAATAGTGTTTAACACCAAGTGGTTCAATTATATCCAACTATAGCCTTAATACGATCATCATTATTGTGTGACTGAACATAATCAAAGTATTATTTAGGCACTTAAGATTCATAGTATCCTCAAATCAAAATACTACCACATATCATCATGTGAAATCTTCTATTTGACTTTTAATATATAGAAAACTCTCAGCGAGTCGTTCTGTAATTGTTCCAAACAACTACACATATGTAACCCTTTGGTGCCTCAATGGTCATGAGTTATTCATAGTCCACCATATTTAAAGCGTTACGTACACTACTCTCGATGGATATATCAATATCATGTCTCGATATATCTGGATTAGGAACAAGGACGAGTATTTATTTTATTCGATTCAATACTCATGGTACGAACGCATTTGTAACTGCAGTCGATCAAATACTTTTCTTAATGATTTTCTACTTGTGTATATTTATGTATTTATAACATTATTTATATCCCAATATAATAATATAAACAAAAGAAAATAAAACAAAGCTTTCTTTTTCCGAATAAGATTCGTTATAGGAATTAAGTTTACATAATAGCACTTAGAACACATCATTAACTCTATCAGCAACAACACTAGACTAAGGACTATAAAGGGACCTAATTATTTATAGATGCATTCATACCTTCTTAATTTTTTCAGTAACAAATTGTAGCACTAAGCTTCTTGTGAATCTCCAACAAATACCACTTTTCATCTTCAGGAGGACCTTCTTTATATCCATTTCTTGGTTCAATAATAGTATATTATCTGTAAAACTAGTACTATAATAAACATAATAACTCTAAAAGAAATTGTAATAAAATAGTAAAGAATAATATTGCCAAGAGAGCAATTGTACATGACTGCATTTTCCTTAGGTTATTCTTATACTTTTCCAACTACTCAATCAATTTAAAATGTACAACTTGGGCTAACATCTACAATCAAACACTTCAATATCCATAATCAATGGATTTAACTAGTTATATACACAATAAGTACTATTCGCTAAGAAAAACATCGCAAGTAAGCACATAACCATAAGCTAATAAAAATCAATAACATCGATTTGTTTAATATTTTTTATCAATAAGTTTCACTAGTGCACTATACATATCTTTGATAATAACTCCCTTCTTCAATTTCATATAATGATTAAAGAACCTATGAACATTTTCGGCCAATGAATCAAATATAATTTTCCTTTCATAAGAAAAACAGATAAACCTAAAACAATCAATACAAATAAGTTTACGCACTTATTTGTTCTAATATTAACAAATTAACTACACGAAATTGATAAACAAACAACATGTTCCTTTTAAACCAGAAATATCAATTACATCATTATTTAAAATTCTAATTGGAATATTTGCAGAAATAAAAACATTTTGATTAGAATTATAATAAGAAATAATTTGATCAATATATTCATTGAATTTTCTTCCTCAAAATCATAGCAATTATAAAAAAAACCACATTGAATTTTCTTCGTCAAAATCATAACAATTATAAAAAAACCTCTAAAATATTCTAGCAATCGGATTTTTTAAGTTTATCAAGAAATTTGTTTTTTCTTGTTCTACTTTCTTATGTTTCAACAAATTTATCACAGTCTTGGAATTGACTTAGATCAAAGAAACTGGACTATGAAATTATGATGGAATGAGTCAAATAGCTTGAAAGATGGGAGATTGAAGAAATCGATGATCTAGATAAGTATTAAAATGTAAAATGGGTTAGCGCCAAGTGGTCAAAACAGGTTGGCGCCGACTAGTCCAAATAATTTAGTGCCAACTAGTCCAAACCAGTCGGTACCGCCCTATTCTTGATTGAATATAGTTTTTCAATGAGGGTATGAAGCATTAATACATAAACAATTTTAGAGTAAGAATGGAGTTCTAGTAAGAAAAAACCTTTCAACGTCGAGAGTTCCAAAAAGGTTGGCAACGAGAGCTTCAAATTGGTTGGTACCAACTGACCCAAACAGGTTAGTACTGACATGTTTGACTCTTTGGGAAATGTGCATTTTGACTCATTCTTGGAGGCTAGAACTTCAGATCTAGATGTTTACTTCTTCAAATCAAATTTACTGACTCTAAAGGGAGAATTCGCTTATTAAAAGTAAGCCCTTTTAAGCTAGAGGGGGACTTTTGGATTTTCTTCTTCTTCATACTTATGCTTTGAGGAGAAACTCGAGATTTAACCATTATAATTGAAAATTGATTGTAAATTCTATATTCTAGAGAGTATCCATTCATAAAAACAACTAAGTGGACATGGATCAGAGATTTTTCTGAACTACTATAGAATCTTGTGTCTTTTCTCTTTGACTCTTTCTTTTTCCATCTGTTTATCTTATTTTTCATTGAATCGGGGTGTTTACATGTTTTATGTGCAAACATTTTGGTGTTTTCATCGAGAGTTGAACTTGAGATCTTATTTATAGAAGATGAAGAGGCCAACAACAAGGAAAGCTATTGCTGGAGGGATCAACAAGAGCATGGGCTACTTAGGTATCCTCTAGCTCGAATCCACTTTCATTCTATGTGACTAGAGCGGAGATGGAGGTTATGATGACAAATTGGCTCGACAATAAGAGATATTGAGTGGATTTTTACAATGAATGGAGGGGCAAAGGGCAGCTGAAGTATTTGGAAATCAAGACAAGGGGAGGTCAGAAGCTAGAGAAGATGAGCCTTGCGCAAGGAAATGAGATTGAATAAGTTAGACTTGCCCCATATAATCCTTAACCGATCGATACCAATTAATTAAGACTAATCGGTATCGACTAGTTCGGACAGCAGGGCGGAGTCGATTTGGACCTTGGATAGGGAAGAGCATGTTAAAAGGATGAATCGAGCCTAGGAACAAAGTTCGGAATACAAACGTACAACCATCAGGATTAGAACTAGAAGGACCCAACAAGTAGGGGCCATGAGGAAGACTTGAATCAAAGGCATGTAAAGGCTCAAAAATTTCAGTTGAATCAAGAAGATGGAACAACCAAGATGGTGATACAAGTGCTTTGAGGTGGAGCCCCAGATTGAATTTTTGAGAATGTGAACGGAAACACCTTCACCCTAAATATTTGATACGCTAGGACCATCTAATTTCAAGCTACCTGCCCTAAAACCATATGATGTAAGAACTGATCCTACATTTCACTTGATGAGATATATCCAATACATAAGAGTCTTTGGTGCTTTAGAGGAAGTAATGGGATGGTGCTTTCCACTTTTCTTGATTGATTTGGCTACCATGTGGTTTCACCAACTTAATAATGGGTCCATAAGCACGCGGATAGAGTTAGCGAAGAGATTTATAAAACCTTTTAGAGTTCATATTGTTCGATCGAGGAATGTGATGACCCTCTCAAATGTGAAGTAGAGAGAATGAGACTTTGTGGAGTTACTTGACCAGGTTCAATGCGACAGTCACTACAATTCAAAAACCAGACCCGTCAATAGTTCTTATGGTAGTGGTTGCCAGAGTAACTACCAAAACTGAATTTAAGAAGGCTTCGGAATGGGATACATCAATGGATCTCATGGATATCCATTATCAAGCCGAAAGATACTTGTGTTAGGAAGACGCAAAAAACGACAATTGTAAAGTGTCCAAGGCAGGAGTTGGAAATGAAAATTGAAAAAATAAAGATCGATGAGGGCTTCAGAATGAGAAAGCAACCAAAGAGGAAGCCGTAGTTCACCTCTTACACTGACTTGTCTGAGACCTCGTAGACGGTTTACCTTGATACCAATGGCATATTCGATACAGGAAACCTTCAAAGAGATAGCACATGGAATGGAAAAGGAAATCTAGGAAGTACTATTTATTACATAAGCTCGATGGACATAGGACGAACGAGGGTAGAGTATTACATAAACTCAACGTACATAGGACGAACGAGGGTAGACAGTAGAGGGATTTAATAAAAGAATAGTTTCAGAGCAACCGATTGTAAAAATATGTAAAAAATTCGATAATAATAACATAAATTGTAGTCGTGCACTAGGAGTGACCACCAGTTATGGTAGATATACCCATTCGCAGCCGAGGATTTGAGTCGGACATGGTAATCCAATGATCAGGGTGGATTTGAATTTGGTTTATTTCTGCATTTTGCTTTTTCTTTGAATAAACTATAATGGTTTATCGGGTCGCTTACACATGCATGCGATCTCGATCGGTCCTAGAGGCATGCTCTATGTTCGAGCTCGAAGGTATTCTATCATTGGACTAGATGTTTTGATTTTCGTTTGATGCATTTTGATTTGAAAAAGGGTACTTGAATGATCCGATGATAGATATTGATTGGACATGATGTTTGGTTTTGATATTATAATGGGATACCAATCGAGCTTAATTATCCCTTATATTTGATAAATATACCCATGGATTATGGATCCCCCGACGAAAGAGACGGGATAATGGACTGTGAAGTAAAAGTCTCCCCAATGGAGAATGAGTGGATGGACTTGTAAAGGATTGTGAGTCCCCTCACCAAAAGAGAGCAGATGGAATCACTTTGGATATTGAGTCCCCTCATCAGAGAGTGAGCAGATGGGCTGGATACGGATTTATGATTACTTAAACCAGATAGATTGCTTCAATGTATGAATATATTTTTAATTTAAAATGGTATGATTATTGAATGGTTGATGAATTTTATTGCCTTGATCCAACTGGACTTACTTAAGATGGAATGCTAAGAGATGATGTATGATTTAAATATGATGCTCCTAATCGGGGAACCATTATAATTTATATTTCTTGATAGCATGATACATGATGCACTTATTAGTTTCAAGAGAGTGTGGGATGATAATGACTTGTGATTGATATTTCGACAAGGATTTTAGTTCTTAGCCATGATGGATCCAAAATGACCTTTGATTTATATGTGAGTCCGAGGGAATTGGATGATTCATCATGGTTGGACTAGTAGATAGCCAGAGATTGCAAAGGACAATTTTCTGGCATCGATATATGTTCTTGATCAAAGCACGCCTTGTTTCTACAAAAGCATGCTTTGAGGGGCAAGTGTTTCCTGTAAATTTACCACAATCTTGGAATTAACTTAGATCAGAAACCGAACTGCAGAATTATAAACGAATGAGTTAAAAAGCTTGAAAGATGTCAAAATTGAAGAACCCAAAGAGTAGGATTGGTATTGAAAATGCAAAACAGGTTGGCTTCAAGAGGTCCAAATAGGTTGTTGTCGACTAGTTCAAACGGGTCAGGACCGACTTGTTCATGTTTAGAAATTTTTATCAACGAAGGTCTGAAGCTTGAAGACTTGAACAATGTTAGAGAAAGAATGGAGTTCTGGTAGGAAAAAAATCTTTCGGCATCGAGAGGTTCAAATAGGTTAGCACCGAGATGTCCAAATAGGTCGGTGTTGATTGACCTAAATAGGTTGGTACCGACATGTTTGACTTTTTGGGAAATATGCATTTTGACTCATTCTTGTTGGTTGGAACTTCGAATTTGGGTTTTACTACTTCAACTCGCCTATAAGTTGCAAACCTTCTTCAACTAAAGAGGGGATTTTTGATATTCTTCTTTTTCCTTCTTATGCTTTGAGGGAAAACTCGAGATTCGACAATTGTAACTGAAAAGTGATTGTAAATTGTGTATTTCGAAGAAAATCCATCAATAAAAATAACTAAGTGGATGTAGGTCGGGGTTTTTGCCGAACCACTATAAATTCTTGTATCTTTTCTTTTGATTCTCACCTTTTTCCATTTATTTATCTCGTTTTTAATTGAATTATGGTGTTTTTCTTTTTTACGTGCAAACATCTTGTAATAATGGACTACATTTAAACGTGTTTTAAAATTGCATTTATAAGATTACTTTGATATGAAATCTTTTTTCCTAACTTCTTTAATATCTTCAGAACGATCATCATAATTTTCTTCTTTATTATTCTGAACATGTTTGTTTTTTTTCTTTTAATATGAACCCCATACCATGACGCGGAATCATTTAAATATGTTTCTTTGAAATCACAACTTTCTAAAGGCATTTCTTCACTATCTTCTAAACAATTTTCACATGATTTCTACTTAAAATTAAAAAAATTAAAAATATATATAAATTATTTAAATCATGCAAAACATATATTAGTAAACCAGTCAACACAACTTATAACTTCAAATTTCAAAATTAATGATTATTAATTTCATACAAAAATATAATTGCATAATGATCATGCAGTCAAACATTAAGACATATACGACATCATAGTCTCATTGACAACAACAAAATATACTAAAAAATAAATTTAACAATGATAATTATAATTACATTGATATAAAGCACTAAACACTTAATTTAATACAAAATATATCTACATTTAGTCATACTATTTAATAACCTAATTGCATACCAGTTAAGCATAGTTAGGGTATATAACTGCATTTAAACATCAAAATATCAAAAAAAAAAAGAAAAAAAGTGCATAA
The DNA here is from genome assembly GCA_030737815.1 of Allium fistulosum. Lineage (NCBI taxonomy): Eukaryota > Viridiplantae > Streptophyta > Magnoliopsida > Asparagales > Amaryllidaceae > Allium > Allium fistulosum. Next base: position 391,011,254 of record CM060904.1, read on the forward strand.
CAGTTGTATTCCATCTACTAAATGCAGTTTAAATGTTCTAAAAATATCAAGAACCACTTAAAACAATATTAAATGATTTAAAACTGCATTTTTCATATTCAATGTAGTAAAATAAATTTATTTTAAAACTACACTAAAATATAATAAGAAAATTAACATTTACGTAGTAAATTAGTACATCTTTCTAATCTAAATAAACTACATTACTCGCTTATTCTTGTTATCTTTTGTGTCTGTATAAAACCTAGAAACATCAAAAAACTGAATAAAAACAGTTAAATGTCCGAATAACAATTAAATAGAGAATAACTTGATATGTCACCTAAATTTGGCCAAATTTATAATCCCATCAAAAATTTAAACAGTTTAAATATTGTTACTACATTGCTCCAAACACTTGAATAAAGTGTTACAACTACCACTCATGGGTGATGTTATATAATAGCCTAAAGCATTAAATAAAGCAATAATACAAATTTAATAACTGCTATTAGGTAAACACAAACATACTTAATAAGCTTCTTCCCTAGTTTTATTATCACTCTAAAACTATAATTGCATTTTCTTAGAATATCAATTTCCAATGAACAACCCTTTGAAATTAAACTAGAGCATAAAAATCGATTGTTTTTTTTAAAAAAAAAATTGAATGCTTAGGTAGCAGTATATTAGTTGTATAATAATAGTTGGATAGTATATAGCAAACTAGAAAGCTGCATATGTGTTGATGTGTTGGTTGAATGAGGTTGTGCATGATTTGAACAAACGACCATATGGATCAAAGTCAAATTGTCTAACCATTAGAACAATGATGTTGGACAAAATCAATAACTATTATTAACTAAAACAGACATAACCACTTACCGTTATGAAAATATAAAACTTAACAACCATAATGCGGTTAAAGATAAACAAATTCAACCATATTTTCTTTGATTTCTTCTTGTGGCAATAGCTTCATAACCATAATCAAATCCAGTCGTAATAAGTAAAACGATCGTACATTTTTTCAAATCATATTGTTTTCGATATCTTCTACAAAAACCATTCCCGTCTACAATATCTTCAACACGAGGTGTCCGACCTTACACTTAAATCGACTATGAGATTCGTTATGCTACATAACTTTGATTTCTGTAGTAGCATTCGCAGTTTAATTTACTCCTAGTCACCATCATTTCAAATCTAAATTTCGTTAAAATAGTTAAATTCATTATTGACAAAACAGGCGATATCAAAAATTGGAAATTGATTTAAAAGTAAAAAGAAATTTTTTAGGCGGAATAAAACCGTAATGCACAAAAGCGGTTCGTTTGAGTGATACGCGACAACAACAAAATTGCAGGGTATACAACTACAATACCGTGTCAATTAATTTGCGAAAGATTATAAACAACGACCTGCTTTACATAAACAACATTAAACATGGCTCGAAATTGATTTTCAATGGAAAATATGTAGAGATAAAAATTCATCCCTACTGATACACACGCCCCCTATTTACAAAACACGCACACATCGATGGCACCACGTCAGCAAGTACTTTAATTTTTTTTTCCTAGGTACACGTGTTACTTCAACCATTTAAAAGGAATAAATTTTATTTTCAGTAACTATAAATACACGAGGGTGATATAGATTAAATGTTTAAACATTGAGTAGGTGAAGAAGGCAGCAATAAGGGTGCGCTAGTAGTCATTTAACGGTCCGTTCCAAATTTTTACGCACATGTTGGAAGTGGCATTTTGCCCCGTTTCCTCTTGAGCAAGAGAAGTAGATGGTTTAACGCGGGCGGACGTATCATATGCAAACTGTTATTTTTAATCATTAATAAAAAAATTATAATGACACTAAATAATGACATTTTTAAAATTAAATAATAAAACTTTAGAAACTTATTATTAACCCTCATTTTGGTAAGGCAGTACACAGGCGGATTTAAACCAACAGACTTCAAGGTTATCAAGGCTGATGAGTGTAGAGCGACGGTCGTAAGACCCAAAGATAGAGTATAAATGGTTATACGAAGCCAGAGTTGGAAGATAGACAATGTAGGATACTAGAAATGTGGAACATAGCTTGGATCGGATGTTTTATTGGTTTAGGAAGTTATGGATGGATCGGCATATTTCAATGTAGAGGGATCGGTATGGGCGTAATACATGAAGGAGGTATCGCCATACCTTCATGGAGTAGGAGAGATCGGCGCGCTTCATGGACGATGGGTCGGCAAACTCCATAAAGGGAGGATCGGCATAGTCAGTGGAAAGAAGAGTCAACATGGATGAAGTTATTGCGCATGGATCGGCATAGTATATTGGAATAGGAGGGATCGGCGTAGCATTATGGAAGAAGGTGGGATCGACATGGTGTTATGGAAGAGGAGGGATCGGCATGGAGAAAGCATAAGAAAGCTCGGCAAAGGAATGGATCGGCCTATCTGGATAAACCAAGGGGATCGGTATATATGGATAAGCCAAGGAGGGATCGGTATACTTAAATAGCTTAGCAAGGTGAAGGGATCAGTATTTCAGATGGATCGGCATACTTCGACTCACAAAGAAGGGGTCGGCATGGTTGGTTGAATTGGATCGTCAGTGGATAGGGGTCGACGTTCATCAATACCCGAGTACATTCTTGTATTCAACAATCAATAAATCGAGCTCTCTTATTACAAATGACGTGAAACTTGGGGATTAAACATATTTCATCATGAAGAATCCACCATAGGAATCGTTACCCAAAAATCAACTAAGGAAGGGATCGGTACCGATCCCTCCTCATGGGAATTTGGGCCTAGCGACCCCTATGGTGTGGGCCCAAATGGATAAGGAGGTCCTGTAGCCAAAGTTTCACCTATAAATACAGCAGGCATAGCTCTAGAAAATGAATTCATTTCGCTTCTTTTCATCTTCTATCTAGGCTATACTCTGCCATTTTTATTCTAGAAATTTCACGGATTTGTAACTGTAATCAGAAGTATAAACTAATAAAAAGGAAAATCTTTCGAGTAGACGTAGGCCGGAGTTAACCAAACCACTATAAATTTATGTCTCTATTTACTTGTTGTTAGATTGTTTGAATTTTATTCTTCATTTATTTCTCTTCATATTTCTGTAATTGGATTGGATATTGGTGCTTTTACATAATTGGGTGTCGGTGGTCAATTTTTACGCCAACATTTTGGTGCTTTCACTAAGAAGACTTGCACCCGTAGATTTGGAAGCTGGGATCTTAGATTTGAAAGCTTATACTTGGAGATAGGAAGTAATGGCTAGGAAATCAACAAGGAGAGCACTACCAGAAAGGAGCCACCATGGAGGGAGTCAGGAGGCTTCCTCAGGAGCCGGAGCTATACATCACCGGGGATGAAATGGAAACGTTGATGGATGATATGCAGGAGACGATGCTGAAAAGGTAGGAGGAGATGATGTAGAATTTACTCCAGTAAATTAGACAAGCTGAAGCACAAAATCAAGGAGTTGAAGCAGCTGGAATCGCTGGAAATCAGAACCGGGAGCATGGAAATGGGGCAAACAGACAAAGGACGGAACAGAGCAACCGGGGGCAGTCTCCTGCCAACCTAGAGGGATCGGCACCGATCCCTCCAAAGGGGTCGGTATCGATCCCCAAAGGCTAGGGGGCATGCCCTCGGGTCTGGTTGATCGTGATGTTGGAGGACCTGCGATCGACCCCTTGGGGCTTGGTGCGAATCAGAATTTGGATGCTCGTCCGGAGGAGTACATTTTGGAATTCCCTCGTAGACTCGCGGGGCAGCTTGGGCATGATGATAGAAGACTACCATTGGAAGAAAATGACAGGTTTGCGGAGATGATAAGGCAAGCCATGCGTGGAGGATTAGTGAATAGGGATTTGGAGGACGTAAATAGAAGTCCATTCACTCCAAATATCAGGTAAGCTATGAGTCCACCAGAGTTCAAACTTCCAACGCTTGAGACATGATTGAAAAACGGATCCCGATGTTCATTTGACGAGGTATATGAGACTCATGGAAGTGCTGTGGGCATTGGAGGAAGTCATGGCACGGTGCTTCCCCTTGTACTTAATGGATATAGTTGCACTATGGTTCAGACAATTGGGAAGCGGCTCTATTAGCACCTGGACTGAATTGATTGAAAGGTTTATGAGGCAGTTTAGGGTTCACATCTCGAGACCCAAAAATGTAATGAGTTTGGCAACATTGAAACAGAGGACCGGAGAGTCCCTAAGGAGTTTCTTAACACAGTTTAATGTCGCGGCGGCATCAGTAGATCATCCGGATCCATCCATGGTTTTGATGGCAGCCTTATCTGGAATTTCTGATGGCATGGAGTTCAAGGATTCATCGGCACTGGATCCACCTATGGATCTCGTGGAGTTTTATCATGAAGTAGAAAGGTTCCTGCGATAGGAAGACGCACGAGCAAACAAACCGGAATTGAATGTTGTGCAAATTGGAGGATCATCAGAAGATGTAAACAAGAATGATAAAGGCAAACAGAAAATGGATGATGGCATTAATGTGTCGAAGAGGTAATGGAGATAACCAAAATTCTCTTCTTATACAGATTTGACCGAGTTTATGGAAAGGATTTATTTGGATGCTCGAGGATGTCTTTAGTGTCGAAGGACGACAAGGAGGGAACCGTCCGAACGTGAGCGAGCATCAGGAAAGCATTGCTTATTCCATGAGCTGGATAGGCACAATACAAATGACTGTAGGCATTTGAAGGATATCATTGAGGAACACGTGAGGAATGGTCAGCTACAACAATACATAAGGACTCAGGCTGTTGCGGTGGAACAGGAGCAGCCACCGTCCACCTCGAACGAAAATGGCACTGGATCAAGGGATCATCGTCAACTTGTCATCAATTGATCGGGATGACACGAAAAAAGTAATAAACTCCGTGGTAATATGGCTAAGCCACTTACACATGTACGGGATTGAGGACGGTTCCTAGTCATGCACTGAGGTGACGATGAACCGTAGTGCTCGGGTTTGTGAATTTTTTTCTTCTTATTTGCTTCGAACTTCGACTTATTGGTTGTACGGAATTTTATTTTATGGACTTAGGGATGCTTAAGTCTGGATTAATGTAATGAAAAACACAGGTCGTGGTTGTGGCTCCGACCGAAGAGATGGAGCAATAATCGTAAGGTGCGAGTACCTTGCACGAAGAGTGACAGGATGGATTCGCCCACTGATTAAGTCCTCGACTGGGGATCGAGGCCAAAGAAGGATTTCCCATGGATTAAGCCCTCGACCGGAGAGTCAAGGCCAGAGAATAAAATTCAACGGGTCGTCGAGTATGGATTGTGCTCGGCAAGGATCCGGAGAGATCAAGGTCGTCGGGTATGGACTATGCCTAGCAAGGGGTAGGCCACTTCGCTGGAGAGCAACAAGATCGGCCTAATCAGGTCGTCGAGTACGGATTGTGCTCTGCAAGGATCCGGTAAGATCAAGGATTTGGATTAGGCTAACGACCCGGAGAGGTCTATGGATTTTGATATGGACCCGGAGCGGTTTCAGATTTGGATAAAACGACCCGAAGAGGTCTATGGATTTGGGTATGGACCCGGAGCGGTCCCGAATTTGGATAAAACGATCCGAAGAGATCGTGGATTTGGCTAATGAATTTGGAATGAATTCGGAATTGGATATCGACTCAGAACATTCATGAATTTCGCTAATGATCCGGAGAGATCAAGGAATTGGATTGGCAATGGATTGGATTCTGGATTGGATATACGGCCATCAACGGATTATGGACTTTAGATTTTGGATTCATAGCAATTCAAAACACGTCTTCCTATCGCAAGGCATGTTTTGGGGGGCAAAGTGTTAACCCACCTTTAGAAAAGGCAGTATACAGGCAGATTAACCCTACAAACTTCAAGGTTATCAAGGCCGATGACTGCAAAGCGACGGTCGTAGGAACCGAAGGTAAAGTACAAAGTGTTATACAAAGTCAGAGTTGGATAGAGTTGGTAGATGGACAATGCATGATACTAGAAATGTGGAACATAGCTTGGATCGACATGTTTTATTGGTTTGGGAAGTTATGGATGGATGGGCATGTTTTAATGTAGAGGGATCGGTATGGGCGTAATACATAAAGGAGGGATCAACATACCTTTATGGAGTAGGAGCAATCGGCGCGCTTCATGGAGGATGGGTCGAAAAACTCCACAAAGGGAGGATCGGCATAGTCAGTTGGAAGAAGAGTAAACATGGATGAAGTTATGGAGGGATCGACATAAGTAATGGTGCTTGGATTGGCATAAAATATTGGAACAGAAGGGATCGACGTAGCATTATGGAAGAAGGTGGGATCAGCACGGTGTTATGGAAGAGGAGGAATCGGCGTAGCATTATGGAAGAAGGTGGGATCGACATGGTGTTATGGAAGAGGAGGGATCGGCATGGAGGAAACATAAGAAAGCTCGGTAAAGGAATGGGTTGGCATATCTGGATAAATCAAGGGGATCAGTATATATGGATAAGCTAAGGAGGGATCGGTAGACTTCAATCGCTTAGCAAGGGGAATGAATCGGTATTTCAGATGGATCGGCATACTTCGACTCACAAAGAAGGGGTCGGCATGGTTGGTTGCATTGGAATGTTAATGGATAGGGGTCGGCGTTCATCAATATCTAAGTACATTTTTGTATTCAATAATCAATAACTCAAGCTCCCTTATTTCAAATGACGTGAAACTTGGGGACTAAACATATTTTATCATAAAGAATCCACTATAGGAATCGTTGTCTAGAAATCAACTAAGGAAGGGATCGGTATCGATCCCTCCTTGTGGGAATTTGGGCCTAGTGACCCCTATGGTGGGCCCATATGGATAAGGAAGTCCTGTAGCCGAAGTTTCACCTATAAATACAACAGACATGACTGCAGAAAAGAGGTTCATTATGCTTCTCTTCATCTTCTACCTAGGCCATACTCTTGCCATTTTTATTTTTGAAATTTCACGGATTTGTAACGGTAATTAGCGGTATAAACTAATAAAAAAGAAACTTTTTGGAGTGGACGTAGGCCGGAGTTAGCCGAACTACTATAAATCCGTGTCTCTATTTACTTGTTATCAGATTGTTTGAATTTTGTTCTTCATTTATTTCTCTTCATATTTCTGTGACTGGATTGGATATTGATGCTTTTACATCATTGGGTGTTGGTGGTCAATTTTGACGCCAACAATTATGAATAAAATAACAATAAAACTAAACATATTTTGTAAAAGATAAAACCACATTAATATTAATATAATACTTTTCGTACAAATAAAAAATTATATCAATAACAATTTGTTGGTTAAAAAATGGGATATTTTGGCTCACATCCCTAGTTAGTTTCAAAATAGAGAAAACATCCTCACCAAAATAAACTTACGTTTCTAGTCCCTATTTTCAAATCCGCCTACGCCAAAAGACCCAAATACCTTTTACATTTTTAGCACTTCAGACGCGCATAACTTTCTGTACAAATATCGGATCAGCATACTGTTTTCACCAAAAAATCATAAATTTTACAACCTTTAAAATGAGATCCACTGTTGATACCAAAAAATCATATTTGCGGTAAGGCTGCAATTATTCTATAAATTTTCAGAGAATTCTGCAACTTTTGAAAAACGTCAATTTTTCTTCAAATGTCAACAATTATTCCATATAATTGCAGACTTTTATGCAATTATATGGAATAATTCCAAAATTTTATGCAATTATAAGAAATAATTGCAGACTTCTCTGCTATTATTCCATATAATTGCAGACTTTTCTGCAATTAAATAGAATTCCAGGTAATCGTAGAAAAGCGCAATTATACCATATAATTGCAGATTTTTCTGCAATTATTGTATATAATTGCTGAATTGTCTAAATCATACCATATAATAGCAGAAAATTTGAAAAACATCAATTTATACATAATTTGGTATGCTGTTGTTTTTACATATGCATAATGTCACTCATTAGAAACATAATAAAGTTTGTGATTTAATGGTAAAAACGGTTTGTTAATCCGTTGTTTCTATAAAAAAAATTATTGCGTTTTAAAGATTTATAATTAATGAAGTGCAAATTTTAATTATGGATGTGAGAATAACATACATATAAAGGACCAACATTCAGCCATGGGCCATGGAGCATAGAGGTATTTTAGGAAAGAAAACTATAGTATTTGAAAATAGAGATGTAATTTATATTATTTTTTTTGAGATGATGTTTTATGTATTATGTTGGATTTTAGGGATGTGTCCCTTATTTTCACTATAAAAAAAGAAGCCTATTGCACTCATGCTATTTTCTTTCTTATATTTCTTCTCATGTGTGCCTGATATATCACGATTTCATCATTTTCAAATTAATTTTCAAATTAACATCAATTATTAATGTTTACCTAAAAATAATTAAAATAACTAAAAATACAATATATATATACAAATAATCAATCACCGATTATGCCCGTTCACATGACAACTTAAATTTAATAAGGGTTCGTTCCCTAGTCTTTCGTTTCATGGTCCGTTCTTAACGTAACAAACTATTAGGTAATATTTGGTTTGTTATTTTTAGTTTTGGGTTTTTGTACATACCAAAATGTACACGGTGCATTTCTATTGTCGAAAACGACTAATTTAAAAAACGAAGTTAACATACAAAATTGAAAACAACATTTTCTCATTTTTCGCATTTTGGGAAACAACATAAACACGTGAAACAATCCATTCTTCCGTTGTCTCTTTATCCACTTTGTCCTCCCATCCGTATTTCTTTCCTTCCCTCCGTGGTTCTTTCATTCTTCTCATATTTGAGATGCATATTGAAACCGAAAACACAAAATTTTTTTTAAACCAAACACTACCTTAGTTTTGAAAACGGAAGATTTTGATGCGTTCAGCCGGTCTAACATAATTAGATTAGTTGAATTTAAACTTTAATAAACTTCATATCTCATGTAATTTAGTGTTACTGCAAACATCGACTCTTGCTTGTGGTGGATACAAATTTCTACAGTATTGACTGTTTGGTAGGATTTCGGTTTCGATTAATTTTCACTGATAGACTTTAATTAGTTTACAAATTACGCAAAATCCATCCCTCTCTCTCTCGTGTTTTATTTTTATTTTTTATTTTTTTACTCTAACAAGGACACGGTACTTAAATTAAAGATTTCAATGGAACGCAAAATTCATGATAAAATGCATGACATTACGAAACATGATATATCTTTCTTTAATAATAGTTGTAATACGTTTTGTGTCAGCGTAAACTACCAAAAATGCTTCTAATAATAAATCTTAATATCACTTGAAAATATGATCTAATAATTAAATTTTTTTACAAATTTAAAACGCCTGTCTACAAATATTATCTAATCTTAATATCATTAAAAAATAGGATTTAACATATAAAATTATTTTACAGATTTAAGACATCGATCAGTAAACATCACCAAATTTTAATATCATATACAAATATGATCTAACCAATAAATTATTAATTAATAATGTAAACAAAATTTCAAACTTAAAAAAAATTGATGTTGCAACTTAGAAATAAAATTTAAACTAACAAAAATGATTTCGTGTTAAACATATACAATTTACAGAAAAACAATTCATGCGCGAAACGCGTGCCGTAACGGTCGGGACAGAAAATGCAAATCATATACGAGAACCCTTTGCATTCGATTTGAACTATGCATGCAAGGACAATTCACTGTACGGACTAAATATAGTATGACTCTTGAATAGCTGTATAATATTTCCATTGCATTAGGCAAAAATTTCAGCCAAGTACTGTCTCCAAACAGCACAAGGAAGTATGTGCCAAATTTATAAATATTACACTTGTGCATGGATTGAGTGAAATGTCAAAACTCAACGGAGAAACACCAACTTGCATATACAAAACAAACGAGTAAAATAGGTAATTGCGAACAAGGAAGGAGGACCGTCAAATTATTCCGTGCATTTGAATGGAAGAAAACAAGCTGGCGAAAAAATACAGTGGCAGGCACGTGAGAAAATTGGACGATTCAAAATGGACGAAGGCAAGCCGTATATTAACTAATTAAATATATCACATTTATTTTAGCAGGTCGTCGTACAAATTGTGGGGGCCCGACTAAGTGGGCCTGTTACTGATCTTTGAATTGACCCTTTTGATTAATGTCCATGTCTTGTAAAAGCAGATATGCTCTCTACGATTGTAATACCATCGTTGCTTTGTCACTTAAAAGTGGTGTAGAACAACATGACGTATCGTTTATTTCTTTCAATCTAGCTGACCCTCCGGCTGAACATCATGTCTCGTTTTTTGAAAACATTGCTTCAGTCTATATTCTCTTTACTATATATGTATATATATATTTTTTACCTTCGAATTAAATAAATTAATTAATAAGCTCTGGACCACGATTATCATGATGAGATGTAGGGACTACGGTCTCTATCTTCCTTTTTCGTACAGATATCATGATGATGTCATGTATCCAACAGTAATAAGATTACTTTCGACCACGAACTGAATGTTCCACAAGAATGCGCTATTTGTTTTAAACCATTTTAAGTACTTTTGATGAAACGCTACTAATTGATGCTAAAATATAAATTGATATAAAAACTACAAATTTAAAAAAGTGTACATTAAGAAAGAAAATGATACACGAGGATTAAAAAGAAGATACAACAAACATAATACAAATACATAAAGAAAATACAAAATTCTGTGGATTATGAAAAGGATTTGTTGAACAAATACATAGGGCGCTCTAGGAGTACGAAGTTAAGTAAATATTTATTCTCCGTCTCGCACTCTGGAAGTACGGAGTTAAGTAAATGTTTATACTCCGCCTCGCACTCTGGGAGTACGGAGTTAGAAAAATGTTTATACTTCGCCTCGCACTCTGGGAGTACGGAGTTAGAAAAATGTTTATACTCCGCCTCGCACTCTGGGAGTACGGAGTTAAGTAAAAAGTTTGTACCCAGCTCGCGCTCTCGGAGTACTCTGGGATTTAGGAAAATGTTTATACTCCGCCTCGCACTCTGGGAGTACGGAGTTAAATAAAAAGTTTGTACCCAGCTCGCGCTCTCGGAGTACTCTGGGATTTAGGAAAATGTTTATACTCCGCCTCGCACTCTGGGAGTACGGAGTTAAATAAAAAGTTTGTACCCAGCTCGCGCTCTCGAAGTACTCTGGGATTTTGTAAATGTTTATACTCCGCCTCGCACTCTGGAAGTACGGAGTTAAGTAAAGAGTTGCCGTGTATCAACCCATTTCTGGCCTGATGTGATGGCTTGCCCCCGAGCTCGGGTTTCTTTTAGCGAGTGGTTGATTGCTTCATACACTCCCTACTTGAATAAATTCCATTGTGTGATGGAATTTAGCTCTTCGTGCATCGTGATGTTGTACATTGTGTTTTAATGAATCACAGCTCTGGCTCGAAGAGATGACATTTTTATTGCTGAAATAAGAAAAATATGGCAAAGTCAGTTGCCTTATTACAAATTCTAATTTCGAAATGCAGAAACGAATTTAAAAAATGGAACTTTAAACTAAATGGATAAACATAGCTGTTATGTGCAATAGCGACGAAGACTTTCGCTATCCCAGGCCTTTGGTGAAGCTAGACCATCAACGGTCGTTAACTCGTATGTACCATCCTCGAGCTTCTGCTTAATCTCGTGTGACCCTTTCCATGTTGGTTTCATGTGTGGGAGTGCCGGATATTCTTTTTTAATGACAATCCTATTGTGTTCAAAAGTTTTAAGTCGGTCCTCGGCATTGTGTAATCGGGCAACTCGATTTCGGTGTATGATTGTTCTCAAATCAACCTGGTCGCCCTGGATGACCCCAACTCCGTTGACGGTTGGGAACTTTAAAGTTAAACACCACAGGGCGATTATGGCCCTAAATTCAGCAAGGGCAGGTCGTCCTAAAAAGGCATTATATGGTGAGTCTACATCCAACACAACGAACTGCAATGTCCGAATCGATCTACGTTCTCCGGCTCCCAACTCAACTGGTAACTCTACCATCCCAACAGGTATGGTAGCGCTGCCATTGAATCCATAGAGACGAGTTTGGCAGGGTTTTAGATCCCCAGCTTTCATCTTTATTTGATTAAAAGCATGTACAAATATGATATTCACAGAGCTCCCACAGTCAATCAAGATCCTCTTCATCCATATCGGACCTACTCGGGTTGATATCACAAGTGGGTCAGTAGTCGGTCTTCCGACATAATCAATATCGCTGTCTTGGAAAGTGATGTTGTTAGTTATCGCTCTCTTTCATTTGGTCGAAGGTTTATTATCCAAGTTATCATCATACTCTAAGTTTGTTCGTCTAGTTAAGTTGTTATATGATTTCATTTCCTCCCAGCTTCGAACCGCTGAATGAGGATTATCACTTACAACATTAATTACCAGTCTTCCTCCGACACGACCTGGTTCTTCCTGTCTTTCTGGATTCTGTACATGATTTTGATTTGAGGGGCCCGCCCCCTCAGACTGCGGTGCCCGCACAAACTGGTCTAACTTCCTCTCCCTGATCAACTTCTCAATGAGGTCCTGCAAGTGTCGACACTCATTGGTATTGTGCCATAACTTTCGTGGAATCTACAGAACTTCCTCGTTTGAATCTGCCTCTCCGACGATTGCTTCGGAGCCGGCTTCTTGTATTGCATAGTATTGCAAGTCTGTAGGTACACATTTTCCAACGATGTATTCAACGGTGTGTAATTATCGAACATTGGAGCCTCACGCCGTGGGCCTCGATTTGAGTCTCTTTTCTTATCTTGACCACTGTTGCCTCTTGGCTGAGTTTGTTTATTCTGGATATTTAATTGAACTTTTCCGGAATTTTCACCGGACTGTTTAACTGCTACATTGCTTTGTATTCCTTCACTTCCGGGCTTCGCATCGTCTTGCTTCCTAGACTGTTTCGCGTCCTCTTGCCGTAAGAATTGAGCGGCTTTGGAGTAGAAACGGTCCAACGATGCTGGTGGTTTTCCAGCTAACCAGTTTCCAAACTCAGAATCGGGATCGATTCCCTTAGTCAATGCCATTAAAATTGAGTTATCATTGGGATTACTAATCTCCACACATGCCGCATGGAATCTCTCCAAGTAACGCCTTAACGTTTCCCCACGAGCTTGGGTAACATTGGACAGGGTGTTAACATCTTTGGGTCTAGCGACATGCATGCGAAATTGTTCAACAAATTTCTTAGCCAATTGATCAAATGAAGAGATAGATCTAGGAGGTAATCTTGTAAACCACATTGTTGCAATTCCTCCCAGTGAGATGGGGAAACTTCGGCATTTCACTGCATCGTCGGCCCTTGCGGCGCTCATTGACCATTCATATTTTAAAATGTGTTGATTGGGATCAGAATTTCCTTCGTACATAGGGAGAGTTGGCATTCTGAATCGCCGAGGAGGTTCAGCGTATAGTATCTCGTCCGTGAAAGGAGTATGACTTTGAGAAATCCCTCAATCGTCGTTGGTAAGACCTTGGCTTTCGCGGATCATCTAACGTATCATAGTCGAAATGTTAGGCATTGCTACATTTTGAGCTTGCTGAGCTAAGGTGTGGTCGGGTTCCACAGTGCGAGTTTGGACCGAGCGCTATCGACGGTCCAAATTTTGCCTCCTTGGCTCAGCGTCTTCTGGGACGTATAGCTCAGGAGTACGCCTAGGTTGCTGATTATTTGGCTCTGAAAGATTTCGGGTATCAACCCTTGTTTCTATTGTGGCAGCTGCGACATGATTGTCCGCGGTATGATGTGTAGTAGGGCCTCCTTGTGTTGAGGGCCCGGCCTGAAAGCTGGTCGACGGTCCTGCCCTCAACTGTCCAACAGTCAAGGCGGGCTGATATCCGGCCGTTTGTGTATGACTCCCGTCTAATCGAGGACGGGTAGATCTGTGATAGTGGTCCGATGAGGCGGAACTTTCAGTAGATGATCGGGAGATATCATCCCGTCTGGACCTTTTGCGGCCTTGGCGGTTCAGTTGGTTTGTTAATTCAATATTAGCACGCAACTGTTCGGCCAATTGTTGCCGACTTTGAGTCAGCTCTTGAAGCAACATATGGAGCTCCTGTCTGGTGACTGGTCCAGACGGTTCTGAATGAGCGACGTTGTCTTGGTTGGATGGCTGCTGTTGAGTAGGATTCTGTCCATCCCTACCTTCTTGTCCAGCAGCTGTAGAAGCGGTTCTTGTGCTAACCATTTTGAATGGTGAACCCTTTTCCTAGACTTTATGCAAATCTGAATAGAATGGAAGGATTATGAATTAGAGATCTGGATCTTCCTCTTGGATTTATACAATCCGGTATCGATGGTAGATCCAAAGAGCAGGAGAAAAAAGCAGGTTTCTTCTCAGTGAAAGCACCAAAGTGTTTGTACCAAAAATGGGCACAACACTCTTCGAAAGTTTTTGAAGAGATAAAAGTGAAGAATGAAGATTAAAAATGAAGATTATCTAACAAAAACTCCAAAATGACAGAAAGTAAATTGCAAAGACAAGCGATTTAGAGTGGTTCGGCATTTTGCCTACGTCCACTATGAAGTCTGATGATTTTATTGCTCGATACTTGAAGATTACAATTCTTTATACTGTAGTACAACTGAAATTATATGCTAAGTCTCAATCTAAAGCAGCGGTGGTGTTCTGGAGTAAATCTGGCAGAATCTGGGCGCTCCTTAGTACTTAGAATTGTCCGACCCCTTTTCTGAATGACCAGGGGCTCTATTTATAGGTGTAGGAGGCTGATATTTCGCCTAAAATCCGGGGAGACCAGTTCTAGCACGTGAGGGGGCCACATGGCCGAAATCTGGAGATCCGGGCCCACTTTGGGATCGATTCGACCCTTGGTTTGAATCGATCAAGAAAGTGTCCAATCGAGTTGAAATTTGGTGTGAACATTCTTCATCATGTGTTTAAGCTTCTGTGAAAATTTCATGGCATTTGGACTTGTAGAACTAGAGATATGTTCGATTCAATGTTGCATTTCTGGTGAATCATGGATACTTCGAATCGATCCCTTCGAATCGATAGGGTCGACTCGATGCCCATAGTGACGTGGTGCGTGCTTCTCGCATCGATCCACTTTTTACTCCGGTTTGACTGGGTCGAATCCATGGTTTGGATTCGAGGTAATGGATACGAAGGTACGATTCCATCGAATCGATCGGACGAACATTCTCCTCGAATCGACTAAGGTAGGTCACGGTTTAAACGATTCGAAGGATTCTCTGTTGACTGTATTCGAAGCGGAGCATCTCGTTGGATTCGAACCTAAGGCTACTTCAGATGGATTCGAACCATGCTATCTTCTGATGGATACGAACTAAGGAAATAGCGATCGATTCGGGGTAAACCTATGTTGATGGATTCGAATCATAGGCTCGGCCTATGGATTCGAACTTAGGCCATTTACTCCATTTTTCATCAACGATAACTTGGTCATACGAACTCGGATTGACTTGAAACTTGGACCGTTGGTTCCCATGGCTTTTCTTGACGTGCCTTATCAATTGTAGCCCGATCCAGACTCGGACAAATTTCATCGATATTCATAGCGATCCTTGTGCGTAGCTGGTCTTCGAGACGATCTGTCACCGGTTTCTAGTTAAGTCCTTGGTGTCACGGCCTTGCCAAAAGGCGGGATAACATTTGCCCCCCAAAGTACGTCTTGTGTAAACATGACGTGCTTTGAAAAGCTGCAGTCTCTCACTGGAAAGCTACGACGTGCTTTACCGAAAGCTGTATTCCGTATCGCTGTAATTGACCACTGAATGACCGTGATTGGCTGTTTGTCTGACTTTAGTTAATGTTGCATGTTTGCAAGTTGTTGCCATTCCGGCCTGTTGTCGAATTCTGCCTCGATCCTCTCCTGAACCGATTTGAGATTCGAGTTTAAACGGTGCTTTGACGATTGTCTATGATTATCCCTTGGTACCGATCCTCTCCTGAATCGTTGTACAAGGTAGACAAGTACTAATTTTTATATTCGAAGCGATGCGTTTATTTGATCGGTGGTATTTGATGGATTCGAAGCTATGCTTCTTCGAATCGATGGCCTTCGAATCGAGGGTTTGAGGGACCTCGTGCTTCGAGTCGATGCGATATTCAACCCAGCCCTTGCTCGGTGGTTTCTTCGAATTGATGTTGCTGGGATGGATTCGAACGTAGTGGGTTGTAATGGATTCGAACATGTCTTATTACCAACGCATGCGGGAGTCTGAGTCAATTCTAGCGCCCTGTCTCATGGATTCGAAGTCGCCATAACGAATTGAGTCGATGTCCTCACCTGCTGAAGCCGGTTAGGTATACCGGGAGGCGAATCGCCCCATTTCCCCTATATATACCGGGGTCCTATTCATTTCTCACTTTTTACTTTTTACTGTTGTTATTGCCTCTTCTTCGAATCGACCTTTCCAAGGTCAAGAAGTGGATCAAGAGTAACAAGAATAAGAAAAATCAGGTAATTTTGTAGACTTACGAATGCATGTGGGATGATAAAGAAGTGGATCTATAGGCTCAGTTAGGGATTGGGGGGCCATAGAGGGGGAGGACGCAGCTTCAAATGTTCTAGCTATTCCAGTTTCTATGGAGCTATTAGTATTACTATTATTATTCTCAGTTAAGGGATCAGTATGGATTAGATCAGATCCGGTAAAATAATGAGTGTTGGATGTAATAGAGTAAAATGCTATATGTCTAAGAACTATAACATTTGTAGATGAATAAAGTTTTTGACTGATTGGATCAAAACATTTATAACCCTTTTTAGCCTCACCATAGCCAAGGAAAACACAAACAGCAGAACGAGAAGATAATTTGTTGCGTTCTACATGAGGAAGAAGGAAAAAATTAGTACACCCGGACACTTGTTTAACGGGCTAAATGTCTATCGGATTAGAAAATAGCCAATCAAATTTAAATTAAAAACCGCAAGCGCACGACGTACAATTCTAGTACGTGGTGAGTACGGGTTGATCCGTAGGAAATTGTATTGATTTAAAATTCTTTTCAATCAAATTAACCAAGAGTTTAAAATTGTTTTAAGCTAAAAATGTAGAAAAACTAGCAAAAGAAAATGGATAAAAATATGAGAGTTTGAAGGCAATTTAGAGGCAAATCTTTTCTCATGATCACATAAATCAACATATACGAAATTAATTATGATCTCTCTTTTTTGGTCATTAGTGAATTTATTTGATGTGTTTAACATAAGTATGGAATATTTGTGCTATTAATTAGCCCTATACAAACCATTAAACTTTAACATACCCACTAAACCACTTTTTAACTCTCATGAAAATTGCAATGAATTTGAAAATAAAATCTATTCTAAGCATGATCTATTAACTATTGATTAGAAATATAAACCATCAAATTTTGATTTTAACATTCACTTCATTACCATAATCATATGTAGATGAAGAGGTAATTTGTGTTTTTGTTTGTTTAAGCATAACTTATTTGGTGTCAACAACATAGGCTATCAAATTCAAAACAGTTTAATCACATCAAACATTTCCATTAAGCACAAAAGGAGATAAAAAATTATCAAAATGTTGAATCTACATGATTAAGAGAGCTTCATTACCCATAAATTGAAGGGGTTTAGCCTTTCATATTTGTTATCATTTCAACAAATGTAGCATTCAACATGAAACAAAAATAAGAGGAAAAAGAGAGCAAACTAAAATAAAATGATAGCTATTCTACTTGCATAAAAATAAACTAAGCTACTAACATGAAAGAATATAAACAAGAAAAGAACATAAAAGGAGTGTGCATGAATTAAAACTGCATTAAAGAAAATTACATAAGCGAAATGGTTAAGAAGCCATGAAATAGATAAAAGAGCTTTTATTTATTTTTGAGGCTAAAACTAAACTAACTAAAAAGAAAGCTCAAAGAAGGCTAAGAGATTAATTACATGAACATATAGGGTATTTATACAAGCGTAAAACCCTCATGCATATTTTTGGGAACTACCCAAACTACCTTGAGGAAGTGTGGCCTCCAAGTTTTCATTAGCAAGAGCATAATCCACCTTTACATGTGCATATAAATTTAATCTTCATTAGCATGTGCATTAGCTTCTAAGTGTACTTCATGGTAAGTGGGTAGGTGGGATCCTCCATGTTGCATGAGTTGAATTATTTCCATCTTCATTTGCATGTATTCTCTTTTGCATGCATATTTTTCATGAAGCCACTTTTAATTTGAATTCAAATTCCTACAAAATAACATAAAATTTCCAAGTAAATTTTCTCAAATTAATATATGCACAAAATGACCATTTGCCCTTATATGAAGATGAATAAATGGTGATTTGAAAATAATTTGAATTTTGGTTTAAACATGTTAAAACCCCCGTATGCTCATTTATTTAATTAAATTAGATTAAATATGGAAGTAACGTGTACATCTAACACTTTAAAAATAAAATAATTAAGTGCATGTCCATACAATTTTTCAAAAGGTGAAATATCTGAAATGTGAGAAGAAAGAATAGTGTTAATTAGTCTAACGGCCATAAGAATAGCTTCACATCAAAATTCCCCAGGAACAAAAACAGAAAGTAATATAGATCGAGATTTTCAAGAATATGTTTTTGTTTTCTCTTTGTAACTCCATTTTGTTGAGAAGTATCAGTACATGAGATTTGTTGAATAGTTCCATCCAAAGAAAGTATTTAACAAAATTTCTTAGAGGTGCATTCTCCCACTAAATCATACCTAAAATATTTTACTACAGACGAATGCTTGTCTTGACAAGTACTCTAAAGTTTTTGTATATTTCAAAAAATCAGAACGATGTTTCATTAAATAGACCCAACAGTAGTGTGTATAGTCATTAATAAAGGACATATCATATCGAGACCCTCCTTAAGTGGGAATTAGAGATGGTCTTCACACATCTGAATGAATCATATCAAATGGAGCAGAAGAAGCAGAGATGCTAAAGTTAAAGGGTGAAGTGGAAAACTTAGCTAGTTTACATCCACTACAATCGGAAATATCATGAGTATGCAAATTTCCTAACATAAATGTCCCAATTAGTTTTTGAGATTGTAGATCCCCCACAAAACAAGAACTAAAAGTAAATATTACTATATTACCAGAGTCGCATAACTGACCAATAAGTGCAAGGTTTGATGTGAGATTCAGGATATGATAGGCATTGGAAAGAGATAAGTTGGGAATAACAACAGAACTAACTCCCGCCAAAGACATAGGAGTGCCATCGGCTGTCATAATAGGAATGGAGGATGAAAATGTTTTTGGATTAGGCAAGATGATATCTGTGTTGTGTGATGTTTGTGGAGTTTGGTGATGGTAAAAATAAACAAGAAGAAGAGAGGCAGAAATGAAAGAAAATTTTTTATAACTGAAAGAATGTGATTAACACCTCAAATTAGAATCTAGCTTCGATACCGTGTTGAAGATAGTTGGAGAATTAATTTATTGAATACAGGAATACTTTATTTCCACTTGATGATGTTATATAATTCATAACCAACTATCTATAGCTACATCGCTTAGATCTCATGCAATTGTACAATAGAAAAACTATTATAATAAGGGTGCATAGATATTGAAATATTCTTGGTTTATTTCTTAACGTATAATAAATACCTCTTAACACAAAATACCTCCGGAGGTTATACCAAAACTATTGTTCGTTATAATATACTATTGCTTCAATGTACGATTTGATTGCTTTCTTTAAAGAATGTTTTCTCCTTTCAAATAATAGAGTGAAGAACATCTTCTTTGGAACGTGGAAATAGATTTTAAGTCATTAGCTATTGAGAGATGGTGTGACTTATGTATAAGTGTGGGCGATAGTTGGTGGTGTTTGTTGAAAAACAAACAGATACCTCATTGCTTTGCACGTATGACCATTGGCGTTTAAATTCAAATGCACCCGGTGTTGCTTTCTATATCAACAAAAACCACCAACGAAAACATTATCAAAGCTTTTTATATGGTTCAGCCTTCTTTATCAAGCTTTGCTCAATGATATTTAGTAAAGCATTCGAAATGAAGATATATTAATGAAGAGACATTTTGAAACGACATATTCTTAGGTACCGTTTGCAGTTTTGTTTTAACCGATAAAAACCACGTTCAGCTGAATGCAGGATTTTGGTAAGTTCAGCTCATCTAGGTGCCGTTGGCGTCGGATGCGTCCTCAATAGTTAATATCAATAGCTGCTGATTTCTTTTCTTTTACAATCCCCTTCAAATGCTACGCTCAAATACTTTGTTCATAACTGCAAATGCATTCCTTGTTCGTCAATATTCCCCGTTCAAATACCCCGTTTAAATGCTCCGTTTTTGTTTGTTGCAAACGCACCCCTAGTGATGAATCGATATGCTTTGACGAACGAAAACGCCCCGGCGAAGGAAAACATATCAATGTAATATGGATTTGAATCGTTAGAAAATACATTAGATACTGAATAGCAGCATACAGGAACAAGAATTGTATGATCCAATTTAAGAGAAAGGGTTTTAATAATTTGGACCGAGAACTAAATGAGGTCCATTTGTTTTTTATTGGAGGCGACGTAAAGTGGGATGGATCAGTTTGTGGTTAGGGATGCCCTAAACGTCCACGTCGTTGATATCTAAAAGCATATGCCGTAGGTACCTGTTTGTATTTATTCCTGTATGACAAAAGGAACTACATCTCATCTTTTCGCTAAATTATAGATTTTAGCAACAATGCACTTGGGAAACGTTCTATATTTTCCAAGGCACCATTAAATGTTTGATTCACTGGTTTATATAAATAAAATTGTTAAAATCTATAGTGAATACGGTTTGAATCTGAAGTTCACCACCGTTTACTATATATAGTGCAAGAATGGAGCAAGTATAATAACTCGTGACGAGCACTCTACCATGATGAACACTGCTGTCATTGAACGCTATAGATCATGAAAAAAACTCAGATATTCTTTGTACAACTTCATTATAAATTTGAATTGATTATTGCAGGACTCTATCTGGTCATTTTTTCAAAAATTGACCGTCTGCTCCAGAAAATTTCTGATAACAGTAACCAACATATCCGTTTTCACAACCGAGGACAGACTCGAAAATATACATGGACTGTATTTTTCTTTTTTATGGTAATATAACTGCAGGTACGGTCACTTTATCCTTGTACTTGAAACGCATAGTTGGATATGACAGACGCAAATACCTTTCCTTAATAGCCGTTAATTTGAAATCGAAAGCGTCATGTCAATAATTTAAAATACAATTCAAAATCTGTAAGTACGTAGTGACGTTTTTAGAATCTGTGTATATTCATTTACAGACAATTCGTGAAAGCGTTAGAGAGATGCACTCGTTTATAATTCAACTAACGTCATCGCAAAATATAAAAGAAATCGGCTGGGTATCAATTTGACCACGTATAAATTATTTGATTTTGCTACTTCAACCGACCAAATAAAAGCACGGGCATTATGGGTATGGGATGAATCGCAACTGTTAATTTATTTTCTTCCTCTAATATCCGGTTAAATTCCAAATTCGCACGTCCCGTTACTTTAACCGCCGGTCGGTGATTCTAGCATAACCTTAAATTGTTTTGCAGCCGGCGAAAGGTAAAAATTATTGCCGTGTTATATTATTTTGTACATATTACTAGTATAACTGCACAACGGTGGAGAAACCGACCGTTGTGATATTTGATATCAAAGAAAAACTTTTTTGTCGTCTACCATATGATATGTCAGTTAACAAATGTATATTTATGTACTCTACGATGTTTATAATTTAGCATTTATTGGAATTTCTAGTAAGTCTTATGCCTTAACAAAATCTAATTTGTTTAACAGAAACTTAAAAATCTATTTTGTTCTACTATCCTCCAATAGAATCAAAACTGTGCAAATGGTCTATATGACTTAGAAGGTATAAAATCATGTTCATCTCGACCGAAATCTCGTTTAGCGTATAGGCAATTTGAAACGTATGATTTAGCGTAAATCTTGTTCAAACCGAACCTCAGCCGGGAATTGTAAATCTCATCCAAGATCTCAGTCGAAATCTACTTGCAAGATCTCGGTCAAGTTCATGATTTTATAACAAAAGCTGATGTTTCCGAAAGAAAATTTGTAGATACGCCACTAAAGCCATACTTAATTAATAAAACAAATTTCATGTTTAACCTAACCTGAAACAAGTTTCAAAATACTCCATCATACCCAAATCACGTTACTAATACGAAAACCTTCTTGCTGTTCTATTTTCATTTTTCTAGTCAGTCAATTTCAATGTCAATAATTCTATGTGTGGTTAACTGAATCCAAGTTCATAAGTTCATTCTGAAGGATTCAAGGTTTCTGGCAAGAATTTATATTATTATACCATGATATTGAGCAATCATAAATGGTTTACTACAATTAACACTTAACAGACACATTGTGTGGTACCATGAGTTAACTGAAGCCACACCAAGTTTTTTCATAGTGAGCATAAATTCACTAATGTAATATTTATTTCAGCTAATAAATAAAAAAGTTATTTATTTCTTTATATAAATATCTCAAGACTAACTAGCTTTGTCCCCATATAGAACACACTCTATATCATGAGAGGTAAGCTAGCAAAGATTCCAAAATGAACCTCTAAAACTGTAGTAAGCAGCAATTTGTACCAGTGAGTGCCGCAATTCGAAACAAAGCAAGTTTCTGTACCAAGCAAGTTTCTGTACCAAGCAATTTGTACCAGTGAGTGCCGCAATTTGAAACAAAGCAAGTTTCTGTGCCGCAATTCTAAATATACCTACTTCGGCTCTTTCTGTACCACAATGAACGATTTACTGCTGAAAATGAACAATCTAAATTCAAGTAAAGACAAATTAGCAACTCAAACCACTATATTAAATCCATCACGTAATATATTAATTCCCGCTATATCAAATTCAAACTCTAACCGCTATAATAATTCCTAAAGTAAACACATGGTTCACTAGGATTTAAGGCAACTGCTTGTGAAGCATAGGGTGTTCCCTACTGGGATGAAGTCAAAGTATTAATATTAGTATATACGAACCTTAACTAGAAGCATGGCATCGTGTACTGAGAAGACATGACTAATCAAATAATTCAAAGCAGCAAGCACCATAGAGTCGTTCACAACAGAGTATATATAAAAACCCAAGAAAAAATAACTGTAGCATAATTTATTTATTTCAAATGTAACAGTAAAACCAGATAAAGTTTACCTGTAGAAAATAATATCAGTTGCCTCGTGGTTAATTTTGAAATGAATTTGGTGACATCTTCATGAATCTGCAAGCATTAGCAATGGGCATGATTAAAGCTACATAGAGGGATCTTATCCCATAGGCTACAACTATATAGACAATAGGCAAACAGTCTCTGAACGCAATGGTACCGGGAAACAAGATTAAAAGTGTTGTACAAAGAACTGTAATTATTTTGACAGCTATTATTTAGGCTGATTACTTCTGAACTTTTAATTTCGTCCAGCATATCTTGAACCTGATTTAGAATATAGATAACAAGCTCAGCATACATCACGAGAAAATCAATTTTCAGATAATTCCAAGATGAAATACCCCTTAAATTAGAAGCCGAATGCACTTTCCCTTTAAACGAAAGCGAGCTTCAGGATTCAAGCAAATGATTTAAGCAAATAATTTATACGAGAGGTAGTCGCACTCACAGTCGCTGCCAAACTGTAGTAAGAAAGCGCTTCGTGATGAGGCGGCACCTGATCTGGGGTGAATCGATGTTTGTAATGAGGCGCCTTGCAACGTGAAGAAGTAACAAAATATCGACGAATTAGAAACGGATCTGGGGTGAATCGAGGTTTGAGATGAGGAGCGTTCGAGAAGAAGGCGTGTCGAACAAGATCTGGCAGTGGATTTGGGTTTTATTTAGTTTAGGGTGAAACGGAAGGGGAAGATTGACCGACGAAATCGGAAGCGAAATTTTGGAAGGTGGAATACGCGGTCAACGAGAGAAAATTTGGGGGACGAAAAGCATAGCGCAAATGAAGGAGAAACAGCGGCGGTGATTTTTTGGCTTCAGGAAAATTGATTTTGCCTAGTAGAAGCAGGCAAATCTCCCTACGATCGGTTTGATCATGTCTTGACTTCGTATGCTGAAAACCATATTTAGAAGGAAAAAAAAAACTTCTGGTCTGTTTGGTTTCATTTTGTTTTGAGTTTTGTGTTTTCAGCTTGCATTAAGAAATAGCAAGATATAAGAGAAAAAAATTTATAATTCTAAGCCATTGCGGCGATCAACGAAAAACGAACGAGTTGGATTGTTTTCCGTGCTTTTGTTATCCTTCGAAACACGAAAAACAAAATAAACTTTTTTCTGTTTACATGTTAATTTCATTTTTCAAAAATGTCTGTTTTTCAACAATACATACAACGGACATGCTTTTGTATAGACGAAAACACAAAACTAAAAACGACAAGCCAAACAGAACCTTCAATTTTCAAAATGCAGTTACAAGAAACGTACAATGATCAATATGCATGTGCATACGTATGCGCGTATATTTATTGGGTACATTTGTGAATATGTGAGGGTCTATGTTGTTCACGAAATGGAGTTCAATTGCTTCATACAAAAAGCACATTAGATGGCACTATTGCAGCATAATTCAAGCGACCTGCAAAGTTTTATTTTCTTAATCTTTTGTAGCTTCTTTTTGAAGCTAAAGAGTATACCTTAAACGTATGCCTACGGATACGGATAGTGTCATATTCGTATTCGCATTCCAAATTATTTTCGAACATCGGATAGCCGTATCCGCGGATAAAAACGGATATCGAATAATTATCCTATCGGTCAACAACCGATAAATCGAGAAATATAAAATAAAAATTTTGGTTTAACATAATTTTTTTACAAACTCATTGATTATAAATGGATGAAAAATAAACAAATAGAATGATAATAAATAACTTTGAGTAATTAATATACATTAAATTCATATAACACAATCCGTTAGCTTAATTAAAAAATAAACAACGTCTACTGTTATACTAAAATACACAAAATTTTAAATATAATTTTGATAAAAACCAAACGGATAATTTTCGAATGCGAATACCGTCGTATCCACATTCATATCTGTTTTTTCGGATAACGGATAGTTATCTGCTTTTCAGATATGGATGCAGACGAATTTTAAATATTTCGAATATCTATTGACTGAGCTACTAAAGAGTCATCCGGAAGGGTAAAGAGACATGAATTGAATTCGAAAAGAATAATGTCTTTTTGTTGCAAAATGCGAAAAAGGATAAAGTCTTTTTTGTATGAATTTGTATTTTTATTTTTTAAATATTTTTTAGAAAATATTATGAACTAATGCGAAAGTTTTGAAGTAAAATAAATAGATGCATTAGAAAACGAATTGTTATATCGATGGCCAAGCAATAGACAAAATAGGACTGTCTCGTTTAGAATTTCCTACCCAGTCGGGACACATCGAAATTTTCATTTGGATAGACAAAGACTGTGAATGAACCCTTCTTACATTGTGGTCACGCGATATATTTGATGCCGTCACTGTTACCGTATCTTCTGTTTTGACAAAATTAAGCCCTTTATGCGAATGTTAAATTTTTCATTAGCATAAAACCATTATCAGTCAATCAGTTACCATTTTCGATTGAAATCGGTATACCGGTTTAATTAGCATAATAATGTTAAATTTACTATTTTCTTTGGTAAATTATCGGTACAAAATCAACGATAATAATAATTTTACCGGTCAATTCAAAACACATGTAAATTCATATGATATGCTTTATTACAAGCATTGAGAACTAAACAAATGATTTTATTTCATTAAGTAATCATGTGAAATAACGTCAAACACACTTTTGTCTTTCTCATTTATGTCTTTTATTAAGTAACATATAAACAGTATAATGAAGATGTCTACAGTGTATATACCAGATTATTGGTATACCGGTATTCGGTATACTAATCAAACGGTAATGGTAACGGTATGCAGTTTTAGCTTACCAGTAAAAATATATGATAACGGTATTTGCAAAATGGTAACGGTAAGCAGTATCATAACAGCCCTACCACTACTAGAAAGGCCTCAAAATGCGACAAAGCCTAGCGACGGCTAAAAAAAGCGGCCGTTGCTAGCCGTCGCTTATCGCGATTTCATAACCTGCAGCCGAGAGAACACAGTTTCATTACTCTCTCCCCCAATCTACTCCCAAATCCCCTCAGATCCGCTACCAGCCGCCGCCCTCCGCCGCAAGGAGCCGTCGCAACCTTCCGTCGCTAATTTCAACCTCTCCAAACTTGCCGGTATCTCCTATTTTGCATTATCTTTGTTTAATTTAGGTTTAAATTAAATTAGTTGATGATTTAGGGATTTGGAATTCGATGATTTAGGGTTTGGAATTGATGAATTTATGTTATTAGTTTATGATATATAGTTTATTATTTGAATTGGGTATATAATGGTAAACCTAATTTAGAAAATTAGTTGATTATGTGTTTGAAAATGATGATTATTGCGTAATAGGTGATGATAATTAGTGTTGATTTGGTGGTATTAATTAGTGAATTTATTGTTTACTATGTTGTTAAAAATTATGGCTAATTTAAAATCTAAAAAATAGTCCATGATTATTGAATAATATGTTTATTGATAAGTTTACGAGAATGTTTGTTATACTGTAGTAAGTGCTAACTACTTATTTAGTTTACAAAATCGTTAATTAAAATTTATATAGTTAAACAAAAGTTAAAATATGTTTTAAAAATTTAGATTTAATTTATAAATATTTAAGTAGTTAAATGAATTATAAAATAGTTTTTGCAGTTGTTAAAATAGTAACTCATAGTTCCCATTTGCGAGATAAGGCATATTTTCTGAGTTATTGATAGTTCGCATGGATTTTGATTCATAATTAAACAAATTCCATTTGGCTACATTACTAAAAAAATTTAAGATCATTATTTCACTACAGACCACTAATACTTCAATATTAATATTTTTTTATTTGTGCTTTATTTATGTGAACCCCTTAGAGAATTTTTGGCCCCGTCTGACAAGTGTTGTATATGATCGTTATATGGATATTCGTTTTTCCACAGAACGGACATCTATATTCATTTGATACAACATTTGTTGGATTTGTCCTAGTATTTGGACAAGTTACAAACACAATAAAGTAATCATATTTTATAAATCATTTCAGTTTAAACGGTTCAGAAAATTTCGATGGCACTTCCTTTTTCCCCGTGTACACACATTTGTGTACGATAGAGAATAAAGGGAAGTGCTGCCGAATTTTTTTAGAATCGTTTAACCTGAAATGATTTATAAAATATGATTACGTTATTGTGTTTGTAATGGGAAGTAGGATAACCGGCCGTCAAAGTAAAAAACCAATAAACTTAAGAATTGAAAATTTGAATGCAATATTTATTTGAATTTGTTAAAATAGTAAAGGATTATATATGAATTTTTACAAGACTTTAATATGAAGTGTGTTATTCAATCTTATAACCTACATTTTACAAATCAGGAAATATGTTCGATTATTTTCTCGATCGTAGTTGGATGTATGAACCTCGAAAAGGTATGAAAGGATCAATAAAAGAACGTTTCTGTAACGGTGTGCAAGTATTTATTAGATTTTCTCAGTCTAATAATCGAAATAACGTAGACATTCGTTGTCCGTGTAGTAAGTGCAAACATCTGAAGCATTGGGAACCAGATGTAGTAGAAGTACATTTGTACAAATTTGGTTTTTTGCCGAATTATTACTTATGGGATCGTCATGGAGAACTTGTTCAACCTACACCTAATCCTGTAGTGTTAGAGGACGATAATACTATGACAATTCCTATAGAAAACATGATGCGAGATGCTGCACGATCAATGTTTCCTACTTTTGACTAAGGTGATGATGGGAACGAAAATGTTGACGAAGAGCCGACCGCGGAAGCTAATTTTTTTAATGATTTATTGGATTCTGCTAAGAGGCCATTGTGGGATGGATGTACAAGCGGAACCGAATTATCTGTATCCGCCGAATACATCACTATGAAATCGAAATTTAATCTTACAGAAGCTGCATTTACAGCAGTTGTACAAACTGCAAAACGACACATGCCACCTAATAATTTGATGTGTGATAGTCATTATAAAGTTAGAAAACTAATGTCTGCTTTTAGATTATCGTACCAGAAGATAGATACATGTGTAAAAGGTTGCATGCTGTATTGGAAAGAAGACGCTCATCTTACTAAATGCAGAATATGTAACGAGGAAAGATACAAACCAAGAAAAAAGAAAGGAAAAGAAGTTCCATATAAAAGGATGCATTATTTACCCATCACTCCCAGACTTCAACGGTTATATGCATCTTCTGCTACAGCATGTCATATGCGATGGCACATTGTGGGAACACCAGAAGAAGGAACTTTGATACATCCATATGATGGAGAAGCATGGAAACATTTCGATAAGACTTATCCTGAATTTGCGGCAGAGAGCCGTAATGTTAGGCTTGGCTTATGTACAGATGGATTTTCGCCATTTTCTCAGTTTGTTAGTAAATATTCATCATGGCCTATTATTATTACTCCTTATAATTTACCTCCATGGATGTGTATGAAAACTCCATATATGTTTCTAACGATTGTCGTCCCCAGTCCCGATGATCCGACACAAGGAATTGATGTTTATTTACAACCACTAATTGACGAGTTGAAAACACTGTGGCATGAAGGAGTTGAAACGTACGACATTTCGAGAAAAAGGAATTTTCGTATGTTTGCTTCTTTATTATGGACTATTAGCGATTTTCCCGCGTATGGCAAGCTTTCAGGTTGGAGCACTTCTGGACGTCTAGCTTGTCCATATTGTATGGATGAAACACGAGCATTTTCATTGAAGTATGGGAAGAAAATTTCTTGGTTTGACTGTCATCGGTGTTTTCTACATACCAATCATAAATTTAGAACGGATAAAAAGAACTTTAAAGCTAACAGAGTAGAGAGTATGCTACCACCTAAGGTTTGGACAAGTGAAGAGGTATATGAAATTGTAAAAGACTACCCAAAGATACATGAAACTGGGGTACAGGTTGAAATTTCAGGTAAATCGGACATTCATAACTGGTGCAAACAAAGTATATTCTGGGAGTTACCGTACTGGAAAAATCTCCTACTCCGACATAACATTGACGTCATGCACAACGAAAAAACGTGTTCGACAACATGTTTAACACAAATTTGAATGTGAAGGGGAAAACCAAGGACGATGCGAATTCAAGACGTGATATATTACACTTCTGTAAGCGGCCCGAATTGCAATTATACGACGATAATAAGAAACCCAAAGCATGCTATGAGCTAGACAACAAGCAAGTAAAACTCGTTCTAAAGTGGGTGGAAGGACTTAGATGTCCTGTTGGGATTTCTTCTAACCTCCGTAGATGCGTTGACTTTAAAAACAGCAAATTGAGTGGGATGAAAAGTCACGATTGCCACATTATGATGGAGTATGTTTTATAAACAGCTTTGTTCTACGACGTCAAAGGTAGATCGTATACGTAAACTTGAAGCAGAAATCCCTGTACTTCTATGCAAACTGGAGAAAATATTTCCGTCTGGTTTTTTTAATGTAATGGAGCATTTAACTGTTCATCTTCCATCTAAAGCACTCCTTCGTGGTCCTGTGCAATATGGATGGATGTATCCATTTGAAAGGTAATTTAATTAATTTCTGTTTTTGTACCACCATATAAATTTAATTAATTTTGTTATAGGTACCTGAATCATTTGAAGAAAAAAATTAGACAAAAAGCACGAGTAGAAGGTTCGATTTGCAAATCATACCTTGAAGAAGAAGCTTCATTTTTTTTCTCACATTACTTTAGTGACGATGTGAAATTATCGTTCGTAAGTGTTCCCCGTAATGAAGAAACTATTGAGCATGATTCTTCTGAAACAATGTTATCTATTTTTAGACAACATAGAAGACCTGCTGGAAAATGTGTGGAAATATGGTTAGATAATAGAGATTACCATGTGGCACATACATATGTTCTTCTAAATTATGCTGAAGTTGCACCATTTATCAGGTAATTATGAATTCATATATATTTCAATTATACATGTATATATTAATTATAAAGGAATATAATACATATTTGCAGCATATACGAATCACAACATCCATTTGGTGATCTCAGTAAAGAATTTGCTGGATGGTTTTCAAACTACGTTCATGATACAGGAAACTGTGTTATTGACGAAGGATTACGACATCTTGCTATAGGACCAAAACGAAATGTCAAGACTTATCCAATATTTTTCGTCAATGGATTTAAATTTAACACCAAAGATTACGGGGCTAAAAAATTAACATATAATAGTGGTGTATTTGTCAAAGGAAGTGATGATTCAGAGGAGCATATAAAAGATTTTTACGGCGTCTTAACACAAGTTTTAGAGTTGATATATTATATACAACCTGCAGAGAAAGTTGTTTTATTCAAATGCAACTGGTTTAGTAATGTTCCTGGCTCTGAAATTAATGTGCACAAAGATTATAAGCTAATTGAAATAAGGCATACATCGCATTACTATAAGTATGATCCTTTTGTATTAGCTAAGCAAGCTTTACAAGTTTATTTTGCTCCATATCCGTCCTTAAAAAAAGATAAAGCAGACTGGTGGGCTGTTTTTAAAACGAAGGCAAGATATACATTTGATGGAAATAATATTTCAGATGAAGCAGCGTATCAAGCGGATCTCGAGCCAAATACTGAAATAGTGATAACCGATGGCATTGATGTAGGGTCGTTGACTGATGAATCGAATGTTTTAATAGATGCATTTGTAAGTACCGAAGAAAATGATATAGAGTACGAGACCGAGTCTGAATTAGAATACAATGAAGACTGATCATAGATGGCATCGCTTGTTGTATAATTTTGAGCTATGTATTAACAATAATGACTATGTTATGTATTATTCTGAGCTATGTAATAATACTGATGACTATATATGATCTGTATCATTTTGAGTTATGCATTATTCTTTTTATGTACGCTTTTTTCGATGATTATGTGCAGAGTATGTTTATGTGATGATTACCACTTGACTAATAATTATGTGATGATTATGCGACGATTAATGATTATGTGATATTGATCGATGATTATGTGATTCTTCTATTATCAGTACTTTTTTCTAAGCAGTACATCTCAGTCACCTTCACTTGGAGCTATGTCTGATAGGCGCCGTTATCGACGTAGTACATCTCAGTCGCCTTCACTTGGAGCAGGTCCGAGTAGCTCTGAGCCAGATCTCCGTCGAGTTGCGGAGATAGTTCTGAAAAGTGCTGGGTATGTATCAAACTTATTTGAATTACATTATATGAAATATATTGAATATATACATCAACATTTCTACAGAGGGTTTGAGGTGGAACCGTCCGATTTCATTTTACAAGTATCAAAAGAAGCATACAAAAGTAGGATGTCTGGCTGTTGGCCTCAGTGGGATAACATCCCAACACATATAAAAAACGCAATATGGGCTGATCTTATGGTAAGTACAACTTTGTAATATATAATTATGCCTTATATGGAACAAAAAACAATATGCCATCATGCCTTATGATATCAGTTTTATGTATTCTGTTTTGCTAATTGTTTTTTAATTATATAATCTCTTTTACATAACACGTATGATAATTCAATATGCAGGCAGCTGTACGTACGTGTGGATCCGCAGGATATGGATGTTTTTATAAATCATTGGAATAAAAAGATGCGGAATAATTACATAGAGACTCTTTCAAGGGCTAAGAGTTCAAGGAAAAAGCCAAGTTGGATGGGGGATGATATTTGGGCTGGATTCCAACAATATTGGGAATCAGAAGCATTCAAAGTAAGTTATATTGTCACTATATTTTTACATTTAAATGTGTTGAATTATTTTACTTAATAGTGTGTATAAATTAATAGGAATTATCAGCAAGAAACAAGGCTAATAGGAACAAAAACCCTTGTAACAATCCAAAAACTCGGCCTTCGAAAATCAGCACCCGTACTTCACTTGTACTCAAAATGCCGTAGATTCAAACGCCGAATCTGGCTTGCCGGAGCTTATAACACAGTAAGTATAACAACACAGTGGAAGAAAGAAATGAATGGTATCATATACAACTCTAATGAATACAATATCCAGAATGATATACAATAATGATATCAATATGATACAACAATATCAGAGATAAATAATGATACAGCGGAAAACAGAACTGATAACTCCAAATGATCAGTCGGAGAGACTGACTCCAACCACTCCAATATCAGCTCGAACCATCATCACGATGCACAAAGATAAGCAAGTGCAGTCATCCACTCCGATGAAGTGAACTAGCTCCAGATAATCTACTGAACCTGAATATCTGAGAAACCCAACTCTAGACTGCCCGTGTGGAAAATGATGGGCACTCAGAGTTTAGGAAGGGAACAATAAACTCTGGGTCAGTCATGGGACTGGTATGAGCAAACAAAATAAGTTTATCTTTAAACAAACACAAAAGGCTTTTAAACATTGAAACCCGCAATGCTTTTGGAAAATGAAACTACCATAAGACCTCCCGCCACACACACAATGCAAACGCAGAATTGGAGGAGATTTCTTCTTATGATAGTCAAACATGCTTACTACGCAAACAAAACTTTTTTGATATTATTACTAGTGCATAGTGCAGAAAAACATTTCGAAAATATAATATAAATCTTAGCCAGCATACAACCATTATTGTATGCCTACTATAGCTACCATCTAAACAGTGGTGACCACCATAAGTAAATGACAGGTTCTACAACTAAAACCGTACTGGGTTTGTATTGTTTCTTTGGATTTCCAACAAATGGTCAGGCTAAGGAACTTCCTTACACCGAAATGGAAACGCCTCTGGAAAGACGCCCCGAGAACCTAACCGGATCTCTGCGAACACAAGGCCGACGCTATGCCATCCCCCGGTCGTTACCGACCTTTATCCGAGGATCCTCAAAGCAACAACCACAAAGTATAATAAATTTGCAGCATCAACATAGGTAAAATATCCGGGCTCCATACCATGATATCACCTTTTATCCAGAAGGAAATGACATACCCTAGGGGCGCGACCCCTAACAACCTTGCCGCAACATTCCTGTTTCGACCACTACCGGGTTGTGAGGCTCGACGAAGTCTCGTCCACAAAGCTACGCTTTTTCACAAAGCCACGCTTTTTCACAAAGCCACGTTTTTTCACAAAGCCATGCTTTTTCACAAAGCCACGCTTTGATCAACAAATGATTAACAGCACTTCGTATGCCACATTACCAAATTGGGAATGTATCACTAGTAACCATCAACTACATAACCTCTGAGCTCGTACGTCTCAGAGAAGGGTGTTAAGCTAAGAGAATAAATTCTCGGCCACCAACAGAAATGTATTTGATAGAAACCAGCTTTACATCTCAAAGTGTAACGTCAGACACACATCCATACAAGTCCGTTCCGGGATCAAACGGAACTGAAGGCACTTCCAAAGAAGCCCTTGCAAATCCGGATAATTTCTAATCACGTCTGGACTTCCCATCAAAAAGGGTGATAAAATCTCTATACCGGGGACCAGTCGATGCAGAGACATTCGACGAGTTGTCCTTTCGTTTTTGAAAATATCCGGTCTTCACCACCGGTCTTCAATTGCTATCCATAACGTCGTATCATTATTCGAAATGAGTTATATGACACAAGGGGCCTCCCCCGACTAAACCAAATAACGAGCGCAATATTAAAAATCATATGGATACTGGGGTCCCAGTTAAATCACATCCTAAAGCCCAAAACTTTTCATTCGAATGGTTAAAACCAATTACCATCTCCAATCTTTTAAATAAAAAGATTCATTCAAATGGTTAAAACAAATTACCATTTCCAATCTTTTAAATAAAAAGATTCATTCAAATGGTTTAAATAATTTCCACACTTTTAATCTTTAAACAAAAAGATTCAATTCACAAAGTTCACCCAGTTTCACAAAAATCCATTCATAGGTTTTCAAATCGATTTCCATTTCAATTTGGATTAATTCGTCCAATCTTTAAATCAAAGATTTAACTAATAGCTTTCAAAATAATTCCATTTTGACCTTTTATACAAAAGATATATTATCCATAGTTTTCCAAACTATTTTCATTTCAAATTTGAAATCCTTTTAACACAAATTGAAAATCCTTTCCTTATATGAAAGCTATTATTGTTTGAAAAAAAATACTTTTCATTTCGGAAATCTGATTCATTTATACGAGTTAAAGTCCTTGGGTTAAATTCAAATTCTCAAAATTTTACTTTTAAAATGGTTTAAATTCATATAAACACATTTATAACATCTTTAATCAAAATTTCCAATCATTGAATTCAAATTCAAATTGAATTATTTAAATTGGAAGCTTTATTAAGTTATTTAAAATAACTTTTTTCTTACAAACTCCTTTTCGAAAGTTTTGACTTTTAACCCAAATCCATTTCCAAAATCAATTGAAATTAAAATTTCAATTTCAAAAATATTAAATTTAAGTCATCTGTGACTTAACCCATTTCCACGTGAAATCCATATTTGTGTGTGTAAAAGTGTGGTCCAGGGGTTTCACATAATAATGCAACATTACAAATCATTCAATCATCACAGATTCAAATATAACAATATATTTGATAAGCGGTATAAACTATAATGCTTATCTTTCATACACAGATCACAGATAGATATATGTTACAGATAATAAATTACATCACAGGGAATTAATTACATTCATCCCAGAGAAACAGATCACAACATAAATCAGAATATATCACTAAGCATCATAGATCAGGAATATCAACCAATCAAATCGTCTAATAGAATCCAAATATCCATAGATAAGATCAATTAATTATCTGAATAATTTAAATCAGATTTATTACTTATGAATAAATCACTAATCCTGGTTAATTAACATTAATTAATTACAAATCATTCTGATTAATTATCCTTTAATCATTTAATTAATCAATTTTAATCATTTAATTACTTTTAATTAAGTAATTATCTTCACGTAATTAATTACCTTTAATTACTTATATTAATTAATCTTAATTAATTAATCAACCTTTAATAAATCACATAAATTAATTAATTCTTAATTAATTGTCCTTGAATTAATTACCTTAATTTATCAATTAACCTTAATCATGTAATTAACTTAACCTTAATCAATCTTTAATTAACCTTTAATTAATCACATAATAAATTAATCTTTAATTACTCAAGGTCTTAATAAACTTAAGATAAACCATTTATCTTTATCACTTATTTCAATCACATCATCAAATTCCATTTGAAACACTTAAGAATATTTTTAAATAATCATTTCAATATAATTATTCAAACCCAAAACAATTCTAACATATTTTTTAACTTTAAAACCAAGTCTTTGAAAACTTATTTTAAAACTTGGATTATTTTCCATTAAATCTGTTATAACGAACAAACTCGAGACACATTTAAATTTACCCGAGCCAACCCATAAAAATTCCCGAGCAACGCATATTCAAATTTTCATCGAGTCGATCCTCCGTTTTCTCATGCTCAAACTCGAGCCATTTTCTTCTTCCTCTTTTTTTTCCAGATAAGTTAAGTTTAGTTTAAGTGTAAACTATAGTATCAAAAAACTCTCACGCGTACTCGGTTATAACTCGAAGCAAACGATCCCTATACTCGAGTAACAACTCGAGATTACCCACCAACAAACAACGCTGACACGAACCCACGCCGTACACGTGCACGGCGTCTCGCCGTCACTCCGGCGAACTCCACCACCTCAGGCAAGTCGCAAAACTCACATACACTTGGAATCGAAACACGATTCGACACAAAAAATTTCAAATCGAAAATAAGCATTTCGCTTGAAAACTGTAACTTAACCCCCCTTGGAAAATCGCCTCGCCGCCGCTTCTCAGACCACCGGAGGAGTTCAAATTCTGTCCACACCACGTCAACACCCCATTCTACCGTTTCCCCTGGAGTACGTGCAACTCGACGCATCAGAGGTGATGAAATCACCTCGTTTGCAGACACGTCAAACACTCGAGCATAAACCCTAATCTAGCCTCGTCTCCTCAAATCGTGCAATAGAAAAAAAAATTCAACAATTTTCTCGACTTCACCAATTGCCGAACTAGCTTCGAGCAGAATCTTAACATTCAAAATTTCTTTGATCGATGGCAATGGCCGAAAAAACATTTCCAGTTCAACATGGAACTGCACTTAAAATACTTCACTAAAAATCACCATTTTTGTTTTTAAAAATCTAGTTTTGCATTGAGGATTCAAGTCGTAAAATTGAATTAGCATTTTAAAACACTTGAATTCAACATATAATTATAGGTTGTACTGTAAAACAAGATTCCAGTTGATGTACTTCACTAACAGGTTGAAAACAAATTTTACAAGCTTGATTTATGTCTAAACAACATATTTTGTTTTAAGCTCAAAGCTAAATAGTAGCTAGATAAAGACACTTTGGATTTTTGAATAACTTCTTAACTCCGTAACAAAGCAAAACAGAGAAGAATCAGAGCAACACACACACACACACACATATATATATATATATATATATAAACACAGAAATATAATCATACATATACAAGCATATTATTACCAATAAATTATACATACAGATTTAATTCAAGTTAAGTCTTAACAAATTTTATTTACTCACCTTGATGGGAAGAAGAACAGAGCTACTCAATTTGCACAGGCTTTGAAATTTAAATTTGCTTGGATCAATACTTTGATGATTTGCTTTTGCTCTGGTCTAATTTTCCAGGCTGAAGTTGCTGTAACGACCCGTATTTTTACGGATCGAAAAGTTCGTTCAAATCTGGAATTTTCAACATTTTAGGTTGTTTCAGATTTTGGGAAGAATTTTGGTTAAGTCCTAAGTCGTAGCCGACTTATGGGTTTGGACGAGTTAGTGATGAGTCTGGGCGAGTTAAGGACTTAAGGGGTGAGTCGGCGACGACCTAAGGAGATAAGTCGTAGCCTAGTTGAGTCGTCTGAAGTTGACTCGTGTGCGAACTAAGGGCTAGGTCGCGTGCGAGTTAAGGAGGGGTTGTTAGTGGGTTAAAGCTTAGGTCGTATGGAAGTTAACCCGTGCAGAGTGCTTAGGTCGGTGGGGCGACCTAGTGGGGTGACCGACCTAAGAAGGTGAGCGTGTTAAGGGAAGACCGACTTAACAGTGTGGCCGAGTTAAAATAGTCAGCCGACTTAAGAGTTGATGACTCATAGGAAGGGACGACCTAGAGTTAGCTTGTGTGGAGTTTAGGTCGGTGGGGCGACTCGGTGGAATGACCGACCTATAGGAATGACCGACTTAAGAGATTATGACTTAAGGACTGGGACGAGTTAGCGGGTTAGTAGTGAATGACTTAGTGCTAGGACTTAAGTCGTAAGCAACTTAAGTATGGTTAGGTCGTGGGGACCCTGTTGTGAGTCGGTAGGTAGTTGAGTCGGCAGCGTGTGTTGAGTTGTGAGTCGGTAGGTAGTTGAGTCGGCAGCGTGTGTTGAGTTATGAGTCGGTAGGTCGTAAGTCGGCAGAGGGTTAGGTCGGCAACGACTTATAGGGGCGGACGACTTAAAAATCTGCCTATAAATAGAAGGGTTTGGCTCACTTTTTGGCACCGGTTTTTGAAGCGACGAAGTGCTGCCATTTTGAGAGCTCGACTTCTACACTTCTTCACTTCTTTTCTCCACTCTAATCTAGTGCTTCCATCCATCCAAGTTGAAGATCAAGATTGAAGATTCAAGAGCTAAAGTTGAAGATCTTCATCTTTTCAAGAGAGATTTCTTCATTTGAAGCGGATTTGTGATAGATCAAGCTTGATCCTTTGCTGTCCAGATCTGAAGCGTGTTGATTTGGGTTTGTTTAGGTGATTTGGTGAGTGGTGATTATCTCTCACACGGATCCAAAGGAGTACATCGGATTGTTGGCCCGATTTGGTGTTAAAATAGTGATTTCCATGCATTTTCTTCATCCTATGTGTAGATCCATATAGATCCATTGTTCATGATGATGTTACATCCATTTTATCATATGTTGACCTATGCAAGTTCATTCATCAAGTTTGTAGAGATATAATCCATGTTTTCATGCTTATTGGACTTTCAACTCTTTAATTACGAAAATGCCATTATTGTTATAATTGTCTACTTAGATCATATTTGAATGCTTGATTGCTTGGATTGATGTTTGATTTGATTGATTGTTGTGAACTAGATGTTTGATGATTAGATTTAGATCGAAGGTGATTCAAAAGCTAAGGGAAAGGCTCTTGAATTGGAAAAGCTGCTCGTGGCATATGTAGCGGGATGATGAAGCTCTTATGCATAGATTTAATGATGTGATGATGAAATGAGGCTTTGCGAGGATGTAATGAAGCGAGGCAATCATGTGATGAAGACTTGGTCTAATCCAGACGGGATCATTCCAAGCATGTTGATAACTCGGTGATATGATTCGAGTTGAGGATAATGAATGGATATGAGAATAGTCGTCGAGGAGGATGACTAGGAGGCTTGGATAGCATCGTTGTTGAAGGTTCTAGCATGCTCTAAGCAAGAGTACGTTTGGGCAGATTCGATAGTCCCAACGGCCAACTGTTGATGGTCGAGTACTCTGGGCAGATTCGATAGTCCTAGGCACGGGCTGCGACGACGTGCGAGAGTTATGTCTAGAACCGGGGTTTCCATTAGCCCTTGACGGACGGCTGAAAGAATGTGCCGGTCATTCAATTAACGGTGATATCGAAGCAATGATAACAGTGATAGCCAGAGTCATGGATGTTTGGTTGTATCGTCATTCGGACTCGAGAGCGGTATTTTCCGGGTGCTTATCTGATTTAGGCCTTGGTACTTGGAAAACATCGCCCTTGACTCGAGTGATAGTAGCTTTACTTTAAATTGTATGCTCTGCTATGTTTGCTTCTGCTTAGTGTGTGTCTGGGGCTATCACTGTAGAATGAGGTTGGAGTGGGAGGGTTGTATTCCTATTCCTTTTCCTTTATGCTCTTTTGGTATGTTGTTAGTTAATTTACTGCTCACTAAGACTGTTGTCTGACTCAAGGCTTTATGTTTTCAATTCTTATTGCCTTGGGCTGTTCGTCCATTTTGGGACGGGCAGACTAGGTAGCAGGTGACAGGTGCTGTTCTCTTCTCACGATGCTGTTATCGAAGACGAGCTAGAGGGTTGCATATTATCTTCTTATATGTACTGGATATTCCGCTGTTTTGTATTCTCTGAGGGATATGTAGTGAGGCTTGATGTATTGACTATGTGGATGCTTGTATTCAACTATTATGGAGTTTTATATGATGTCATTTTGTTCTGTAAAGCTTCACTATACATATGTTCTATTGTATTTTGTCCATGCGCTGTGAGTAATACGATAGATTCTGTCGTTTTAATCTTACCTTGACAATCGTCCATGGTCGCCTGGCACACTTTACAACGCTCTATCTTTAGATTCGGTGCAGGGGTCATGGGCGGTCGTCACATTTGGTATCAGAGCATTGGTTAATCGATTTTACCCAACGCTCGCCGTCGTAACTACGTATGAGAGACGTAATTGTATTTTGATGGATGATTACTATATATAATATAGTAGCTTAGTAGAGTTTGAGTCCTTTATGCAGTTGTTTCTCTAGATGTTCTAATCATTCTTTTTTTTAGATATTGAGAATGAGTCGAAGAGGGAGACCAGCTGCTAGGGAAGGCCGTGCTACTGAAGAGACTGCTGATTATGCAGCCATGTTCGAAGCTATGATGACTTCGATCATGAGGAGGATACCAGTTCCGGGGGCAGCAGTTGATGTTGGAGTTCAAGTCCAAACTCCGAAACCAATGGATTTTGCTAAGCTGTGCAAGGATTATACTGCTCTTGGAGGGAAGGTTTTCTTGGGAACAGAATCAACTATCGAAGTCCAGAGATGGATAGATGCTTGTAGAAGGATCTTTGGTGATTTGGGAATTGATGATGCAACTAAGAGGAAGTTGGCATCGAGGCAGCTTCAAGGGAGAGCCTCTGATTGGTGGAACTCTATTACCATCACTACTCCGGAAGAAGAGATTACTTGGGAGCAATTCCAAGTCAGATTTGAAGCTAAGTTCATTTCTACAGCTCAGAAGTCTGTTCTGTTCAAGAGGTTTGTGGAGCTCAAACAAGGTGGGAGATCGGTTCTGGAGTATGTTTCTGAGTTCGAAGCTTTGTCCAAGTATGCCCGGTCATATATTGAATCTGCTTATCAGAAGAATGAGAAGTTTGTGACCGGCTTGGATAGTTATCTTGGGAGACAGTTGGTGGATCATTTGGACGATTCATTTGAGAAGCTTGTGGAGAAAGCTCTTAGGCATGAGAGTCTGTTTCCTAAGGAAGGACCTGTTGTTGCTGTTACCAAGGGAGAATCTAAACCACAGCAGGGTGGAAACCAGAAGAGGAAGCAACAGCAGCAGAAGGGTAAGGATGGCCAGAAGAAGCCGAAAGGCGAGGTGACTTGCTACAATTGTCAGCAGAAGGGCCATTTCTCGAAGGATTGTAAGAATCCGAAGGTGCCGATGAAGTGTCACAACTGTGACAAGCCGGGACATTTCAGGAAGAATTGTCCAGAACCAAGGAAGGACAGGCAGATTGTGCAAGCCTATGCTTTAGGAGCTGTTCCGTCGTCTTCGAAAGCTCCTACTGCTGAAGAGAAGGGAAAGGGTGTGGTTGTTCAAGGTACTCTTTTCCTATGTGGTGTTCCAGTTAGAGTTCTGTTTGATACTGGAGCATCGCATTCGTTTGTTTATAATGAACTCGTAGGCCGGTTAGGTTTGGAACCGGATATTGTTGATAGGCCATTGGTTGTGACTAATCCAGTTGGGGGTTCGTCTTGTTTGTGTATGTTATGCCGTGGTCTAGTTGTGTCGAGTCATGGTTGCTCTTTTGTTTGTGATTGCTTTGTTCTGAACTTTGCGGGGTTCGGAATTATTTTGGGTATGGACTGACTTAGGAAGTATGCGGCTAAGGTTGATTGCGAAAGGTTGGAAGTGACAGTCGAGAATGTGGAGGGGCGAAAGATTGTGATACGATGTAAGCATGAAGAAGGCGTCTTCATGAGCATCATGTATTCGCTAGTTGTTCCACGGGATGGACT
The DNA here is from genome assembly GCA_030737815.1 of Allium fistulosum. Classification (NCBI taxonomy): domain Eukaryota; kingdom Viridiplantae; phylum Streptophyta; class Magnoliopsida; order Asparagales; family Amaryllidaceae; genus Allium; species Allium fistulosum. Next base: position 391,052,591 of record CM060904.1, read on the forward strand.
GTCATCAGTGCCGATCGCTAATGGATTCGAGGATGTCTTTGACGAAGTCAAAGGGTTGCCGCCACATAGAGAGATCGAGTTTCGTATAGATCTAGTTGAAGGAGCCAGACCTGTTGTGATGCCTCTTAGGCGGATGGCGCCTAGGGAACAGCAGGAGTTGAAGGTGCAAGTTGATGATCTTTTACAGAAAGGATTCATTCGGCGTAGTGTGTCCGAGTGGGGTGCACCAGTTGTGTTCGCAACCAAGGCAGATGGATCATTGAGATTGTGTGTGGATTATCGTGAGCTGAATAAGGTGACAAAGAAGAACAAGTATCCATTGCCAAGAATAGATGACTTGTTTGATCAGCTTCACGAAGCTAAGGTGTTTTCTCAGATGGATTTGGCAACGGGATTTCACCAGTTGAGAGTAGCGAAGGATAGTGTGCCGAAGACTGCTTTTCGGACACCATCTGGTTTCTTTGAGTGGCTGGTAATGCCGTTTGGATTGACTAACGCGCCAGCATATTTTGTGGATCTTATGAATAGAGTGTTCAGAGATCAGTTGAACAAGTTCGTACTTGTGTTCGTGGATGATATTCTGATTTATTCCAGAACGGAAGAAGAGCACAAGACGCACTTGCGTATTGTTTTGGAAATCTTGCGGAAACATCATCTGAAGGCTAAGTTTTCGAAGTGTCACTTCTGGAAGAGTGAAGTGAGGTTCTTAGGCCATGTGATTTCTGGAAATGGAATAGCGGTTGATCCCGCTAAGGTGGCAGCAATCCGGGATTGGGTTAGACCTAAGAATGCATCTGATGTGAGAAGTTTTCTTGGATTAGCAGGATATTATCGACGGTTTATCAAAGACTTCTCCAAGGTAGCTGCACCGTTAACAGGATTGACGAAGAAGAACCGAGTGTTCAGTTGGGATGCTAAGTGTGAGCAAGCTTTCGGAATCCTGAAAGAGAGATTGACAAGTGCTCCTGTTTTGACTATTCCAAGTGGGAATGATGAGATGGTGGTTTACACCGACGCATGTGGTACTGGACTTGGAGCAGTGCTGATGCAGAAGGATAAAGTTGTTGCGTATGCTAGCCGACAACTGAAGCCGCATGAAAGGAATTACCCAACTCATGATTTGGAATTGGCGGCAATTGTATTTGCTCTGAAGATGTGGAGACATTATCTATTGGGAGTTCGATTCGAGTTGTTTACGGATCATAAGTCGCTGAAGTATCTTTTCTCCCAAAAGGATTTGAATCTTCGACAGCAACGTTGGCTAGAGTTTTTGGCATCATATGATTTTGGTATAGCTTATACTCCGGGAAAAGGTAACGCAGTGGCGGATGCGTTAAGTCGAAGACATGCAGGATTGGATGCCATGTTTTCAGAATGGAAGAGTCTCGAGTATTTAGCTGGATTTGACTTCAGGCCTAGATGCGAATTGGAACCTGAGATATTGGCAAACTTATCAATAAGACCCACTCTTGTGGAAAGGATTGGCGAGGGCCAAAAGCGAGATGATAAGCTTGTCAAGATTATCCATGAGTTGGAATCTGGATTGGATCCAGAAAAGGATAAAGGATTCGAGGTCGATCGAGAGGGTTGGCTTTGGAAGCAAGGACGACTAGTTGTTCCCGATGTAGATGAATTGAGGAGTGAAGTTCTGAAGGAAAGTCATCACTCGAAGCTGACAATTCATCCAGGTGGAAATAAGATGTATCGGGATATGAAGAGAACCTACTACTGGGAAGGTATGAAGAAGGATGTTGGGAATTTTATTTCCAAATGTATGAACTGCCAGTTGGTAAAAGCCGAACAAAAGAAGCCAAGTGGATTGCTTCAGCCATTGGAAGTTCCTACATGGAAGTGGGAACAAGTGTCGATGGATTTTATCGATGGATTGCCTAGAACCCGAACGGGAAATGAAGGGATTTGGGTCATTGTAGATCGCCTGACTAAGAGTGCACGATTCATTCCTGTTCGATCAACTAGGACTGCATCAAAGTTGGCTGAGTTGTATGTTAAGTGGATAGTTCGATTCCATGGTATTCCGAAGAGTATAGTGAGCGATCGAGATCCATTGTTCACTAGTGGATTTTGGAAGAGCTTCCAGGAAGTTTTGGGTACCGAGTTGTGTTTGAGTACAGCTTATCACCCTCAAACAGATGGTCAGACCGAGAGAGTCAACCGAGTTTTGGAAGATCTCCTCAGAGCTTGTGTTTTGGACTTCGGAGGATCATGGGAAGATCACCTTCATTTGGTGGAGTTTGCATACAACAACAGTTACCAGTCAAGCATTGGTATGGCACCGTATGAGGCGTTGTATGGAAGACCGTGTAACTCTCCGACATGTTGGTTGGAAACTGGAGAAAAGCTGATGCTTGGGCCAGAGATGATTCGACAGACTTCGGATTGCATAGAGATCATTCGGCAAAGAATGAAGGCAGCCCAAGACCGTCAGAAGAGTTATGCCGATAAACGTCGAAAGGATTTGGAATTCGACGTAGGAGATATGGTTTTTGTGAAGATTTCTCCACTGAAGAATGTTATTCGATTCGGGAAGAAAGGAAAATTGACTCCGAGATTTGTTGGACCATTCCCGATCATCGAGCGAATTGGAAAGCTCGCTTATAGATTGGAATTACCGGAGAAGATGTCGGGTGTGCACAATGTTTTTCACGTATCATATCTACGGAAGTATGTGCACAACTCGAATACCGTGGTTTCTGTTGATAGCTATGAAGATTTCGAAGTTGATCCAGTTGATAGAAGACCTCGTAAGCCGCTTCGTGTTGTTGAAACCGACACGAAACAGCTTAGGAGGAAGGTAGTTAAGTTGCTCAAGATACAATGGAGTGATGATGATAACGACTGTACGTGGGAGGTGGAAGAGAGGATGAAGGCAGCTCATCCTGAACTCTTCAAGGTATGGCCCTAAGGTGTCGTCTCATCTCGCGATATTGTAACTTGTTCTAAGTTTTAGAATTCTGTACGCTAAGCTAGAATTGGATGCATGGTTTGTTGATTGCTATGGATGGTAGGCATACAGAATAGTTTTGATTGCTTGGAATTTCGGGGGCGAAATTCCTAAGGGGGAGAGAATGTAACGACCCGTATTTTTACGGATCGAAAAGTTCATTCAAATCTGGAATTTTCAACATTTTAGGTTGTTTCAGATTTTGGGAAGAATTTTGGTTAAGTCCTAAGTCGTAGCCGACTTATGGGTTTGGACGAGTTAGTGATGAGTCTGGGCGAGTTAAGGACTTAAGGGGTGAGTCGGCGATGACCTAAGGAGATAAGTCGTAGCCTAGTTGAGTCGTCTGAAGTTGACTCGTGTGCGAACTAAGGGCTAGGTCGCGTGCGAGTTAAGGAGGGGTTGTTAGTGGGTTAAAGCTTAGGTCGTATGGAAGTTAACCCGTGCAGAGTGCTTAGGTCGGTGGGGCGACCTAGTGGGGTGACCGACCTAAGAAGGTGAGCGTGTTAAGGGAAGACCGACTTAACAGTGTGGCCGAGTTAAAATAGTCAGCCGACTTAAGAGTTGATGACTCATAGGAAGGGACGACCTAGAGTTAGCTTGTGTGGAGTTTAGGTCGGTGGGGCGACTCGGTGGAATGACCGACCTATAGGAATGACCGACTTAAGAGATTATGACTTAAGGACTGGGACGAGTTAGCGGGTTAGTAGTGAATGACTTAGTGCTAGGACTTAAGTCGTAAGCAACTTAAGTATGGTTAGGTCGTGGGGACCCTGTTGTGAGTCGGTAGGTAGTTGAGTCGGCAGCGTGTGTTGAGTTGTGAGTCGGTAGGTAGTTGAGTCGGCAGCGTGTGTTGAGTTGTGAGTCGGTAGGTCGTAAGTCGGCAGAGGGTTAGGTCGGCAACGACTTATAGGGGCGGACGACTTAAAAATCTGCCTATAAATAGAAGGGTTTGGCTCACTTTTTGGCACCGGTTTTTGAAGCGACGAAGTGCTGCCATTTTGAGAGCTCGACTTCTACACTTCTTCACTTCTTTTCTCCACTCTAATCTAGTGCTTCCATCCATCCAAGTTGAAGATCAAGATTGAAGATTCAAGAGCTAAAGTTGAAGATCTTCATCTTTTCAAGAGAGATTTCTTCATTTGAAGCGGATTTGTGATAGATCAAGCTTGATCCTTTGCTGTCCAGATCTGAAGCGTGTTGATTTGGGTTTGTTTAGGTGATTTGGTGAGTGGTGATTATCTCTCACACGGATCCAAAGGAGTACATCGGATTGTTGGCCCGATTTGGTGTTAAAATAGTGATTTCCATGCATTTTCTTCATCCTATGTGTAGATCCATATAGATCCATTGTTCATGATGATGTTACATCCATTTTATCATATGTTGACCTATGCAAGTTCATTCATCAAGTTTGTAGAGATATAATCCATGTTTTCATGCTTATTGGACTTTCAACTCTTTAATTACGAAAATGCCATTATTGTTATAATTGTCTACTTAGATCATATTTGAATGCTTGATTGCTTGGATTGATGTTTGATTTGATTGATTGTTGTGAACTAGATGTTTGATGATTAGATTTAGATCGAAGGTGATTCAAAAGCTAAGGGAAAGGCTCTTGAATTGGAAAAGCTGCTCGTGGCATATGTAGCGGGATGATGAAGCTCTTATGCATAGATTTAATGATGTGATGATGAAATGAGGCTTTGCGAGGATGTAATGAAGCGAGGCAATCATGTGATGAAGACTTGGTCTAATCCAGACGGGATCATTCCAAGCATGTTGATAACTCGGTGATATGATTCGAGTTGAGGATAATGAATGGATATGAGAATAGTCGTCGAGGAGGATGACTAGGAGGCTTGGATAGCATCGTTGTTGAAGGTTCTAGCATGCTCTAAGCAAGAGTACGTTTGGGCAGATTCGATAGTCCCAACGGCCAACTGTTGATGGTCGAGTACTCTGGGCAGATTCGATAGTCCTAGGCACGGGCTGCGACGACGTGCGAGAGTTATGTCTAGAATCGGGGTTTCCATTAGCCCTTGACGGACGGCTGAAAGAATGTGTCGGTCATTCAATTAACGGTGATATCGAAGCAATGATAACAGTGATAGCCAGAGTCATGGATGTTTGGTTGTATCGTCATTCGGACTCGAGAGCGGTATTTTCCGGGTGCTTATCTGATTTAGGCCTTGGTACTTGGAAAACATCGCCCTTGAGTCGAGTGATAGTAGCTTTACTTTAAATTGTATGCTCTGCTATGTTTGCTTCTGCTTAGTGTGTGTCTGGGGCTATCACTGTAGAATGAGGTTGGAGTGGGAGGGTTGTATTCCTATTCCTTTTCCTTTATGCTCTTTTGGTATGTTGTTAGTTAATTTACTGCTCACTAAGACTGTTGTCTGACTCAAGGCTTTATGTTTTCAATTCTTATTGCCTTGGGCTGTTCGTCCATTTTGGGACGGGCAGACTAGGTAGCAGGTGACAGGTGCTGTTCTCTTCTCACGATGCTGTTATCGAAGACGAGCTAGAGGGTTGCATATTATCTTCTTATATGTACTGGATATTCCGCTGTTTTGTATTCTCTGAGGGATATGTAGTGAGGCTTGATGTATTGACTATGTGGATGCTTGTATTCAACTATTATGGAGTTTTATATGATGTCATTTTGTTCTGTAAAGCTTCACTATACATATGTTCTATTGTATTTTGTCCATGCGCTGTGAGTAATACGATAGATTCTGTCGTTTTAATCTTACCTTGACAATCGTCCATGGTCGCCTGGCACACTTTACAGCGCTCTATCTTTAGATTCGGTGCAGGGGTCATGGGCGGTCGTCACAGTTGCTTTGTTGGTTTGTTTGGAAAACTTCTCTTTGATTTTGTTTTGTTGTTAAAGTTTGAAGTTTGTTTTAATTTGAGATGATATTACTTTAGTTTTCTACTCAGCTGGAATGGAACGACATTGAAATGAGGAGATGATGTATATATGGAAAATGAGGTTTACAAGTGATGATATTACTTTGTCCAAGGTAATGTATTTTTTCTTTCTAGTACAAATATTTGTACTATAGACAGTGATATTTGGTAGTAAATGGAGGCCAACATTTATTACCATGTACAATTTATACTTATCTTATTTGCTTTTCTTCATTTCGGCTGATGGATACTTGTATGGGGCTGAAGATATATGTATTTGTATGCTAAAGATATTGCATTAATTACTTTGTACCATATTTATATTTCTTTCTTTTACTTCATTTCGGCTGAAATGATATAGGATGGTGTACTAGAGATAATGGCATGTACAAATCTACATTTTTATTTTGTTTGTACATAGATGAATAGAATGTTGTCTTCATTTACAAGCTAATGGATGTTTGTATGTATATTTGAATACTTATCCAATTTACACTAGTGTCTTCTTATACGAGCTAACACATATATATATTGTTCAATTTGAATATATAATGTTGTTTGTATTTTCTTTTGCAAGCTACACATATACATTTATTCACTTGTGTACATATATTCCTTTTGCTTTGTCTTTTTGACTTACACTTTGTCTTTACAATATTACTTTATAATATAATTAAATTTCCATTTTAATTTTGCTTTACTTTATAATATTCATTTTTATAGTTTATATAATTCTAGTATTATTTAATATGTTCATTTCACATTTTATATAATTATAAATCTATTTGAAATATTTGTTTAACATCAAGACTTATTTGAATTCTATAAATATATTTTTATAAACTCAAATTGTTATTATTAAACCATTTATTTTAGATTTAAACTCAAATTCATATTTACTCATATATGCACATATACACATATATTCACACATATATAAATATTTAACTCTAAATGATTTAACACATTTCTATTTGATTTCGGGGAAACTTGAATCAATTTACAATTAATTTCACAATTTTTATTCAAAAATAAATTTAAATATCAATTTAAATGTATATAAAATCCGGGGTCGTTACAGACTTCGCCCCTTAAAAAAAATTTCGTCCTCGAAATTGCGAGAGAGGCACAAAGATAGATGAAGAAGATTTCATCAAATCAACTGAATATCTATTCTGCATTTGGCTTACCAAATCAGAATATCAATAATAGATACAAGAACGAATCTGTTTAATTTTTCCACAAGATACTCAGGTTATCCAGATCTACGAAATATGCAGTGGCATCGGTTAGTTCGAAGGAATAACTAACCATTCGTAGAACATATCCGGACCCAAAGATAGACAGATATATGGATACAATTTCAAAATTTTTAGTTTAGGAACTAAAGTATACCTATCAACCATAGCAACCAAAACAATCAATTCATCCAAAAATAATTTTGGTCCATCCGAAGTTTATGTCCCATTTTAATATATCGAATCTTCTTCCTGGATCTACCAGAAACCATCGAAGAATTGAGAAAAGATGTTGAACAAAAGAGATTGATAGAGAAAAGATTGTTTCCTTGTTGTTACAGAGTATTGACCATTGATAGTCGTACTCCCCTGTCCCCTATCTCATCCTCTCCTTGCACTCATACTCACTATAAGTGGATAGTAAGAGAATTTACTGAGGCACACGAACAGATATCTGAGGAATACTCATTCTAGGGTACACTTCACCCTATCTCTAATGAGCTACTTAATGTGTTATACTCCTTAGCTAAAGTTTAACCTTAGCTCTGATACCACTTGTAACAATCCAAAAACTCGGCTTTCGAAAATCAGCACCCGTACTTCACTTGTACTCAAAATGCCCAGATGAGGATGAGAATGTTTCATATGATTGGTCGGATGATAAGGCTGCTTCTGTAATGGTAAATATGTTTATTTCTGTAATGAAAATATTTCATATTCGTTTATTTCACAGTAAATAATTAAATTGTATATCAATTGTGTCAAATATCTGTTCGTAATTGTAGGAGAGATATAATGCAGAGCATGATCGAGCGATACAAGCGAGTGGACGGGAGTCGCTTACGGTTGATGAGTCTAATCGGATATGGGACTCAATCATTGAACCGGCAAGCCGAAACAGGCGTTACAGTTTCGGCAATATGGTATGTGCTCAATGTTTACACAGTAGAAACCTGTATGCCATGAACTTCTTATTCATTTGAGTTTATTAGCGATAACTTGAGTTTTCTTATTGTTATTGTATGCCATGAATTTCTTATTCAGTTGAATTATTTCATAGGCTCTTAATTTCCAAAGAGCATATAGGAGATCCATAGACGAGGAAGAGATTGCTCAGATGCAAACACAATTGGATGAGTTCAATGATTGGCGGAAGAGTCATTTGGCGACGCAGATAGATGAGCGTATTGCTGCCTTCTATCAGGAGCATGGGTCAATGCCCAGGGAAGGAGGTGCAGATGATGATGATGCTTAGTTGGTTTGTTTTGACGGGTACGCTTTATATACATATATGTACATATTATGAGGGGTTTGACATTTGGTAATTTGGATGTTTTGATTAATACTTAGTGTTTTGGTGGATTTGATATTTTGGTTGTTGTCATTGATACTTTGGCACTTGATATGTACTGGTTGTTTAATTTAGTTATGTGGGTTGGTTTGGTGGATTTTTATATTTGGTTATGTTGATTTTCTTATATGATTTTGTGAATATATGTTGGAATATGCAATATTTGATGATTTGGTTGTGTTGATATTGGTTATATGGTATGATGGAATGGTATTATATGTGCGGAATAATGGAATTATATTATTTGGATTGATTGGGATTGAGGGTTGAAGGTGCTGGAATGTGGCAGCTAATTTTGTTCTACATTTGCAACGGCTCGCAATGGCCAAATGGTCGCATATAGCGACGGCTAACGACGGTCAAATTGCAACGCTTTGCATCAATAACCCGGGAAACCAACAACCCCAATGGTTGATTCCACGTGGACAATTAACCGTTACAAGCCGTTGCAAAAAGAACGACGGAGCCGTCACTTTTGCCGTCGCTTTCTTTTGTTGCAACGAGATAATTAGCGACGCCATTTAGCGACGGCTAGCGACGGCCGCCAACGGCTAATAGCCATCGCTAAACAGTGCTTCTTTTGTATTGTACGCAAAATAACAATGTTATACTGTAATGAATCATATGTAACCGATTGAATGTACAGATCTTAAGCATCACATTAACAATTCAATAGAAGTCATTAGCAATAACTAAAGGAAATTTTTACTGGAACAATGGTCGGTAACACAGTTAGATAGTCTTTCGATTTAGATTTTAATTCGATATCAACCCCAAATATGAACACTTAAGATTCGACGGTAAAAATTTATTATATATAAATATATATATATATATGTGTGTGTGTGTTTTTTTTATAATTTATGTTCAAATAATTAAAATACGTCAGTGGATCTTTATTTTTAAAATCTACATCACAAGTCTAAAAGCTTCATTTCTTTATTCGACACACATAATTTCTTGTCTTTACATGAAAACCATGATATAGATCAGTATATTTGTTAAAAAGGAGGTATTATGAACTTTATTAACATATGCAATGTATTGTGAGAATTGCAAATTATCCGTAGAAACTCATAACCATATTTTTTATAGTCCACGTACAAAAATATAAAAACACAAAGAAGCGATATTTTCAATAATATGTTATGCAGTTTACAGAAATGTAACCCCGCTACAAGAAGAAAATCATTTTCCGACAGCTCCTGCCCGTCGGCGGCCGTCGGAAAAAACCGCTGCAAAAAAAGCCGTCGCAAAAAAAATCCGTCGGTGAACAGATTTTCTGACGGCTTCCGACAGACCCCGTCGACAGTTTTTCCGACGGCTGCAGACGACTATCCGACGGCCATCGGAAGACACGTGGACGATCACGCTATGTGCCGAAAGCCGTCGGAAAAGTGCCGTCTCGAGCTGTCGGTAATTTTTGGCCTACAGCCCATCGTGAGCCATCGGAAAACCTGGAAAAAAAATTCTGAATTTCTGCTGCGCTTTCGCCTTCCATGCACAGTCCATAAACACAATATATTTCACCCAACTAAATATATCCAATTCAGATATTCAATATAAAAACAAACCATAGAAAGATAATCAAATATCATAAAGAAATAAATCAAGCATAATTCATATAAAATTAAACCAAACTTCGCTACCTTAATTTACATGCATATAATTGTACAATATATACATCAATCCTTCACCAACTTCTCACCATCAACTTTCAAATGTCAAGATTACTACCACCAAATGTATCATCAAACAATATACACAACATTTCAAATCCAACTCCACCAACTCAATGTATCATCCAAACTTACAAAACATTGACAAAAAAAAGAAACATACCTATCACTCCGGTCAATCAGCTCCAGAACCTCCCGAACCAGCAGATGATGGAAAGCGGCCACCATACTGCTGCATGTACTCAGCAATACGCTGATCCAGCAGCTGTGTCATCTCGCTGGCCTGACGACGGTTCTGCTCTTTCAACTGCGCCACCCTAGCTCTCAACTCTCAATCTCTACTAGATCGATATTAGCTTTGGCCGTTTGGCTGGCTCTCCTCTGTCTACTGGCCTGCAACACTTATTTAATTTAGTCTATAATCTTACTATCAAAGTTACAACATAATGTGTTAATTGTTATATCTATAAACTTATTACTGAAACTAAAGCGATGTGAAGTTCTTTAGAACCAAAAGATTATTAAATTATTATATCTCAATATATTATTCATTACCACTTGATAGCCAAAGCCGTAGCGCCTATTCCGTGACGGTGGATTCATGACTGACTCAAAAATAATGTCCTCCTCATCCATCGTCAGCTATTCCCACCGGTATTCTCCAGAAGTTTCTAGCGTTTTTCCATAAACCTTGCCTGCAACAAATAAAAATGCAGCTAAAATTAATATCATGATATCTTAATTCATTATAATTTAACAATTAAAACAATTACTAATAGTACATAAACTAAAATATGCTTACATGGGTCTTTCTCGATTTATCGTCGTACCATGTATATGAAACTGTCCCGTTCGGATTTACATGCTCGACGACATGCGTACGAATAAACACATCCATATACGACATGGGACCATGCGCCTCAGCTACCTGAAATTGATTATTATGTACTGTTATTGTATATTCAAAATTAGATAGCATAATAACTACTTACAATTCACATTTAATAAATTTACTAGCTCCTGCGATATTACTGGAACAACTTTGACCCTCCTCGATGAGTGACGAGATTTTTGTTCCTATTTGCAGAGTTTCTTTCCGACTTTGCCTGTACATTTAAATTTAGTACATTATTTACTTACCAAATATTTTTTGATATTTACGTATCAATTAAATAATTAATAAAAGTTTAGTACACTTACCTTCACCTCATCACTATCCCAATGTGCTAGCCACCCTTCCCATACACTCGTCCCCATCCAGTTTGGATTCTGCCCTTTATGCTTCACTGTCGACATAGAATCCCTGTAGTTCTTCCTCATCTTCTGCATCCAGTAATGTCGTACCAACTGCAGGTCATCTGATTGTATGTCCACGACGGCCTGTGTTTGATGATAAACAAGCAACCAAAAATTAAACAATAAAATGTGAACAATAAATAAGCGACAAAAACAAATTAAGAATGGAAAACAGAAAATTATACTTATAATGAAATCCTGCCAAATACACTCTAAGATGTGGGGAGGGATATTATCCCACTTCGGCCAACAAGCAGACATCCTACTCTTGTACGCCTCTCTCGAAACTGATAGAACTACAGCTGATGGCTGTAGCTCAAACCCCCTGTGTTAAATATGATACAGATTAGTATATCGTACACAAAATATTTAAGATGCTGAAAAAAGTTTAATACTTACCCCTTCACTCTAGGTACTAGAGACACAGTAGGTTGCTGTGGCGGTTGCGATGGACCGCTGCCATCTCCTCCTAAAGAATGGGAAGAACTCCTCCTTCTGGACGACATGATACCTGTCACAGACACATCATTTTAAAAGAGAACAATAACATGATAATAAAATATAATTTATAGTTAAATAACATAAATGATATAAAGTACATAAAGTGCAAAGTATACCTGATTCAGATTGGGTCTCATATTCCAACGATAAGCAGAATACATTGTATTTTAACATAAATTGCTAAATAAATGATAGAAATGGTAATGCCATAAAGATGTAAATGACGATAAACAGATTCGGTTTCATAAATGACATAAATTACATAACTAGCAAAATAAATCTCATCAATTTCATAATACACCAAGAATTCAACATAAGTACATCAATTGTATAATTACATCAATTGCATAATCTCATCAAGTACATCAATTGAGTATTTACATAACTAGCAAAATAAATCTCATCATTTACATCAATCCTAATCGCCTTCTGATTCTGATTAAGTCTCATATTCTATGTTATTTTCCTCCCTACTCTCGAATGCTTCTACCGAAACGTTTAATTCATCGTTCAGAGGTCCAAAATCAGTACGATCGTCTGTAATTATTATTTCGTTGATTTGCTCAAGATCTGTTGGATAAGCTTGTTCGTTTGGAATATTCTTCCCATTAAACGTAAATCGTGCCTTTGTTTTAAAAACTGCCGACCAATCTGTTTTATCTTTTTTTATTAGAGACGGATAAGGAGCGTAATAAACTTGCAATGCTTGCTTGGCTAGTACAAAAGGATCGTACTTATGATAATGCAACGTGTGCTTTATTTTATTTAGATTATAATCCTTATGCACATTAATTCCAGAACTTGGAACATTGCTAAACCAATTGCATCTAAACAGAAAAACATCCTCCGCCGGTTGTGAGATATAAGTCAGTTGCAAAATTTGTGTTAAAACGCCATAAAAATCATTTATGTAATTTTCTAGATCAACACTACCTTTAAAAAATACACCTATATTATTTGTTAATTTTTCTGCACCGTATTCTTTGGTATTAAATTTATATCCATTGACGAAATATATTGGATATGTCTTGACATTTCTTTTTGGTCCCAACACAAGATGTTTCAAACCTTTATCAACCACGCAATTTCTCGGTTCATAAAAGTATTTTGAAAACCAATCAGAAAATTCTTTACTGAGATCTTCGTGCGGATGTTCACTTTCATAAATACTGCATATATAAATAAAATATTGCATTAAATTCTACATGCGCATGCATTATGGAAATGAATAAATCATTAATTATTATTTCATACTACCTAACAAATGGTGCAACCTTAGCACAATTTATAAGAATATAAGTGTGTGCTACATGATGATCTCTATCGTCTAGCCATACTTCTACACATTTCCCAGAAGGTCGACCATATTGTCTAAAAATAGATAAAATTGTTTGAGAGGACTCTTGTTCGTCGCCCTCGTCATTACGAGGAACACTTTCAAATGATATGTTCACATGGTCACTGAAATAGTGAGAGAGAAAGAATGAACCTTCTTTTTCGATGTAAGATTTACATATCGAATCTTCAACTCGTGCTTTTTACCTCACTTTTTTCTTCAGATGATTCAAGTATCCATGCAAAATTAATTTACATTAACTTTAAATTCCGAATGTAATTAAATTAATTGGTGACATAATACATACCTCTCAAATGGATACATCCATCCATATTGCACAGGACCTCGAAGTCGTGCTTCAGATGGGAGATGAACAGGTAAATGTTCCATTACATTAAAAAACCCGGCGGAAATATTTTCTCGAATTTGCAGAGCAATATAGGAATATCTTCTTCAAGTTTACGTAAACGTTACACTTTTAAAGTAGTCGAACAAAGCTCTTTGTAAAACAGACTAAGCTCCGTTATTACCTTCCAAACTTTTAACGGCAATAGTTCTTTGAATAGAACAGGTAATAAATTTTCCAACATTATGTGACAGTCGTGGCTTTTCATTCTGCTTAACCTACCGTTTTTAAAGTCAACACATCTAGGAAGATTTGATGAAATCCCATCCGGAAATCTTAATTCTTCCACCCATTTAAAAACAACTTTAACTTGATTATTATCTAACTCGTAACATGCTTTGGGTTTTTTACTATCATTAGGTTTCATACGAAGCTCGGGATGTTTGCATAGTTCTTGTATATCGCGCCTTAATTTCAAATCGTCCTTAGTCTTCCCCTTGACATTCAAAATTGTGTTAAAAACATTATCAAAGACATTTTTCTCATTGTGCATCACATCAATATTATGACGAAGCATAAGATGTTTCCAATAAGGCAACTCCCAAAATATACTTTGTTTGCACCAATTATGAATAGTCGATTTGCCTACGATTTCTGTTTGCACTCCAGTTTCATATATCTTTGGATAGTCCCTTACAATTTCATGTATGACTTCGCTTGACTATATCGTTGGTGGTTGTCTGGTTTCTACTCTATTAGATAAAAGTTTTTCTTGTCTCCTCTGAAGGGATGATTGACATGGAGAAAACATCGATGATAGTCTAACCATGAAATTTTCTAACCATTCAGTAAAGAAAACACCCATGTTTCTTCCATGCAATTTGGACATGCTAGACGACCGGATGTACTCCATCCTTAAAGCATTGCAAAGGCAGGAAAATCACTTATAGTCCATAACAAAGAATCAAACATATGAATTTTTTTCTTTGAAACGTCATATGTTTCTACTCCTTCGTTCCACAGTGTTTCTAACTCCTCAATCAATGGTTGTAAATAAACATCAATTCCTTGTGTCGGATCGTTGGGGCCATGAACTACAACAGTAAGAAACATATATTGCATTTTCATACACATCCGTGGAGGTAAATTATAAGATGTGATGATAATGGGCCAAGATGAATAGCACCAAATTGAGAAAATAGTAAAAACCATCCGTACATAATCCAAGTCTAACACCATGACTCTCCGCTGCAAAATTGGGATAAGTTTTGTCGAAATACTTCCATGCTTCTCCATCGGCAGGATGTGTCAACGTACGCTCTTCCTCTATTCTCACACTATGTCATCTCATATGAGCTGCAGTTACAGAAGATGCGGAAAATCTTCGAAGCCTAGGAGTGATGGGCAAATAATGCAAACGTTTGTATGAAACTTCGTTTCCCTTCTTTTTTCTTAATTTGTACCTTTCCTCGTTACATATTCTACACTTTCTAAGAGTGATGTCCTCTTTTCAAAACAACATGCAGCCATTTAAACATGTATCTATTTTCTTATAAGGTAAACCAAAAGCCGACATAAGTTTTTTAAGTTAATAGTGATTTTCGCACATTAAATTATCGGACGGCATATGTCCTTTTGCAACTTGTACAATGGCTGTAAATCTGACTTCGGTGATGTTGTATTTTGACTTCATCGCAATGTATTCTACGGTTACTGATAGCTGGGTGTCGCTTTTACAACCATCCCAAAGAAGTTTCTTAGCAACATCTAGTAAATCATAAAAAAATTGCTTCTGTGAGGACCACATTTTGGAAGGTTTAACTCGATAATAATCCAAACATGACCGACTTAAAAATCCGGAACATAGATAATCAATGGGGTAAATTAAGAAAAATAAGAAAAGAAGAAGAAAACAAACACAGAATCTCGTAACGAAATGACAAAATATAATAATCAAATAAATAGTTCATGAAGCTGTTTACTATACTTTTGATTATAATTTATACAACATTTATCAGATTTATATATACAACAAAACAAATCGAATAATGTAGCGGAACAACATGATGCTGGGAATAATACTAGTAATAATATACCAAATCTTCGTCTTCGTCCTTTAGAGAATAATTTCGATAAGCTGAAAAACTCGGGACTGACCGGAGCGTGATGAAAAGACAAAACACTCGAGTCAGGACTAAAATATTCTTATGTGATTCAAATCGATATTGCATATAAATGAGTGCCACGGCGTCAGAGATGTTTACGGGGTTTCATATCTCCTATCCAATGTATAACGTGTGTGCAATAACTCAAGAGACGTTACAGGATTTTTCATCTCTTAAGGATCCGTCAAAATATATATATGTAGTAGAATACGCTACATATATAATGTCTAATCAGTAAAATAAATATTTTTCTTAGCGTTAAGACTTTACATTAAACCTCCTTAACGCGTTTTTAAGCATCGACGTACAGTTTGAATTTGACACCACCAGTAGAACGTCGGTAGTCAGGGATGCGCCGTGATATGACAACACTAAACCAAAATCGTATGAGTCTCGTATAGGGATAAAAACATGACAAGGCACGTAAGACAATGCCCAAGGTAAGATATTACCAGTTTACCCTTCCCAGCTGGTGGTAACGCATCATAGCCATGATCGCCCACGACGTCCAACACTCCCATAAAATCGGAGGGTGCGCACCAATCAATCACAATGTAAATGATGGTAATATGAATAATTGCGTCCGCTTGGGGTAGCTAACCCACTTGGACGGTACAGCTCCTGTTTTAGTCATTTCCAATTGGCACAGGTGCCAGGCTAATCCATCATCGTTCTCTTTCTTCAAATTCAGCAAACATACGCCAAATCCAACCACTTCGTTTTGGATCATCACTCCACGTACACAGTTGCTAAAGTGGTTCTGGTATCGACAGAAAGTATGCCCATATCCGGCCCCGGTCTTTTTAACAACCAAACGTTGTTTTACACACCGGTTGGTACTTTTACATTTCAAAAATAGTTCATACTTGATATCAAAATATCATATTCGCTTCAAAATCAAATCCATCAAAATATACCATTTCACTTCAAAAATTATTTTCGCCTCAATATTTCGATTTCGCTTCCAAAATCGTTTCGAATTTCAATTTAGGTTATAACTTAATCTTAGCCCAATACGTATTTAAATCCGAGATTTAAATATAAACAATCTTTTGACCAATTTGAATTTTTAGAAAATAGTTTAAATAATTAAAATTGTTAAAAATAGTTTAAAAGATTAAAACAGTTTTATATAAAATAGTTTAAGTATTAAAATGCTTATATAGGAAAATCGTTTGGAAAATCCAAAATGATTTAAATATTTAAAAAGATAAATTTAAGTAGTTTATATCAAAATAATTTATTTGAAAGTAGTTTCAAAGTCAAACTGATTCGATTTCCAAATTTCCAATTCAAATCACTTTTAAATTTCCATTTCGATTTTTATCAATTCCAAGTTCGATTTTAAAAACATAGATTCAAAACACTTAGATCAAATTCACTTTCATACCCAATTTGAAATCCAAATCCTCAAATATAATCCAATTCCGAGCTCAATTTCGAAATAGTTCGATTTCCATAAATTTGATTTTTCATTTTCTTAAAATCAAATCATTTAAATAAATTTCAAAACAAAATTTTTGAAGTCATTTAATTTAACCAATCCAGTGTTCGTATGTAATTTTCTATCCTATGGCCAAGTGATCAGTTATTTCAATTTAATTTCAGGGATGGAGATATATCATTCCAACCCAAATCACCATGTCATAGGTATATATCATTTCAACCTATTTCTTAATTTATTCGAAACAATTCAATTTACAGTTTTATATAATGTGAATGATATACACGATGATAACAGGATATATCAAAATAAATAAAACGTCCAAATCATCCAAACAATCAATCAATAGCATACATCACAATCAATCATTCAAACAGTCAATATATCACAACAACTAATATCAGGTATTTTACTGGAAATTAAATTCCAATTTCAAATTAGACTGTCAATTTTATTTTTAACTATTAAATCAAATGAAAATTTAGATGACAATCGAATTTATCAAACAACGATCAATAAATTTATATCTCTTCATAAATTCAAATTTAACTAGCATAAAAATATTCTAGTACTTGTGAGCATTATAAAACACTCACTTTTATTTTCTGTTGTCGCCGGGGCGTTCCAGTTTGGAATTAAATCGAACAACGTCCGATTTTAGCTCAAATTTACACTGTCTCCAAATCCATCCAAACAGGTTTCATTTCGAAGCTCTCATCATCACGATCGCAACGCAAAAATTCGTGCCTCGATTCGACCTCATATGCGAGAGTTATTAAATTTTAGTTCATCGGCAAAATATAATTAAATTTAAAACACTAATTTAATTTTTATTAAAACCCATTACCATAAACCATTCTAGCCCTCCCAAAATGCACATTCTTCCCCGCAAATGCACTATACCTCGCTGCACGTAAATAAACCCAAAGCCTCGACCATGCCAGGCGTTAACATGCACGAGCCTTCCTAATCACCATCGACAAACCTAAGTTCACCTACACGTTTGCCTCCCTTCCCTCTTTCGGTTTCACACCTTTGCCACTGCCCCGAGTTTCCTGATTGAATCGCGACTTCGCCCACTTCTAGTTGCTACAGTGACCACATGCGACCTGCCAGAGACGACCGGACCACTTTATCTTCCCACCCCAGCTGCTAAACGACAACGCGAGTATGGAACCAATCTTTATTTCGCCTCTCATCGCCTGGTTTTCTCGAAAATCCAAACCCTAGGCCAAAACAGTGTTCGACCTTATAGTCGAGCCTCCCAAAATGACGTTGCACTCACCAAAACACACACCAGATCGAAGCTCATGGAAAAATAGGAATTTTAAAACTTGTTTGGGAATTTTTCACGGAGTAGAATGCGAATTAAATTTTTCTGAAGTTTTGTTTTCCTTTTTTCTCTTTACTATCTTAGCTACTCGTGTAAATAAAGGAAAAGAAAGATAGGAGACATGTAGGGACAAGCCATAGGGTGGCTAGTTCAGTATAGAGTAGGATGATGGAGAAAGAAAGTCAGCTGCTAGTCAAATCGACAAAAATAAATTATTTAAAATTCACATATATCTAGCTATTAATTTCAAACCCTAATCGAGGCATGCCGCCAGGCGTTTATAATGTTATACCCCTATTCTGAAAGCAATAAAACAGGTTTCGAGTCCCAGTTCGATCGTATGGAGAAGATAGCTTTTTGGACCCAATTATTATATTGAATTTTCGATATTAAATTCAATGCGTTTTTATCCCGTACGACTATATAAACGATTATTCCACATGCTATGAAATTTGAAATCTGATAATAACACACTATTACGGATCCAATGGAATTAGTTTCATCGAAATTAGAGACTATGCCCCGAAAGGCTATTTTTATATGTTAATTTAAACGATTTAATTTTAAATCGAGTAAATCACTTTTAAATTCAATTTAAAAGTTCTATTACCTTCATTCTTATGAATATAAATTTAATAAGCCTTTAAACAATTTTTTTTCCAAATAAAAATTCAGGATTTAAATTATTATCACGATTTCAATTATTTAATTCAACAATTAAATTGTCAATAAATCATTATATTTGAAATTCAACCTATTAAATCGATAAAATTTTACGTTCCAATATTTAAAATCAATTAAATAAACAATTTCAAATAACTCAAAATTCTGGGTCGTTAAATTCTCCCCCCTTAAAAGAATTTCGTCCCCGAAATTGCCAAGGTAAGAAGAACGGCCTAAAACCCATTAACTTTCCCAAAACAAATTAGTTGAAACAACTTCCCAAAATCAATTTGTTGAAACCACATTATCAATTTTACTAGTTTCCAAATTCATCCATAGATTCCAAATAATATTATTATTTACTCAATCATTTCAAGTTATAATCAAAAATCAAATTTTCCGTTGTTTAAATTTTTTCAAAATTTTCTAACTCCTTAAATTTTCGGAAATTTTTGTCAGCGTCTCCTTTGAGCGGCTTGATCGAAAGAACTACAAAACGCCACTACGGGCCCCAAACCAACAAAAGAAAACAAAAGCCTAGTGGCTCAATCATAAAACCATCAAATCAAATTACAAAATAAACATGTACCATTTTGTCGAGCAATCCAATTTTTTTTCTGATTTTAAATACCTGCATCTTATTTACCAATGATATCCAATCATATAAATTAAAATCATTTTATATTTAGCATTTTCAATTTCCAATATTAGCTTTACTTAAGCCCGTACGATGTACATATATCATCCGTATGCAATATCAAATCTGATCGCTCACTCGATCACACAATTTCACTTCTGAACTAGTATCATTCTCACGGCTCTCTAGTGCGGACTTAGATTTAGTTCCTTAATCAGAAACCATTATTCTTCTTGCATAGCCATATACCATGATAGAGAATTCCAGAATCAAATCAAAAATCAATATCTAGGGTTCGCCGTCGAGAATCGAGTGAAAAATCCTAACTCGGATCGATATAAATTATCTCGAAATTCTCTGCTCGAAACTGGATGAAATCGTTATGCGGATAAAATAATATACATACAACTTACATATTTATTTCTATTGATTCTTTGCTATACCAAATTCCTTTGTTTATATTTACTTCATTTCCATTCAATTATTCACAATTATCATCCACATTGCATTATTCACATTGCTTACTTTCTTAGTATTATTTTCAATACCAATTATCTCTTAAGAACTTTCTCATCAAATTTTCTTAAGTCAATTATAAATTTTTTTGTACAAAGGTTCTTATGTTTATTACCACTTCACCACTTAAATTTGTATCCACTTCTATTCAAATTCAATTCCATCTAACTCAATTTATCTTCCAATTTTAAATATTGAAATTTATCAACCATATCCCAAACCATATTTACTCACTAATTAAATTAGTTAGTCCACTTAGTCCATTCCATTAATTATGTCAAATCTCAATAAATTCCATTTTCAAAATTTTATTTTATTTAGCCCCACTTAGGCTAAATTTCCAAATTTCACTTTATTAGTTCAGTTCAATTCACTTAATTTGTTCACTTCACTAATTTATTCTACTACCACAATCACTTCATTTAACTTTTCTTAAGTTAAATTTAATCTCCTATCTCAATTTCACAATTTCATTTCTTATCCATATCATTTCTCAAATTTATAAGTTCGAAACTTAACTTTATTTATTCCACAAACACTTAGATAGCAAATTTCAGAATCTAAACACCCGGTTTAATTTCAAATCAATTTGAAATCATATATATATATACATATCTCACTTTTATATCAAATCAAAAATTTAAATATCTTAAAAATCAAAAACTTGTTTATCAAAACAAGATTCCATTAGCAAATTATTACGGTAGCAATCCATCACTTAGAAACTCGAAAATGAACACCGAAGATGTCGCGATCATCATCAGAATTATTTTTCAGCGGCCGAAGTGAGTTCAGTACTTTTATTTCTTTTAAACCATTTCTAAATACTTTTATTCAAATATACTTCCAAAATAATACTATCATTACTATTTTTCAAAAACACTTTGAAACACATTTCAAAATTCCCAGGATTTGGCTCAAAACTTCTCAATTTTAAATCCATTTTAATTTATAAGTTACATTTATAATTTATACTCACAAAATTTCACCTTTTTAAAACATTTCACAGTGGTTTTATCATTGTTTATTTTAACATCTTTTATTAAGGCGCAACAACCAATTAATGATAATAACCAATATTATCATTCCTAACCACCCATACACAATATGTACCCTAATAATTTTTGAAAAATTATTTCTTTGTATATAAAATATTATCAGGGTAAAACTATTTCATTTACCCAATTTTCTAAACAATACTATGTCGAATTGTTCTGTTCAAGTGTTTAGAGACCCCTATCAATAACTTTAATTACTCGTATTGACAAGAATTCATAAACCACTCAACAAATCAACCAACACAATATAAAACAAGTTTTATATTCACTAATAAATAAGCGCTCATATATATACACTCAAACTCATTCTAGGGTACCACTGACCCTATCTCTAATGAGTTACCCCATAAAGCCAAGGTTATCGCTAAACCAAAGCTCCGATACCAGTTGTGAAGACCCACGTTTCGGAAGGTTTAAATCGACAATAATCCACACATGTACGACTTAAACAATCCGGAACATAGATAATCAATGGGGTAAATTAAAAAAAATAAGAAAAGAAGAAGAAAACAGGCACAAAATCTCGTAGTGGAATGACAAAATATAATAATCAAATAAACAATTAATGAAGCTGTTTACTATACTTTTGATTATAATTTATACAACATTATTAGAGTTATATATACAACAGAACAAATCGAATAATGCAGCGGAACAACATGATGCTGGGAATAATACTAGTAATAATATACCAAATTCGTCTTCGTCTTCCAGAGAATAATCTTCGATAAGCTGAAAAACTTTGGACTGACCCGAGCGTGATGAAAAGACAAAACACATGAGTCAGGACAAAAATATTCTAATGTGAGTCAAATCGATATCGCATATAAATGAGTGCCACGACGTCAAAGATGTTTACGGGGTTTCACATCTCCTATCCAATGTATAACGTGCGTGCAATAACTCAAGAGATGTTACGAGATTTTCCAACTCTTAAGGATCCGTCAAAATATTTATATGTAGTAGAATACGCTAAATATATAATGTCTAATCAGTAAAATAAATATTTTTCGTAGCGTTAAGGCTTTACATTGATCCCCCTTAACACATTTTTAAGCATCGGCGTACAATTTGCATTTGACACCACCAGTAGAACGTCGGTAGTCAGGGATGCACTGTGATATGACAACACTAACGAAAATCGTATGAGTCTCGTATAGGGATAAAAGTATGACAAGGCACGTGAGGGAATGCCCAAGGTAGGATACTACCAGTTTACCCTTCCCGACTGGTGGTAACACATCATAGCCATGATCGCCCACCACGTCTAACACTCCCATAAAATCGGAGGGTGCGCACCAGTCAATCACAATGTAAATGATGGTAATACGAAGAAGTGCGTCCGCTCGGGGTAGCTAACTCACTTGGCCGGTACGGCTCCTGTTTTAGTCATTTCCAATTGGCACAAGTGCCGGGCTAATTCATCATCGTTCTCTTTCTTCAAATTCAACAACCGTACGCCAAATCCAACCACTTCGTTCTGGACCATCACTCCACGTACACAGTTGTTATAGTGGTTCCGGTATCGACAGGGAGTATGCCCATATCCGACCCCTGTCTTTTTAACAACCAAACGTCGTTTTACACACCGGTTGGTACTTTTACATTTCGAAAATAGTTCATACTTGATATCAAAATATCATATTCGCTTCAAAATAAAATTCATTTCGAAATCATCATATTTACCCAAAATATACTATTTCACTTCAAAAATAATTTTTGCCTCAATATTTCGATTTCGCTTCCAAAATCGTTTCGAATTTCAATTTAGGTTATAACTTCATTTTAACCCAATACGTATTTAAATCTGAGATTTGTATATAAACACTCCTTTGGCCAATTTGAATTTTTAGAAAAATAGTTTAAATAATTTTAAAATAGTTTAAATAATTAAAACAGTTAAAAAGATTAAAATAGTTTTATATAAAATAGTTTAAGTACTAAAATGGTTTATATAACAAAATCGTTTGGAAAATCCAAAATGATTTGAATATTTAAAAAGATAAATTTAAGTAGTTTATATCAAAATAATTTATTTGAAAATAGTTTCAAGGTCAAACTAATTCGATATCCAGATTTCCAATTCAAATCACTTTTAAATTTCCATTTCGATTTTTATCAATTCCGAGTTCGATTTCAAAACATCGATTCAAAAAACTTAAATCAAATTCACTTTCAATACCCAATTTAAAATCCAAATCCTCAAATATAATTCAATTCTGAGATCAAATTTGAAATAATTCGATTTCCATAAATTCGATTTTTCATTTTCTTAAATTCAAATCATTTAAATAAATTTCAAGTCAAAATTTTTGAAATCATTTAATTTAACCAATCTGATGTTCGTATATAATTTTCTATCCTATGGCCAATTGATCAGTTATTTCAATTTAGTTTCAGGGATGGATATACATCATTTCAACCCAAATCATCGTGTCATAGGTATATATCTTTCAACCTATTTTTTAACTCATTCGAAATATTTCAATTTATAGTTTTATATACTGTGAATAATATACATGATGATAACAGGATATATCAAAATAAATAAAATGTCCAAATCAACCAAACAGTCAATCAATAGCATCCATCACAATCAATCATCCAAACAGTCAATAAATCACAACAATTAATATCGGGTATTTTACTGGCAATTATAAATTCCAATTTCAAATTTGACTGTCATTTTATTTTTAACAGTTAATTCAAATGACAATGTAGATGACAATCGAATTTATCAAACAACGATCAATAAATTTATATCACTTCATAAATTCAAATTTAACTAGCATAAAAATATTCTAGTACTTGTGAGCGTTATAAAACACTCACCTTTATTTTCTGTTGTCGTCGGGGCGTTCCGGTTTGGAACTAAAACCGAACAACGTCTGATTTTAGTCCAAATTTCCACTGTCTTCAAATCTGTCCAAACCAGTTCATTTCGAAACTCTCGTCATCACGATCACAACGCAAAAATCCATGCCTCGATTCGACCTCGTATGCGAGAGTTATTAAAATTTTAGTTTATCGGAAAAATATAATTAAATTTAAAACACTAATTTAATTTTTATTAAAACCCATTACCATAAATCATTCTAGCCCGGCCCAAAACGCACCTTCTTCCCCAAACATACTGTTCCTCCCTGCATGCAAATAAACCCAAAGCATCGACCGTGCCAGGCGTGCACGTGCACGAGCCTTGCCAATCACCATCGACAAACCCGAGTTCACCTACACGTTCGCCTCCCTTCCCTCTTTCGATTTAACACCTTCGCCACCGCCCCAAGTTTCCTAATCGAATCGCGACTTCGCCCACATCCAGTTGCTACAGTGACCACACGTGACCTGCCAGAGATGACCAGACCACCCTATCTTCCCACCCTAGCTGCTAAACGACGATGCGAGTATGGAACCAATCTTTATTTCGCCTCCCATTGCCTCATTTTCTCAGAAATCCAAACCCTAGGCCAAAACAGTGTTCGACCTTACAATCGAGCCTCCCAAAATGACGCTGCACTCACCAAAACACACACCAGATCGAAGCTCACGGAAAAATAGGAATTTTAAAACTTGTTTGGGAACTTTTCATGGAGTAGAATGTGAATTAAATTATTTTGAAGTTTTGTTTTCCCATTTTTTTCTTTACTGTCTTAGCTGCTCATGTAAATAAAGGAAAAGAAAGATAGGAGACAGGTAGGCACGAGCCATAGGGTGGCTGGTTCAATATAGAGTGGGCTGATGGAGAAATAAAGTCAGCTGCTAGTCAAATAGACGAAAATAAATTATTTAAAATCCACAAATATCTAGCTATTAATTTCGAACCCCAATCGAGGCATGCCGCTAGGCGTTCACAATGTTATACCCCTATTTCGAATGCAATGGAACATGTTTCGAGTCCCAATTCGATCATATGGAGAAGATAACCTTTTGGACCTAATTATTATATTGAATTTTCGATATTAAATTCAATGCGTTTTTATCCCATACGACTAAACGAGAACTCCAAATGCTATGAAATTTGAAATCCAATAACAACACACTATTATGGATCCAATGAAACTTGTTTCGTCAAAATCCGAGACTGTACCCTGGTAGGCTATTTTTATATGCTAATTTAAACGAGTTAATTTTAAATCGTGTAAATCACTTTTAAATTCAATTTAAAAGTTCTATTACCTTCATTCTTATGAATATAAATTTAGTAAGCCTTTAAACTATTTTTTTTCCAAATAAAAATCCAAGATTTAAATTATGATCACAATTTCAATTATTTAATTCAACAATTAAATTATCAATAAATCATTATATTTGAAATTTAACCTATTAAATCGCTAAAATTTTACTTTCCAATATTTAAAATCAATTAAATAAATAATTTCAAATAACCCAAAATTCTGGGTCGTTGCAGCTTCATTATTTAGTTCTTTAACATTTTCATCATTGTCGTCGACTTCAACCGTAGGGAACAAAGATCGTGCTGCATCTTCAATCATATTTTCTATATGGTTCGTCATAACAATTTCATTACCAGCAATATCTAATTCAGACTCTGGAGAAGTATTTGCTACAACTTCTCCATGACGATCCCAAACATAATACTCGGGCACGAAACCGTTTTTGCACAAATGGACTTTCACAATATCGGGTAACAAATACTTCAAATGTTTACACCTACTACACGGACAACGAATTTCTACATCGTTACCGTTATTACTTAAAGCAAATTTGACAAATACGTTTATACCATTATAAAAATCATCCTTTATTGAGCCTCTCAATCCCCTTCTTTGATGCATCCATCTCCTTCGATCAACAAAATAATCAATCATTTTTCCTATTTGAAAAAATATGTCACAAATTCAAAAATAAATATTGGTCATATTTCTGAATTCACATCTTATTTTTCAATGTATCGATACAAAAACTTATACGCGTCAATTTTACCCCACTTAAAAATACATTATAGAAATATTGGTTTATGGTTTTTTTTCGTGGTCAGTCATCCTACTTTCCATTACAAACACAGTAAACACTTACATTTCGTACATTATTTTGTTTTAAATGATTCAACAAAATTTCGGCAGCACTTCCCTTTTGTTTCCTGCATTGTACACAAATGCGTGTACGCAGGAAACAAAAAAAAGTGACGACAAATTTTTTTGAACCGTTTGAAACGAAATAATGTGCGAAATGTTATTGTTTACTGTGTTTATAACTTGTCCAATACAGAGACAAATCCAACAAATATTGTACCAGATGAATATAAATGACCGTTTTGTCATTTGTGACAAAAACGACTATTTATATAACGATCATGTACAACAACCGTCGGACGGGATCCAAAACTCTCTGAAGGACGTTAATAAAAGTAGTTTATAAAAAAGAATATTTACTAATTTTGTACATTTCAAAAAATTATTAATTTACTACATTTGTTCCGCGCATTTTATCGAATAAGGCTGCTGTAATATTGTTGTCATTTTTCAATACAGTCAATTTTTTTTAGACTCGTGCGTTCATTATTGTTATACAAGTCAAGATGTTATACAACTCATGTCTTATTCTAATTAACACAATGCAATGGTAGAAACAACACATATACAATGGTTTACATATACACGCACAATCACAAATTATACATACTCTTCAAAATTTCACGATAACATTTGAAATAGGTATACCATGGGATGCTATAAACCATTATTACGCTATTGTAAGCAATTGTAATCACTAATTAGCCTTAATTTATCAACTTATGCAAATCTATATTTAGGGTAAAAATTATATTTTTGGCGAAAATAAGAGAATATACCTGAAATTTAGAGCAATAGAGTTTGATTTTGCAGCTCTGGAGGATCTGGAAGTTCAAAATTGGAGATTGGAAGCTTGGAGGAGGGATTTTGGGGTTTTTTGAAGAAAATTTTCGTGCTGCAAAATGAGAAAGAAGAAGACTCGGCTGTGCTTGTAATTCGCAAATTTCCGACGGCCGCCGACGGACCATCGGAAGCCATCGAAAATTAACGGTCGAAAGCCGTCGCGACGTGCTGTTGGAATATAAGTCTTTTCTATTAGTACCCCACCCTTCCAAAGAAAAAAAAAAAGGAAAAAAACAAAAAACAATCTGAATCCAAAATATATGTAGTCGCTTAAACTACGTACTCCCCATATAAATATTGAAAAAAAGTGGTAAGTTGGAAAATGCATATGTTCTGCAATTTTTGAAAAGGTGTGGAAAGCACACAGAGCAAAAAATTTGTAGTTGCAAAATTAAACATTAGAAGAAAATTCAAAACACCGTTCATGTAAAATTAATTATTTGCCCCATTTTTGAGCAGTAAAACACTTTTTACTTTTGGAAATTATGATAAATAATCATGAATATGAGTCGACAACCACTTCTAAAAAATTTAAAATATTTGTGCAACTAACCATGTACAACATATATTCAATACATCCACTGCACGTGTACCATTTGATTTATTATTTAAACATTTTTGATGATCACTCTCATGATATTTTAGATGAAACGGATGATTAAGACTGACTGGAGATGAGATAATACCCTCTGCGTGTATTGCACTAATGTAGAACGCTGACATTTTGGTAATATTACCAAAAATATTAAATTGCATAAATAAATGAAAATCACAAACATGAGAGCTTTGGATGAATTTTGATTTTTTACGTCCCATTTGCCACATAAACTTCTTTTCCTAGGGGTCCATAATATATTTCATATTTACCTACAAGCAAACAGAATAATCACCTATGTATGTCGACTCCTAAAAGCGTGCTTTATAACATTAGAACGATCATTATATTTGGTGGAGGATGATCCTCCGAGGATCCAAGTTCAGATCGCAATCCACATTCCAAAAGAAGCTTTATATGTCATATTGCGTAGTTACGTTCGTATATGTATATGGACTCGGCCCAAGGATGGTCCACCAAGCTATCGGGTTAGGACAGACCAGTTGGTAAGGGCAGCAAACTAATTTTTTTTTTTTAGTATAACTATTTATATATGAATTGTAAGATGCACAATACTGTTATTTTTAAAACCTACATTGACTAAAAAGAAATGAAACTTTTAGGCGTGTGATGTAGGTTTTAAAGAAATGACACTATTTGGTATAACTATTATTTTATGTATATGCAATAAAACTTTCTGACGATCCGGTTTCAAAGCCGGCAAGGGACTATATTTTAATTTTGCTTGTTTCTTTCAAAGTTGTCCATATGGACATGGGCAATGGACATGGGCAATAAGAATTTAGAGTAAAATACATGGTCCATTGGGCCGAAAGTTCTTTATGATTTTAATGAAATATTCAAGTATTATATCCAACTCTTTGAAATCCTTTCTATATGTTTCTTTTGTTTTTAAATAACAGCCACTACGTACGTGGGCGGGTATGAAAAAATAAAAAGAAAAATAAAAAGTTGCTAGTTTACCATAAACTAGCCCCCGCTTCGCACACGGAACGAAGACATCATTTCTGTTTTGTCACCTGATGACTGACATAGCCGACACATTGGTAATTGGCATTTGCATGATATTGCATGTGAGATCTTTGCAAAATAAAAAGTAAAAACTACTTGGTTCACGCATATGCAATTTGAATCCGTGAGTTTATCATTGGACATAATAGATTGAATATATAACTATATAGACTGGAACTCATGTTGTACCGTAATTGGGCGCAATATTATGTGTAATCCGCATCGGTTACCGTAAAGCAACATATTAAAAAAATTCATTTTTTGTGCATTAAGATAGGTAGCACAACCAAGGAGAAAACAACTTTTCGGAGGCATAAAGGTTTAATAATAGAATTTTTTATTTTTTATTTTTTTTCATTGATTTGGAAAACGCATTGAGAAACGTACAGTGGGTGGTTGAGTGCCCAAAAAAAATAGAAAATAAAAATAAAGGAGGTAAAGTACTTTGTATAACAGAAAACATACAAGAAAAGAAATTTAACACATTCTTTTGTACATAGTTTTGGGGAGAAGCTTCAATTACTCAGCACTACGTTAAAACCTTCTAATGTTGAGCTCAGCGATGCAAATCACTCCAAACCGATTTTTTTCAAGCTTCTTCCTGCTTTTTCTCTTCTCATTCTTAATTTAATGCTCTGTTGTTTCTGTTGTAACAAGGAATATCTATAGGATTAAGATCTTCATTACGACAAACATCAAGGCCTGTCTAGGTTCTCGTTGTAATGTTGGTTTGCATATGATGTAGTCTACATTTCTCAATGCTTATTTGCTAGGATCCATAGTGGTTACGTCTCCGCACAAAAATACTTTGATTATCTATCTCCATACCCAAAAAAATGCTACTAATTGTTTGTTTAATTAAGCATGTTAAATGATAACTTCATGGTCATTGTTTTTTATGCACATGTATGTAACTATCTAGTTAAATCACCGCTATAGCACATAGCACTCTTCGACGTCTATGCTTTTCAATATAGCGCTATTTTAAAGCATAATTGCTCAATATAGTTTAAAAATTTATTGTATTCACCAAATCTGAACTGTATAAATCATGATATTCTTTGGTTTTATTATACAAGATTAAACAATGTTTCTTTTTCGTAGTGAAAATGTGAATAAATTTGATTTAATATCTAATGAAGTTTTTTGCGCATCTGCTATATTCCCATTTTATCTCCGTTATAACTTTTTACATCTCCACCGCTATGGTACCACTAAACGCTTTAATTGTACATGCACGTATAAATTCTGAAGTCTATGCAGGGGGTTTAACTGATAAGACGAAATCGCCTCAAACTCACTTTGGTAAGTTGATTGTCTATGACAAAATTGACCAAACACTCAAGAACAGAGATCAAGTAGAGCCTGGGAGACTTAATGTGATCCTAGTCCTAGGTTTGAGGAGGTTAGATCTCTGGTCATCAAATATGTTAACTTTTTATCCTAACTCAAATCACAAATCACAAACAAATATGCTAAAAAGCAAGAAGTGAACACAATAAAGCAAGGACACATAGAATTTTTATAGTGGTTTGATAATCTCTGCCCTACATCCACTTAGCTTTATTTATTATGATTTTCTAGTTTACAATTGTTACAACGTTTACTAGATCTCTCTGAATCATTTACAACAATTGTGAATTGCTAGATCTGAAAAAGTTAGTGGTACATATGTAAGTTGTTACATATATCTAACTTTGTAATCAATCTTTTTCTTAACAAGGGAGTTTGTTTTCTTTTATATACTTTGTTATATAATTAATTCACAGTATATTTGTAAGGATCCGTAATTTTCGATAATTAAAATTAGTTAATTTAATGAGGTTTTGTAATTAAATGTTGAAAGAAATAAAAATTTGTGGCCTATTACTAAGATTATAACGGAAATGGAAGGTAATAGTATTAACTTAAGGTAATTTATAACCGCCTTAAATATAGTAATGGTAATAGATTGTTGTCTGTTACCAATATATTAAATCAATTGCAATTAAAGGAAACAAATGTTACATTTATGTGAGTTAAGATTATAACTAGAGTGAAATGTAATAATGAAAATTTAAGTTAATTATTAAATATTGTAAAGATAGTCCAATCAATTGAAATAATTTAAATGTTATACTTGGTTATAAATTGAATATAAGAAAACAAATGTAAATATTGAATCAATTAATGAAATAATATATAGTTTATGGTAATTGAATAAAATCAGTGTTATTTAAGTAATTATGACATTTATTGTAAATGATAAACTTACAAATGTTACTAAATATAGAAATGTTGACAATTGTTATTTGTTACCCATTTATCTAATCGCTTACAAATAAATGTAAATAAATGTTGCACTAATGTGAGTTAAGACAATAACTGCAAATTGTGAATGTAATAAAGGTATAGAAATGTTAATTATATTTACAAGGCAATAATTGATGTAATAAAAAAGAGCGAAACAAAAACAAATTAATTTATTGAGATTTTTAAATTATAATAAAATTGACAAAAATTTAATATAATGTAATATAATGTAATATAGTAGTTAATACAAATAAGAGATGAGAAACTATTATTTATTAAGAAATGTGTAATTACCGTTTCTATCCAATAGTGTATAAATATGTGTAAATTACTATTAGATAGGAAATAATTGTTCTACTTCTCATTACATTCATTTAGTCCATTTTGAAACTTAATCAACTGAAATTTATGTAATTGAAAATTTTCAATTAATAGGAGAGAGAATGCTAAATTGTAAATTAATAGGTGTAATTAAAAGTAGCTTATGTTTTGTGCAAATATAAGGAAAGTTTGATTTAATGAAAAGAACATTTACATCAAATAAAATGAATGTTTCATTTGTGAATGTAGGTTTAATTTCATTAGAATAAAGAATAGAATGATTGATTTTAAAAGAAGAAATATATGTTTATTGAACTGTGTTTTAGCTTACAGATTGATTACAAGAATAAGAAAATAATCTATTTCAAAGTTATTTATTACTCTTGTGTATAAACAACAAATTTATAAACGTGTTTTAAATAAACAATTGTTCGATTTTTCATCCATTTTAGTTGTCTGTTTTGAAATTTAACTTTGTAAGTATTTGCAATTAATGTAACTCAAATATTTCAATTAAAAGGAAAGAAAATATTGATTGCAATTAATAGATTTAATAAAAGAAACGCACGTTTTGTGTTAAACAAAAAAGGTGTTTTAATGGAAATAAAAGATCATTTTGGGAAAACCAAATTGAACATTTTCATTTTTAAGGTAAGTTTAATATTATTGTTATGCATAGATAAAAACCCAAATGAGTACAAATTTGAATATTATTTAAGTTAATGAAGTTAATTTGGTTACGTTTCAGAAAAATTGAATTTCAAAAGGTTGTGCGATGTACATGGTCCCTTCATTTCTTTTGTTATTAATTGTTACATGAACGTTGTAAAATAGTTACCTTATTATTAATACTTAATATATTCATTTCTTCTTCTGTTTAATACCTGAGCCTAGACTTTTAGGTTGTATTTAATTCTTGCCACCTCATTTTCACGTATACAAAATTTTACTTTCTTTTGGTTTGCAAGCTTTTCCATTATTACGTACATTTCCTTATGCATTATTAATGCCTAGAGCTTTCAAAATAAAATGTGACGTTTATTTTGTCCCTCCACCTTCATTTTCTAATTATAAAAAACCTGCAGCCTATTTCTTCATTTGCATTTCATTTCTCCTGACACCTCACATTCAGAAGCTCTTATTCTTGCAAATCCAAAAGCTTTCTTTTCTCAAACATGATTTTTTTTCATTTTTCTTACACGTCCTATCCTCATCTTAGTTGTTCTACAATCTTTGCCTGAAGCCTCATCTTGAGAAAAACCTAAGTATCAAAATTTGTTTTTTTATACGTACTAATTATTATTTTAATAATATTTCTTATAACATGAATATCTTTTGCATATAAACTTTGATTCACGCG
Organism: Allium fistulosum; assembly: GCA_030737815.1. NCBI lineage: Eukaryota > Viridiplantae > Streptophyta > Magnoliopsida > Asparagales > Amaryllidaceae > Allium > Allium fistulosum. Next base: position 391,085,508 of record CM060904.1, read on the forward strand.
CGATTTCTTCTGTTGGATTCATATTTAAATTCCGCACAACATGAAATTAATTTAGTTGAATTTGGAGACTGTTGCGTTTTGCGCTTCTGTTTGGATTTTTATGGGTTAAAATTCAAAGGTGGGTGTTTTGATCCACTCACAACTTCTAAAATTTCTTATGTTGGTTAAATTAAATTTATGATGTGATTAGAAATTTATTTATAGTTGTTTGGTACATTTAAATTGCTATTCCTATTAATTTGTGTTATTTTGAATAAAATTGTTATTTGATTTATTATTGAATTAAAAATTTCCAGTTAATTACCTGTAAATAATAATATGTTAATTGTTGATATTTATTGGTTGAATTAAATGATGATTATGATGGATGTTTGATTGTTGATATTGGTTGATTTGATGTTATGTTTGATTTATAAAATGCTATCACTCTGCAAGTTCCCTCAGTTATTATTTGGAAAATCACTATCGGTTGAAATGATAGACTCAAGCGATTTTATGGATTTTAAATATTTTCGGGATTGCAGATTGAAATGATATATATCCGTAAATATAAAAAATTTAAATTGCGGATTGAAATGATAAATATCCGTATCACTTGACCCTAGGGTAGAGAATTATATACGGACACTGGATTGGTTAAATTAAATGATTTTGAATCCTTAAAATTTTGAATTTAATTGAATGGTATTTTGAAATAAGAATTTGATTTATATAAATTAAATTATTATTGAAAATCAAGGATTTGGAAATTTAAATGGTTCAGATGTGTTGAAAAGAAATAAATAGTTTAAATTATATTTAATCTATTTTAATTATATTTAGTCTATTTCAAATCTAGTTAATTATCTTAAATCAATTTAAAGGCTATCATAAAACTATTTTTAATATTTTAGAGTATTTTAACTATTCAAAAATTTATTTATTTTTATTATGTTAAACTATTTATAACTATTTTAACTATTTATAACTATTTAAACTTTCTCTAAATTTTCAGACTAAGTAGAAGGGAAGTGTTTATATTCAAATTCATTGATTTAAGAGCAAATATGATAAAATGATGAAATAACCTAAGCTGGGATTTATATAACATATTTTGAGTAGTGATGATTTTGAAATGAGGGTTTAACCTATTTTGAAAATATGCTTTCGAAAGTAATATGTCTTGAATCGAATATGATACTTTGATATCAACTATGAATTGATTTTGGAAATTTAAAAGAGTCATCCAGTGTGTAATAAGCGATTGGTTGTTAAAGAGACCAGGATCGGATATTGTCATACTCTCTGCCAATACCGAAAACCACTTTAACAACTGTGCACGTGGTGGAGATTCCAGAAATGAAGTAGGATGATTTGGTGAACGATTTCTGTATGAGGTATGACGTGACCCCGACTCCCGTGAGTCAGCATAGATGTGACTAAAACAGGAGCCACGCCGGGCCAAGTGAGGTCGCACCTCCGATCGGGCACATTTCTTCGATACCATTCTATTACTTTGTGATTGATTTGATGGCCACTTTTGATTTTGATTTGGGAGTGTGTCCGAGGTGGGCGGTAGTAGCTGCTATGCGTTATCACCAGTCCGGATACGCAATTGGTATATCTACCCTGGCGTTGCCTCGAGTGCCGTGTTCACATGCCCTAGAGCGCCTTCTATGAGTTTGTTTTGTACCATACCTATGGAGTGCCCTATGATAGCCCTCCAGTTTACGGGGGGAGTTACGGTACTGTATAGACTATGAGAATATATAAAATGTGTTAAGGGGGATATGGGTAACGCCTTAACGCTATTTTAATACTTTTACTTTACTGTAGACATATTATAATAGCGTATTGTACTACATAGTAGATAGTTTAATGGATCCTTAGGAGATGTGAATCCCAAACATCTCTTAAGTTACTGCACTCACGTTAGACACTAGATAGGAGATGTCAAACCCCGTAAGCATCTCTTACGCCGTCGTACTCATATTTACCGTTGATTTAACTTACATAAGATCTTTTAGTTCTGACTCGAGTGTTTTGTCTTTTCAATTCGCTCGGGTCAGCCTGAGCATTTCAGTATTTGAAGACCTTATTTTTGGAGGACAAAGACGAAGATTTATGCTATTATTATTTGTTCTTTTATTCCACTGCATTCATACTGTTCCGCTGCATTTGTATATTTATTCTCTGTTGTTTGTAACTCTGATTTTGAATTGTACAAGTATAATCAAATGTTATTTGCAAACAGCTTCATGAACTGTTTATTTGATTATTATATTTTATCCTTCCACTGCGAGATTTTTTTTGTTTTTTTTTCTTTCTCTGCTTTTTCTTATTTACCCCATAACAATCTGCCCTTTTGAATGGTTTGAGTTTGGCATGTGTGTCTGCTTAAAACGTCCAAAAAGGCAGATCGTTACAGTATTAATAAGAAAAATATCTTTGAATAAAATATTATGTGATTGTAGTTGCAATCGTGAGTAATAATTCCCAAAATGATATAACATTTTGTATGAAATATTCTCGCTCAAGATATTTCAAAAAATGATATCGAAATATCTATCGAGACCAGAGTATGTAATACTCTTCAAATATTGGGCAGTGTATTAGTCATAGCTCTGAAGGGCACCAAGGAGTTACATACTTATAGTTATTAAATAACCTTGGATTGACTCGTACGAGAGTTTGCTATTGGTTGATAACAACCAGGTCAAAGGAGAAACGATAATGTTACACAGTTCCTTCGATTTGAGAATACCATGGAACTTCAATATGGATAGTCCACTTTGATTATAGTTAAATCATGACATTGCATCGATCAATGGACTAAAGTTAGGTCTGAGTTGAAGTTTGGGAAGTGAAATATTATTTAATAAAGAATTTAGCCCCTATGCTTAATGTTATGGTCAACCGTAGTCAACTCAAAGTCAAAAATTTTGGTTAGAGTAAGACTATTAATATTCAATGTTATTTTTGAACCAAAGTTTTTTATGGACTAATCGTTTAAACATGGATAATATTGGAGTTTTAACCAATACCTTACTCCATACATCCTAATGTGGTGTATGGTTGGTGAAGAGAACGCATGCACATTATTTTTACTATTGGTACACTTAAGATAATATAAAATATGATTTTATTGAAAAGATATCTAAGAGATGAATTCAGCTAAACAGTCACACCACTAGCTAAGGTGGCGTGTAAACGTTAATATTTGAATAGTTCAATATTAACCGCTTAGTGAATCCTTAACTATGAGTCTCACAACTGCATTTGTGAAATTTTTAATAAAAAACCAAACGATTTAATTACTTTAAAAATTGTAATAAATTAATTAAAACTTGTGAAACATCAATTATTATTGTATTTGATGTTTGGGTTATTATTAGAAAATGGGGTAGCTCATAGAAATGTTCTGGGTATTACTAGTAATCGTTTGGGCATGTATATAAATGTTATATATATATATATATATATATATATATATGTGTGTGTGTGTGTGTTTGTGTGTGTGTGTGTGTATAAGTAAGCTTAAATATATTTATTTATTCGATGGCCTTTTGAATTTTTTTGGTCCATTAAAGGGGTAAGGTATTCGACCGTAGGAGGTAAATAATTAGCCTGAATATTGATCCAGATTAAATTATCATTTAATATGGGGAGATTTTAAGGAGAAGAATAGCAAATGTTTTCATTCTGTCCATAAAAACAAAATCTTCTAGGTTAGTTTCATTTTTTCTTACTTTTCCCCTCTCTTCCATGGTCGACCACATATCCCTCTTATTTCTCATGGCAAAACCTATTTTCTATCCAAAAATATCACATAAAATGAAAGCAACGTGGTTCATTCGATTCTAGCAAGATTGGGTGCTGATTCAAGGAGTTTAAGAGTTGATTCACAAATCGAAGTAACATGAAGGGCTAACTCTATAAAGAAAATTTTATATTTATATTATATGTTTATACATGCTCACACCTAACGCAAATTAATGTATGTAACATATAATTAGTTTCCACTGAATTTTATCGAAGTATGGTTTATTATACATATGTTGTTTATAAATAAAATTAAAAAAGGGGAAAACAAACATGAGAATTTTATTAATTTTATTTTATTTTATGCATTTGTTAATCAATCTTTTCAAATATATTTTCATGCGTATTATTGAATAATGTAACTATATATTTACATTAATATATATAACAATCATTTACTTTGGTTGCAATCAAGCACGTATGTTGATGTAAATCTAAAATTGGAGTCTTGAATTTGTTTTTTAGATTGTAAATCGTATATTTCTCAGACTCAATCCCAATTCACTAAAAAACCCAAAGTAACGAGGCTACAAATTCTTCATACCATACGAACCCATATTAAATTTTGTAAGAAATAAGAAATGCCCCATTGTAATCTCCTTTGATATGCACAAGTATTTAATTAAAACTGATAACCAATCACCAAAGCAACTAGAACAGCAGTACTTCCTCTTCGCTTAAAAACACAAGCATTTATACTGAAAAAATGGCACAAACACCCAGAGAATGAAACTAGAGATTTAAGAGAAGAAAGTAAATTAAAATGAGAATTAGCAAGGCACACGAACTTTGTAGCGGTTCGACTAATCTTTGCCTACATCCACTTAGCTTTTTTAGTGATTTGATTGCCGTTTACAAGAGCTGTTCTTATGGATCAGTGATGATCCAAGAAAATGCAAGAGCAATATCTAAATTTGTGAAAAAATGAAAAAGATCCCTCTAAACATCACCCACCTCTGTATTTATAGCTATAAGTCACCGAAATTATCTCTACCATGTTCACACCCACGCTTTCCATGTCCAAGAAGAGAAATGCTAGGAAGATCTTGGCCACATCAGCCATAATCAAGGATCGGTATAGATCCAAAATCAGGGATCAGTGCCGATCCATGAGATTGCTTCATGGATCTCCTCCGTGGCCTTGGGTAGGCATGACTTGCTTATGCACTTATCTTTTCAAATTTAATTGCTTTGCTAGAAGCTTGATTTTGGGTGAATTTCTCGATTCGGTGGTGGAACGATAGTGTTTGGCTTCGTGAATACATGGTGTTCGATGATAATTGCTTGCAAACAATCTAACATGGCATGGGAAGGGTTGTGAACGTCTTGGCTTGATAATCGATGGGAAAAATGTCAACTCGAGTAAGATGTTGGGGAAAGGGACCAAGTCCTGACAAGGATTGGTACCAATCCAGCACTTTGATAAGCTATTGGTTCGTGTGTTGCTGCTCGTAGGTGTAGGATGTGTAGCCTTCTCTTGGGGATTGATTGCTATGTTTTAGGCTTGTCCCTTGATTGCACTTGGCATTTGAGTTTGCTAGTTATCACTCTAGGCTCTCTGCCTTTAATAACCTTTGAGTTCGACCGATTAGATTCCCAAATATGGCCTGGCACAAGGCTGGATAAAACTTGCCCCCCAAAGTACATCTTGTTTCCAACATGATGTGCTTTGAAAAAGACAAATTAGGATTTCTGCATTAGATTTCAATTCACACTTCGAATGTTTGTCATCTTTTCTTCGGACTATTTTAGTGAAGTGTAGCTTCTTTGACCTCTCGTTGCAACATTTTGTTCGACTTATGCCTATCAGTACCCAACATTATAAAAACTAAAGTGTGTTCTTGTAGTTCGTCACTCCAAATTCACAAACTATCAACAGACTTCCCTTTTGGATTCCACTGGTTTGAACTTGTTGCATAGTGATTCTAGTTGTCAAGTGTCACCTATGCATGTGCATACATATGTTAAATAGCCATCATGCTCTCTCTCTCTATATATATATATATGCACGTACATACTTGTATACATACATACACATATACATACGTGCACATACGTGCGTGCACACACACACATATTTATATAAATTTTCCTTTCTTTAATTTTTGGTACGGTACCGATTCCTGTTCAGGAATCGATACCGATCCCAAGTTTCATAAAATTGGACAACAAAGTTGCCTATTTTTTTGGGTTCGTGATTATATAAACCCGAACCAACATTTGCCTTCCTCACTTTTGCCTTAAGAACCCTAAAAACTCAAGAGATGCCATTAAGACCTTTTGCTTTGAATCAGAGCTTAATCTCGATCTCTCACCACTTTCTGCCTTAGCCATCGAACGATATCGACCCCATCACCACTATGCCTTAAGTTTCTAGGTCTTGGCTTTGGAACATGTTTTTACCATGAATCGAGAAGCCAATCATTCGATTCCACCATTTTCATCTTCTTTAGGTAGGCAACGATCATGAGGGTTGAAATTGCTAGAAGCTTGCATCGTGGCCACACTTGGACTAAGGAGGAAGAAAAAGAAAATGGGTTGTGAATCCCACTTCTCTAGGATCGACACCGATCCTGCCATTGGAGAATTCCACCTGAGCATTTGAACAATTTAAATTTCCTTATGTGATTTGCATAAACAATTAGATTCCCTTCAGTGAATTTTTTTGAGTGCTGTCGTGGGGTTACCAATGTATGGTCAATGATTCAAAGCTCTTCAAGATAGTCAGCAATGATGGTCACTTTGGATAATAAGCTGGCCTTCGAATGAACTATTGCATGATATCTGATGTTAACACCACACACTCATGAATGCACGTGTTGCACAACACCGTCAATTTCCTAACACTTTACAGGGTTTTCATTCTGGTATGGGGAACATAGCCTGTAAATATTTCTAAGATCACTTATGTGTCGAGTGTTGATAGCTATGGATCAGAAATGTTCTGAGCGTCTCTCCCTAATGGCTGCTGCCCCCCAACTTCCAAGTATGTCAAATCTGATATTGAGTGTAGCTCAACTACAGTTTCCATTAGAAGGCATACTCCGACACCATCCAGATCTCATTCCATTGGTCATCTGAACAACCTCTCCAAGTGATTCCTTCCAGGATGGTAGAAAGTTATGAAGTGGAGGCCGCTTCAAATGCCAATCACGACGATTCGATTATATTGGATGACCCTTTGGATTCTTCTGCCTCAAAAATTGATGAAGGGTCCCTTAGAAGGATATGTGAGTGGCATAGCATCCCATTCGAGGACGTGTTAGTTTAATCTCACCATCAGCGGGTACATCTCCCGCTAGCATGGTATACCACGTGCAACCGATACATGTACTTGGCATGGTATGTTTCACCATTCAATCAGTTCATCCATCGAGTTCTGCAATTTATGAAGCTAGCTCCAGCTCAGTTGCATCCTAAAGGTTATGCCTTCCCGAATAGCGTATACATCATCTTTGCTCGATATCTGAACCGCAAATCTAACAACGAGAAAATCCAATACTTGTTTAGTTTCAAACATCGAAAGGGTTCACCTTCACTCACATACTTGGAACCTTCCAAAGGTTATAGCATAGTAACGGACACTTGGAACAAATAAGTTACTTCAAGGTTGATTTCTTCTTTGTACGTTGTCTGCCCGGATTTACACAGAGATGGAAGTCCGGACGTAAGTGACACTCTCATCCCATCTCATTTGACCACGCTTCATAATTTCATTGGCTCAAATTTTCTTCTTTTGTTCTTTCAAATGTATCGAGGAGACCTTGAAGTGCAACCTTAGCGAACATCCTTAGGGTTCTTTATCAAATTCTGACCGGAGAAAGAGAGGTGAGATCACTTCTCACTGATGAAAATTTGTTAGCTTAAAACTTACTGGAAGACGACCGTAGTGTCGGTCACATAACAACAGCCAGTAGCAGTGATAAGGACGACTCTTCGTCAAAGGATGATGGTGAGGGTCAAGGAGTGCCCCCAGTCCAAAGTCCTATAGCCAAAACTAAAGAAGTGCATGGACACGCCGAGGAAGATAAAGGTGGTGGAGTAGACCATGATGATGTTTGTTACTACAAATATGTATATCAAGTATCTAAAGAGAACATATCGAGTTTTGGATTGGCAAGGGATGTCGAGCCTGAAGAAAGTAAAGCCATCAAGCATTCAACATTTAAAAAGGATAACAAGCTTTAAGCATTCATACGAAGGTGTCGAATATCTAATTACAAAGGGCTATCAAGCCTCTATATAAAAAAAAGAAGGTTGTCGAATGTTTAAATAGTTAACATGCATAGAAGAGGTGCAGAACCTCGAAGGATGTCGAACTCTAAGCAGTTAGCAAGCAATGAAGAAATGCCGAGTCCCTAAGGGGTAACGAGTCTCTACAATAATAAGTGTATGGAGCATTTAACAAGTAGAAGGTGATATCGAACATTAGTAATGAAGAAGGTTATCGAGCTTGTAAGAGGTTGAAGACGTCGAACTAGTAAATGCTTGGAGATATCGAGCTACAACAAACTTGGAAGAACAAGAGATGTTGAACCTCTACAACATGAAATGTTATAGAGTATGTAGCAAAGGAAAGATGCTGCACCACTAATGGATGTCAAGCATCTAACCGCAAGTGGAGGATATCGAGTTTCTATGAATAACAGGCCTATGATGCATCGAGTATTATCGAGCCTGTACAACAGGAACTGTTGTAGAGAATCTACTAATAAATGATATCGAGCTTCAATACTAGCAAAGGGTTTCGAGCTTTTACAAGCGCCAAAGGATACCGAAACTTTAAAGATGTAAAAGATGTCGAGTTTCTGCAAGAGAGGTTATGACGTCGAGCTTATATAAGCGAGTGATGATGAATCTCAAAAAATAGGATGTCGAGATTTCATCAAGATGATGCCATTGAAGCCCTTGGATTCAAAGGCGTGCCACGTGTCAATCGTCCTGCATAATTGATATCCCTATAAATAGGCCCCCGCCAACACCTAGAGCGGGGTGGATCGTTCTTTTCTTATTACTTACTTTTTTTTTCAAGTTTTAAACTCTAAATTGATTTGGGAATTTTTGAGTCAATTGTAACACTTAAAATTTTTAATATAAGGCGTTGAACATTTAACCTTGCATAGCATATTTCCTTGGAGGATTGTAACTCTTGAACTCTTACACATAAGGACTTAGATAATAAAATTTGCATAACATACTTCTCTTGAATGCATATGCTCGACTATTATTGAACTATGGACATGCATATTACTTATTACTTCTCTATGGACTTGAATTCGAACTATGGACATGTGTATGACTTATAACTTATTTGCAGACTTGGACTTTAGCTTGGACTTTCATATTCTCTTGAATTTGCATAGGGTCACTTAAGCCTTTATTCCAACCAGCCTTAGTCTACCTTACATATTAGGTTAGCAAAGAAATTTGCTAACATTTTAGCGCTAGAAGAAGGGCTCAACCCTCTGACTTCCCATATATCCCTACATAAGACTTTCCATATTCAGCATATTCCTATCGAGGACTTTCCATATCGTGCATAACCTATTAAATCGCATAATGACTATCTATAAACAAGGATCCTCGGAGCCTCACTTTACCAATTCATCTTATTAAGTCACTTATAACCTTTAATTCCATGAGGAACAAGTACCGAAGTTGAGAAAACTTGGCACTAAAAAATCTAGCAGAAAAGAAGCAAGTAATTCCTTATGACCCAGATAACTGGAGTATAAATCCATCCCATATGGGATCTACCTCGATCTTTGCTTATTATCCTACTTTGAGAAAAGACAATAAGAAAAGGAATGACCCTTTCTCGAAAATAAGAAAAACTATACATCTTCAAGCTAAAGGAACTATCTTCGAAAATGAAAAAACAAAAGATTTCGTTGAGTTTGCCCAAAAGTGGAAGGGAGTAATCAATTGCTGTCTCACACCAATTAAAATTCGAGAATTTTTAAATAGAAAACTTACCATCAGACCTAAAGAACCTATCCAGTGTTACAAAAAAGCCAAATGGGGACCAAATACATAATCATCTAGGAATTCCCGATCTGCTAGAGTCCGTTCCCTTATCACCTCCTATGAAAACATCTATCTTTTATCTAAAGAGAAGTTGGACTATTTGCATTCAAAATAGAAGCGGCAAGAAATGAAAGAAATATCGAGGGTGGTTATTACCAGTATCCCCAAACGAATGGACATGGAACTAATCAATGTCAAGCCCTAAAAGGGAAGGTAGAGAATTTTTAGGAAAAGGAGAACTCCAAGAGTTTGTTAATAAGATTTGAGCAAAAGACCAATGTATTTACAAAGATCAAGTAATTAATAAAGAGAAATGCTTCATGAAAAGAATTTATAAAATAAAATAAAAGTCTTCGATCTCGCCACAAGAGCCTGGTCAAAGCACCTCCTAGAGCGAGCTCGGAGTAAGCCTTTGGTCCTGCCTATAAGGCCTGGCTAGAGCACCGCAAGCCTTCGACGTGTCCTGGCCAAAGCACCTCCTAAAGGATGGATGAATAAGCATTTGGTCCCACCTAAGATGGCCTGGCCAAAGCACCAACCAGCCTTCGGTTCCATCTATAAAGCCTGACTGGAGTGCCTCCTTGAGGGAGAATGGGTAAGACTTTGGTTCCGCCTCAAAGGTAAGAAGGGGAAAAAGAAATCAATCAAAGCTGAAATCCTTACCTAAAAGGTTAGAAAGGGCAAAAGAAATTAATCAAAGCCTAAATGCTTACCTAAAAGGTAAGAAAGGGCAAAAAAATTCAATCAGAGCCTAAATCCCTACCTGAAAGGTATAAAAGAGGGAAAATAAATCAGTCAGGTAAGTCTAATTTCATCTTAGAGGTGGGCCAAAGCAATCTTCTAGAGGAAGAATAGTCAGACATGAATCAATTTTGCACTAAGGCAAAGTTAAAGTAACCTTCAAAGGAAAGGACAAGTAACTTTCCATGCTTGTATAATCTCAGATGACAAAGAAAAGTCATCAAATAGCCATCCAAGAGTCCCAAACTGAGGAATAAGTTTTAAAGCTAGCAAGAGTAGTAATATTTGATCAATGAAAATTCGCTTATGAAGTTGTTTAGCCTAGAAAGAGAAGAAGGTAAATCGATCTGCATTTTTGAAAGGCTTATTATGCTGATTCAGTAATCATTCCAAAAGCGATTTTCAAAGCTTTCAAAAATTTCAAAGTTCAATGGAAACTTTTTCATAGATTTCTTCGACATATACATAACAAAATGATCAACTCGTGAAAGAAATAATTCCTGGAAATTATGAAAGTTATCACTGTTTACTTTATATTTTTCAGAAAAAGGGACTTGAAGAGAAATGAGAGCTGAAAAGGCCTGTCTAAAAGCACTCTTGTAACGACCCCAGATTTTAATTTAATTTAAATTAATAATATATTGAATTTTTGAATTAAATTAAGTAATCAAATAAAAATTTTGGATAACAATTTGCAAATCTTTACAACTGCTTCAGTTTGAAATCTGTTTGTTCTTCGAAACAACGGTGAGTAAACAAATGTGCTAACCAAAATATTTGCAGCCACCAAAACAAGAAAGCAAAAGAAAGAAAATATCTACAAAGTATAAACTACACATATACAATTCATATGTAAACAAAACAGGGTACATAGGGTACCAAGGCATTTAATGCCAATATCTTTACCCACCATAACAAAAAAATCACCTCAGCCGAAATAACCATCAATGAAATGATTCCTGTAAGTAGAAAAAGAAACATATGTACATTGTATAATATCTTCTAAGTACAAAGTATCATTACAAACCAATAAAAGAAGAAAGTATAAGCTAACACAAATAAATTATCTCAGCCGAAATGAAGATAAGTAAATAAACAAAATATTAGTAAAATAGAACAAAAGAGAAGAAAGTGCTCAAAGCAATAAATGCAAGTATCTTCAGCCCCCAAAACTTCATAAAAATCTCTGGCCAAAGATTTAAAAAGAAAAGTAAAGGAAATTTTTGTACCTGTTTTGCGTAAACAAATAATATCACCTATACCTTCTTTCTATATATCAAACATCTTCATTTTGTTCATTTGAGACTGAGAAATAAAGTAAAACTGAAGCAAACAAAACAATAAGAAGTATTATCAAAAAGGAATGCTGTTCAACATCAAAACAATCACTCAACTTAAACCATCAAGAATCAAAGAGGAAGTCTTCAGCTTGCAATGTCACAGTCTGTTCAAAACATGAGCTCCTGTTCTTTCTCCTAGTAGTAAGGTGAGCAACTTTGTTTCTTTTTCCAGGCTTCTTGGTTTTCACCTGTGAGCAAACTCTATTCTTTCCTAAGTAAGTAAACAAACTATGTTAAGACTTAAGGTTAATTAAATCTGTGTGCATGATTTATGAAAAGTATTATGCTTGGGTGAATATATTCTTTGTTTTCAACTCTGTGTGTACATATATATTCATTTTTGATAGCACTGGGGTATTCAAATTTTTTTCTCTGTTTAGCTCACAGGGTATATAGCAACCAAGGAATTCAAATTCTTATCATCAAATTAATATGAGGCTTTGATTTCAAAAGCAAATAGGTGTATTTAAACAAGAACTATAATTTAAAAATAGTCTGAAGAAAAGAAAAGAATATACAGTATGAACAAATTAGTTTTTTTTACAGTGCAAAGTGCAAACCCAAATTTTGATGAAATTCGACTACAACGAATTGAAGCTTCGATTATATATCTGGAATCCTTACTTGAAACTAGGATTTTAGAGATTAGTTTTGTGATTTTTAACATCATGGGTGAAGAGCAGTTCATAGTTGAACTGAAATTGGGTTTTATCCAATCTCTGGTGATCGGAGTCGATTTGGGCATTGAGACTTTGCTCGGAGCTAGTGTGAATGATGGCGAAGTCGAGAAAATTGTTCAAAAAAATTTTCCATGGCCGGTGATGGCACAACGAGACTTATTTAGGGTTTAAGGTTGGGGTTGAAATCGGGTTCGCCGTAAAGTCTAGGGGCGATCGAGTGGCGCCGGACTAGGCGAGTTGGAAGCGTAGGAATCTAGCGAGGCTGGAGACATGGTTGCGCGAGCTCTTGTGGTCGGAGGCGTGGTTGCGAGGCATTTGTTGACGATCGCGTTTGTTCCAGGATGGGTCAGATTTCTCTTTTGCAAGTTCGTCGTTGTTTTGGGTTCCTGGATGGTCTGGAGGTTAGGGCAGGTTGTCGCTGACGTGTGGAAGATGGTGGCGATGGCCAGAACGTAGGAGAACACGTGTGCATGTGCACGGCGTCGTATCCGTGTCTAAGCGTTCGCGTTCGTGAGTGGCTCGAAGAGATACTCGAGTGGGGAAGGAGATAGACTCGGGATCGAGCTCGAGTTTGCAGGGGAGTTCACGTAGCAGTTTTATACTTGAACTTTAAACTGAAGAGAGAGTAGGAGTATACGGGAAGAAAGAGAGGGGTACTCGGGAAAAGTTAGTGGGAGACTCGAGTGATACTCGAGTAAACTAGGAATCTTTCTCGGGTTTTCATTTTAAGTGACAAACTATTACAGGTTGGGGGTTAATCATCTCAACCAATTTTCTTAGTATAGATGATTTAATAAAGGCTTAATAAATTAAGCTAAGATATTTTGACAAGTGAAATCAATCAAGTAAATACTTAACAAAGTTTTAAAATCTTAATATTTTAATTAAGTAGTTAGTATAAGTCATGTTTTAAATTTAATTTAAATTAAAGTTTTCAAGTTGGGGATAATTTAATTTTCAAAGTTTAAGGAAGACTTTAAAAGGTTAATTAAAATAAATAATTTTTATAAATTAATTGCTTTGAAAAGTGATGAAGAATGATTAATTTGTAATTGAATTAAAGATTGGTTAATTAACAATTAAGTATTTAATTTATTTGTAATTAAGAATCGTTAATTAAAGTAATTAGTAGTTAATTAAGATAATTGATGATTAAGAAATAATTAATTAAGATTGAATTAATTTATATTTAACCATTGATTTAAATAAATTAATAAAAATAGTTATGTGGTTAATTCTTTTGAATCACCTTCACCTTAAATTGAAGATGATGGACTATCATCAAACATTGTGTACTAGATTAATATTTCTGTTTGTGATTATGATACTGTATGATGTGACTTGTCTTATGTTGGACTGTGAGTTGTAATTGTTTCTGTATATATGAAACCCTTGACCAGTAAACGACATTTGAATTTCGATGCGACAGGGAGTCGGATTCTAGTTGGTTATCCGAAACCCACATCGAATTATAATAGTTAATCTTTGTGACCGATAAATTTATTTTATCTATGAATCTGTGAATGAAGATAAGCGTTATCGATTATACCGCTTATCAATATATCTGTGATAATTGATGTTGTGCACTATTGTGTAAAACCCCTGGACTACACTTTTACACACACAAATATGGATTTCACGGAGAAATCGGTTAAGTCACAGATGATGTAAATTCAATGTTTTGAAATTGAATTTTTAATTTCAATTGATTTTGAAATTGGAAATTTGGGTTTAAAGTGAAAAGCTTTTGAAATAGAATTTTAAAGATAAAAGTTATTTTGAGTAACTTAATCGAGTTTTGAAAATTTAAATAATTTGATTTAAATTTGAATTCAAGTTTGAAATTGAATCCTATGATTTGAAACTAGGGATTAAAGATGATATAAATGTGTTTGGACGAATCTAAACATTTTAAAAGTAAAATTTTGAGAATTTGGATTTAACCCAAAGACTTTAACTCGTATAAATGAATCAGATTTCCAAAATGAAAACTGTTTGTTTTAAAAGAATAAAAGCTTTCAGATAAGAAATGAAATTCCAGTTCAATTAAAGGAATTTCAAGTTTGAATTGAAAAATGGTTTTTCAAGCTATGAATGAAATTGTTTTTGAAAGCTATGAATTGAATCTGTTTATTTTTAACAGATTAAAAATAATGATTTGTTAAACCATTTGAAATGGAATTGTTTTGAAAACTGTAAGTTAAATCTTTGTTTCAAAGATTTAACGAGTTAATCAAATTGAAATGGGAATTAATTTGGAAAATCTATGAATGAATCTTTTGTTTAAAAGATTAAAGTGTGGAAATTGTTTAAACCGTTGAAGGTGGTTAAAATGAATCTTTTTGTTTAAAGATTTGAAAATGGTATTTTGTTTAAACCATTTGAAAGAAAGTTTGGGTTTAAGTTGTGACTTAATTGAAATCCCAATATCCATATGTTTTTAAAGATTGCGCTCATTATTCGGTTTACCCGGGAGAGGACCTTGGTGTCATATAACTCGTTCCGAATATGTGATACATCGATATGGATAGCATTTGAAGACCGGTGTTGAAGACCGGATATTTACAAAAACGAAAGGACAACTCGTCGAATGTCTCTGCACCGACTGGTCCCCGGTATAGAGATTTTATCACCCTTTGTGATGGGAAGTCCGGACGGGATTGTGAATACCCGGAATTGCAAGGGCTTCGTAAGAAGTGCCTTCGGTTCTGTTCGAACCCGGAACAGACTTGTATGGATACATGTCTGACATTACACTTTGAGATATAAAGCCGATTTCTTTCAAATACATATCTGTTGGTGGCGGAGAATTTATTCTCTTAGCTTAACACCCTTCTCTAAGACGTACGAGCTCAGAGGTTATGTAGTTGAAGGTTATCAGCGATATATCCCAATTTGGTAATGTGGCATGCTGAGTGTTGCTGCATGATGATCATCGTTTGATCATTTGTGATATGATCATTTGTTTGATCATTTATCTTTGTGATCATAGGTTGATCATCTGTTGACCCAAAGCGTGGCTTTTTAAAAAAGCGTAGCTTTGTGGACGAGACTTCGTCAGGACCTCACAACCCGGAAATGGTCGAAACAGGAATGTTGCGGCAAGGTTATGAGGGTCGCGCCCTTTAGGGTATGTCATTTCCTTCTGGAAAGGGGTGGTATCATGGTATGGACCCCAGATACTTACTCATGTGGATACACTTTCTTTATGATGTGTGATGTTGGTTATCGAGCGCTCGGATAAAGGTCCCAAAGGACCGGGAGATGGCATATTCGTGAGTTACCTGTTACAGGGGTAACCCGGCTTTGTTGGCAGAGAGCAGTTTGTCTCTCGGGACGTCCCGCCAGAGGCAATCCCATGCGGCGGAAGGAAGTTCCTTAACCTGACCATTTGTTGGAAATCCATTTCTCCAATACGGAACTTGTACGGTTTTAGTTGTAGAACCTGCCATCTAATATGGTAGCTATAGTAGGCATAGTATAATGGTACCTATGCTGGCTAAGATTAATATTATACTTTCAAATTGTTTTCCACTATGCACTAATAATAATAATTCAATGATTTTGCGTAGTAAGCATCTTTGACTATCATAAGAAGAAATCTCCTCCAATTCTGCGTTTGCATTGTGTGTGTGGCGGGAGGTCTTATGGTAGTTTCATTTTCTAAAAGCATTGCGATTTTCAATTTTTAAAGTTCTGTTGTGTTTGTTTTAAAGATAAACTGTTTTTGTTGCTCACACCAGTCCCATGACTGATCCGGAGTTTATTTGTAACGACCCGACTTCCTATGCCCAGAAAGTCGCATCATTATGAAGAAAGAAAGGGGTAGAAAATAGAAAAGAAGAGAAGAAAGAAAGAAACAACAACAACGATCTCACAGCGGAACGAATAAATTATATTAATAACATAAACTATTACATAGTTTACAACAATTTACAGAGTTACACAGCATATACATCACTTACTAGACAGTTATAAACATCTGTCTAGACATTACAACTCAAATACAAGACAAGACACTAACACAGCGGAATACTATATCTACGAACGCCGAAGCCTCCTGCTCCATTGCTCCTCCAGAATATTCGTCAAAGCTAAACCTGAATCCCTTGGCTACTCGTAAAAATTTGAGTACCCAAGAGTTTATAAAACAGAAATAAACACTTGGGTCAGACATGGGTCTGGTGTGAGTAAACGGGTTAAGGTTGTTTAACTTTGAAAAACCTTTGAAAGAAAAGGTATCTCGTAAGACTTCCCGCACATAAACACGGAAAAGTTTTTACCTTACGATAACCAAAACATTTGATAGGAAATTCGATTGTATTATAATAGGGTCTAGGGTTTTCAAATAAATATGAAATAGCTGAAATTGTTACATTATTAAATTCCAGCATACTAGCCACAAAGTGGGTTATACAATCAAAACCGTAAGGGCACGTAGGAAGAATGGGTTTCCATACAATGGCAGGGCTACTGGGGTACCGCCCGTCACAGTACGTGGCCTAGATCACCGTACCGAGGAGTACGCCCGCTCCCCTGCAACACAAAGCCGGAACCATCCCTTACTGGATAATTCCGAACAAGATAACCCCGTAGTTGGCGCGACCAACCACACACTAAGCCGAATAAAAGAAAAGGGACCTCTAGACAGGGATCTATCTTGCTCTCAGTGGGTGCTACCCACGAAACCTTGCTGCACCTCCCCTATTTTAGCCATTCCCGGTTGATGAGGCTTGAGGTTACGATTACCTTTAATCAGAACATATCACTTAGAATGCTCATCGTCCGCCTGACGATGTGCTGAAAGCATTCAATCCATATAAGTTCGTTCCGGGTTCGAACGAAACCGAAGGCATTATCTCGTTACACTCGTTTTGGAATCACCCTCAGAGTTAACGACAATAACCCTTGCACTCTGAATCTTCATCTTCACTTGAGATTCACGACCTATCGTTAATTTGGATCGATGTGGTATTCGGGTCTCCAGACCTGGAAATCCGGTATACGGAAACCCGATCCCAGTCTCATCGAAATCCAAAACGTATCTTTTAAGGCCAAGTTGTTTAAAGGTTTAAACAATTCAATTCAATACTTGAATTAACATAGCATTTAACACAGATAAATATCACACATTTATCACAGATATATTCAATATCATATCACAGAATACCATAGTATATCATCAAATAGATATCAACCAAATCAGACATTCTACTCAAACAATCATCCATAAGCAATCATTTATTAATCCATATTATAATCAATTTAATCAACTTAAATTAAATTAATTACTTAAGAATTAATTCCTATCCTTGCTTAATCAATCATTAATTAATTACTTCCATTAATCAACCTTAAATAATCATTAACAGTAATTAACTATTCTTAATTACTTTAATTTCTTTTATAAATCCTTTTGATTAATTACACCAATTACATACAGTAATTCATTTATCAATTACTTACACTAAGTAATTATTTTTAACAAATCTTATTAAGTAATTATACTTAATAAATTCCCAAGTGACTATCCTTAATTAATTAACAAATTAATTTACTTAAATAAATCACATTCATTCCTAAATTATAACTGAGTAACTCATCCTTAATTACCCTTTAAACAAATTAATTAATCCTTGATTAATTATTCTTTAACTATTAATTAATAATCCTTAATTATTAATCAATATCCTTTAATACAAAGTAATCAATCCTTAATTACTTTTATTATTAATTAATTAAACTTAATTAACTAATTAATTACCTCTTAATTATTAATTAATAAAACTTAACTATTAATTAACAACTTAATTATCAATTTAATTAATCCATAATTACCAATTAATCAATCCTTAATGATAATTAATTAACCCTTAATAACAGTTAAATAAATTCTTAATTAACTTAATTATATATAAATAATTTCTTAATTATTAATTAAGAAACTTAATTATTCTAAATAAAACTTTATTAAGTACTCCTTAGTTACTAGTTTAATTAACCTTTAATCATTTAATTAATCCTTATTAATTAAATAAATTAATTAAACTTAATTAATTTCAACTCATTAAAAATATTAATTATCTTAAGATAAAACATTATCATTAAAACATTTGATCTTAGTAATTAAATTTACTTAATTAAATCATTAATTAAGTTTAAAATAAAATAAATAATCATTAATTATTTATCTTAAATTATAAATTAACAATCCTTAATTACAAGTTACTAAATCACTTGAAAACTAATAATTAATTTACTCATCCTCAACCATTAACTAATTTAATTTAATAAATCACTCTTTATTTATTCCATTATTATCAAACTTAAATTAAGTTTTAAAATGAATCTTTTCCTTATTAATTAACCTTATTTTCAAATTAAGTTTGAAAATAACTTAAAATTTAACTTAATATTATTTAAGTTAACAACTATACAAATTAAATCTAGTCAAAACATTTAAAGAAAAGAATTTTCAAAACAATTGTTTAACTTGATTATTTTAAATTTCAAATCTTACCTTTATTTAAATTTAAAAACTGATTTAAACATCTTACTTTGGTTTTAACTCATATATACTTGAACAAAACAAATACATCTTCTTCTTTTTTTAACAGAGTTTGATTTATAAAAACTTTGATCTGTTAAAACTGGTTCTCACTTAACTCTCAAACAACCCGAAGGCAAACCCGAACCAAAGCCTCAACTCCACGAGTCCTCCCCGAGATATTTTAAACTGTTTGTTTTAAGTTTTTAAACTGTTAAAACTATTAACAGTTTACACTCGCATACTTGCAAACGACCCAGCGAAAACTCGAGCCACAGCCTAATTTGCTCGAGTTCCTCCTCGAGTACGAATTCAAGAACTCCATCTTCCCCAACTCTAAACCACTGATACATACTAACGATCGTGCACGTGCACACTACGATCAACCATCTCCAATCACTTCTCTGGCCATCGACGAGTCGCCCACCTTCCTCTCAACCATCACGACAACTCCGATCATCAAATCAAACTCGAAAACGAAATCGAGCACTCGAGCTCAAAAACTGGAACAGTTGACGAATCTGTAATCGCCACAAACTCCAAATTCTGATCATCAGAGAATCTATGCCTCCGGTCACTACTTCCTCCACACCCCATCTATCATCCACTCAAATCTGGAAGAACTCGATTGCTTATAGGGGTTGCGGTGATCAATTTACTGATCAACAGTGAAAACTAGGGTTAAAATATTTGATTCAAAATCACAATCGCCCCAAAGCTTTAATCCACCAACTACCATTTTTCCCTGCAACTACGATCAACACTCCATCACCAGAAAAGATACTGGCCACCCAAACTTCCTAGATCGACAGGGAAGACCAAAAACCCACTATTTTATAAATCTTAAATTCCTCATTCAATATCAACTTAAAACTTTTGATTTAACTCTTAAAAATCATTATCTAAGATAAGTATTTAGATTATAAAAGAAAATCACAAGATTATATAGTTTGAATTTTAACATTTATTAAAATTCCTACTGTCACTTTCTTTTCCAAGTGATGTTTAAATTATCCTTACTTAATTTTAATTCCAGAGCTTAGATTAGGATTTAACAAACAAATCCTATTTGAATCCTAAAGCCTATCAGAGAATTTATGAAATGATTTTGATTTTTCGATCAAAACTTCAAACTCTGAAAACTAAACAGAGATATACTCAAACCACAAACATGTACACATGGTTTCAATAATTCATATATACATGTATTTAAAAATAGACATGCATAATATATTTCAAACATACATTCCAAATTATTTCCAACATATATTATCTGTATCAAATTTAAAGGGGTTTCCTGTTCACAGTTAAAAGGCAGAGTATTTAACTAAAACTTAGATGTTTAAAATTAACAGATATACACATTTCTTAAATATACCAGAGCATACATAATTCTAGACATGCAAAGCAATTACCACACATTAATTCACATGCAATAATATTAGATACTTTACGTTTTAATTTAAAGGTTTACTCACCTTTTTACTGTTGAAAAGAGAAACTGGAAGCTCTGGAAAAATTGAAATGCTTGCTTTAAAAACTTGAAACCATGAATTCTGGAATTTGTTAGCTTTGAAAACATGCATGCACTTGGAAATGATGACAGGTCTTTTGAAGAACAATGATCACAGATCTTTGAAAGAGCATTGCAGATTGGTTTTGAAAGTGGCTCAGGCATTTGAACCTTTGAAATGATTTTCAGTTTTGAGGAAATTGATTTCAGATTTTGGTTTTATGTTAGAGAAGATGTTTTCAGGTTGTTTCTGGTTGAAGAAATGAATTTGCAGGTTTGAGGAGATTTCAGATTACAGGGTTTTGAACTGGAAATGATTTTTAGGTTGTATTTGCTTTGATTCTTGGTTTGAGATGATTTCATTTTGGGTTTGAGAAAATTTCAGTTTTGTTTGGAGATGATTTCGGTTGTACATTTCCTGGTTTGGTTTTTCTTTGTTTTGAAAATTAGATTAGAAAAGGAAAGGAAATGGAGATGAAAGTTTATATAGTTAATTTAGTTTTTATTAAAAATTAAATAAAATAGAACAAATGGTTGACACTTGTCTTATACATTGTTTAATGATCTTACACATGTATTTTACTTGTCTAAAATTTTAACACTTGTAATTATATATTTTTATTTTATTTTTAATTGATTTTAAAGCATTTTGAATTAAATTCCCTAATTAATAAATACATACCTTATTTAATAAATACTTTCCTATATTATACATAAATGAAACCTTTAAAGAAAAATAAAATAAAACTCATTTATATTCTAATAAAATAATATATGATATATTTAAATTCATGTTTAAGTGTAAATATAAAACTTTAATATTTATTTACTATTAAATAAGCACTTCCTAAATTTATATACAAAATCTCTTTAAGGAAACAAAATAAAACAAAAGTCTTATTTTAAATAAAAGTCTTGTTCATATATTTTATACCCAATTATATTAAAATAATTATCCTTTAAAGATTCCATTTTAAATCCAGATTCAAATTCAAATTTTACTTTTAAAATCCAATTTAAAAGTCAACTCAACATTTATATTTTTAAATAAACATTTTATTAAGTTTGAAATGATTATTTCATTTAAAAACAACTCAAGACAATATATATAATTTAAACAATACTTATTAATTTTAGAAATGATAAATCTATTTAAAATCAAATTTATAATCACAACTTAAATAATTATTCCTATTAAAATCAATCTATACCATAATTAAAACATCATATTATTATTATTTGGTTATTTATATTTGAAATAACAATATTATCAATTTAAAATAATTTAAATTAAGAGATTATCACATTTTAAACTTCTCGAAATTCCGGGATATCACATTATTGTTCCCTTCCTAAACTCTGGGTGCGCATAATTTTCCACACGAGCAGTCTAGAGTTGGGTTTTTCAGATATTCAGGTTTAGTAGATTATCTGGAGCTAGTTCATTCATCGGAGTTGCTTATCTTGGAGTTGTGGATTCATTCTTGTCTGAAGATCATTTTGGAGTTATCATTTCTATTGATATTGTTCCGCTGCTGATGTTATCTTTTCTTTTCCGCTGCCATTTCTTGTATCTCTGATATTTGTTGTATCATCTCTGATGTATATTGATATTCATTGTATCACTCTGTTGTATCAGATATTATATATCAATGTATTATTCATTTTCTTCCGCTGTGTTATTTACTTAATTGTGTTATAGCTCCGGCGAATCGGATTTGAACGGTCGAATCTACGGCATTCTAGTACAATGTGAAGTACGGATGTTGATTTTCGAGCGGGCAAAACCCGATACGTTACATGTGGTATCAGAGCTAAGGTTGAACTTTAGCTCAGGAGTATAACACGTTAAGTAGCTCATTAGAGATAGAGTGAAGTAAACTCTAGAATGAGTATCCTCAGATATCCGTCGTGTGCCTCAGTAAATTCTCTTACTATCCACTGATAGTAGATATGAGTGCAAGAAGAGGATGAGATAGGGGACAAGGGAATACGACTATAAATGGTCAATACCCTGTAACAGTGGAAATAACCTTCTTATCAATTTTCTTTGATTCGTCTTTCCAAAATTCTTTTGATTGCTTCGTGATAGCTCCAGAAAGAAGTTTCGATATGGTGATGGCTCTACGAATCGTTGTAGGAGATTCTTATTTCGTATCTTCATCGGTTTCTTATCAGCTTTGTGATTTAAACCTTAATGAATTTGGAATTGGAAATTTTAATTTGAGGTAAATTGATTAATAGAATATGAAGATAAATTTGAATTAAATCAATAAAACGAATTCGTTTGAAACCAAATTTTGAAATTCTATTATAATTTCTGTGAATACCGAAGTCCGAAGAGGGACAAATTGGTATGTGTTTTGAGATATTCCGACTTGAATTTGGAATCCGTATCTTGTGTTTGAAGGAGTTATATGAGATCGAATCTATCTATCTTTGTTGCTTTCGTGCCTGTGAATTTCGAGGACGAAATTCTTTTAAGGGGGGAAATTTGTAACGACCCCAGATTTTAATTTAATTTAAATTAATAATTTATTGAATTTTTGAATTAAATTAAGTAATCAAATAAAAATTTTGGATAACAATTTGCAAATCTTTACAACTGCTTCAGTTTGAAATCTGTTTGTTCTTCGAAACAACGGTGAGTAAAAAAATGTGCTAACCAAAATATTTGCAGCAACCAAAACAAGAAAGCAAAAGAAAGAAAATATCTACAAAGTATAAACTACACATATACAATTCATATGTAAACAAAACAGGGTACATAGGGTACCAAGGCATTTAATGCCAATATCTTTACCCACCATAACAAAAAAATCACCTCAGCCGAAATAACCATCAATGAAATGATTCCTGTAAGTAGAAAAAGAAACATATGTACATTGTATAATATCTTCTAAGTACAAAGTATCATTACAAACCAATAAAAGAAGAAAGTATAAGCTAACACAAATAAATTATCTCAGCCGAAATGAAGATAAGTAAATAAACAAAATATTAGTAAAATAGAACAAAAGAGAAGAAAGTGCTCAAAGCAATAAATGCAAGTATCTTCAGCCCCCAAAACTTCATAAAAATCTCTGACCAAAGATTTAAAAAGAAAAGTAAAGGAAATTTTTGTACCTGTTTTGCGTAAACAAATAATATCATCTATACCTTCTTTCTATATATCAAACATCTTCATTTTGTTCATTTGAGACTGAGAAATAAAGTAAAACTGAAGCAAACAAAACAATAAGAAGTATTATCAAAAAGGAATGCTGTTCAACATCAAAACAATCACTCAACTTAAACCATCAAGAATCAAAGAGGAAGTCTTCAGCTTGCAATGTCACGGTCTGTTCAAAACATGAGCTCCTGTTCTTTCTCCTAGTAGTAAGGTGAGCAACTTTGTTTCTTTTTCCAGGCTTCTTGGTTTTCACCTGTGAGCAAACTCTGTTCTTTCCTAAGTAAGTAAACAAACTATGTTAAGACTTAAGGTTAATTAAATCTGTGTGCATGATTTATGAAAAGTATTGTGCTTGGGTGAATATCTTCTTTGTTTTCAACTCTGTGTGTACATATATATTCATTTTTGATAGCACTGGGGTATTCAAATTTTTTTCTCTGTTTAGCTCACAGGGTATATAGCAACCAAGGAATTCAAATTCTTATCATCAAATTAATATGAGGCTTTGATTTCAAAAGCAAATAGGTGTATTTAAACAAGAACTATAATTTAAAAATAGTCTGAAGAAAAGAAAAGAATATACAGTATGAACAAATTAGTTTTTTTACAGTGCAAAGTGCAAACCCAAATTTTGATGAAATTCGACTACAACGAATTGAAGCTTCGATTATATATCTGGAATCCTTACTTGAAACTAGGATTTTAGAGATTAGTTTTGTGATTTTTAACATCATGGGTGAAGAGCAGTTCATAGTTGAACTGAAATTGGGTTTTATCCAATCTCTGGTGATCGGAGTCGATTTGGGCATTGAGACTTTGCTCGGAGCTAGTGTGAATGATGGCGAAGTCGAGAAAATTGTTCAAAAAAATTTTCCATGGCCGGTGATGGCACAACGAGACTTATTTAGGGTTTAAGGTTGGGGTTGAAATCGGGTTCGCCGCAAAGTCTAGGGGCGATCGAGTGGCGCCGGACTAGGCGAGTTGGAAGCGTAGGAATCTAGCGAGGCTGGAGACGTGGTTGCGCGAGCTCTTGTGGTCGGAGGCGTGGTTGCGAGGCGTTTGTTGACGATCGCGTTTGTTCCAGGATGGGTCAGATTTCTCTTTTGCAAGTTCGTCGTTGTTTTGGGTTCCTGGATGGTCTGGAGGTTAGGGCAGGTTGTCGCTGACGTGTGGAAGATGGTGGCGATGGCCAGAACGTAGGCGAACTCGTGTGCATGTGCACGGCGTCGTATCCGTGTCTAAGCGTTCGCGTTCGTGAGTGACTCGAAGAGATACTCGAGTGGGGAAGGAGATAGACTCGGGATCGAGCTCGAGTTTGCAGGGGAGTTCACGTAGCAGTTTTATACTTGAACTTTAAACTGAAGAGAGAGTAGGAGTATACGGGAAGAAAGAGAGGGGTACTCGGGAAAAGTTAGTGGGAGACTCGAGTGATACTCGAGTAAACTAGGAATCTTTCTCGGGTTTTCATTTTAAGTGACAAACTATTACAGGTTGGGGGTTAATCATCTCAACCAATTTTGTTAGTATAGATGATTTAATAAAGGCTTAATAAATTAAGCTAAGATATTTTGACAAGTGAAATCAATCAAGTAAATACTTAACAAAGTTTTAAAATCTTAATATTTTAATTAAGTAGTTAGTATAAGTCATGTTTTAAATTTAATTTAAATTAAAGTTTTCAAGTTGGGGATAATTTAATTTTCAAAGTTTAAGGAAGACTTTAAAAGGTTAATTAAAATAAATAATTTTTATAAATTAATTGCTTTGAAAAGTGATGAAGAATGATTAATTTGTAATTGAATTAAAGAATGGTTAATTAACAATTAAGTATTTAATTTATTTGTAATTAAGAATCGTTAATTAAAGTAAGTAGTAGTTAATTAAGATAATTGATGATTAAGAAATAATTAATTAAGATTGAATTAATTTATATTTAACCATTGATTTAAATAAATTAATAAAAATAGTTATGTGGTTAATTCTTTTGAATCACCTTCACCTTAAATTGAAGATGATGGACTATCATCAAACATTGTGTACTAGATTAATATTTCTGTTTGTGATTATGATACTGTATGATGTGACTTGTCTTATGTTGGACTGTGAGTTGTAGTTGTTTCTGTATATATGAAACCCTTGACCAGTAAACGACATTTGAATTTCGATGCGACAGGGAGTCGGATTCTAGTTGGTTATCCGAAACCCACATCGAATTATAATAGTTAATCTTTGTGACCGATAAATTTATTTTATCTATGAATCTGTGAATGAAGATAAGCGTTATCGATTATACCGCTTATCAATATATCTGTGATGATTGATGTTGTGCACTATTGTGTAAAACCCCTGGACTACACTTTTACACACACAAATATGGATTTCACGGAGAAATCGGTTAAGTCACAGATGATGTAAATTCAATGTTTTGAAATTGAATTTTTAATTTCAATTGATTTTGAAATTGGAAATTTGGGTTTAAAGTGAAAAGCTTTTGAAATAGAATTTTAAAGATAAAAGTTATTTTGAGTAACTTAATCGAGTTTTGAAAATTTAAATAATTTGATTTAAATTTGAATTCAAGTTTGAAATTGAATCCTATGATTTGAAACTAGGGATTAAAGATGATATAAATGTGTTTGGACGAATCTAAACATTTTAAAAGTAAAATTTTGAGAATTTGGATTTAACCCAAAGACTTTAACTCGTATAAATGAATCAGATTTCCAAAATGAAAACTGTTTGTTTTAAAAGAATAAAAGCTTTCAGATAAGAAATGAAATTCCAGTTTAATTAAAGGAATTTCAAGTTTGAATTGAAAAATGGTTTTTCAAGCTATGAATGAAATTGTTTTTGAAAGCTATGAATTGAATCTGTTTATTTTTAACAGATTAAAAATAATGATTTGTTAAACCATTTGAAATGGAATTGTTTTGAAAACTGTAAGTTAAATCTTTGTTTCAAAGGTTTAACGAGTTAATCAAATTGAAATGGGAATTAATTTGGAAAATCTATGAATGAATCTTTTGTTTAAAAGATTAAAGTGTGGAAATTGTTTAAACCGTTGAAGGTGGTTAAAATGAATCTTTTTGTTTAAAGATTTGAAAATGGTATTTTGTTTAAACCATTTGAAAGAAAGTTTGGGTTTAAGTTGTGACTTAATTGAAATCCCAATATCCATATGTTTTTAAAGATTGCGCTCATTATTCGGTTTAGCCGGGAGAGGACCTTGGTGTCATATAACCCGTTCCGAATATGTGATACGTCGATATGGATAGCATTTGAAGACCGGTGTTGAAGACCGGATATTTACAAAAACGAAAGGACAACTCGTCGAATGTCTCTGCACCGACTGGTCCCCGGTATAGAGATTTTATCACCCTTTGTGATGGGAAGTCCGGACGGGATTGTGAATACCCGGAATTGCAAGGGCTTCGTAAGAAGTGCCTTCGGTTCTGTTCGAACCCGGAACAGACTTGTATGGATACATGTCTGACATTACACTTTGAGATATAAAGCCGATTTCTTTCAAATACATATCTGTTGGTGGCGGAGAATTTATTCTCTTAGCTTAACACCCTTCTCTGAGACGTACGAGCTCAGAGGTTATGTAGTTGAAGGTTATCAGCGATATATCCCAATTTGGTAATGTGGCATGCTGAGTGTTGCTGTGTGATGATCATCGTTTGATCATTTGTGATATGATCATTTGTTTGATCATTTATCTTTGTGATCATAGGTTGATCATCTGTTGACCCAAAGCGTGGCTTTTTAAAAAAGCGTAGCTTTGTGGACGAGACTTCGTCAGGACCTCACAACCCGGAAATGGTCGAAACAGGAATGTTGCGGCAAGGTTATGAGGGTCGCGCCCTTTAGGGTATGTCATTTCCTTCTGGAAAGGGGTGGTATCATGGTATGGAGCCCAGATACTTACTCATGTGGATACACTTTCTTTATGATGTGTGATGTTGGTTATCGAGCGCTCGGATAAAGGTCCCAAAGGACCGGGAGATGGCATATTCGTGAGTTACCTGTTACAGGGGTAACCCGGCTTTGTTGGCAGAGAGCAGTTTGTCTCTCGGGACGTCCCGCCAGAGGCAATCCCATGCGGCGGAAGGAAGTTCCTTAACCTGACCATTTGTTGGAAATCCATTTCTCCAATACGGAACTTGTACGGTTTTAGTTGTAGAACTTGCCATCTAATATGGTAGCTATAGTAGGCATAGTATAATGGTACCTATGCTGGCTAAGATTAATATTATACTTTCAAATTGTTTTCCACTATGCACTAATAATAATAATTCAATGATTTTGCGTAGTAAGCATCTTTGACTATCATAAGAAGAAATCTCCTCCAATTCTGCGTTTGCATTGTGTGTGTGGCGGGAGGTCTTATGGTAGTTTCATTTTCTAAAAGCATTGCGATTTTCAATTTTTAAAGTTCTGTTGTGTTTGTTTTAAAGATAAACTGTTTTTGTTGCTCACACCAGTCCCATGACTGATCCGGAGTTTATTGTTCCTTCCTAAACTCTGGGTGCTCATAATTTTCCACACGAGCAGTCTAGAGTTGGGTTTTTCAGATATTCAGGTTTAGTAGATTATCTGGAGCTAGTTCATTCATCGGAGTTGCTTATCTTGGAGTTGTGGATTCATTCTTGTCTGAAGATCATTTTGGAGTTATCATTTCTATTGATATTGTTCCGCTGCTGATGTTATCTTTTCTTTTCCGCTGCTATTTCTTGTATCTCTGATATTTGTTGTATCATCTCTGATGTATATTGATATTCATTGTATCACTCTGTTGTATCAGATATTATATATCAATGTATTATTCATTTTCTTCCGCTGTGTTATTTACTTAATTGTGTTATAGCTCCGGCGAATCGGATTTGAACGGTCGAATCTACGGCATTCTAGTACAATGTGAAGTACGGATGTTGATTTTCGAGCGGGCAAAACCCGATACGTTACAACTCTGCTAGGAAGAAAAGAGCAAACAAATCTCTCAAGGATTCACAGATCATATTAAATCAAATTAAAGCTCTGAAGTGAATAACAAATCTCAAAAAGCTCAATGAGTTCAAATACAACACAAGAATAAGAAAGAAAATACAAAGGCCTATTCAAGATATCAATTATTCAGGTACAAAGTTGTTTACTAATTTACATACAAAAATTTATGAAAATCAGGAAAAGCCATCCTAGTCTTCCTGAGGAGGAGGTTGAGGGAGCGGATAATGTAGGTATACTTTTTCTTTCCCCTTCCTTTCAACCTCATGAATACATGGATGACTTTCGCATAAAGTAGGGGCATCTCTAAGCAAAAAAGGAGAGCCTCCGATATTCTTGAGATGATTTGTACAACCATATTAAAAGAAGTGCTAATAACGTCTGCATCCTACCTTTGCTGCTTTACTCAACCTTTGGTTCATTTCTAGGCCTAAGAAAGAATAGTCGATTCTAAGCCAAAAGTAACTATTACTTTAAGAAAATAATCTACAAGCGAATCCAATCGAGAGTTCTCAAGCGACATCACCTCGATTATTTCCAATTGAGACTTAAGGTTCTATACTTGCCCCTTCAAGACTTCAATGGCTGAGGACTGTTTGATAACACGACGAATCGCTATATCCAGAAAACTTCCTCACCTTCTTGTGGATAATATTTGTGGCATCAACGAAACCAATTTAAATCTTTAGTGCATGATCAAGCATTTTATTAGCCACTTTAAATTTTTTAACCTTCTTCTCAAGAGC
The DNA here is from genome assembly GCA_030737815.1 of Allium fistulosum. Classification (NCBI taxonomy): domain Eukaryota; kingdom Viridiplantae; phylum Streptophyta; class Magnoliopsida; order Asparagales; family Amaryllidaceae; genus Allium; species Allium fistulosum. Next base: position 391,115,082 of record CM060904.1, read on the forward strand.
ACATTTCTCGCGTCCCAACTCCTTAACCTGACTATGATAATTATTAAGATATTTCGAAACTTGTTCATCTCACTTTCCTTTCAAAAACTGGGTACATTCATATTTATACTCTCGGTACCATCTGTCAATCTCTCCATCATCCAAACCCAAAAGCAGGTTTTCCAAGGAAGAAAAATTCTTTTTACCAACCGAGGTTTTGGACCTAGTCGTCCTTGTAAGAGTAGGAGTGGGAAGACCGAATTTGTCTCCTGTAACAACCCGTATACTTGGACCATTTAAATTGATAATAATCCACACATGTCAACTTAAATAATACAAAACACGAATCATTATGGGGCTATATATACATAAATGTAAATGAGAATCAATACAACATCACAGACACATAACAAACACAGAATAATGCAGCGGAAATACATCGTCATAATAGTAGTTCATGAAGCTACTACAAAAAATACAACAATGTCTCAGAATAAAGTGACTGAAAAGGAATACATAGATGTTCAATAGACAAGTACATCAATACTGGAAAGTACATCAATACTGAAATGGGAATAAACTGGTAAAGGTAAATGCTAAGTCTTCGGCATCTTTAAACCAACCTTGATCAGCAACTGGAAGCTTCAGACTGACCCGAGCATAAACAAAAAAAAGAAACACTCGAGTCAGGACTCAAAATCTTATGCAAGATAATCAAGTGCGAGTAATAAAGTCCATAACTCAAAGATGAATGTAATCAACATCTCTAAGGATCCGATAAACTATCTCTATATACAATAGAGTACGCTAAGTAGATAATGTCTAATCAGTAAAGTAAGATATCAAAATAGCGTTAAGGCGTTACCCATATCCCCCTTAACACATTTTATAATGTTATAGTCTATACAGCACCGTAAACCCCACCGTAAACTAGTGGTTATCAGAGGGCACTCCATAGGTATAACACAAAACAAATCATAGTGGTCGCGAATAGGATAACGGTATGACAAGGTACATGAGGCGATACCAAGTAGGATACTACTAGTTGCGTGATCCGGACTGGTGTTGCGTATAGCCAGCAGCTACCGCAACACCGTGAAACAACACTCCCAAAATCAAAGGGTGCACCTAAATCGAATCACATAAGTAATAGATATGGTATCGAAGAAGTGTGTCCGCTAGAGGTGGCGAACCTCAATGGCCCGGCGCGGCTCCTGTTTTAGTCATGTCAGGGGTCATCCAATATCGTTCTCTTTCTTCAGTCAACGCCTTCACCAAACCATCCACTTCATTCTGGATCAACACTCCGCGTATAATAGTTATTAAAGTGGTTTTAGGTATCGACAGAGAGTATGTCCATATCCGGTCCCGGTCTCTTTAATAACTACGTATTTATTGCCCGATGGTCGTCTAAGTTTAAAGTTTAAACAAATCAAAGTCCAAAAGTCAAGTTGCAAATTTGACCTTCAAAATTTGACATTTCACAATTCAATTTATTTCAAATATTAAAAATCATATTTCCAAATGAAATCTTAGTTCAAACATTTAAGTTAACAATAGAATTAAGTATTCAAGTTCAAATTAATAAGGTCCAAATTTCACTTATTAAATTTAGTTCATAACCAATGGATTCAATTTAATGGTCAATTTAGTCCAAAATCATTAAATCAAATTCTATTCATTTCAATTCATATTTACATTCATCATTACATTAAATATAATCATAAATTCGATTAAATCAATTTCATTAACTAAATTCCTTTTCATCAAAATAGCTTCATTTGATTTATTTACTAAATCCAATTAAGTTTCTATTTAAAGAAATCCAATTTCATTTATTTGGTTCCATGATTTACATAACACAAATAAGTTTATTTACGAGTTTCTAATCAACTCAATTCATATTCAAGTTTACAATATCATGATTTAATTAATTCATTAAATTTAAAATCATTTTAAATTTAAATTATCACTAAATTAAATCCACAAAACTTTAGTTAGTTTTATATTCCACTTAAGTCAAATTTCACTTAATCTCAAATTAAATTTATAATGAGTTCCAAATCTATTTAATTAAAACCGAGTTTTAAATCTTAATCTAACAAATCTAATAAATTTTGAAATTATTAAATCTTAAAATTTTTACTTGTTTCTAAATCTCACTTCAATTATTCAACTTACTTAACTTTAAATTTTCCTAAATCAAATTACAAATTTTCTCAAATTGAATTTGTCAATTCATTTTATTCAATTAAATAAATTCATTAATCCGTTTCAATTTAATCTATTAATTTATTTCAATTAATCCATTAATTTATTTCAATTAAATCCATTAAGTTCGTTACTTAATTTCAAAACAAATTGTTAGGTTCATTCCTTAATTTCAAATAGATTTCAACTTCAAAATAAATTTGTTGACCAATCGGGTTTCTTATTTTAATTATCTATCCAAGGCCAAGTTGTTTAATTTGGGTATTTATCATTTCAACCCAATATCATTCAATATAAATCGTTCAGGTCTATCACTTCAACCCATAACGATTTATCCCTATTCTAATGTCCGTTCGGGTATGTATCATTTCAACCCATAGTGATTCTAAACTAACAAGCAACTTGCAATTCAATTAAATATATAAACGATGTAAATTCAAATAAGCACAAAATACTTGCATGGAATTTTACTATCATTTCATGTAAATCAATGGTTATTTCTATTTAAATATTTAACATCATATAACAAATTTAATTTATTTCATGAATTAAACATCGTCATTTCATGTGATTCAATTAACAATTTAATCTTAACAAATTCAATCTTAACATAACAAATTAAGTGTCCCAACTATTTACCATAAACTAACATCAAATCACAATTTAACACGTTAAATCTAATTAAACAATACATGGTGTAAATTTAACAATTTAAATACTAACAATATTCAATTTTAACTTGTATAGAAATTTACAGTTTATGTGAACAATTTTAACATCAATCATTTTAACATCCAAATTAATATTAACAACATCTATCGCTTGATTATCATAGCATAATAGATTCGAGTCGTGAATGAAAATATTCACCTTGCATGGTTAGAGAAGTTGAACGACGAGGCACGAAGACGAATAGGTAAGATAGACACCAACATGCACGACACAAATACGAACTGTAATCGAACAAAATAGTTATTCAACAATTGTTTAATACAATGTATATATATTGATTATATATATATAAATCATACCCACTATCCAAAGCAAGATTCAACGGGATGGAGATGCTAGCCTAGATTCCGGATCAGTAGCTGCAAACCACGAAACCAGAACACACGAGCCAATATAGATTAAACAGAAGATATTATATAACTGTCTATATACAATACAGTTTATATATAAATATAAACTGTTTATATATAAACTGTTCACGCTCAAAAGTAAATAGAAGCAAGCACGGGACGGCGCGGCATGGCATCGACTTCAGTTTTGGGAAGGCAGCAAGGAGAGTTACGGCGAAGTCGAGGTGGAGAGTAGGGATGGTCATCGGCGTTGGACAGTGGCGTAGGAGGGGAGGTCTGGTCGTGTGCTGATGGGTTTGCGGGTGGTGGGTTTCGGGAGTTTCTGGGTTGTGCTTCAATGACAGGTTTCGGTTTTGATAAGTTCGCTCTGGCCATGGCAAGGTGGAAGCAAGGGTACGACGGCGACGACGACGTGGGTCCGGAAAGGCGCGGCGATGGATGGGGCTTGCTGAGGCTGTGGCTTCAGGTTGGGATCTGGGTTGTTGGGCGGAGCCTGGGGCATGGCAAGTCGTTGGAGGAACATCGGCGTTGGACACATTTGTGGGTGGAAAGTGGTGACGAGCAAGGGAGGTGGGCAGGCGAGGGGCGAGGTTTGGGTTAATGGGTTTTGGTGGGCTGTGGGGTGGACGTGGGCAGTGGAGTCGGCGATGGGTGAGGCGGACGAGGCGACAAGGCGGCGGAGTGGAGAGGTCATCGGTGATGGTAGACGTTTGGTTTGTGAAGTTTTACTAACTGGAGAGGAGACAAAATAATATAGAAATTATGAAGAGGAGAAGAAAGGAGCACGCACTAGAGAATAGAATGTGAAGCAAACGAACAAATGAATGCAGAGGGTAGCAGGTATATACAGAGATGTCTAGAATCCAAAGGTCACAACATTAACTTTCTTGGTAACCGCTGTGACTATTGGGTTTCCTAGAAAGCTGAATGGTCAATAGTCCCTTAGAATTCTGAATGATGGAGACAGTTGGGTACCGGTTTGGGCTGCGTAATGGACCAGTTTATAATCCGTTAAACAATTGTAACTTACACCACCGAACTTCGATTGACACAAATAAATACACCGTTTTGATCAGCGCGACGAGGCGAACACAATGGTATGAAGATATTGATGATTTGACGTTGTTTGCGAAGGTGTTATTCTTAATTGAATCATTCGATCGTGGGAACAATTTAACTAGCAAATAAAAGCGGAATTTGACGAAACGAAATGCGACGTCGTGTTCAGAATATTTTTCTTATGCAACATTGTGAAAAATATTTGGATTCGGACAATGGAAAATTTACACTAAGAATTTAAACTAATATGTAAATGAGACGAATGAAAATAACTTCAATATTATTCGATGAAATTTGGCGTACGCCTATGTCTATCTAGACGCATTCCAAATATGAAATTTGAATAGCAACGGAAGTTGTTTGTGAAAATTCGAATTTCCACACTAAATCAATGATTTTAAATTTTTTAAACTGGGTTGGAATTTCAAGGTCGTTACATCTCCACTTGCAATAAGTTCTAGAGATTGGCATGACACATGTCTTTTTAACAAGTAAACTACAAGGTCCTCAATTTCCTAATATAATCGAGCAAATTTTGCATCAGCCTTATTCCTTTGGCCTAAGGGTCCATGTCGACCCATTGTATTTATGCTCTCTTTCAGCTCCCTAATCTCCTTGTCTTTTTCTTTGATTTTCTCCTCTAAACTCAAGGTCATTTCATTCATACTACTTAACGTTGACCTTAACTTATAATATCTATTATACCATTTGCATGCTTCGAGGTTATGCAAAAATGGTATGATCGAGGCCTCTTTAGAAGAGCGCTTCCCAATATCTAACATCAGCCCGATTTTGAGTTTATCCGGTCGAGAGAAGAGGTAAGGGCCGTTGGATGCAAGTGTTAGTTGTTTTTTCCTATTAAAGAGTAATAAAACAAAAGAAAAATCAATATATGAAGAAAATATATTCCTTTACTAATAATAACGGGCTATTACGAGCATGATCAAGTTCAAATTACATCAACAACTCAAGTTTTATACATTCAATCTGTAATTTTGGAAGTAACATTCTTAGCTTTTTTGAGTGAACCCGCAGACATAGGGAGAGTGGAGTCAAAGGGAGCACTAAACCTATGAGGAGTATTAACTGCGGGAAATTGGTAATAATCCCATCTCTTGGCAGGAGGGATAATTTCCCCGCATAATAGTTTAGCATAATCAGACTGAATTTCTTTAAGTAAACTATTCTTTTAATCACCCAAAAAGTCAAAATATAGTTGGGGGAATTGCATGTAAACTTCTTGAAGATCCCTAAGAAAGCAGTATTTTGCTAGTCGAGAGGTTTTGAGAATTAACATTTTCTCCTTAAAATCCCTTTTTAACTTGACAAATTTACTTAAGAATTCTTTTGAGACAAAGGTGCTTAATGGTTCCTTAATCTATGTATTTTAAGAAAAGTAAACTAAGTCGAAAAGAAACAAGAACGTTGAAATTTATAAAATTGTCGAATTACATAATACAACCAAAAAATCACTTAGGTTCATACAATATGGACCCTTTATAAAATTCAAAAATGAATCTTTCAAATACCTATAAAGCAAACTTGACCTTCTTAGGGGAAAGGGTGTTGAGGGAAAGTGGTATGGTCACGATCCTGGGAAGTTTCCAGCATTCCCCATGATGGTGATCGATCCCATAATCATTTAGATATCTATTATGAAGACGCCTAAGTAAACCCCAATCTCTTTACTTAGGAAGGAAAAGTCGGTAAAAATATTTCTAATATAGATTTAATAGAGGAATTACACGAAAGTGTCCCTATCTGCAATAAGCATTCAAAAAAGGGTGGTTAACTCCATGTTCTCCCTTAAAACTCTTTCTTGATGAAGGCAAGATCTTTTAAGAGCAAGGTTACCTGTTTTTCTTTGAAATCTTTTAATTATTTGGTATAAATGAGAAGGATCTCATACTTTTCAGATAGGCTTTTGTGATCTTCAACCAATTTCTCGATTTTTCTATTTAATCGCAGTACATCCTTCTCGCTCTTCTTGTGTAAAATTTTTAAAAGATATTTGTTTCTTTTCCTTAACTAAAATTGTTAACTTATTGTTATCCCGCCTTTTGGTAAGGCCGTGACACCATGAACTTGACTAGAAACCCATGACAGTTCGTCTTGGAGATCGGTTATACGCAGGTTCACTATGGAAATCGACGAATTTTGTCCAAGTCCGGATCGAGCTAAAATTGATATGACAAGACAAGCGAAGCTATGAGAGCCAACGTTCCGAAATTTCAAGTCAATCGGAGTTCATATGCTCAAGATATTGATCGATCACGGTTGAGAAATCCAAACTTGCATCAATCATAACTCGAGATCTACAAGTCCAAATGCCACCAAATTTTACAGGATCTTACGTATGACCTAAGGAATGTTCATGCCAAATTTCAACTCGATTGGAGAAAGTCTTGATCGATACGAAATTCGTTCGTATCGATCGGTGATGGAAAAACTCCAACTTGCATCGATCATATCTCTTGATCTACAAGTCCAAATGCTATGAAATTTTCACAGCAGCTTACGTACAACATGAAGAATGTTCCTGCCAAATTTCGACTCGATCGGAACAAGTCTTGATCGATATGAAATTCGTTCGTATCAATCGCGGATGGAAAAACTCCAACTTGCATCGATCATATCTCTTGATCTACAAGTCCAAATGTTATGAAATTTTCACAGGAGCTTACATACAATATGAAGAATGTTCCTGCCAAATTTTGACTCGATTGGAGCAAGTATTGATCGATACGAAATTCGTTCGTATCGATCACGGATCGAGTCGAAATCGCCTGGGATCGATCGCGTGGGCCCACCCATGTGCCAGAAGAAGTCTCCCGAGATCTGAGAGAGATATTTGCCTCCTACGCCTATAAATAGCAGCCCAGAATCTACAGAAAAGGGACTTTTGGCTTCTCTACGCCGATATTATGCCGAAATGATTATCAAACTTCAGTTGTACTATTGTAATCTTTTGTAAACAGCGAGTGAATTTCAATAAACATCAATCATTTCATAGTGGACGTAGGCAATTCGCCGAACCACTCTAAATTCGTGTGTTTCTATGCATTTTCTTATCTATTCATTGGTGTGTTTGTTAGATCTGCTTCATTTTATATATTTTTCTTTATTTTATCTCTTCAAACACATCCGAAGAGTGTTGTGCCCAATTTTGGTACAAACACTTATTAACTAAAGCTAATGGATAATTGTAAGCATTTAAAGAGGATAAACTTTATACCTATATCGCAGGAGCTTGTGAGGCAGAGGCCTGATTTTTCTCTTTGCCATGGTGGTTGGGGGCATGGATATCCTTTGATGAAATGTCTCCTTGAGGGGCATTTTAGGACCTTCCTTCAGGAAGGTCAAGAAAGTCTGTATCATGAGCAGATAACCCCAAGTCATGGCCACCTAACCCATTACCGCCACTTCCTGGTCCATTAAGGTCTTTGTTACAATTACCCCTATTCTTCCCGAAATCATTCTCAGCATCGTCATCATCTTCATCTTCATCGTCATCGTTACCATCTTTATCATTATCCCCTTATCATCATCATCCCGGTCTTCATCATGCAGAGGCTCTTGAAAATATAGTAATTCTTGCGACTTGATGGCTTCCTCTTTTGGAAATTCACCTTGTAAAGACCCAAGAACTCTTCCCAGTTTAAGGTCGAACTTCCTCTTGAACTTGTCCTTTAATGTTGCTAGTGAAGGGAAGTCCAACTCTGGGTGGGGATTTAAATTATTGAAATATGCAATGAAGAGGGCCTCCTCATAGCACCGCTCTTTTATTTGACGAAAGGCTTGGTCTAGAAAGAGGAAACTTTCTCCTTGGAATCCTAAATAACATTGTTTGCGTAGGCCAGTGCAGCCTCTTCATTTTCTAGCTTTCCATTTAAAGTTGTAACGAGCATTTGCTTGGGCATTTTTAATGCTGGCCTGCTCAAGTTCCTTTTCCAGCAATTTTGCTCTTTCTTCAGCCGCTAGCCTCCTTTTTCTTTCTTCATCCAAGTCGGAGGCAAGATTATTTTTTTCAGAAATAACTTCATCTGCTTTTGTTGCTTTAAAGATTTGGCCCTTAAGGAAACTGACTTTATCTGTCAACAATGAAATCCTCTCTTTGAAATATGGGACTGGCTAATAGATCGTGAGAAATTTACTAAAGGAAGAACTTGTGATTGGCCACCTAAAATATATAAAATATATGATAAATAAAGATATATAAAGCCAAAGTTTGTATTAAATAGACACAAGAGATACGTACCACAAGAAGCTGCTGAAAGAGAGTGTGGAGATGGCCCATAGAAAAAGCAAAAGGCTGTAGTAGCATTAGATAAGCCATGGTTGGGGACTGGATGATTGAACGAACAAAACCATCAAAACTTGAAGGGATGGGTTGAGCCAGGGCCTTGCAAGGAAGAAATTCTGGGGGAGGAGGAGTCAGGCCTAACTCCTGATATAAACGTTGTATGACGGTTGTAGACAAAGGATTTATGAAATCTATAGCAAGGCTCAGGGTGTGAGCAACGTTGTTTGGTTTTGAGGATTCTGATCTAGCAAACTTAAACCAATAACACCAGAATCTTGATTAATGATGACTGTAGCTGCATTCAAATCCTCAGTAATAGTAGTCGGAATTTGTTTATCTCCAAGTTTAGCCTTTTTACTTGGTAGAGAAATGGAAGCACTAGACGGATCGCTATAATCCTTCTTTCTTCTGCAACTCTCAATAGCTTTATAAGCGTCAGTGATAGAACCTACAATGGGGCCAGCATTAGTAGTTACACCAGAGGAGGAGGTAGGAGCTTTACTTTCCTTTAGCTTAGCAATCAGGATGCTAAGTGTCAAACCTATGTTAAAGAAACATAAAATGGTGGTATAAGAAGTAATAGTAAAAGCATGCTAGGAGATTACCAGAAGAGTTACACTGGATGGGAGAAGATGGAGAAAAGGCATTCTGATTGCCAATAACCAGAGCCTGGTTTCCATAGGCATCCTTCTTGATCATCGAGGGCTCCCCGAGCACTTTGTGCTTCTATAGAATCAAAGAATACTTTCGAAGGTCGGCTTCAGTTAAGAGTTTAAGCCTGTCTTTGATAGTCTGAGATGCCAGACTCAACGCACCAATTGTGATAGCAACATAAGGATTCATCCCTTTAGTAGCAGGTTCTGAAAGAGAATAGTTACCATAAGAGAACAACAAAGTATAGCATAAATAATGGAGAAAAAGAAATAATTCTTACTAGGGGTAGAGAAGGACCCCTTGATTCTAGGGGTATGACTCTTGATATAAAAGAACTGGGTTTCCCCATCCCTAGTTTTGTTAATCAAGTTAATAATTAAGCTTTTAGGATGAGGAAGAAGGCGATATAACGCACCCGCTAGATGCTTACTCACTTTGACAAGATTCACTAATGAGTGAAGAGTTTCAACATCGAGTGAGAGGAGGTCAGCTTCCCTGGCAAGTATTTCCAGGTAGCTCAGGTAGGTATAGTAGTTAGAAGGTAGTTGAATTGGAGCAATTCCCAAATGATCCAAGCATTTTACAAGGAATTCAGAGAAGGGAACATAACCTGAATGCCAGATATGATTTGGAGTAAAAGCAAAGAAACCTTTCAAAGGATTATCTATCCTTCCGGATGGTCCTGGCCTTTTGCTTCTAAGTTGGTAATCCCAAATTGCTGAAGAATAATGTCAACCTCATCCTGAGTAGTCATAGAAGACTAAATGAGTCTATAGTCTCCTTTCTCTGAAGTAGGAGAGGATTTAGAGCCTTTCTTGCCAAGCAATATCATGCAGAAATCATGGAAGAATCATATGTCTTATGAAAATCTGAAGTACATAAGAAGATGTAAAAGAAAAATTAAGTAGAGATCTAAATAAATAGATAACCAGATGTCGAACACAAAGTAGTTAGTGAGTTCATAGCTATTTGAAGAATCCTTAGCTAATTAGTAAGTTCATAACAAGATACCGAATTCATAACTAGTTATTGAGTTCATAACAAGGTGTCAAACTCATAAAAAGTTAGTGAGTTCATAGCTAGTTAAAGATTCTTTAATTAGTTATAGAGTTCATAACAAGATATCGAACTTGTAACTAGTTATTGGGTTTATAACAGGATGTCGAACTCATAAACAATTAATGAGTTCGTATTCAGTTGAAGATCCTTTTTCATGACAAGATAATGAATCTATAACATATATTGAATTTGTAACTAATTAACAACTCTTTAACAAGTTGTTGAGTTTGTAACTAGTCAACAATTCACTAGGTAGTTGTAGGATTCATAACTAGTTATCAAATCATTAGTTAGTTGCCGAATTTACAAATAGTTGGAAAGCCCATAACTAGTTATTAAGTCTTAAACAAGTTGTCGAGTCTCTAACTAATTGTTTAATTTATAACTACTTGGTGAGTCTATAAATAATTAGAAAAAGTTTGTCGGATATCAAGTCTCTAATAATTACCGAGTCTCTAAGAAGATGTCGAGTCTTTAACAATTATCAAAAACCCAATTAATTATTGAATTTCTAGAAAGTTTTTAGGTCTATGATGGTTATTAAAACACTATTTTTCATCAAATTTCTATCAATCATTAATGATATGAATCGCAAAAAGCTTTTGAATTCAAACATGAGAATGCCCAAATCATGAGAATATTTGAATTCAAATTGCCAAGCAAACCCAAACAATTTCTAAATATTCGATTCATGAAACCATAGTTTTAAAATAAAAAAACCCTCTTTTTCTATACCCAAATCGATTGACATAGAAGTGGACCTTAAATCGACTTTGAATATGGTAGAAATCAAAAGCTTCATTTTGAAATTGTAAGATTGAAAATAAAAATTATAATTGCAATTTGAGTTTTAAGTTTCAGGTAAAGCTTTTGAGAGAAGAAAAGGAAGGTATTTATATAAGAAGGGAGAAGTAGCAGGAAAAGTTGATTCCTATTTGAATGAATGAACGAGATGAAAGCATCGGAATACCAATAGGCGGCAATATGAAAAGTAAAATTTTACTAGTATAATATGCTTCCTCTAAAAGGGGGAGGGGTAAATGTTACTTTAAATATGTATATCGAGCATCTAAAGAGAACCTGTCGAGTTTGGGATTGGCAAGGGATGTCGAGCCTGAAGAAAGTAAAGTCATCAAGAATTCAACATTTAACAAAGGATAGCAAGCTTCAAACATTCACCAGAAGGTGGCAAATATCTAATAATAAAGGGCTGTCGAGCCTTTACATAAAAGAAGAAGAAGGTTATCGAATGTTCAAACAGTAAATATGCATAGAGGAGGTGCCGAACCTCTAAGGCTATTGAACTCCAAGCAGTTAGAAAGCAATGAAGAAGTGCCAAGTCCCTAAATGGTAACGAGTCTTTACAACAAGTGTTATCGAGCATTTAACAAGTAGAAGGTGATGTCAAACATTAGCAATGGAGAATGGTATCGAGCTTCCAAGAGGATGAAGACGTTGAACTAGTAAATGCTTAGAAATATCAAGCTACAATAAGCTTTGAAGAACAAGAGATGTTGAACCTCTATAGCATGAAATGTTATAGAGTATGCGGCAAAGAAAGGATGTCACACCACTGAAGGATGTCGAGCATCTAACCACAAATGGAGGATATCAAGTTTCTATGAATAACAAGCCTATGATGCATCGACTATTATCAAGCCTCTATAATAGTAACTGTTGCAGAGCATATACTAGTAAATAATATCGAGCTTCAACACTAGCAATGGGTTTTGAGCTTTTACAAGCGGTAAGGGATGCCGAAAATTTAAAGATGTAAAAGATGTAAAGTTTCTACAAGAGAGGTTATGATATCGAACTTCTGTAAGCAAGTGATGGTTAATCTCAACAATGGGATAACGAGATTTCATCAAGATGGCGCCATCGAAGCCCTTGGATTCAAAGCCGTGCCATGTGTCAATCATCCGCATGATTGACATCCCTATATATAGGCCCCTATTGACACCTAAAGAGGTAAGGATCATTCTTTCTTTATTTCTTACTTTTTTTTAAGTGGTAAACCCTGAATTGATTTGGGGATTTTTAGAGCCGATTGTAACACTTGAACTTTTTACGTATATGGCCTTGAACATTTAACCTTGAATGGGATATTTCCTTGGAGGATTGTAATATTGAACTTTTACATATAATGACTTGAATAATAAACTTTGCATGGCATACTTTTCTTGAATTTGTATACTCGACTATTATTGAATAATGGACATGCATAAGACTTATGACTTCTCTATGGACTCGCATGACCAAACTATGCGTTCAATCACCACAAAAATCATCGAGGTATAATAACTCACTATTGCAGATCCAATGAAACTGGTTTCATTGAAATTCGAGACAGTGCCCTGGAAGGCTATTTTCACACATTAATTAAAATGAATTACTTTAAAAACCAATTTAATCACTTTCAAATCCAAATTAAAAGTTTATTATCTTTATTCTTACTTAAATAGAATTTAAATCAACTTCTGAAACCATATTTATTTACATTAAATTCAGGATATAATTATTTAAACAATTCTAAATATTAAATTCAACAATTTAATTATCAAATAAATCGCTATATTTGAAATTCATGTTTTTTAACTTATAAAATTAACTTTTTAATTTTAAAATCAATTAAATATTCCAAATTCAAATAATAAAATTCTTGGTCATTACATTCTCCCCCGTTAAAAGAATTTCATCCCCGAAATTACGAAGGTAAGAAAAATGCCCCAAACCCGTTAACTTTTCAAAACCAATTAGTTGAAATAGATTACCAAATTCTTTTAAGCCTTTAAATTTCCAAAAATTAATTTGTTGAAACTTTGCTATCACCTTTTCTATGTTCTTAATTTCCATTCATAGATTTAACAAATACCATTCCTTATAATAAGAACATCAAACTTTTAGTAATAAATTTTTTTCCAAAATTCTCAAAAATTTTCTAACGTCTTAAATTTCAGAAAATTTCGCCAGCATCTCCTTTGCGCAGCTAGATCGAAACAACTACAATTCGTCACTACATACCAATCAGCCAAAAGAAAAACAAAAGCCAAGTGGCTCAATCATAAAACCATCAAATCAAATAATAATATAACCATGTACCTTTTAGTCGGGTAACCAAATTTTCTTATGAAATCAATAGCATCGAGCTAGCTCTTGCTTCTATATATCTGCATCTTATTTACCAATGATATCCAATCATATAGTTCATAATCATATACTTTATACTTTCAATTGTCAATATTTTCTTTACTAAAGCCCGTATGATGTACATATACCATCCATACACAAAACTAAATCTGATCGCTTGCTCGATTACACAATTTCACTTCCGAGCTAGCATCATTCATATGACCACTCTAGCGCGACTCAGATTCGGTCCCTTGATTAGAAACCGCCATTCTCCATGCATAGCCATATACTATGATAGAGAATTCTAGAATCAATCAAAAATCCATATCCAGTGTTCGCACTCAAGAATCGGGTGAAAAATTCTAACTCGAACCGATGTAAACCATCTTGAAATCATGTGCCCAATCAAATAGTTATGCGAATAAAATAATATACGTACAACTTACATATTTATTTCAATTGGTCTCTCATTATTCAGATCCTTTTATTTACATTCATTTTTTCATAATCATTATTCATATTGCTTTATTCACATTCATTCATTACTTAGTATATTACTTCCAATACTAATGTCACTTAAGAACTATTCCATCAAATTTTAACAACATTCCACTTTATACTAAATTCATTTATGAATCATTTCATAAATTTTTTATTTAAGTTTATAACAAACATCTTATACCACGCTTCTCATGTTTATTATCACTTCACAACCTAAGTCCATTTTCGTTTTAAATCAAAGTCAATTCCATTTGACACATTTCATTAATTAACTTCATTATTCAATCTTATCAACACATTCTAAACCATATTCAATTTACTAATTTTATTTAATTATTTCATTCATTAATTCATTTCAAATCCAAACGATTTCATTTCACAAATTATTTCATTTAACCTAACTTAGGCTAAATTTCTTTTCAAAATTCATTTTATTTAACTTAAGTTAAATTTCACTTCAATTTTGCTTTTCTTAAAAATTTATATTCTGCAAATCTATAAATTTGCTTTAACTTACTAATTTCAAAATTTTGTAAGTTATAAAACTTATTTTCTCATATTTCCATAAAACACTTAAATGATAATTTCTAGAGTTTAAACACCATGTTCTTATTTCAAAGTATTTTGAAATAATACTATTAGTAATTTCTTTGTATTTCAAATCATAATTTTGAATTTTAAAATCAAAACTAGTTTTACCAAAACAAAACTCTAATGGTAGCAATTTCTCTATTATAAACCAGAAAATGAACATCGATGATGCTGCAGTCATCATCGAAATTATTTTCTTGCGACCAAAGTGAGTTCAGTGCTTTCTATTTCCTTTAAATTCCATTTTAAAATATTTCTTTTCAAAATATTTCAAAATGATACCTTTGTTATTTCTTCAAAACTTTGAAAACAATTTATAGAATCATGGGATTTTAAAATTTCTAATTCTCAGCATTTAAATCCTTTTGATTTATAAATCATACCTTTTAATTTCCTTCTGTATAAGTTCACTTTGGTTATATAAAACAATTTCTTAATTGTTTACCTTGTTTATGTTATAGTAATAACAACTTTTATTAGAGCGCAACAATAACAGCAAATGACAATTATCATTTGCTAACGACCAAACACACCATATATATTATTATAATTTCTAAAAAATTATCCCTTTATATATAAAGTATAATCAACGTAAAATTATTTCATTCACCCAATTTCAAAACTATACCATGTCGAATTTCTCTATTCAATGTTTAGAGATCCCTATCAATAACGCTAATTACTCGTATTGACCAAAATCCATAAGCCACTCAACAGATCAACCAACACAATATAAAACATTTTTATACCACTAACTAATACACGCTCATATATACATACACTCAAACTCATTCTAAGGTGCTATTGACCCTATCTCTAATGAGTACCCCACCAAAGTCAAGGTTCTCGCTTAACCTTGCGCTTTGATGCCACATTATAACGACCCACTTTTCCGAACAGTTTGAGTGGACGATCAATCACACATGATCCACTCAAATTGAACAAAAAGGTACATAGGTAGGGAAAAGAAAGAAGAAAGAAGAGAGAAAGAAAACAAACAACATAGAATCTCGCAACAGAATGAATAATCTATAATATACAACAAATCTTTATACAAAACAAACTGTAATATATGTATATACAGACATCAACCAAAGTATACTAACCTATTTCAGCCCGGACAGGTATAACAATCTGTCCTTACAACTGTTGATAAATGCAACAATGAATGTAGCGAGAAAATAACCATATACGTGAATACGTCTTCGAACCTCCAACTTGTCTCCTAAAGCTCCAAAGCATCCAAACTAAATCTGTAATATGCTTGGTCTGGCCCGAGTATTATAATAAAATAACACTCGATTCAGTCTGGGAAACCAGTGTGAGAAAACAAACCCAACTAGATTTTAAAGTTATTGAAACCTTTGAAATCAAAAGTATCTCATATGACCACGCTGCATATAAACACGGACGTGTTTTTACCTTAAGATAGCCAAAACGTTTTTTAATAGAAAATCCATTTGTATTATAGTGATGTCTAAGGGTGAAAATAACAATAATCAAGTAGCTATGATGTTTGTGAGTGTACATCACAAAAATATTAGGTCTATAATCAAAAAACTGATAAGGCACGTTCGCTAATTGTATAGGATTCCATGGAGGTGCCCTTAGTACTTTGAGAATGGTCCTCCTACACAAGGATCAGAGATATCCTTCCGAAGCAGCATACATCCCTAGTGATGTACCATAGGAAAAACATAGGTGGTCTCACTAAGACCGAGTGCATCGCCCCATGCACGCATAACAACTGTAAGTAACATCTAGGTGGAGCCGACTGCACCGTATGGGTTTGCCAACCCAACTAGCCATGCCTTCTATCTCTAGTTTTAGTCATTACCGCTGATGAGGCTACATCCGATGTTCTAGCTCACGCCCCGCCTCCAAAATAGATCACGGAATCTCACATGGATTCCCATATCCAATGGGTCTCGGAACCACACATGAATTCCAACATCTCAATATATCACGTAACTCCACCATAGAACCGTATATGTTTCGAAGTGGTTACAGTTTTGGAGTTATCTTTTACGAGTACACTCTTCCGCTTCCTTGGCGCTCTATAAACCAATCGTCGATTTTTCATAATGCTCAATACCAGTTCTTTATAAATAATCAAACAATACATAAGAATGGGGATCACCCCCTAACCGTTTAAGTGGACGGATCTCCCATCATTTGTCCTAGAAGAACAAAACCAATTTATACGTACAGCATAACACCAACGATGGTAACTATACCATATAATTCCCGTGTTTCTCCTAGATTTTCCCAGAGTTAAAAGCTTTCAGTGTTAAGTAGGAAATATTTCCATACCACCAAAATTAAGAAGGATTACATATTTAGGCCAAGATTTGATAGTTGGTTATTTAACTATCAAATAAACAAGCATTCAAACAAAGATTTCATTTCCCATGGAAATCACTATCCTCTTAGATTAATCTTCCATTAACTTAAAATCATCTTTCAAATATTTATTAAAATATTCATATACTTATCTCACCAGTATAAGTATATTCACAAACCATTTCTTTCAATAATACTTGAAAACATTTTAAAAATAGATATGAAAAGCACTGTTCCGTATAATCATGGATCATAGTTTACTCAACGATTACATCGCTATCCCAGCGAATCCATAGTAAAATGTAGGCAATCCCTGCTCCTCGAATTATGCAATGAAAATCAACCATTTCTTTCAAAAATCTCTTTATTCATAAATATCTCAAAATCTATTTATAAAGCTTCTTTATGATTTTCCAGGTTTAATTAAGAAAACACTTTTTATAAATTTCAAACAATTTATAAAACTTCCCCCTTTTGATTTCTAATACCCATTTATAAATTCCTTTAAGAAATCATTAAAATCCGATCTCTTTTTCCCATCTTTTTCCAATTTCTAAATCCTTTTTTAATAAATCCTTTTTATTAGATAAAACCCTTTTTAAAATCTTTCATTTAAAAACAATCCCCTTTAAAATAAACTGTTTATTATTTTTAACCATCATCTTATAAAACTATTTATTATCCCAAAACACCTTTTAACAAAACAAGTCCATAACCTAAACACTTGTCACATAGCAATTTACTATTTAAAACACCCTTTATAAAATCCAAGTCCGTTTATGGAACTCTATCTATGGATCTTGAAAATATTCATAAATATATAAAAATAATTTACTTCAGACACTATAAAAAAATAATTATTAACCAAAATCATTTGAATAGATAATAATTATTTAATTCAAAATGTCTTAAAATTAATGATCAATAATTTCAAAACATTATTAAATAAACAATAATAATTAAACTTTACAATTGTTATAAATAGTAATAATTAATTTCCAAACATTATTAATAAATCATTATTATTAATTTCAAGCCATTTTTTTAAAATAATTAACTTTTCAAAATATTAGAATATTGATAAATAACTTTTAAACAACATTACAAGTAAATAAAAAAAACTTTAAAACGTTATTACATATAAATAATCCTAAAATAATATAAATAATCTTAAAATAATTAACTCAGAAAAGACAGGAAAAAAGGTTAGAGTAAAATATAAATTAAATACTTTAAAACAAAATATTTCCGAAATCCATTTTCGGATTTCAAATCATTTCCTGTTTCAAAATCAATTCCAATCCAAATGGCATTTTATAGTACTTTTAAAATACTAGTTCAAGGCCAATAGCTACCAAACGCATAATCAATATCGATATTGATTTTTCTATCACTACAGGGATTCAGTTTTTAACATACAATAATGTCATAACCAATACTGCCAAAAATCAGGTTTATTATCCAATAATTCATATAACTAGAATATTATTGGAATCAATTCAACAATAGCGAGGAATCCCGTTGGATCCCTCCAACCTGTCCCCCTACATCAGAGCTTATATATGTCAGCACATATATGTGTAAATAAAATCAACACTGGCGAGGAATCCCGTAGGATCCCTCCAACCTATTCCCTTGCATCGCAAAAATATATAATCATATATTATAGGACATCTGCTACTAGGCAGGTATATATATATATATATATAAAGCCATCCACTCCAAGGGCGGGAATAAATCCAAACCAATCGATAAAACAGTAAATCATCCAAACATTCAATCAACGATTTTATTAACTATATAATATTTCTGATTAACCAAAAAAGTGGGTTTAACTCACATTTACTTCAGTTGCCACCGAACCACTCCGGATTCTATGCGAATTCGAATGACGTTCGAGTTCAGCGTAAAATTCAACAAGCTCCATTCGTTGCCAAACCAACTCCATATCGTATTATTCACAAATACGAAAACACAACTTCCCATGCTAGATTCCGACCTCGTATGAAGAAGTTATTTAATATACAAGTTCGAAATATTAATATATATATATTAATTTCACTAATTACACTTAATACCATCATTAACAGTAAATCCATCTTCCCCTAGGTCCACCAAAATGCCGGAATCGGCCAATATTGTTTTCACCGTTCATTTGAGAATTGCCACCACCATAGGCCGGTCTACCCCATCCGACCATTTAATAGGTCCCCCTCATCGCCTCAAACACTTCCCTAGTTAGTGACTTTGCCTGATCTTGCCTCGAGTGGCTCTGGCAACCCATGGCCGTTGGATTTGGCCATGATTCAAATTTAAAATGCCGAACATTACTTCTCTGGTTTAGGTTGCTTATAAAGAAGGATGGGTATAGTCAAGGACGTGTGGAGCATGGGCTGAATAGTGGAACGTAGGTAGGGTAATGGCTGAGTTGATGGGGAGTGTGTGTGTGTATATATATTTATATTATAATATCCCGTTCTAAGTGCTTAAAAATCTCAAACTCTAAACAAGGCATACCGCCTGGTGTTCTATATGTGATACCCCTATTTCGGAGCCAATGGAACTAGTCTCGAAGCCTAATTCGATCATATAAGGAAGATAGCTTTTCAACCAATTATTAAATAAAATTTGAAATTAATTTATAAGTGTTTCAAACTCGCACGACCAAACGATGCGTCCAATCACCAGGAAAATCATCGACGTATAATAACTCACTATTACGGATCCAATGAAAGTGGTTTCGTCGAAATCTGAGACAGTGCCTTGAAAGGCTATTTTCACACGTTAATTAAAAAGAATTATTGTAAAAACCAATTTAATCACTTTTAAATCTAAATTAAAAGTTTACTATCTTCAATCTTACTTAAATAGAATTTAAATCAACTTCCGAAACCATTTTTATACACATTAAATTCAGGATTTAACTATTTAAACAATCCCAAATATTAAATTCAACAATTCAATTATCAAATAAATCGCTATATTTGAAATTCAAGTTATCTAACTTATAAAATTAGCTTTTCAATGTTTAAAATCAATTAAATATTCCAAATTCAAATGTTTGAAATTCTAGGCTGTTAAAGGTTCTTTGGCCTAGGCAACATGAGCATTAGGGATATTGACTCCCTTATCCATTTACCTGGTGAATTGCCAACTACCCGCGCAAGCGAGATCACCCATGTCAGCAAAATCCAAACCTATGGTCCATTGGGGAGGGACACTAGGACACACACACGCACCTACCGCACTCCGCTTAGTTTGCGCCATGTTTTTGTCCTATTACAGCTAACTTGCCCTTGCTTCGTTTACAGGTTCAATGGAGAACAGATCCAAGTACGATTCCCTTAAAGATCAGACAAGCAGGCACAAGAGGCATAGTTCATGTACACATTCTCATTGTTCTGGTCATGATTCTGATACCAGTAGATGCTCAGGCTAAGACTGAGAGAGCCGAGATAAGGGCTATCGGTCTCATGATTCATCCTCAGGGCACAAGTCTAGATCCAGGTCGCCTCTACCTAAAAGTTTGGACCGATTCTCTGAGCGACATAACGACTTCCTTCTTGCTGACATTTCTTACACCCCTACTTCAGTCTCTTTAATTGCACAGCAAATGGCACAACCCCGTTAGTCCGAGCAATCATCTGGACTTGTTTCTCCTAATACTTCTCACCAGAGAGCTGAGAAAAGGCATATCTAACTTCCCATCATTATCACAGAGAATCAAATCACTTCTAATCCCTGAAGCTATGAAGCGTCAATTTCCCAAGATTTACTTTGAAGGAGTCAAGTTTGTTCCCGACTCAAAGGATATCCCACCACACATTAAACACAAAGTCATAGATTATGTTAATGATGTTTATGATCAATACTTTAAATGGAAAAGGATGGTAGAAGTCATTTTTGAATGCTCAAAAAGCAGGAAAGTTGAGCTCCTTGGATTGAAGCTTGAAGCAAATCAGGACAAGTAAACCATATCTCATCTTGATAAGGAAGTTGCAGAGCTAAAAAATTCATTGAAAGAAGCAAAGAAGAAAGTCACAGACCTTACTTAGTCGGTTAAGCAGGAGACACATAACGACGAAAAGCAAATTGTGACTATCCATCATAGGAGCCACACTCTGTCATTGGAGGATGAGCGTCCAACCAAATAAGTAAAGGACTGAAGAAATAGCTGGAGAAAGAGAAGAAAGAAAAAGACGATGCTCTTATGAAGGGTCATAACTACTGTGAAGAGTTGGTGGATACTCGCCAAGCGAGGGACACGGCAGAAACTTGAGCCAGAGACCTAGAGAAGCAAGTTGAAGCCGCAAAGAAGCGAATTAAAGTTAAATTCGAGCTAATAATAGCTCGCTACAATGCTAACATGATTATATTTAGGAAATTGAAATGGCTCGACGATGGTTACCCTAAGGCCATGGCCTTGGCATGGGAAGAAATCGTGGACAAAGAGTGGGAGTTCATGGGTATAACCAAGGTTGACATAGAGAAATTAAAATGTGACTTTTTAGATGAGGAGGAGCTTGAAACACTTAGAGCCAGCAAGCTCATTCTACACCTGGAGTTGGCTATTGGGGTTCAAAAAGACCCATGTGAAGGCTCCTGGTCTACTCCCCAAGATGCTACAACGAGTCTTACCTCCGGGCTCCTGGGTGCCTCAATCCCTCCATCAGATCCTCAGTTTAACACAGGTGAGCCTTGCCTCCAAAGGACAGTCATGTTGTCTTCTATCTTGGAAGGAAATTCTGATGGCACCCTAGCTCACATGCGTTCAAATCTAGTGGAGGTATCTCACTAACCTCACCCATATTTGAGAAGGCTCATATGACGCCTGTCGATGTTGCCAATCTCTCATTTTCTATTTATCAAATTTCAGGTCATGTTACAATCACCACTCTCCCTAAGGAAAGCTCCTAGTTGGGACAGCAAGCATCAAATACAGAATCAGTGGTCATGTTCATTTACGGGACAATTTCGAGTGTTCCAACTGGTGAGACCCCCGGTCTTAGTGCACAAATGATAGATGCTTTGCAAGAGGAAGCAACAGGTGACTTCCAAGGAACTTAGGTTGAGGAGGATGTTATAATGCTAGGATCTGCTAGGCCTTTTTGAGGGCTTACTATGAAGGAGATGATAACATCCTAGGTTCTGCCGGCCAAGGAGATTAATCAAGAGCAAGTTGAATTCATTCCTCCTCCTTTGCCATAGATTTGCATAGCCAAACTATCTTTTCTCAAGTCACTCTCTCCGCCCCTGGAGGCAACCAAAGTGTTCCCACCGGATCATTGCAAAGCACTCCTTCGAAGGGCCATGGAAGTAGAGGGAAGAGCAGAAAGAAACTAGAGGATCCTAGTGCATACTCTTCCAGAGAGAGAGCTATAGATAAGTAGAGAAGAGGCATAAGCATAAGAAGTGACTGCTTGTTTGCTTTTGTGTATAGTTGTAGGATTTGCTTTTGTATAGGCCGGCTTTGTGTGGGTTCAGCTCCCACTTTTGTTTTCGATGTTGCGTTAATAAAAACTCGTTTTTCTTTTTCAAGCTTTGTGTTGACTTGTCTGGGTTATGAGGAATGCACTTATTATTTTTGTTTATGCATATGCGAACCATTCCTCTATTGTCGCTTAGCTAAATTATTAGCCCATCCTATTTATCCTTAATTATGTTCTATCTGAATTGTAATAGCGATTTGTGTTATGCTATATCTATCATTGAGAGCATAACGGCTCGGGTGCCCATCTTCGAGTGCCCTTCTTTGATTGTGTCCAACTTTTGGGGTATGATTGAATTTTGATCATCTAAAACGGTGGTCTGAACATCCCTCTTTGGAATGTTTATCTCCAATTGTGCCTAACTCTGGGCATCGATTGGAGTCGATCACCTGGGACAATGACTTAGATATCCCTCGTTAGGATATTTGTTTCCAAACACGCTAGACTCTAGGCACCGATTGTAGTTGACCGCCTGGGATGGTGGTTTAGTCATCCCATTTACGATGTTAGTCGTCGACCACGCATGACTCCGGGTGTTGATCAAGGTTTGTATGAGATATCACCTAACTCTGAGCGATGATCTTTTGCCTCATCTTCCTCTAGGCAAGTTGTTGGTGCTATGTCAAACTCAGGGCATGAGCTACTAGGTCGAACTGTCTCCTCCACCCTTGAAATTTTATACACCCACCCCCAAGTCAAGGGTTGAAGGAGTTAATAGGCACTAGTTTTTATTTACAAGCTTTTTGACCAAAGCAACTAACTTAAAATAGACCTAGAGAACTCATATGGAGTCGGATTGAGTTGAATTTTGGAAGAACACTCAGAAGACATAAATGAAGGCTTGTAAAAAAAATGGGCTTGAGTTGATAAGGCTAGATGGATTGCTAGTTATCCATGTAGAGTGGGCCCTACCACTTGAAAATTTTATGGTAGGTCCCAGACACCCTCTAGAGTGTACGTACAAAGTTTTGTCTGGTTTCGTTAAGTTTTGAGCGAGCTATGGATGATTCTTTTGGACTAGATGACCCATGAAGACGGATGATCAAACAAACTCCAAATGACTTGATATTTGGACAAGGCATTCAAATATATGAAAGGAAGGCAACCCAAATGGGTAGACTTAAAAATAGTTTAAGGGCATGGATCGCTAGCGATCCATCATGTTAGCTTGGGTCGCCTTGAGTTTTTCTTGACTTCTTCCTAGCACTGAGTAGAGGCTTCTAACAAGTCGGCCTTGGCCCAACTGCTCTCCTACCCCTATAAATACAATCCTACCTGCAATACAAAGAGGATCTTCTGAACTGGCTATTGGAACTATACAGAGATTATCCTTTACTCTTCTCCTCCCACATAATAGTCATCTAGGGGTTAATGATTCTCCAGTGAACTCTTGTACTTATGATAGGATATTTAATCATATTGTAATTCGATTTAGCCTGTAGCATTAGCCAGTTAATAAAAAGCTATAAAGTGGACGTAGGCTTCATTAACAGCCGAACCACTATAAAAATCTTCTGGTCTCTTTTGCTCTTTTCACATTTATTTTCTATATTATTGTTCTGTCAGAACAGGGCTGGTGCTTTCACAAACTCATACTGGGTGTCGATCCATTTTTTGGGTTAGCATTTTGGTGCTTTCACTGGGAACCTTGAACGAGATCTGAAGAATTGAAATTTGAATCTATGATTTAGAGAAGATGAGTAGGCCTAATACCTAGATCTAGAGTTGTAGCAAGTCAATCGAAGCCAGGGGGCCACCAGGAGGTGTCCTCAATTTCTCATCAACCATCTATGTGATTGAAGAAGAAATGGAGAGGATGATAAATGAGATGCAAGATGGGATATTGTCTAGGCAATAAGAGATGATAGATAACTAGAACAACCGATACTTGGGGGCAACGTTGGAATCAACAATAGGACCCAATGCAGGAGCACCTAGAGTTAGAGCAAAACAAATTGAAACAATACCCACATAACTTGGGGGCATGCAAGATTTGGATCAAGGGTGAGCTTTAATGC
The DNA here is from genome assembly GCA_030737815.1 of Allium fistulosum. Classification (NCBI taxonomy): domain Eukaryota; kingdom Viridiplantae; phylum Streptophyta; class Magnoliopsida; order Asparagales; family Amaryllidaceae; genus Allium; species Allium fistulosum. The sequence continues at coordinate 391,139,503 of CM060904.1, forward strand.
CTGGAACGGGTGATGTTGGAGCTAGAGTAGCAAATCAGCATACGAGTACATGACCGCATGAGTCGAAACCAGAAGCCCACAGTTGGGACAGAGGGCAGGTTCATCTCTTACTCTCTGCCTTCTGCTTTTTCTACCTTCAATAAACTCGTATCGCTTACAATATTGATTTTCTTGCTGGAAAAGCGAGTGGATGGACTTGTACGATATTGATCGCCTTTGAGTCCCAGCACGGGACTGAAGTGCAAGGTGCAAGTCTTCTTGGATGGACTTGTACGATATTGAACGCCATAGAGTCCCGACCGAAGTGCAATAAGTAGGTCCCCTCACCGGAGAGTGAGCGGATGGGCTTACTTAATCCCCCTTAACTTAACAAACAAACAACCCGGAGGGATCGTCCCCTTAACTTAAAACAATAAACGATCTAAAGAGATCGTGCACTAAACATAAATGCTAAGGTGAGATCGAGCCTTAAAACAAATTTGATTTAATAAAATGATTTGAATGCCTTATAAATAGAATAAAACTGATAAATCCTGGATGAACATAGGATGATTTCAATATATGATGTGATTATGATATAAGATGTGATTTTGATATATAATGTGATTTTGATATATGATGTAACAACTCTGAATGAGAAGCAAAATGATAATGATGTAAATCCTGAATGAACATGGGACAATTAGAGATATGTGATGTAATTGGAGATATGTTATGTAACTTGAAACATGTGATTTAATTAGAGATATGTGATGTAATAACTCCGAATGAAATTTGAATGATTGTGATATACATATTACACTTAGGCAGAGTCCAGAATCTTAGGCTATTACAAGTTTGGAACGACTTGTGATTGGCAAGAGAATTCGAAGGAACTAGATAAATTCACCAAGGATGAAGCAACTGTAAAGCTAAACTATCGAAGACTGGAGATAGGAACTTGTTCTTAAGTAAAGCACACCTTTCATTCAAAAGGCGTACTTTGGGAGGCAAATATTTTCCCACTTTTGACCAAAACAGCTAACATAAACCGGACCTAGGGAACTCATACTGAGTCGGATTGACTTGAAATTTTGGGTGAACACATAGAAGAAATAAATGAAGGCTCGTAGAAAGAATATGCTTGATTGGATAAAGCTAGATAGACCACTAGCGACCTAACTAGATGGATCGCTAGCGATCATTGTATATTGGGCCCCACCACTTAAAATTATTAGGGAAGGTCCCAGACACCCTCTAGAGTGAACTTGCAAAGCTTTGTCTAATTTCGTTAAGTTTTAAGGGAGGTATGGATGATTCTTCTGGATCAGATGACTCATGAAGACAGATGACCAAAAAAACTCCAAACGACTTGATTTTGGACAAGGCATTCAAATAGATGGAAGGAAGGCAACCCAAAAGGGTAGACTCAAAAATAATTTAAGGGCATGGATCGCTAGCGATCCATCACCCGTGGATCGCTAGCGATCCATCATGTTAGCTCGGGTCGCCTTGAGTTATTCTGGATTTCTTCCTAGCACTGAGTAGAGGCTTCAGACAAGTCGGTCTTGGCCCAACTGCTCTCCTACACCTATAAATACAATCCTACCTGCAACACGAAGAGGATCTTCTGAATGGGCTGCTGGAACTATGCAGAGATTATTCTTCACTCTTTTCCTCCCACACAATAGTCATCTAGGGATTTATTGTAATTCTCCAGTGATCTCTTGTATTTGTGACTTGGTCTAACCTAGGATATTCCATTATATTGTAATCTGATTCAGGCTATAACAGTAATCAATTAACAATAAGCTATAAAGTGGACGTAGGCTTCATTAACAGCCGAACCACTGTAAAAATATTATGGTGTATTTTCGATTTATGCTCTTTCCACATTTATTTTCTATAATATTGCTCTATCCGAACAGGGCTGGTGCTTTCACAAACTCATACGGGTGTTGATCCATTTTTTGGGTTAACAGGTTCTAGATACTCGGGATAGTCTTACTTAAAGGGCCAGATCATGGACCATAGAAGTTCAGTTGGAGCCTATCTCTAGGCACCTACTGTTGGGCGTGTTCTCACCCAGAAGACCTCGAGACTAAGAAGCTTGATCCATTCGGCATACCCCATTCGGCATACCCCATCCGGCAGACCTCATTCGAGCTCATTCGGTAGACAAACCTTTCCTATCTCCATAACCGGATCAACCTTCCTAACTCCCACCGAACCACCTCCTGCCGAACCAACCGGACCAACCCTCCTGCCGAACCAACCGGACCAACCCTCCTGCCAAACCAACCAGACCAGCCCATGCCGAACCATCTCCACACCGGATCAACCTCACCATCCCACCACCGGTCCAAGCAACTACCGGTCCATTCTACACTCCAACCACCTCCGAACCAAGCAATGACGAACCAAGACGTACCAGGCCAGATCACATCAGCCCAGGCCCATCAGCAACTATACACATCCTAGACCCCTACCACCAGCCTCACTCTATAAATAGAGGGGCAGGGGTACAACAATGGGGACAAGTTTGAGAGCTCAAGCACGGATAGAACTTTCAAACAACTTTCTTTTACTTGTATCAAAGCTTTGTACTTGTAATCAAAACAAGAGAAGAGAAATAACATTTAAAGTGGACGTAGGCACATTCTGGCTGAACCACTATAAATCTGCGTGTCTTTTTACAGTTTAGCCCCTGCTTTTCATATATTTGCATAAATCACCCAAATCACTAAGAACAACATAAGATCTACTAAATCATACAACTTTGAGGTGTTTGTCCATTTTTTGTGCAAACATTTTTGGTGCTTTTCACTGAGAACTAGAAGCTCGAAGCTTCAGCTTCATCCACTTAACAGTTTTCCTAACAGCATCGTCCGCCACTTGGAAAACATGCCTCCCAAACAGAGAAAAGATGTTAGCAAAGGAAAAAACATCGCCTCCAGCAGTCTTCCAGATCCAGCTGTCGCGAATCAAGAAAATCGTCCTCCTCCAGCAACAGTAACGAATGAAGAACAGGCTAACCCAACTACTCCTGCCACAGAACAGCCTGCAGCAATTACTAGAGCAGATCTGGACAGAGTTGTGGTTGAAGTAACTAACCGCTTCACGTCCCAGCAGGAAGCCTTGGTGGACCATCTCATGTCACGCTTAAGGGATGCTGAAGAATCCAACTGCAACACCGAATCATGGGGCGAATCCCAGTCTGGAGGATCTTAGAGACAACAAAGATCTTCCTTCTTCGATGGAGCTAACGGCAGAAGTAGCCGTGGTAGGAGCCGAGACCGAGCATAGCCCGAAGTTAGGCCTGAGGAAGCGTTTGGTATCGAACCCAACGAGGAAGGTACCGGGCGAAGCTCAACTGTAGCTGAGCCTGTCATGCTGCCTAACCACAGAAACGCCAATGAACGGGGCCGAGCTAGAGTCCAGCCCGAAGTTGGACCCGAGGAAGCGCTTAGATCAGAACCCAACAGGGGGAGATCAAGGCAAGGGCCAACTGTAGCTGACCCAAGCATGCTCCCAGAAGATCAAAGGCAGCCACTGGAAAATATGAGGAATGATAGACGATACCATCCCTACAGGTCATCTGGACAGAATCAATCCCACAGAACAGAACCAAACTCATTTCTATCTGCTCCAAGTTCTGATGAAAGAATGGCACGCTTATTCAGAGAGTGTGTCCAACGGGAGCAAAGAGATCGAGGGATAGGCGCTAGGGTAACCAGCCCTTTCGCCCGCAATATCGAAATTGCTATCACCCCCCGAGAATGGAAGATGCCAACAATGGAACCCTACAAAGGAACCTCCGATCCCGTTGTACACTTACAAAGGTACACGCAGCATATGCTCATGAGTGGAGCAACAGAGGGAGTACTATGCAAATGCTTCCCGCTCTTCTTGGCTGATCTTGCTACCTCCTGGTTCTGTCATCTACCCCAAGGATCCATCAGCTCGTGGGAAATGTTGAAAGAAAAATTTATCAGTCAATTCCGCATTCATGTGGAGCAACCTAAGGACGCTTATTCCTTATCCAGCATCAAACAGAAACCTGGAGAAAAGCTGCAGCAATACCTAACTAGATTCAACGCCGCAGCAGCCGCAGTTCAAGATGCCGATGAGAAGCTTATCCTAATGGCCCTCTGCAGTGGTGTGCATCCGGACACTAAATTTGCTAGAAGATTGACAAAAGAAAAACCAGCTACTTTACCCGATTTCTTCCATGAAGCCGGAAAATACATGAGGCTTGAGGATGCTGCCGTTGAGGGGCAGTCCGGACAGCAAAATAAGACGACCCATGGCAATGCCCCTGCTGTGGCAAGGGACGTTCGAAGAAATGATTCCAGAGACAATGCTGGGGGCAAGAAGGTAGAAAAGCGCCTATATCGGCCAGGACCAAGATTCGACACTTACACCCCTTTGAACGAGACCGTCGAAAATATCTTCCTTGCCACCCAAGGCGAAGTTAGATACAAACGCCCACCATACAAGAAAGAATCAGATAACGCACAGAAGTCTGGAAAATTCTGCCGCTTCCACGAATCTCATGGACATGATACCAACGAATGCCATCATCTCCGAGATTTGATTGAGGAACACATCAGAAGGAAGAAACTGGAACGTTATGTAAAAAGTCAAGACAGGACTCCAGCTCCTGCCAATGAAAACCCAAGGCTACCCTCACCAGGGACCGACAGAGGAAACCGCAACGCTAGCAGCTCTAGTCAAGAGAAGATAGTGGTCCATACCATCTCAGGAGGTCCGCACATCGCAGACAGAAGTTGGAGAGAGATGGAAAGATATGGGAAGTCGCTTAGAGACAATAAAGACTGTGTCAATACGGTTATAGAAGAGCGCCACCCAAAGCGGAAAGAAAGTGATGACATCACATTCAGTAAGCGTGACCTAGAAGGAAGACAGTACCCTCACATGGATCCCATGGTTATCTCTGCCCGACTCGGTCCCGCCGAAGTTTACCGAATCCTGGTAGACACTGGAAGCTCTGTAAATATCCTGTTCAAACATGCATTCGACAAAATGAAGCTATCAATGAAGGATGTATCTCCCTGCGATAAACCACTACACGGTTTCACTGGAGATGCGAAGATGCCCCTCGGGCAGCTGGACCTCTTTGTTGAGATTGGAAGCCATCCCCGCTCCGTTGTAAGGAAACAGACGTTTGTGCTGATAGAAAACCATTCGGCCTACAACGCCTTCTTAGGAAGACCAGCCTTGTCTGACTTCCAGATTGTCCTAGCCCCATGGTGCTTGAAAATGAAATTTCCAACAGACAATGGGGTAGGGGAAGTGGAAGGAGACCAGGATATTGCACGAGACTGCTATGTAACCGAACTTCGCAACAACCACAGGAAAGATAAAGGGAAAGGTGTAGAGATTGCCCTCTGCACAAAAAGCCTTGAAGCATAGCAACTAAAGAAAGCCCCTCCTCTTCGATACACCAGCGACCCTTTCAATGAATTAGACCCTAGGGACAAAGAGGAGGAGGCCACCGCCGAGCCTGCAGAGGCTATGGAGTTTATATCTGTAGACAAGCATGACTCAAGTAGGCTACTGAAAATTGGGTCCCAGCTGAAAGCTGAATTGAAGGAACAACTCCTTGATTTTCTCCGCCACAACTTGGATGTATTCGCTTGGTCACACGCTGACATGACCAGAATCTCCCCCGACATAGCATGCCACGTATTAAACATTGATCCTACCAAGGCGCCTGTAAAACAAAAAAAGAGAAGTATGGGGGCAGAGCGATCAGCAGCCCTCGATGAAGAAGTAAAGAATCTACTCGCCAGTGACTTCATACGAGAAGCTGTTTACCCAGAATGGATCGCCAACCCGGTACTAGTAAAGAAGGCTAATGGGAAGTGGCGGACCTGCATTGACTTCTCCAACCTAAACGACGCTTGCCCAAAGGATTGCTTCCCGCTTCCCAGAATCGACCAACTTGTAGACAGCACAGCCGGGCACGAACTCCTATCTTTTATGGATGCATACTCAGGATATAACCAAATTCCTATGCATGCTCCCGACCAAGACCACACTAGTTTCATCACCGACCAGGGTTTATACTGCTACAAAGTGATGCCTTTCGGACTTAAAAATGCAGGAGCCACCTACCAGCGCCTCGTCAACAAGATGTTTGCAGGGCTAATAGGACAAACTATGGAAGTATATGTGGACGACATGCTGGTGAAATCACGAAAAGCCAAAGATCACGTAAGCCACCTAGGCGAAATGTTCCAGGTACTTCGACAGTATGGAATGAAGTTGAATCCACTAAAGTGCTCCTTCGGAGTGTCATCGGGAAAATTCTTAGGGTTCATCGTCCATGCCCGAGGGATTGAAGCAAACCCTGAACAAGTCCGAGCATTAAGGGACATCAAGATACCTTCCACCCGAAAGGAAATGCAAAGCCTAAATGGAAAAGTGGCCGCCCTAAGCCGATTCATCTCCAAGGCAACGGACAAGTGCGTCCCCTTTTTCGAAGCTCTAAAGAAAGATAAAGGAAAGTTCGAATGGACGGACGAATGCTTAACCGCTTTCCTTAACCTAATCGAACACCTCCAGAAACCACCGGTACTCTCGACCCCAAGCGAAGGCGAAGAATTATACCTATACCTTGCTGTGTCATCTCACGCTTTAAGCGCTGCCTTGGTAAGGGAAGACAACCGCACGCAACGACCAGTTTACTTCGTCAGTAAAAGGTTTACTGGGGCAGAAGTCAGATATCCTAAACTTGAAAAGTTAGCATACTGTTTACTAATCACTTCACGAAAACTACGTCACTACTTCCAATCCCATTCCATCAAAGTTCTGACCGATCAACCACTGAGGCAGGTACTCCATCGTCCCGACACTTCCGGGCGACTACTTAAATGGTGTATTGAGCTGAGTCAATATGATATCACCTATCACCCTCGCACCGCCATCAAAGGACAAGCCATGGCTGATTTCATTGCAGAGTTCACTACCAACGAGGATAAGGAGCAACTGGAAATAACAGAAGATATCAAGTGGAATCTCTTTGTGGACGGTGCATCTAACGAACAAGGCTCGGGGGCAGGTGTGGTAATAATCACTCCCAGGGGAAATAAACTGCACTATGCTATAAGGTTGGAGTTCGCTGCCACCAACAACGATGCAGAATATGAAGCAGTGATAGCTGGACTAGAAATTGCCATAGAAATTGGAGCCAATTCTTTGTGTCTTCACAGCGATTCTCAACTTATTGTTAATCAAATACTAGGAGAATTCCGAGCTCGAGAGGAACGACTCATAGCATATCTAAAGAAGACCAAGTTGCTTCTCAGCCGATTGGATCAGTACTTAGTCAAACACATCCCTCGGGAAGAGAACCAAGAGGCCGACGAATTGGCAAAGCAAGTGAGTATGAGAGACATCGCCATCTTCGGGGTAGTAACCATCTCAAAGCAAACGGTCCCAAGTTTTGAGCAAGTGAATCTGATAGCTGCAGCCGAAGAAGCAACTTGGATAACTCCCATCCGAAACTACCTACAAAGTGGCACACTACCCGACGGGCGTAATGAAGTCAAGAAAATCTTGAGGAAAGCGTCCCGCTATACAATACAAGAAGACATCCTCTATCAGCACGGTTTCTCTAACCCATTATTAAGGTGTGTCGCCGGAAGGGAAGCCAAGGAAATCTTATCCAACATCCATCAGGGGAGCTGTGGAGATCACACCGGGGGGCAAACATTAGCAAAAAAGATACTCCGATACGGATATTTCTGGCCCACCTTAAGCAAGGACGCCTTAGATTTCGTCAAGAGATGTGACAGATGCCAAAAATTTGCTAAGATTCCACGGCTACCAACAACTGAGATTACTCAAATGACCAGCCCTTGGCCCTTCGCAATATGGGGAATTGACTTAATCGGCGAGCTACCGATGGGCCGAGGCGGGGCCAAATATGCTATAGTGGCAGTTGATTATTTCACCAAATGGGTGGAAGCAAAACCTCTGAATAAAGTATCTTCAGCAAAAGTTATTAACTTCTTGATCAAAAATGTTCTGTGCAGGTATGGAGTCCCACTCAAAATCATATCAGACAATGGACTTCAGTTTGACAGCGAGGAATTCGCCAACTGGTGCCGAGAACACGGAATTCATAAAAGCTTCTCATCCGTAGCGTATCCCCAGGCAAACGGACAAGTCGAAGCAGTCAACAAAATTCTGAAAACTCTGATAAAAAAGAAGCTCGAAAAGTCAAAAGGCGCTTGGGTGGACGAACTCCCTACGACACTGTGGGCTTACCACACATCTTTCAGAACATCAACGGGGCACACTCCTTTCTCTTTGGCTTACGGATCGGAGGCTATGCTCCCGGTTGAAACCCTTGTGCCTTCCCACCGTAGGATCCACTATAACCCAGAAGAGAATGAAGAGCTCCTCAACATGTCTTTGGATCTAGTCGAGGAAAGAAGAAATGATGCAGTCCTTAAAGCAGCAGCCCACAAACAAAAAGTGGCGGCACACTACAACTCCAAAGTCAAGCATCGTACCTTATAGGAAGGGGATCTTGTCCTCAAGCGAATCTTCCCTCGCCCCGGAGCACTAGACCCAATCTGGGATGGACCATATGTAATTCATAAAGATCTCCACAACGGAGCCTATATTTTGTCAACAGTGGACGGAGAGGTGTTCCAGAGGGCATGGAACATCCAACACCTCCGTCGATACTTTTCTTAACTTGTATTGCCCATATGAAGTGAATTAACAAAGAGAATCAGTGGACGTAGGCATTTTTGTGCCGAACCACTTTAAAAACTTTGTCTCTTTTTTAACTTGTTCCTTTGTATCTTGGCTGCTTGTTAACTTTATCCTTTTCTGTTGAACAAAATCCTGAGTATATAGCATTTCTATTCAAAGCACTCCACAACGCAACTTCACCTGGACAAGACCCAACAGGTACTATGCGAATCTATGCCCTCGCCAATGAGACACTTTTGCTCCAACATCCCTCTGCTGCGGGTTAACTCATTGCTCGCGACGGCCCTTAAAGCCAACTGTAATGAGCCGATTATAAGCCACCGAGAAGGCCGACTATAGCCGAGGCAGCTCATTACGGCGTTAGGCTCGCCGGCAACTGTGAACCGACTATAAGCCCCAACATAAGGTGTGGCCAGCCAGGGGCAGTTCACAGTTGACGATCGGCACCCACGCTAGCCGGCCACAGTAAATCGAATAATACCCACGATTATGGGCCATAATGGCCCGGGTAGTTACTGTGCGCGATCTCGGCTCCGATGTGTCTTAAGTGCGGCTGTGGTAAAAAAGAATTAACTCCCCGTGGAGGCGTAAGATGGGTGACGAATGTCTCCAAGACCCACAGCTAGGGAAAGTGACTACAAAACCCGTTTGCCACGAACTTAAGCACATCGAAGGCCTTCCGTGATTGGAAGTTTTACCTTTTCACGTATTTCAATTTTACTTAAAAAGATTTTTCCCTATCCTCTATAACAATCCCTAAAGTACATGATACAGAGTAGGAGATACTCGCCAATGGGTGTAGGGACTCACAATGGCAGGACATTCGACTACATTCCATGCTCGGTCATACAAGATATTCAAGACTGCCATCTACGATTAAAACATGAAAGGCGGTATTTTCTTCTTTTATGTACAAATACATGACTATAATCTGTTCACACCACACACTAATACTACAAGTCATGAAATTATGTTTTGAAACCAAAACCTGACATCAAACACAATTCAATTACAAGAATATGCATAGCTATATTTCTCATACGACATGTCGAAAAAGCAACAAACATTCAAGAAAATCAGCCCAAGTTAAAGAATTACACGTCAAAAATAAGACTATTTATTACAAGTGGCAAAATATTACAACCTAAAGGCTACGTTACTATCTTTTCGACTAACATATACAACACTGTCGAATCCACAAAAAGAGTTTTTTCAGGTATAATCAAGGAGCCGGCTGCAGTGGAGCTTTATCCTTGCCCTGTTGATCCCCTGTCCAGTCAAAAAAAAAGGAGGACTCATTAGCAATAAGCAACCAAGTTGATGGAGAAACTAAAAAGGGAGACTTACCAGCGCCTGCTTCCTGACTATCCTGATCGTCATCCTCTACCTGCACGCCTACCTTTTCGGCGGCAAGCAACCGCATACCTTCCTTCACCGCCACCTTCTCCTCCTTGGCAAACTGGGCAGTGACCGCATCCATGCTGAAGGCCACGCCACCATCTTTATCCGCATCGGCCTTGGCCTCCTCCAGAGCCCGAAGATAGATCTTAGCCATGATCCTGGGATAGTCATCCATCCAGGATAGGTTGCCCTGCCTCCAGGTTCGGAAGTACATGTCCTGGAGCATTTCGTCCATCATCCCCTCATTCTCCTCAAACTCCCTCATCCGGGCCTCAGAAGCCAACAACCTCCCAACGGCAGCATCTCTCTCCGATCGGTATCTCGAGCAGTCGGCTAGAAGGGATCCCCGCATTGCCTCCATCTCCTCCCTCAACTTAGCTTGAGCAAGC